>CM066740.1:0-600000 GCA_033961575.1 Aselliscus stoliczkanus | reverse complement strand
GTTCCCTAGTGGCGAAGTCGGTCCCCAGCGCTCTCGTCACTGTGCATTCCTCTGGCCACCAGCCAGAGTCCTCCAGGGTCTACCCAGAGTCATCTCACTGACATAAACCCAAGTGTGAGAAAGGGGCTCCTTATGAATAACAAAAGACACTTCTATCCCTCAGGAATTTGCCGATTTTTGAAGCTCTGTGCCAGGAACAAAGGACAAAGACCAGGTAGTGTTCTTTATGACACCACAGTGTGCGGCCTGGTTTTCCTGGTTTTCAGAGGCTTGTCTACATGGAAGTTACCTGGAGGGCAATAAATATCCACACCCAGGGCCGGCCGAGTGGCACACTGGTTAAGAGCTGGGTTTAGGACGCCAGCGGCCCCGGTTCGGATCCCACATATGAGGGCCAGTGACACTGCCCCCTACAGCTAACAACAGCTCCACCTGGAGCTGGACTGCAAGCCTCGGCGATGGTGTGGGCTGCAGCCCCTGCTGCAGTGGGCTGCCATAGGCTACAGTGAGTGGCCGGCAGACAGCGAGAGTGGCTGGCAGCAAGCATGAGCTGCCAATAGCCACGGTGAGAGGCCGTCCAGAGGCCGGCAACCGAGCTGCCTCATCCGGGAAGAGTGCAATGATGATACCAACATGGGCCAGTGAAGCAACGTCCTCCGCAACTGGACTGAAGAACAAAAAGACAGCAACTTGTCTGTTCCTCTTCCCTGATTCCCCAACACTGTTCCCCTCCCCCAATTCCCCAATAAAATCTTTAAAAAATAATAAAAATAATAAAATAAAATAAAATACCCACACCCAGGCCAACTTGTAGAAGGGCACCTGTGTAGCCTCACCCCGCAGCAGCGTCACCCGGGGGTCAGGCATCACCTCCTCTAACCTAGGAGATCCCAAGGACAGGAGGAAGTCAGGAACAGTGTGGATTCCGTCTCTTCCATAGAAGGCTCCACAGGTTGGGGTTTTGGTGCTGGGTGAGGCTGTGCTGGCCCAGCAGTCTGTGGGACCTGGTTGCAGACAGGCTCAGCCGCTCTGTGCCAGCTAGCAGCACATCCAGGGAGACGGTCACCCTCCAGTGGCATAAGCAATTTCATTTACCCATCCACCTATTGAAAAGCATCTTGGTTGCTCCAAGTTTGGGCAAAGATGAATAAAGCTGCCATAAACATCCATGAGCAGGTTTTTGAGTAGATATAAGTTTTGGGTAAATACCAAGGAGCATGGTTGCTGGATTGTATGGCATCTTAGTCTGCTCGGGTTTCTATAACAAAGCTACCATAAAGTCAGTGACTTTGGCAATTAAGCTCGTGAACTCATCCTAGAAAAAGTGCTACATGCCTCTCCGTGCTGAATATCACTACAGGGACCTTCAAAGTACTCCCCTTGGGAAGCTATGCACCGACATCAGCACTTAGTCCACTCTTCAGAGCAATTTTGGAACTCTTTTTCTGGAATGGCCATCAGAGCTGTCATCGTATTGCACTTAATGTCTTGAATCTCATCAAAATGTCTTCCTTTCAGTATTTCCTTTATCTTCAGGTAAAGAAAGAAGTCGCCGGGGGCCAGATCAGGTGAGTAGGGAGGGTGTTCCAATATAGTTATTTGTTTACTGGCTAAAAACTCCCTCTCGGAGAGTGCCATTTGAGCCGGTGCATTGTCATAATGCAAGAGCCATGAATTGTTGGCAAAAAGTTCAGGTCATCTAACTTTTTCATACAGCCTTTTCAGCACTTCCAAATAGTAAACTTGGTTCACTGTTTGTCCAGTTGGTACAAATTCATAATAAATAATCCCTCCGATATCAAAAAAGTTTAGCAACATCATTTTGACTCTTGATTTGGACTGACTGAACATTTTTGGTTGTGGAGAATTGTGCACTTTGACACTTTGTTTCAGCATCATATTGGTACATCCATGTTTCCTCACCAGTGATAACACGGCCCAAAACATCGTCTTGCCTCTGCAAAAGTTTGCCTCAACAAACTTCCACTCTCCTTTGCTTTTATTCATCAATAGCTCCTTCAGGACCTTTTTTACACACACCTTTCTTATACCAAGATTTTCAGTTAAGATTTTCCTGTTTCTCTATTGCTGTATACTTCGTCTGCTATGCTTCTCACAGTCAGCTGATGATTTTGATGTACAACTTGAAGAATTTTTGCAATATTTTCATCAGTTCTGCTCATTACTAGCCACCCTGACCTCTCTTCATCAGTGATGCGTTCTCTCCCCTCAGAAAAACGTTTAACCCATTTGTACACTGCCCTTTTCTTCATGGCATTATCCCCATAAACTTGGACTACCAGGTCGCAGATTTCACTTCCACTCTTGCCAAGTTTAACAAGAAGTTTAATGTTTGTTCGTTGCTCTAATTCTTGCGACGACACACAAAAACACATAATAATGAACGTCACTCAGGAAGACCCCACCACACGTCGTCACGAACACAGCTGTGAGACACTGATACACCGAGGTTATGAAACCTTACCGAGCTATTTGTACAGTGCGGCCAATGTAAATGTAAGCGCACAGTGGCAAGTTTGCGAACTTAATTGTCAGACCGCGTGTAAACCTCCGGGTCAGACCGCGTGTAAACCAGTGTCTTGCTTGGCTTACCCTGCACTTGAATGATATTGACTGAAGAATAGTATCAACTAGGTGTTTCCTCATGAGACATGATGTATTCGGGGAAAAAGCAAGGGTTGCAACCCAGTGCACGCAGACTTGCCAAGCCACAGGCATACGCTGGCCTGCCTGCCACGACAGAGCAGCATTTATAGGAGGGAAGAGGCAGCTAATGGAAGGGAAAGTTAGAACCACAGAGCTTTGTTACAGAGTTCTTCCTGTAGGGTCCGCAGAGTTAGAGCGGGACACCTTCAAGCCGCAGCCGCTGCCACAGACCCTCCCAACTTAAGTTCCCACACCTCCATATCAATTATTTTATAATTGTCTTATTTAAAAATGAAAGATTGCACATGAAAATCCAAGGGGTTTTTGTGTTTTTCATTGCAAGATCTAGGCGACCTGTGCCACCTTTGCGCACGAGGCCCTGCAGCGGGGACGCAGAGCCGGGCTGCACGGGCTGCAGCGGCCGCCTCCCCGGCGGCGGCCCCCGCCCACTGCTGCGCACGCCCGCGCCCGCGGCTGCAGGGCCGGAGGGGCCGGCGGGGCCGGGCCGCCTCCCACGCCCCGCGGGAGCGCGCACAGCCGGGCCTTCCACTCGGGGCCCTTCGGTCCCTCCCCCTCCGGTTTCTCCCAACGGCCCACCGCGCAGGCGGCGCCCTCGACAAAGATGGCCGCCGACCGGAACTGGGCGGTGTGCCGTGGGCCTCGCTTCCGGCGGCCGCGCTTCCGGCGGCGCTCCGGGTGACGTCACGAGCGCGCCGCGCCGCGTGTGCGGAGGACGGTGCGGGACGCATGGAGGTCAGCGGCGGCGCGCGCGGCGGCGTAAGTCCGGGCAGGCGGAGCGCGGGGCTGGCGGCCGGGGCCGCGGGGGTCTGGGCAGCGGGGCCGGGCGCGGGCTTGGCCGGGGCGGAGCCGCGCCCGCCCCGCCGCCCCTCTGGCCCTGCGACCCCCGCGCCCCGGGCCCCGGGCCCCGGGCTGCGGGCCGGGCAGACAGGCCGCGCCGGCCGTGACCCAGGATTGCACCCTTTCCTCCGGGCCCGGGACGACAAGGCGCCTGTGCGGGCCGCGCGCTGGGCGGGGAGGCCCCGGGGCCGGAGGCCGAGGACGCGGGAACCGCCCGCCGGGTGCGTCCCAGGGCGCTGGGGGTGCAGAGCCCGTGCCCGGGGTTCCAGTCTCTTCGTTCCTAATCCTGAGGACTTTTTTTTTTTTTGAAGCTGAGCCCTCCTGCCACCTGCTGGCGGCTCAGCTCGGGCTGGCATCGAACCGCCGTTGCTCAGAGCTCAGCTCGCACTCGTGAGCGAGCCCTTCACCCGCTGAGCCCCTCGGCCGGCCCGATCCTGAGGATTCTAACATTTAGGAAGGCAGCTGCCCGCACCCTGCTGGGGAGACTCCCGGTCCAGAGAGCTGCGCCTCGAATCTGAGCCTCGCTGATCTCAGCACAACCCGGACGGGGGACACCCCAGCCCCGGCTGTCATGCTCCTGGGTTTTGATGTGTGGTTACATCACATACTGAAAAACACTCTCTGAGATCTGTGCTTCAGAAAATACTGTCACACGCACATAAACACAAACAAAGGTTTGGGCTCGTTTACGGAGAGTGCAGCTATGACTCCGGTTCATTTGTCATGTTCTTCGGTCGTGTTTGGGACTCAGGAAGTGCCCTTGCAGCAGCCTCTTTTCTCTCCTTCTCCGCAGGACCTTGGAATCGCTTGCTAGGAGTCCCACCCCGCTGCCACCCAGGGCGTCATGGCCGCTCGCCTGGTCAAGCGATGCGCATGCCTCCTGAGAGAGGCCACTCGTCTGGCCCCTGCCGGGTCTCCGGTTGGCCGACTGCGACTTGCCAGAGTGGCCCATAAGGCTCTGACTTCCTCAGCTACCTCACCCAGTTCCCACCTCCCAGGCCCCTTGTCACAGCATGTGGAGAAGACACAGGTGTTTACTCCCTACCCCGAGCGCCAGGAGGTGGACTCGCTCATTGAGAAGGCCACCCAGCCAGAGCAGCTCCTGGAGCTGGTTGGGGGTGGCCACTGCCTGCAGCACAACCATGCGGCCCTGGCGCTCATCCAGCTGTCCCGCCTGCTGTCTGAGAAGCCAGCAGACAAAGCCCGGCTCCTACAGGATGCCCGCTTTCAGCAACTGCTCCAGCTTATCAACAGTCAGGTGGGTCCAGACTACTTGAGAAGCGAACAATAGCAGGGCCCCGGGGTCCAAGCAGTGGTCTAGATCTCAGAGAACATTCTCAGGCTTTCTGTGTTAACTGTCACACCGCTTGTGACATGAATATTGGCGTCCTCGTCTCCGGGCTGGCAGCCGGGACTCGGTAATCAGCAGCGCAAGGAACGAGCCTGGTTCTTCTCCGTTTGTCGGGTGCTCCCTTGCCCCCCCAGTGTCTGGCTGACTTGGGGGACACTTTTAAAGCTGGAGGAGGTGCAAAGGTGACTGACTGGTGGACTATCCCAGAAACTTGAGCTGGGCTGGACGTTCTCTGGCCAGTCACATTCTCAGAGGAGGAAGGAGAATACAGCTCATAAATTACCTTAACTGGGTCCCCTCTTGTTCTAAGGCAGTAATTCTGGTTATTTATTGAATACACACATAGTTGGATCAAGTTTTAGGAGACCAAAATTGTAACAAAAGTTTAAGCTAGTAACAAACTGGGGATAGAGTAATTACAATGTAAAGGGTGACCAAGCTTTCTTTTAAAAATTCTTCTTGGTCCGGCCGAGTGGCGCGGTGGTTAAGCACTGGCTTGGGAAGCCAGCGGCCCCGGTTCGAATCCCACGTATGAGGACTGGTGACACTGCCCTCAAAAAAAAAAAAAAAATTCTTCTTGCTATTCAGGTAATCGCCAGAAAGATGCAGGCACCTGGGTCCTGTGATATTCAGATTCAGTTCAGAACCTGTCCCCTTCCCACACACAGCAGCTCTTCTGTTTCCCGCTCACCTGGTGGGGGGTTCACTTCCCCTTGGTGGTGCAGGCCCATTTCCCAGGTGGCAAGGCTGAAGCCAGGGGACGCAGCAAACAGCAGAGCCGCACCCCCCTTCCATGAGGGTGTGCTCTGAGGCCTGGAAACCCTGCAGGGAAGAGCGGGGTCACGTTCAGAAACTGAGCAGACTGAGGGGAAGGGAGGCGCTGGGGTGCAGAGGGCAAGGCTGCTTTCAGACCGCTGGGTGCAGCCTTTGCTGCTGCCACTCACACACCTGGGGACGCCTGACATGCTGGTGGCGGTGGCAGCGGGCAGCCTAGCCAGCTGCTCAGCCCCCAAAGCTGGGGTGTTTGGGGTGCGCGGGCATCTGTGTACCCACACCTTTCAGGGCAAAGGGCCATGGCAGCTTCAGACACTGGGCCACCCGGCTGAGGGAACTGTCACAGCTGCCGTGCTGGAAGGAAGGGGCTGAGGGGCTGGGGCTTGTCCTACTCAACATTTGTTATTTTCTTGAAGAAAAGCCAGTGTGTGTTTAGTATCTAAAAATTGCCATTGTTGTAAGCGAAAGAATGGGCTGGGTGACAAAACTAACCTTCAGAGGCCTGCAGGTCCCTCGACCCTGGGTCACAGTCCCCCGGCTTCACCTGGGCTTCGACCTGGACGCAGCAGCTGTGCCTCCAGCTCGGGTCTGTGGCAGGCGCGCCCCTAGGCATGGTTGGCCAGGCCCATTGAACCAGTCACGTCAGTCGAGTTTGTCACTCATCACTCAGCTCCTGCTGACAGGTGACAGCAGACAGCTCCAGTGGAAGTTGCTGGGGGTTGGAGAGCCAGGCTCAGCGCTCAGGCTCGGCAGGCTCCCAGGTGTGACCTTCCCTGTGCCCCTCCAGATAACCGCTGTCTGGCACGGGACCCTTGTGAAGCTGCTCCGGAGCCTGTATGCGCTGGAAGTCCCGGCGGCGTCCAAGGAGCTGCGGTCAGTGGAGCAGGAGGTCCGCTGGCGAATGCGCAGGCTCAAGTACAAGCACCTGGCCTTCCTGGCCGAGTCCAGTGCCGTCTGCATGCAGGAACGGGGCTCCCAGGAGCTGCTGGCAGAGCTGCTGCTGCACCTGGAGCGGCGCTGGGCGGAAATCGACGACGGCCGCACGTTGGTGGCCATCCTGGTGAAGGCGGGGCACCTCTCGGAGTCGCTGATGAACCGCCTGGAGGACAAGGTACTGGGGCTGGGCTGTGGGGGCAGAGCCTGGACCCCCATCTTCATGCCCCTCCAGAGTGACCCGTGCACGGAGCCCAGGGCAGGCCTGGCCGAGGCACCCCCAGGCTCAGCTTGTAGCCAGCGCTTTCCAGACACGGGCCCAGCCCAGCTGCGCAGCCGAGTCAAATTCAGCGCCCGCTCCCACTGTAGCGGGGGCTGGCCCAGATGGCTGCCACAGCAAGCTCCACAGCTCATGGGCCCTGGGTCCCCTGTCCTGGGACCTGGGGATAAGTTTGGCTGTGGACATGGCGCCCGGGCCCTGTGCAGACGGGCCGTGTTTAGTAAGCTTAGGCCCAGTTGCTGTCTCGCAGGGGCTGCACTGCATGGGACCCTTGGCCCTCGGGCCGTCGAGCTGACCCCTGCTGGCTGTGGTTGACAGTGCTTGGAGCTGGTGGAGCAGTTCGGCCCTGACGAGCTGCGGAAGGTGCTGGGGGCGCTAGCGGCTCAGAAGCGGCGGTCGGTGCCCTTGCTGCGGGCCATCTCGTACCACCTGGTGCAGAAGCCCTTTCCCCTGACCAAAGGCATCCTGCTGGACCTGGCCTACGCCTACGGTGAGCCCTGCGCGGGGTGGCGGGGCGCTCTGGCCGCAGCCACGTCAAATTCGGTGCCCGCCCACCCATGGCGGACACTGGCCCAAAAGGCTGCCACAGAAACACTGTGGCTCATGGGCCCTGGTCCCCTCTGCTGGGCCTCAGGGATAAATTGGTTACAGACACTGAGCTTCTAGACCTGGAGACCAGGGGTGGCAGGGGCAGGGGGACCAGCCAGTAACCCCAGGGTCTACTCTGTCCAAAGGCAAACTCGGCTTCCACCAGACGCAGGTGTTCCAGCGCCTGGCCGCCGACCTGCTGCCCCACATGCCCAGCCTCACGTCCGGCGAGGTGGCCCGCTGTGCCAAGTCCTTCGCCTTCCTCAAGTGGCTCAACCTGCCACTGTTCGAGGCCTTTGCCCAGGTGAGCAGGGCGCACACCAGTCCTTCGCCCCACCAGCCAGAAAGGACCCCCCCCCAGGTGGCACCTTGGGGTTCCCACTCTGGCTTATGTGGAGAAATGGTACTCAGTGAGAGAAAACTAGTTGAGAACGGAGTCCCACGGTCTTGGGACGGCTTGTGGGGAGCTTGCAGACAGCGAGGCTGAGAACCCACTGAGCTCCCTAAACTTCCAGCCGGGCAGCGGGTCAGAGCTGGCTGCCTTCTTGGCCAGAGGGTTTGCGAAGCCATGTGGGATAGTTTCCCGGGGCCCCGGGCACGCTCGGGTGGTGGCTGCAGGGTGCGGGCGCTCACGCTGCTGCCCGGGGCCCAGCATGTCCTGAGCAGAGCGCAGAGCATCACCCTGCCACACCTGTGCAACGTGCTGCTGGCCTTCGCCCGGCTGAACTTCCGTCCAGAGCAGGAGGACCGCTTCTTCAGCCTGGTACGGCCTTCACAGCCCTGTGCCCTGTCCCCTGCAGCGCGGCGGGGGATGGGAGGCAGGCACCTGGATTGTGTGCGGGCGCCACGTGCAGTTGAGCTCGCTGGCGGGGGTGCCCAGAGCAGGCATTCGAGGTGTGCTTCCCGTAATTCCCCTCAGCCCTGCTGACGCCCGGCGACCTGGTGGCCCCCTTCAGAGGCCTGGCCCGCCAGGCGCCACCCAGCTGCTTCCCTCCCCCGTCCTGGGCCCACCGGGAACGTGACTGGAGATACGGGCCAAGTGGGGGACACTGGGAAAGCCCAGCCGAATGTTTCTTCCGTCCAGACTGGTCCTGGGGATGGGGAGGCTTCCGGTACCTTCTGGGTGGCCCCGCCTGACCAGAGGGCCTCGGCCGGCATTGCTCCCGTTGCCACCTTGGTCTCAGCCGCCTCTGCGCTCCCCACCCCCGTCCCTGCCCAGGTGCACGAGAAGCTGGAGTTGCAGCTGGCCAGCCTGGACCCCGTCCTGCAGGTAGATGTGCTGTGGGCCCTGTGTGTGCTGCAGCAGGCGCGGGAGGCTGAGCTGCAAGCCGTGCTGCACCCCGACTTCCACACCCGCTTCCTAGGTGAGCAGAGGAGCGTCCCTCCTGCGTGAGTTGAGCCCGTCCCCCAGCAGTGCAGAACGGGCATGCTGGGGCCCTGCCGCCTGGCAGAGATGGGCTGGGGCGGCCGGCCAGGGCTCCCCATGTCTGCTGCTCCATCCCGTCCCTCTGGTGACCAGCCGGCCCTTCGTGCTCCTCGGGCCCCGCCCTGCTCACTGCACCTCTTCCCCTTAGGTGGTGGGTCCCCGAAGGACCAGAGCACCCTGCAGAAGCTGCTGCACATCAACAGCAGCGCCCGGCTGGAGCACCCCGAGTACTCGGGCCCCCTGCTGCCCGCCTCAGCCTTGGCCCCCAGGCCATCGGCCGACAGGAAGGTGACGCCCTTGCAGAAGGAGCTACAGACCGCGCTGAAGGGGCTGCTAGGGAGCGCCGACCGGGGCGGCTTCGCGGTGGCCACGCAGTACGGCTGGGCCCTGGGTGAGGGCTCCCCACTCGGCGCCCTGGTCGGCGTGGGGGCGCATTCCACACCAGGGGCTGAGCGGAGGGCCACGCAGTACGGCTGGGCCCCGGGTGAGGGCTCCCCACTCGGCGCCCCGGTCAGCGTGGGGGCGCACTCCACACCAGGGGCTAAGCGGAGGGCCACGCAGTACGGCTGGGCCCCGGGTGAGGGCTCCCCACTCGGCGCCCCGGTCGGCGTGGGGGCGCACTCCACACCAGGGGCTGAGCGGAGGGCCACGCAGTACGGCTGGGCCCCGGGTGAGGGCTCCCCACTCGGCGCCCCGGTCAGCGTGGGGGCGCACTCCACACCAGGGGCTGAGCGGAGGGCCACGCAGTACGGCTGGGCCCCGGGTGAGGGCTCCCCACTCGGCGCCCCGGTCGGCGTGGGGGCGCACTCCACACCAGGGGCTGAGCGGAGGGCCACGGGGGCGGCAGCTGCAGTCTGGGCTCGTCCCCAACGTTTCCATGCCGTGCCCCTCCCTCAGACGCTGAGGTGCTGCTGGACTCCGAAGGCCAGTTCCTGCCCCTGAGGGACTTCGTGGCGCCCCACCTCGCCCCACCCTCTGGGAGTCAGCCGCTGCCCCCCGGGGCCAAGAGGTGGGTGACGCGCTCCACACTGTGCTGGGCTCTTCTCTGGTGTGGCTCTTCCCTCGGGGACAGGGAGCGCTGTCAGCACCCAGCACCCCTCTCCCCGCCCCCAGGCTGGCCTTCCTGTGCTGGGAGTACCCCAACTTCAACAGCCGGAGCAAAGACCTGCTAGGCCGCTTCGTGCTGGTCCGGCGCCACGTGCTGGCCGCCGGCTTCCTGGTGGTGGACGTGAGTACCTGCAGCCAGCATGCTGGGATCTTCCTCACACGGGAGGGGCGGCGCGTGCAAGCTCACCTGACTCGGTGTGAGGCAGCAGGGTGTGCCCTCCTGGTGCTGTCGCCTGGGAGGCCTCTGTCACCTCTCCTGCCCCTCCCAGTGACAGTGCTGTGAGGGGCTTTATGGGCCACACAGGGTCCTGCGCCTTTAAGATCCAAAGCCACCCCAGCTCTGTGCCTCCGTTGGGATTGGGGCCAGGGCTGTGGTGTGGGTGACAGCTGACCGAGCCCGGGTCCCACCCTGCTGGTCCATCCCCACCCTTCCCCCAGGTCCCCTACTACGAGTGGCTGGAGCTCAAGTCGGAGTGGCAGAAAGGCGCCTACCTCAAGGACAAGATGCGGAAAGCGGTGGCAGAGGAGCTGGCCAAGTGACGTGTGGCTGGCGGCCCCCTCGGGGCCAGGCCTCAGCCAGGAGCGGCGGGCCAGCAGCTCTGGGGCGGGTCGCCCTCCCGTTGGTAATAAAACCTTTAGTTTTGGTGTTCAACACCAGGCGGCCTCCCGGGCTTTGTCACAGCCCCGCGCCGCCCACCCTGCACTCACCCACCTGTCTGCTGCGGGCGGTGGGGGTGGTCACCGGGGCTCCGCCTTCCCCGGCTGCCCCGGCTTCTCCCCGCCGTCCCCGGGGGGCCTTTCTCAGGTGCATCCCTAGCTGCTGTGGCTTAGGCCTGCGGCCAGCACAGACCGGGTCCTGGAGTTGCGAGGCCAGCTGGGTGTCAGTGCCCGTCCTAGGGCTCCAACTGGGGCGTGATTGCAGCCATCCTGGGGGGCCCTGATGGCCTGTGCTGACGGGGGCATGAGGGCTGGGCGCCCAGGGCCTGGCTCTGGAGCAGAAGTCAGGAAGGCGCTCGCCCGGCTGTCACTGCGGGGCTGGGGGGAGACCTCATCACCCCCAGACCAAAGTGTCACCGTGGTGTCCCCATTACGAGAGCCACCCAGCCACAGTGCTGCCCGGTGCTGGAAGGAAACAGGCTTCTCCCCTTCTTCCGCTTCCCGCTGGCAGGACAGCCCCGGGCGCTGCCAGACCCAGGGGACGGGGAGGTGCCGCGTCCCAGCTGCTCCCCACGCCTTCCCAAGTGGTCCCTCCCGTTAAAGCCCGGGGTGGAGGGGAAGCCACTGGGCACGCACATAGCACGCGGGGCAGGGGCAGCTAGAGATGGCGCTGTCGCTGGGGATGCCACGCCCAGGCTGGATGAGGGAGCGAGGGGGGGATCCCAAAGAGGCAGAGCCCGCTCAGGCCTCCAGGAGGTGCCACCAAGCACGCGCCGTGCTGCCCTCCCCGGCACCACCCACTGGTGCCTGGTCCTCGCGGGGAACACGTGCCCCCCCCCGCTTCCTCGGGGAGCTCGCCCAGGACACTGGTGGGGACGCGTCTCACACACGACCATGAGGACCCAGGCTGCCCTTGGTAATCACCTCCCCCTTGTCCTTTGCCACTGGCAACCGCCAACCTGGTCGCCATTTCTACTTCGTAATTTCGAGAAGGCTCCCTGGAGCTTTGCAAGCTGGGTCTCCAGCCACAGTTCTCTGGGGGCTTGTCCAGGGAGCTGCATGTACCTCTGGTCCCTGGCGTGTCGCTGGTTAGACGCTGGGCCCGTTTCCATTTGTCTTGAGATAAACTGCCGGGCTCTATGTTCAGAGGCCGAGCTATGAAGCAGCCAAACTCCCGGAGCCACTGCCGCCCCCACGTTCCCAGCAGCCGCGTGCAGCCCGGCTGTCCCTGAGCTCCGACGGGCGGGGGGCTCTCCCTGGCGTCTCCCTGAGGGCTGCTGCCGAGGCGCTTCTCTGATTCTAGGCCTCGGGTGGGTGTCAAGTGGGGTCCGACTGTGGTGTGGGTTTTTTTGAGGGCAGTGTCACTGGCCCTCACATGTGGGACCCGAACTGGGGCCGCTTCCCAAACCAGTGCCCAACCACCGCGCCACTCGGCCAGCCCATATGGTGTGGTTTTTATTTCCATGACAAACGACACCTTTTTATTTTTGTGTGTTTGTGTCCATTTACATAATCTTTGCAGAAATACCTACTTAGGTCCTTTGTCCAGTATTTCATTAGGTTTCCCTACTATTGAATTGTAAGAGTTCTTTATATTTCTAGAACAAGTCTCTTACCAGGCAAATGATTTGCAAATATGTTGTCTCACCTGGTGCATTGCATTTGCACTTTCTTGATGTCAGTGCCACACTGCTGTCTTTGTAAACTGACATGGTTTCCTTGGGTAGCACTTCTCCGCCTGTGTGCCCTTCAGACAGTCTGTTTCGAGGAGCTTATGTTTTCTGACACCAGCGCCACTCTGCCCGCTCTCCAGCCCGGCAGCTCCTCTTGCCTCGGGCAGGCTAGGGACTCCGGGCACCGTGCGGAGCAGAGCAGAGAGACGCCTGCCTGCCTCGCCCCCACGCAGAACACAACCCATCTCTCCGTCCAGTGTGGTCTTAGCTGTGAGGCTTTGGTACACAATCTTTGTCAAGTTTATGTTAACTTGCTGAGAAGTTTTTGGAAATCTGAGTGGCTGTTGGGTTATGTTAAATGCTTTTTCTGTATCGATTGATGCCTAATTTTTCTTTGGCATGTTGGTGTGAAGGATTACATTGGTTTTCAAGTGTCGAGCCAGCCTGCACACCTGGAATAAATTACACTATCATGGTGTAGAATTCTTTTTATATGTCCTTGGGTTTGATTTGCCAATGTTTTATTGAGAATTTTTGTGCCTAAATACATACAGATATTGGTCTGCTGTGTTTGCTTGTTGGGGTGCTGTCTTTGCCTGGTTTTGGTATTGGAGTATTTCCTGTCTCATAGGGCCGGCCAAGTGGCGCGGTGGTTAAGCGCTGGCCTGGGAAGCCAGCAGCCCCGGTTTGGTCCCACATATGAGGGCCAGTGACACTGCCCTCAAAAAATAAAATAAAATGAGTTTGGAAGTGTTCCCTCTTCTATTTTCTTTTTTTTTTTTTTAGCTGAGCCATCCTGCCACCTGTTGGCAGCTCAACGGCAACTCAGCTCAGGCTGGCCTCGAGCCGCTGTTGCTCAGAGCTCAGCTCGCACTCTTTTTTTTTTTTTTTTTTTTTTTTGTGGGCCGTGTCACTGGCCCTCATATGTGGGACTGAACCGGGGCCGCTGGCTTCCCAAGCCAGCGCTTAACCACCACGCCACTCGGCCGGCCCCCCTCTTCTATTTTCTTGAAGAGGTTGTTTAAAATTGTTAATTCTACTTTAAATACTTGATAGAATGCTCATGAGACTATCTGGGCCTGAAGATTTCTTTTGAGGAGCTTTTTTTTTTTTTTTAGGGCCGTGTCACTGCCCCTCATATGTGGGACCCGAACCGGGGCCACTGGCTTCCCAAGCCAGCGCTTAACCACCGCACCACTCGGCCGGCCCTCTTTTGGGGAGTTTTTAAATTACAAATTCAATTTTTTCCGTGGTTATAAGACACTTCAAATTATTTCATCTTGCTTGAATTTTGGCAGATTTTAACTTTCAAATAATTGATTTATTTCTTCAACATTGTTGAATTTATGAGCATTGTTTGTAGCATTCACGTGTATGCAGATCAATGTAAGAACTGGCCCCGCAGCCTACTGTTATAAGCTGGAGTCCGGGGGGCGGGAAGCAAGAGCTGGTGGGATAATTCAGTCCAAGTCCAAAGGCCGAAGAACTCGGTGCGCCAGTGTCTGCGGACAGGAGACGGACGTGGGGTGGCAAGGGAAGAGGGGAGAGCGACGCCGCCTGCCTGTGCCTCTGGGCCCCAGCAGGTGTGCTCAGGCCGGGTCTCTGCCTCAGTCACCACGTGAGCTGCTGACCTCTCCAGAGATGCCCACCCAGACACCCAGAAATCATGGGCTCCCTTGAGCATGTCAAGTTGACATTAAAATCAACCATCACAGCCCCCGCCGCATTCCTGATACTGGTCATTTGTGTCTTTTTATTTTCACTCTTGTTAGAGATTCACCAAATCTTACTGATTTCTTTTTAAAGGTTCTCAAATATGCCTCCAGTTTTAATATGATCCCCTATGCACATTTATTTGCTGCTAAGAATTGAAATAGCACATCGAAAAAGATTTGTTGCAATTCAAATTTGTAAACACCAGAGAATCTAAATGCACCCCGCCATAATTGTCCTCTGGCCAAACCACCCAACGTTTCCACATGTTGGGTTTCGTCTTACTTCAGACTTCCAGACCACATATTTTGATACTTCGTATTTTTATTTTCAAAGTCCAATACTGGATTTTTATTTTCATTCAGTTCAGTTCCATGTTCATTAACTTTCCTGGGGTGCTTCCTCTCTGGCCTGTGGGTTATTTACAAGTGTGTTACTTTGGGTGCTTGAAGCTTTTCCCATTGTTTTTCTGTCATTGGTTTCCAGTTGGAGTCCCTTGTGGTCCAAGCAGAGTCTGATTTCAGTTATTTTAAATATGTTGATGTTTGTTTTATGGCCCGGGGTTTGATCAGACTTGGGGAATGTTCTTGACATTAAAAATGGGTGTATTCTCGGGCAGCCAGTTAGGTCAGGTGGTTAGACCGCAGGCTCGTAACACTAAGCAAGGTTGCCGGTTCGATTCTCACATGGGCCAAGGAGCTGTGCCCTCCACAACTAGACTGAAGACCACTACGTGACTTGGAGCTGATGGGTCCTGGGAAAATACACTGTTCCCCAATCATTTTTTTTTTTTGAGGGCAGTGTCCCTGGCCCTCATAAGTGGGACCCGAACCGGGGCCGCTGGCTTCCCAAGCCAGCGCTTAACCACCGCGCCACTCGGCCGGCCCCCCAATAATTTTTTTAAAGGGTGTATTCTGCTGTTGGGGATGCTGTCGTATGCCTCAGGGCCAGGGAGGGACTGTCTGGTCCCCCAGGGGAGGGAGGGTGCTTCCTGGGATCCCCCCTTGGCAGTGCCCCCCGCACCCCCCATAGGCTCTGGCTTGGGGGGCGTCTTGGTCCCAGTGGGGAAGGTGTGTGCTTCACTTGGCCCCCTCCTCTGACCCTCCTGCCAGGTCTGCCAGGCTCCCCTGGATTTGTTGGCAGTACTGCAGTCCCACTTGGGGCTAATACGCCGCCCACCGGGTCCTGGTAGTGGCTGAGGGTCAGGAAAGGCTGGGCCTGGGCCCCTCTGTTGGGGGGCTGCTCGGCTTCTCCTTCAGTCCCGGGGTGTCTCTTTTTTCCAGCATTTACTGTTAGATTACTCGGAGGGGCAGAAACTAGCCCATGCCACCTCGTCCGGGCTGGAAGCCCCTCAGGCCCTGCTGAAGGACTTCGGTCGGGTTTCTGGGGAGTTGGTGTGGTGGCCAGGCATGAGGCTAGGTGGCAGGGGGCTGGCAGAGCTGTGGGGTTCGGGGACCCAGTAGGGTGACGGGGAATGGCCCCAGGAGGATGGGTGGGGACAGACAAAGGAGCAGCAGGCCCGCCAGGGGACAGATGGACAGATTTCCAAGGTGGAGCGGAGCAGGGTGCTGGCGAGGCTGGGCGTGGGGGGCCCCGCGGTGAAGCCAAGAGAAGCCCGGCGGGCAGGGCCTGGGCGGGCAGGGCCCGGCTCCGGGCCCCAGGCGGAGCCAGCAGAAGACGGGGTAGAGGATGCCCGCCAACAACGGCTGCTCTGATCCGCCCCGGCCAGCCCGGCTGGTGACAATGTCCGTCTGTGTCCCGGAGCCTGGCACAGACGCCTCGGGGAGGGAGCGCTGCGTCCTCGGGGCGCGGAGGGAGGGTGTGCCCCTCTGCCGCCCGCCCACTACCCCGCGAGAGCCGCGGGGCGGGGCGGGGGGAGCCCCGGGGACCAGTCTTTCCCACCGGCTCAGGTTGCCGCGGAGTCGGAGGTGGTTGCCATGGAGACGGGCGTGCGAGGACCAGCCAATCAGCGCGGAGCTGCGGCTCCGGCTCGCCTCTAGGATGCGGCGCCGGGCCGGGGGGCCGGGGGGCAAGGCAGGGGTGCTGCGCGGCCGCCTCCCCGAAGGGCCCGGCACCCCGGGACCTGGCAACCCGCCGCCTCGCCCCGCCCCGGCTAAAGGGCGGTGCCGCCCTCGGGCCCGCCCGGCCTCCCGCGAGGCGGTGGGAGGGATGCTGCGGGCACGGCGGCGCCGCGCGGCGGCAGGAGGGCGCCCTTTCCCCGCTCTCCGCGCCCACCCCCTGCGCCCCGAGCCGCAGTGCCGGGCGCGCCGCGCACGCTCACTGGGGGCGCGGGGGGCGGGGCGGCGCTGACGTCATCCACGGACACCCCCCCCCATCCCCCGGGCGAGGGGCGGCGGCCGCCCGGGCTCCACGGGACAGACGCACCGACGGACCAGGGCGTCGGGACGGGCGCTCGGCCAGGCCATGCCCGGGGAGGCGTCCCGCGCGGAGCTGCCGCTGCCCGAGGCGGGCGGGCCTGGGCCCCGCACAGGTGAGGCCCGCGCGCCGCGTGCGTCGCCCCCGCCTGTCCCCACCCCGCCCTCCGGCGCCCTGACCTTCCGTGCGCCCCAACGCTGACCCGCCCTGGCTCGCCCCAGGACTGCGGCCGAAGCAGGGCGGACGCGGGGGCCTGCGAGCGCCCCGGGCCCCTTGCGCCCCATTGTCTGCGTGAAGCTGCGGGGCTGCCGGGCCTGGGCAGGCTCCCGGCATCACCCCGTCCCTCGGGGGCCTGCGCCCAGATGCCCGAGGGCCGCCCAGGGCGCACGGCTGCTCCCGGAGGGAGAGCTGGGGAAGGAGCTGGCGCCTGAGGCTGCCCGAGGGGCGCCGGGGGCCGGGGGGCGGGAGGCCGGCGCGGCCGGGCGCAGGCCCGCGTCCTTGGCGAGGCCGGGTCAGCAGTGCCGGAGGCGGAGGGCGTGTGCCTGGCTTGGGAAGACCAGCCACAGTGGCCCAGCAGGTCAGCCATGTGTGTCTCTGGGAGGGCCAAGGGCACCTTGCCCTGGGGATGGGACTAGGGCTGGGTCCAGCAAAGGAGGCGGGGCTGGGGTCCCGAGACACAGAGTGGCGGCTGGCCCTCCTCAGGCTGCGTGATGCCCTTGAGTGAGTCACTAAAACCTTTGCCTTGGCCCAGTTCCACCTTTTCCATGCCCCGGACACGGTTCAGTTCGGGTGGGCAGGGGTACCGTGCCAGGCTCAGGGCCCCGGGCCCAGTCTTGGGTACCCAGCTGCCTGGCACACCCACCTCCAAGCTTTGGGTGTTCATCACACCCCACTGGACCCAAAGGGCCCCCTTCTCAGCACCCCCTGGTGACCCCAGCACCCAAGCAGTGTGGCTCACTGTCGGCTGGTTGGCAGCCTGGGGAGGGGCCACCCCTTTGAAAGCTTTGCCTTGAATCCGTGCGATACTCCACTCAGCAGAGAGAAAGCTGAGGCACGGGAGACGCTCAGCTGGGGCTGGAATGTTCCAGAACTGAGCAGAGTGCGGGCCCCCTGGCCCCGGGGCCCTCTGACCTGGTGGATCACTAGAGGGTCTGCCCTGCCAAGCCCAGCGAGGTGGCAGACTTTGTGCAGGGAGACAACAAGCCAGTGTCCCGGGAGATGGGCAGTGTCATCACTGCCCAGCATCTCAGACAGAAGGCAGGGTCCCGTCTGTGCCACAGCCACACCCCACTCGCCCTGACCCCAGGGGGCTCCCCGCGGTCTGAGCTCTTGGAACTTGTCCCCAGAGGCAGCAGTTGGCTTCCCTGCCCCACCCCCTTCCCTTCCTGGGGGCCTACCTGGTCTCAGGCCAGACACCCGCCCTCCTCATGCCCTTCTCTCTCCACAGATCTGTCCTGCGACGCGGCTGCGGCCACCACCCCGAGGGGTGTGGAGCTCTGTGCCCTGACCCCTGGGCCCAGAGCCCTGGCTCTCACGTTCCTGCCCAACAAGCCGGGTGCCCGGCCCCCACCCGAGGGAGCCAGCTGGGATGCAGGGCCCCACCGGGCCCCCTCGGCCTGGGCAGTCCTGACGGAGGGTGGCCCCAGCCCAGGGTCCCCCGAGGGGCCTCTCCCAGGCTCCCTGGAACCCCGGATTGTGATGGGCGAGGAGACATGCGGGGCCCCCCCGCCACCCCGGGAAGCCCTGCCGGAGCTCAGGGACCAGGAGGGCGGGCCTGCTAGCCTGAGCCCACCCCCTGCGCTGTGTTCTCAGGGTGACCTTCCTGTGCCTTTCCCTGCCGTGGACCCCGATTCCTACTTCACGCCTCCCTCCACCCCTACTGAGACTGCTGCCCTCCTGCTCCCTGGTCCCAGGGAGGCCCAGGCTGAGCCCGGGGACTCGCCGCCTGCCTCGCCCTCGGGCTCCTACATCACGGCGGATGGGGACAGCTGGGGCTCCTCCCTGTCCTGCTCCCTGAGCCTGCTGGCCCCAGATGAAGGGCTGGACGTCCCCTCAGCCTGGGGCTTCTCCCCGCCAGGGTCTGAGGCTGATGAGCAGGAACTGCCCCCGGTGGGGTCCTCCGGGTCCCTGTCCTCAGAGTCCAGCCTCTCAGGGGACAGCAGCTCTTCCTGGGACCAGGAGGGCCACTTCTTCGAGCTGGACTTTCTGGCCAACGACCCAATGATCCCGGCCACGCTCCTGCCTTTCCGGGGCAGCCTGATCTTCCAGGTGGAGGCTGTGGACGTGACGCCGCTGTCCCCCGAGGGGGAGCATGGGGAGCAGGAGGCCCCTGGTGGGGACCTGGCAGGCGAGGACGACAATGACAGCACGTTCGCCTCCTCCGTGCAGTCGCTGTCCGACCTCTCCATCACTGAGGGCGTGGACGAGTCCTTTGCCTTCTGGGACGACACTTCGCCCGCCTCCTCCGACCCTGACTCAGCCTCCTGCATTGGAGTGGAGGACGAGAGGCTATATAGTGGGGAGCCCCACGCGCAGCCCACCCCCCAGCTCGCGGATGGCCCTGGGGAGGCCACTCCTGGGGTCTCCAAGGGAGAGGCCGGCCGAGCCACCGAAATCACTGGGGCAGGCCCCACCTCAGGCCGGGTGTCCACTGTGGCCCCACAGGAAGCCCCAGGCCTTGCAGGGGCGACCCCTCAGGCCCCGCAGGAAGGAGCCAGCTTCTCCATAGGAACAGCGCCTGTGGCCACAGCCACACCTCAGCCCCTGCAGGAGAGGCCTGGCGCTGCCTTAGGCCTGGAGCCCCCAACCCAGCTCTGGACCAATCAGTGGGAGGTGGGCCTCGCAGCCGGCCCAGATGCTCGGCAGGACATGGAGGGAAACGCAGGCCAGGTGCCCCCGCAGGGAGAAGAGGACCCTGTCCCTGTGGCCACATGTCTGCCCCTGCAGGGGGCAGGCCTGCCCTCAGGCCAGGGGCCTGCCACTGCAGCCAGCCCTTGGGCCCTGCAGACAGATGCAGGGTGCTTCCCAGGGACCGAGCCCGTGGCCACCGCAGCCCAACAGGAAGGAGGCCAGACCTTGGGACTGAAGCCATCGGCTGAGGAGAGGGACGCAGGCCGTACTGGAGACGCGGAGCCTCCAGCCTTGGACCAGACTCAGCAGGGTAGCCCGGGGTCAGCTGCAGACACCGGGACACCCTGGGCCTCGAATGGAGATGTAGAACCCCCCAAGTCCACCCCAAAGACCCCAGATGTCCCTGAGCCAATTGTGCAGGACCCAGATGCCTCTGAGCCCACATTGGAGGCCCCGAACACCCCCGAAGCTGCCCTGGAGGCCCTGGACACCCCTGGGCCCGCTGCAGAGACCTCAGATCCCCTGCAATCCTCCACGGAGGCCCCGGATCCTCCAGACCACCCCGAGGAGGCCTTGGGCCCCCCAAAACCAGCCTTGGAGACCCTGGACCCTCCACATCCCCCCACGGAGGCCCTGGATGTCCCTGGAGGGGAAGCAGCAGCTGAGGGCCTGCTGGCACCCGACGGGGTGGCCTGTCGCGATGCCCACCTCCCTGAGTCTATCCCGCCCCTGAAGGAGGCCCCAGGAGCTGAGAACCAGGGGGCTGGAGGCCCGGAGCCAGCTCCCCAGGACACTGGGAAGACTCCTGGGAGGGGCTGCCCCCAGGTTGGCCTGGTGCAGCCCGCGAGCACCGCAGAGGAGGAAAGGGCCACCCTGGGACCCGAGCTTCCTGCCCTCATGGCCTCAGAGGCCAAGCTGGGCTCTTGCCCGGAGTCTCCATCAGGGGCTGTGCCCGGGCCAGGTGGGGGCTGCCCTAAAGAGCCTGCCCCCACGTCTCCACCGCCCTGCACTCCGCCTCAGCCTGTGCGAGGCCCAGGCGGTGAAGAGCAGGCCCAAGCGGCACCTGGAATCCTGGGCCTGTCCTCAGCACCACCCCAGGACAGGGTCCCAGACCCGGAGCCCCCTGCTCCTCGTGTCCTTGTGGGGACAGCCCTGCCCCCTTCAGCGGCCCCTGTCCTCTGCCCTTGCCAGGGCCCCCAGGAAGACTCTGCGGAGGGCACGGGGCCCCAGGGCTCTCCCAGCCTCCCGCCGCCGCAGGCAGGAGCCCAGTGGGCAGTGGCTGCCTTCTCAGGAACCACGAATCCCCCTGGGGCCAGGCAGCGGGTCAGCCTCCCGCCCCACTCTCCCCTCCTCAGCCCCAAGGTGGCCCCCCTGGGGGACGCCCATGCCAAAGACCCGGCCTTGCGGATCCCGCCCCCCTGCCAAGTGCCTCCTGGCTCTGGGTCTCGGAGCCCAACCAGTCCTCAAAGGCTCCCGGCCGCCGAGCAGCAGGATGACCAGGACAGCCTGGAGGAAGGTGAGGGTCTGGCCTGGGGTGCTGTCCTGCCTGAGGGACTGAAGGTGGTGGGATGTGGGGCTGCGCCACCCTCACACGTCTCCTGTCCCCAGAGTCACCCCGGGCTCCAGGCTCAGGCCAGCACTCGGACAGCCACGGGGAGTCCTCTGCCGAGCTGGAGGAGCAGGACGCGGCAGGAGCACAGGCCGCACAGTGCCTGGCCCAGGTGCCGCCCGGGGGAGGGTGCGCCCGGGCTCCACGCCCCGCCCTTGGTGCTCAAACTCACCCTTCCCCAGGCCTCAGCCAGCAGTAGCGAGGACACGGTGGCCAAAGCCAAGCAGAGCCGCAGCGAGAAGAAGGCCCGAAAGGTGGGCTGGGGCCCTGCTCTCGGGGCGGAGCCAGGCTGGGGCCCCCTGTTCCCTGGGGGCGGAGCCAGGCTGGGGCCCTGCCCCGGGGGCGGAGCCAGGCTGGGGCCCTGCCCCGGGGGCGGAGACAGGCAGGGGCCCTGCTCCCGGGGGCGGAGCCAGGCTGGGCCCCTGCTCCCGGGGGGCGGAGCCAGGCTGGGGCCCTGCTCCGGGGGGCGGAGCCAGACTGGGGCCCCTGTTCCCCGGGGGCGGAGCCAGGCTGGGGCCCTGCCCCGGGGGCGGAGCCAGGCTGGGGCCCCTGTTCCCTGGGGGCGGAGCCAGGCAGGGGCCCTGATCCCGGGGGCGGAGCCAGGCGGGGCCTTGCTCCCGGGGGCGGAGCCAGGCTGGGCCCCTGCTCCCGGGGGGTGGAGCCAGGCTGGGGCCCTGCTCCCGGGGGCGGAGCCAGGCTGGGGCCCTGCTCCCGGGGGGCGGAGCCAGGCTGGGGCCCTGCTCCCGGGGGGCGGAGCCAGATGACCCCTTGTCGGGGCGCTTCCCACCCATGGCTGGCGAATCCGTCGCTGGGGGCCCTTAGACAAATTCAGTGACCAGACACACCAGCCTGAGCCCAACACCCTGCTCTGCACATGGGGTCCTCCCTCCGCAGCCGTGTGCTGCCTCCCCTGGCCTCCCAGTCCCTCGACCCTGGGGGGACCCCAGTGGCACCCAGGCCTGAGCCTGCCATGCCCCCAGGCCATGTCCAAACTGGGCTTGAGGCAGATCCAGGGCGTCACCAGGATCACCATCCAGAAGTCCAAGAACATCCTCTTTGTCATCGCCAAGCCGGACGTCTTCAAGAGCCCCGCCTCCGACACCTACGTGGTCTTCGGGGAGGCCAAGGTGGGCCGCGGGGCGGGGCCTGGGCGGGGCGGGGCGGGGCGGGGCCTGGCTGACAGCGGCCCCGTGCTGCAGATTGAGGACCTGTCCCAGCAAGTGCACAGAGCTGCTGCTGAGAAGTTCAAGGTGCCCGCGGAGCCCTCCACCCTGGTCCCCGAGTCGGCGCCTGGGCCGCGGGTGAGGCCAGAGTGCGAGGAGGCGGAGGACAAGGACGAGGAGGAGGTGAGGGTCGGGGTAGGCGGGGGGACAGGCTCTGGCGCGGGAGGGCAGCCCCAGCACCTCCTGCCGGCCCCTCCAGGTGGACGAGGCTGGGCTGGAGCTTCGGGACATTGAGCTGGTGATGGCACAGGCCAACGTGTCCAGGGCCAAGGCTGTGAGGGCCCTCAGGGACAACCAGAGCGACATCGTCAATGCCATCATGGTGAGTGGCCAGCCCGCCCGAGACGCCCTGCTGCTGGCTCTGCTGGGCCCTCCCCAGCCTGACTCTGTGTGTCTACATTTCCTGCAGGAGCTGACCATGTAGCCACTGACCAGCCCCCAGCCCCATCCCTGCGCCCAGCTCTGCTGCTCAATAAATGGGTGTCCCAGCCTCGCTGCTCCTGCTCCAGCTGCTCCCCACAGCCTCTCGCTAAACAGGTGTGAGGGGCGAGGATGCTTCCTGGAGCCACGAAACACCCAAGGGCGGTGGTGGCCCTCCTGTGTCCCCAGAGGGTGGTGGTCCATCCCTGTTGTTCCGGGGGCACTGACTTGGCCCGGATTGCAGGCAGTCCAGTCACTTGGCTGTGGCCTAAGGTGTGGCTGGGGATTGGAGGTCTGTAAAGACGTCCCCAGACACTGGGCACTCAGGAAGTATCCACAGGGGCACCGGGGCTGGAGAAGCTGCAGGAAGGCAGCCTCGCCCGGAGTTGGCGATTAACTCCCAAGGGTCTTGACCCCTCACTGTGGCCCAGCTGTCACCATCCTCTCCTCTCAAAAATGCAAGGACCCACAGAATGGGGGCTGCTTCCCAGACAGCAGGGGGGACACGTGTGACTGCGGCCCCTGGAAGCGAAGGAGCGGCCCCTGACCATCCATGCGGGTGGCTCACAGGACGCCGTGTCCCACTGTGCGGGGTGGCCAGCTGCGGCCACTCACACGGGGTGGGCTCTGCCCCGCGCCCCCGCTTCCTGCACACACCGCCAGGGCCTCCGGGGTGGAGTCGCCTTCTGGGGCAGGTCGTTCCGAAGCTGGGCAACCTGTGCCTGCCCCGCAGTCCGTGCTCCACCCTGGGGTCACTCCCACCGCCTCGGCGCATCCCAGGGGCAGAGGAGGGGCCGAGCCCAGGGGACTTCAGGGGCCCCCACCAGCCTCCACTGAAGACCAGGACCCCGGGCTCCATGATGACAAGCTCAGGGCGGGGATGGTGCTTCTGGTGGCCGGGAGGGGAGTCACGGTTTGCCGTGGAGACCACTGGTGATAGCCACTGAGCCCTAGGAACCGGTGACTTGGGTGTGTGGGGCCAGAGCAGGGCCAGCACCCCTCTGAGAGCCCAGTGCCGGGTCCTGACAGCGAGGCCTGACGCACACCCACAGGCGCCCGGCCTCACGTCCAGGAAGGAAGAGCCCCAGCCCGGCCCTCCCCATGGGCTGGCCTGAGAAGCGTCAGCCGAAGGGCAGCCCTGGGCATGTGGGTCCCAGGCAGACGCCAGAGTGGACCCCGGGCTCCGGCCAGGATCAGAAACACGCTGGCAGCCAGAGATAAATTATTCACATTGCAGTAAACTTTTAAGGTCTCTGAGAGTTTCGATGGGATGTCATGTGCAAAAGCGACAGCTGTCCGGGGTCTGGCCCACAGGACGCTGCCCGGTGCAGGCCATGTGCAGGCGTCTGGGTCACAGCAGAGGGCCGCCTGCACTGCTCACACGGGGGCGGGGGGGTGGCCGGCCCTCCCGGCACCGTCAGGCCGAGTCCTGGTCCATGCTGCAGCCCAGAGCCTCAATGTCGTTGCTGATGTCCGAGATCATCCGGTCCCACTCATCCCCCTCGGAGGGCGCCGACTGCTCATCGCAGCTGCCTGCCGTCCTGTTCCCGTTGGAGGTGGAGGTGGAGCTCAGGGCCCGCCGGCAGCGGCCAAAGCTGTCGGTGATGATGCCACGGCCATCCTTCACGCCGATGGTCTCCAGAAAGTTCTCAAAGTGCTGGCTGTCCTTCTCGGGGATGAAGGGCCGCAGACCTGAGAATAGCCACACGCGTGACCCCGCGCCGGCTAAGGCCTCCCATCGCCCTGGCAGCCAGGCGCCCACGCATGGGTGGGAGCTCAGGCCCAGAGCCGTCCTCACACCCTGGTCAGCTCCCAAGGCCGCCGCCCCCAACCGAGGCGGCGCTTCTCATTAAGTCCTGTGGTGGGCAAGCCCCACGGTGGGGCTGCTGGGGCCCGACACCGTGTGCCACGGATGCCCCGTGGGGCAGGTTTCCAGGTGCAGGAGACGGGAGGGGCAGAGGAACGCTGATGGAGACGCACCCCCATCTCTGGGGGGACCGCCCATGCAGGAACAAGCCCGGGGAGACACGCTGACTTGGGGTCGGGGGCCTCAGGCCCTCAGGCGGCAGCAAATGAGGGTCCAGCCGGTGTCGGGGGCGGGGCCCCAGGTGCCCGCCAAGCAGCCTGTTGTCTAGGCTCCGGGGGAGCACGGCGCATCCCGGCTCTGCGCCCTCCGCCCGGCCCACCCCGCCGCCTGCCGCCTGCACGCGCCGCCGCCGGCTCACCCAGCAGCAGGAACTTGCGGCTGTCCCCGTAGAGCTGCCGCAGGCTAATGCAGAACTCGTGCACGGAGGCCCCGTCACGGTACTCATGCAGCAGGGCGGCGAACTGCTGGATCTCCTGCGATGACAGCTTGGTGCGCAGCTGCAGGGGCGGGCAGTGGTGACGCGGGGCCACACGTGTCCGGGGGCCCTCCGGGGGACACACGTGCAGGCCCAGGAACCAGCCCTCGGCCACCAGGGTAGCCCCACATGGGCCTGAGGGCAGGCGGCCCGGCAGCACGGCCTACCGTGAGCATGTAGTCTTGCAGCAGCTCGGCGGCCGTGGCACTCAGCTCGCTCTCGCTGGCGGCCTTGGCGTGGGGCACCGTCGGCATACAGAAGCTCAGGGGCGACACGCCGCCTGTGTGCACGCACTCGGGGAAGGAGCTGCAGGGACACGAGCCGTGGGCGGGGCTCCCACCCTGTCCCGTCTCTCTGACACCCTGCCGGGCCCAGCAGGCGCTGGGTCAGGGTGGGGATGGGAAGGGGCCAGCTGTGAAAGAGGGGGCGTGGGGGGACAGAGGACCACACGGCCACGCATCCATGAACTGGAAGGTGACAGGGCCTCGCAGGGGCTCGCGGAGCAGTGACATCACCGGCGTGACCCTGGGGACCCCACGGGGAGGGGAGGGGCGGGCCAGGTGCTCACAAGGTGCTGGTGTCCGTCTCGTAGGGCTCCTTCAGGTCCACCTTGGTGGAAGAGTCATCTACGGAAATGCACGGCAGCCTCGGGTTATGTGGGGGCGGTGAGAGTGCAGGGCCCGGCTCTCAGCAGGGCAGGGGGCCCGGCAGTGGGAGCCGCAGAGGCCAGGCCCGGGGTGGGGGGCCTCCTGGGGGGCTTGTGAGACGCACACCTGCTGGTCTGGGCCGAGGGGCAGGGCAGCGCTCCCCAGTGGTCAAGGACAAGAGAAGGCCCGTTTGTAGGCGGGGGCTCCCACCAGCAGGGCCCTAGGGCCTGTGCTGCTTTGTCTTCTCTGAGCCCCACAGGATCACCACTCCCAGTTCCTGACGAGGAACTGAAGCAGAGAGGTCATGTGCCTGCCCCGGGCACATGGATGGCAGGGTGGAAGCCACAGTCGGCGCTGCCGGCTGACCCCCAGCCTGGAGCCAGCCCAGCTCCACGCGTGGAAAGATGCTCCCCCAAGACACGCACTCTCAGACCAGTAAGGCCTGGCACACAGCCGCTCCTCAGGAAACACTGGACGGTGACCTAAGGGCTGCATGACCCTGACCGTGAGGGTCACGGAAGCACTGTTACACGCGAGTGAGCTCAGAGAGGCGGGTGACATGTGTGAGAATGTGACGGGACGGCAGGAAGAAGGATGCTGCTGGCAGTCGGCGCAGAGTGAGTGTGGCGGGCATACAGTGGCCCCAACGGAGTCGTGCCCACACCTGGGACCATGAAGTGCCATGCAGTGGGGAAGGAAGTGACTCCAAAGCTGACCTAACAGGGAGGCTGTCCTGGGCTGTCCGATGGGCACTCCACTGTGCAGAAAGGGCGGACAGGCAGACGGCGTGGGGACATGAGGTCACACCCACAACCCTGCCACTGTGAAGGTACAGGAAACCCAGAAGCTGGGAAAAGCCGGAGCCAGGGGGCCAAGCCCTGCAGCACCTGACCCTAGCCAAGAGACCCACTGGACTCTAAGCCCCAGTGTGTCTGAGCTGCGAGGTTTGGGTGACCTGTGTCAGAGGTACAGGACAACTGACAGGGAAGAAGCCAACCGGGGATGCGAGAGCATGTGAGTGTGTGTGCGTGTGTATGAGCGTATGTGTGCATGAGCGTGTGTGCATGAGCGGTGTGCGCGTGAGCATGTGGTGTGGCGTGTGCAGTGTGTGTGACGGGTGTGGTGTGTGTGTAATGTGTGTGTGAGCATGTGCGGTGTGTGAGCATGTGGTATGCGTGTGCATGAGCATGTGTGCGTGAGCGTGTGTATGCATGAGCGTATGTGTGCGTGAGCGGTGTGTCATGTGCGGTGTGTGCATGAGCGTGTATGGTGTGGCGTGTGCACTGTGTGTGTGTGATGGGTGTGGTGTGTGTGAGCGTGTGTAGTGTGTGTGAGCATGTGCAGTATGTGAGCGTGTGCGTGACGGGTCTGAGGTCGCCCTGGCTGTGTACATCGCGTGTCTGCTTCTTGAAAGCTCCTCCCACTGCACATTTATGATGTGTACATTTTTAGTAAAAAAAAAAAAAACTTATTTAAAAAAAGACCCTGTTAGAAATTTTAACACGTAGGGCCAAACCAATCACACTGAAATTGAATGTTTGCGGCTACTCACTGGGGCAGCCCCTAGGCCTCAACCTCCCCACACACAAGGACAGACTGCCCACCTTGCCAGCGTCTCTGGGGACGTGTGGTGGGAGGCAGCAGGGACCCAGCTCTGGGACAGGTCCCCTCCAAGAGCCCACGACACACAAAGGGGGGGTCTGCGGGCTTTGTGCTCCTGGCTGATGCGTGAGCCCTGGGGAGGCGCAGGACAGCCTTCGCTGCAGAGAAACGTGACCAAGCGCTGCATGGCGCCCCGTGCTGTGTGTCTGACTTAGGGTAGCCGTGAAAGCTCAATGAACCATGGATTTGAAAAGCAGGTTTGGCTGAAGTGCGCTGTGTACACGCAGCACCTGCGCAGCAAAGGGGGCGCCCAAGCGCTGCCCTCGGGGCTCCTTGCTGGTCCCCTCCCCACTCCCCACCCGGCAGCCTTCATCTTGGGAGGCCCCACGGACCACGAGCCCGGGCAGTCTGAAAGGGGGTCCCCACAGCCACTCACAGCCCCCGCGCTGGGAGCCTCCCCGGGCCCCCGTTCTGAGGTAGGTGACTGAGTCAGCCACAGGCAGTTCCAGAAAAAGTGCTCTGGCCCCCAGTTACGCTCCTGGGCCCCCAGGAAGCCCCAGGCTGGCCTGTCCCAAACCTGCGGTCCACATGAACAGTGAGTCTGGCAACCAAGGTGGTGGCTCCAACCCCCAGGACCCCAGGGCGGTGGCACGGTCCTTGCACAAGGACGCTGCCCGGGGGGCGTCTCGGGGGACCCGGCTCCTGCGTGGCAGCAGCCCCCTTGCCGCCTACCCTCACTCACCACTGTGGAGGGACAGGTGGTGGGTGGGTGTCGAGGCCCCGTCAAATATGGCTCTGTCCAGGAAGTCGATGGTAGACTCCGTGTACACAATCTGGAAGACCTGCCCCAGCAGGGAGCACAGCTCCTCCGCGGCCACCTGCCATGGGGACAGAGCTGTACCTGGCTGGGGGCTCCCAGGCCCAGCCCCTTAGGTGCTGCACGGGCACCAGGATGGGGGACCAGCACGCTGCCTGCAGCTCCTCCCCCTGCCCTGGCCAGCCAGCGCTCGCTCGCCTGTCCCAGCCTCGGAAGGGGCTGAGCGGCCCCAACACTGCGCCTCACACAGGAGCTGCTGAAGCAGGGTCCCCGGGACGGGGGCCATGTCTGGAGGGGCTTCTGTGGGGGACAGGCCAGGGAACTGCCGGCTGGAAGATGTGCAGAGCCGAGGAGGGATGCTGATCAAAGGCCATCTAAGGGGGGGCACTGCTGCTATCGTCTCACAGATGCAGAAACTAAACAGAAGGGGACCAAGATGCTCCCCAAGGCTGGAGGCCCTCACCTGCCTAATGGGGCCTCAACCTGAACTCACCACTCACAGGAATCTTCCCAGGGGGCACAGCTTGGGGTGCAGAAGACGGCACCCCATCAGCACAGGGGAGAGAGGGGCGAGGCCAGGGAACCTGCCAGCACCGCCCAAGGGCACCAGGCTCAGTAGGGCCCGGGGGCCTGGCCAGCTGTGGGGAAGGGCTTGGTCCCAGGTCCCAGCCCTGCTCACCTTGCTGTCTGCAGCCAGGATCACCAGGCAGCACGCCTCCACGGGCCCCACTCCACTCTCCGACAGCGAGCCTGCGGTGAGGCCTCTGGAACTTTCCGCACACAGACTCTGGCTAGGGGAGATCCCGGGGTCCTGGGCTGAGAAGTCAACACCACAGCAGGTTAGGGCAGCTGGGGAGGTCCACAGCAGGCTCTGGGCCGGCCCTGCCTGGCCCCGGTGAGGACAGCCGTGCACCCTCCACTGCCTCCTCTCAGCAAGAGCAGGAACGGGTGAGCAAGCCCAGCATCACACTGCCCGCTGAGACCATCGGCCTCCGTGACCTGGCGTCCTCGCAGAGATGTGCAAACAGCTGAGGCTGAGCCACAGTTCCTACTGATGTACCCCAAAGGTGTTCACAGGGTTCCAGTCAATATGTGACGGGCTGTGACCAGGATCCTGACAGAAGATGGGGCCGCTGAGGCGTGCGTGTGCGTGTGGGGCCGGTCTGGGCGCGAGCCCTGCCGTGTCCCTCGGCCTGGGGAAGCTTCTGAGGGGCCTCCGCTCAGACACACCTGGAAGCAGGACCGAGACGAAGCCTGGGACTCCCCGGCGCCACCGCAGGACAGGGAGCATCTGAAGCTCAGACGGGCCAGTGACAGCAGACCGGGGTGGTTCCCCATGTGCAGGCTGAGCCCCGCAAATCCCGGGGACCCCAGGACTGCACTGTCCCACGGCGGCCATGGCCAGAGGCACTGAGTGTGTGACATGTGATAAGTCCCAAATGACCCTAAGTGTAAACCACACACAGGGTCTTTCAGAGTCGGAACAAGGAGCGAGTTGGTGTCTCATCAGTAACTAGGACGCTGATTATGCCGATGCGCTACATCGGATCAGACGGCCACGTGAAATATGTTAGTGACACTCATCTCACTGGCTCTATTGTTTTTAACGTTAGTGGCTCAAAAACTACAACAGTAAGTGGGTGCTGTTTCCATGAGTCCATTGCCACCCCCAAGGCTGGGCACCAGCCACGAACACGTGGCACTGCGGTCACAGGCGGTCCCCACGGGTCCTGCTGCAGACCCATGTCGGCTGTCCCGGTGCACACAGGGACCCAGCCTCTGCCTCTGACGCAGAGGTCTCAACGCCGGGCTCCTTCTCACTCCTAGAAACCTGGTAGCCACACTCTCAGACGCTGGGCACTGTCCTGCAGCACAAGGACTGCTGCCAGCGCGACCGCCTGCAGGACCAGTCAGAAGCCACTCACCCACTTTAGTCCCTCAGGATGCCCCCGACCCGGGCCAGCTGTGGGAACCATCCAGTGGTGGGCACACCGGTGGACGCAGTTACAGGCCGGTTCCTACGGCCAGGGGGCCCCACCATCTGCCAACTGGGTGACCTTTGCCGGTCCCTCCCACCTCCAAACGCTGGCTGGACTGAGGCCCAACCACTGCGACCTGCTGCGTCGACCAGGCCAGGGAGCCAGATAACCACCACTGTCCTGCAGGGGGCAGCACCGGGCAGGCCGCAGGCCCACAAGGCTCCCAGTGACTGCGGCCGACTCAGCACTGTTCTGGAGACTCGGGGATAGGGCGGTTGCACCTTGGGCAGCGGCAGCGAGCCCAGCACTGCAGACCCTGATCCCTCAGCGGGCAGGCGCGCTGCTCCTGCCACGGCCCCGCCCCCCCAGGGCACACCTGTCTTCAGCACCACCAGGTGCGCGGCATCGTCCCGCACGTAGGAGACAGCGGCGATGTCGTGGATGGGGACCCTGAGGATGGTGTCCTCTCCGTCCCTCCAGGCCAGCTTGACGTTGTAAGCAGACAGGCTGATCACTGCGTCATGCTCCTGAGTCAAGTGTCCGGGGAGCTGGTGGGCTCTCTGGAAGGGACCACAGGGCGTCAGGCATGCGGAGCCCACCTGGCCTCGGCCTGACCGTGGCACCGCATGGGCTCCTCTGCCTTCACACTCAGACCTATGGCCCAGGGTTGGCGTAACTGAAAACATCAAGTCTGAAAACAGCCCCAAGCCAGAGGAGCACGTCTGGGGAATAAAGCGCCCGTTCAGACTGAGGAACGGTCTTTATGTCCAAGGGCGCCCACAGCCTGAGGGTACTGGGTCATCCCACCGGCCACGAAGGCCCAGGTCAGAGGGACAAGAGCTGTGGTCAGAGTGGAAGGGTCAGAGAGCGGGGTTGGGGGTGGACGGCCGAGGGTCAGAGGTCGGGGTTGAGAGGCAGGGAGGCCAGGGGTTAGAGATTGGGGATGGGAAGGCCAAGGGTCAGAGGTCGGGGTTGGGAGGTGGGGAGGCCGAGGGTCAGAGGTTGGGGAGGCCAAGGGCCAGAGGTCGGGGCTGGGAGGTGGGGAGGCCGAGGGTCAGAGGTCGGGGCTGGGAGGTGGGGAGGCCGAGGGTCAGAGGTCGGGGCTGGGAGGTGGGGAGGCCGAGGGTCAGAGGTCAGGTTGGCGGTAGGTTACCTTGGCACTGTCTATGAAGTGCAGGATCTCGGTCCTACTGGAAGGGTTCAGGTATCCAGGTATGGACGTTAACTGACCTAAGTACTGAGAGAAAGAGAAGAGACAAACTCTGTGAGGAGGGGACTGCCAGACCTGCCCAGACCCGCAGGGGCACTGCCAGCTTTGCTCCCGCCACCAGCCCGCTGCCTCAGTTGCGGTTCAAGCGAGGCCCCTGGGACGCGCTCCGAGCCCTGGAGAAAGCGGTGCCGGCCAGGGGAGCACACCACGCTTGCTGCCGGGCTGCTGCTTTGCTGTCACCCGTCCTGCAAATTCACTGACACAACCGCGCGCTCCCAGCTGCAGAGAGCCAGGTGGCGGGTCCACAGGGAGGCAGGGTGAGGGCCACCAACACAGAAGCGAAGTGACACGTGGCCACGAGCCCCTGGCAAAGCTGGGTCTTCCTCTAGCGCGCGGGAGGTCTGAAAGTGGGCATGGCACGTGTCGCTGGTGCTCCTGCCGGGTCTCTGCACTGGCACAGGTCTCCACGAGTGGGTGCTGGTTACGGATGCCTTCCCAGAACAGACCTCCTGCACGCGACGCTTCCCAGCCCTTCCCCGACTCGTGCATGTAGGGTCACTGTTACAAAGGGGTGACACTGCACTTCCAACCACAGCTTGACATTAAAGAGTTTGGAAGTTGTCGTCATCCAGTGATCACAAGAAAAAAGCTGAACAAACTGAAAACCAACAACTCTTCTTCAATCCATCAGAGAGCGAAATGGTAAGGTGATGCTGCCCGAAACTGAGGAGAGTGACAGGGCGCCAAGCGCTGGATCCGGGCATCCACGGGCATCAGACCGCAGCCCCGGGGCCAGTGCATGGGCAACAAAAACAGACAAACTGGTCTTCATGAAAATCTAAAAATTTTGTACATCAAGAGACCCTATCCATACAGTAAAAAAGGAACCTACACAATGGGAGAAAATACTTGTAAGTCATATATCTGATCAGCGGTTAGTACCCCAAACGTATAAAGACAACACAGCCTCAGAGGGAAGACCGTGATGGACGTGAGAAACCAAGGGACATCTGACTGCCGGTCACATTGGCTCAGTCAGCCCACGTACCAGTGAAGACGACACAGCAGCTGGTCTCAGTGAGCTCACCACTCTTCAGCTTAAGCAGCGGGAAGTGCTTCCAGAAACAACTGCCATCACGTTCACACTGAGCCCGGTCAGCCACCCTGCAACGTCTGCCTTGACAGACAAGCGTCCCGGGGCAGAGCACGCGCCTGCCGGGAGGGGCACACCAGGTGGGCACACTTGAGAAGCTCCATCCTCACAGTCTTGCCAACGGCCTGGCCTGCAGCAGTGGCCCAGCTGCCAGTCAGAAGACAGGACGCCCCTCGTCTCGGCCCGGCGTCTGCGCCCCCAGGCCCCTCACACGCGCCTGTCTGGGTCAGACCCTAGGGCGCCTGCGCCCCCAGGCCCCTCACACGCGCCTGTCTGGGTCAGACCCTAGGGCGCCTGCGCCCCCAGGCCCCTCACACGCGCCTGTCTGGGTCAGACCCTAGGGCGCCTGCGCCCCCAGGCCCCTCACACGCGCCTGTCTGGGTCAGACCCTAGGGCGCCTGCGCCCCCAGGCCCCTCACACGCGCCTGTCTGGGTCAGACCCTAGGGCGTCTGCGCCCCCAGGCCCCTCACACGCGCCTGTCTGGGTCAGACCCTAGGGCGTCTGCGCCCCCAGGCCCCTCACACGCGCCTGTCTGGGTCAGACCCTAGGGCGTCTGCGCCCCCAGGCCCCTCACACGCGCCTGTCTGGGTCAGGCCCTGGCTAGCGCCCTCCACCTTGTGCTGTGCTCCAGCTCCCTCAGGACGCGCTCTGGGCTCACGTTCCGTTTGCCGTTGTGATGCTGGTCTGAGCGCCGTGGCCCTGGGTGACCTCTGGCCACGCGCACGTTGCTGTCTTGATTAGCTCCTCCCACTCTTTCCCCATCCTTCCTTCTCCCGAGTTGGTGCTGACCTCCTGGATCGAACCAGTAATTTCCTTGTTTCTCTCTCGCTTCTTTTCTTTACTAATTTTCTATCTCTTTGTCTTTTGGTTTTTCTTTCTGGGCGATTTTCTTGACTTTACCTTTCAATCCCTTTCAAAATGAAGGGTTTTTTTTGTTTATTTGCTTGTTTTTAATTGGGGGAGGGGAACAGCATTGGGGAACCAGGGAAGGGGAACAGACAAGTTGCTGTCTTCTTTTTTGAAGGCAGTGTCACTGGCCCTCGTATGCGGGGCCCGAACAGGGGCCGCTGGCTTCCCAAGCCAGCGCTTAACCACCGCGCTACTCGGCCGGCCCCAAGTTGTTGTCTCTTTGTTCTTCAGTCTAGTTGTGGAGGACGTTGCTTCACTGGCCCATGTTGGTATCGTCATTGCGCTCTTCCCGGATGAGGCAGATCAGTCGCCGGCCTCTGGACGGCCGCTCACAGCGGCTCTTGGCAGCTCACGCCGGCTGCCGGCCACTCACTGTAGCCTATGGCAGCCCACTGCAGCAGGGGCTGCAGCCCACACCGTCGCCGGCCATCTTAGGTACAGAGGCAACCAGGTGGAGCTATTGGTCACCATCTTAGCTGTAGGGGGCAGTGTCACTGGCCCTCATATGTGGGACCGAACCGGGGCTGCTGGCGTCCCAAGCCAGCGCTTAACCACCGCGCCAGTCGCCTGGCCCTCTACTGAACTTTTTCATTAAACATACTGGGGTGACATTGATTAATAACATTGTTTCAGGTGTAGAATTCTACAGTCAGCCATCTCTGTGCTCTCCACCTTCCGTCAGCATGGGTTTAACCTCTTTATCCTCCCTCTAATGAGTTAAGATGTACAATTAATACTTTTAATTCCACCGCCTGTTGTCTCCATCTTTTCTTTATTTTAAAGGACACCTTATTTCATAGTTCACAGTGTTTCCTCTTATCTTTCTGAGAATATTATCCATGTTTTTGTCTTCACCCTATTTTCCACATTGTTGTTGCTTCATTTGCATTTATTTCCTGAGTTTACTTGGGTTCTGCCTTCATGTTTTCCCCAAATGCACACAGTCCCCGGGCCGCCAGCAACAGGGCTATGTGCACCGGCCACCAACCACCCCGTTCTCAGCACGGGGGCAGCACATCCACAGCAGTGCGGCTCCCAGGAAGCGCCCCATCCTGCAGGGGGCCCAGTGGCAGGCCTTCTGGAAGCCTGGGGGGACCGGGTGGCTCTCACCAGCCACACGCAAGCTTTCACTCTGGGCCTCGCCACCATCCTCGGTGCCAGGTGTCCCCATGTTTGTTCCAGGACACCTGCCAGCCGCCCTCTCATGACGGCCAGGTCAGAGTAGAACCCGCCGGGACACACTGCGCCCCACGCACCCGGCCCGGCCTGCTCATGAGACCTGCACCGGCGCCCTGGGCAGGCTCCCGGCCTCACCGCTCACTGGGCCCCTTCGCATTCTCTCTGTCCTCATGGCCCTGTATCTTCCTATTCACTTATTCTCACTGTCGTGAGTTTGGGGGAGGAACTATCCAAAAGTGTCCTGGGCACAGGCTGGACAGCGTTCGGGAGACCCACACGGACGGGACAGCTCTAAGCCCAACGAAGGAGCCGAAACGCATGCTGCGGCCTTTGGGAAGGAGGCGAGGCAGGGGTGGTGCCCCGTTATCAGGTGGGGCAGGTGGCAGCAGGCCCTTACCTTCACCTCCTTCTCGATGTAGTCGCTCAGCAGCCGGTCGGGCTCCACACGCTCAGGCACGGACAGCACCACGGTGTGCAGCGGGCGCCGCTCTGTCACCTTCTCATTGGCTTTCTTATCTCTGCTCTTTTCACCTTTCAGGAACACTCGTTTAAACGGTGACACGATTCCAGGCTGCAGGCAGAAACGGCAATGGAGGCAACTGTTACTCACGCCCGCTTCGTGTCCACCCAGGGCTAACATGCAGAAGTGGCCACCACACCATGTCCCCATGCAAATGGGTGCTGGCGGTGCCGGGCTGTGGAGGAGAGAGCCAGACACCCAGGCCGGTGGCCGGGCTCCTCGGGCCAGCTCGGGCCAGCTGAGGGGCTGAGCCTTCGCTTGCTGCTGACAGACACTGGGAAGGTCAAAGGCCAATTCTCAGCGAGGGGGAAGGGGTCAGAAAGGCGGAGGCTGCCCCAGACAACAAAATGCAGCATCGTCCGACCTTCCTGCACTGGTCACTCCACCCCAGGATCTGAGAGGGTGAGGCAGGTGCGGTGTCAGTGGCCAGCGGCAGGAGTTCCCTGCCTTCCCTCAGGGGCTCCCTCTGCCAGGCCCTCGGGGCTCCGGGTTCAGGGACCAGTGCCGGGACACCTCACACCCTGGGCAGCATCTAGAGGGACCTGGGGGCTAATCCTATAATCAAAGTAAATGTCAAAGTAAGAGTAGGAGGCAGGAGAAGAGGGGAAGCCCGCCTGTGAGCCCAGGAGGGGGCCTGCCTGCCTCCCCTGTGGCTGCAGAAGCCTGGAGTACCCCCGCCTTGCCCCGCAGTACCCGGCTGGGGCAGAAGTAAAAGCCGGTTAATCTGTTTGGGGCCTGTGTAGGCCAGACATCGGGGAGGCCTGCAGGTGAGTGAGACGCAGTCCCCTCCCTCAGAGGTCAGTCACACAGCGGACAGAAGCCCAAAGCAGACCATCAGGAGCCACATCCACAGCGAGGCTGCTGGCCCAGTGCCTCCATGCTGAGCTTCAGACAAAGTGGCCTGTTTGTAAAGGCACCGCCTGGGCGACCAGGCTGACAGTGAGGAATCCGCCACTACAGGCATGTAGGGTATGGGGAGCCACCCCTACAACCAGCCGCACATGACCCCAGCCGAGTATGGACTCCGCTTTTCCAGAAATAATGAGCAAGAGAACACCTGGGGTTTGGGGCTGGCGTTGCTTTTGCACATGAAATGTAAAGGGAAGTTCTGGATGAATAACTAAACGGAAACCATCAAGGACATTCTGACACGGAACCAGGGCTGCAGTAACTGACGGCAGATGGCTTAACCCACTGGAAGTCTCCCGATCGCCGGTCCTGAGGTGCTGTTGGGCTTGCAATCATTCACCCGTCACTCAGCAAGACTTTCCCTGAGCGCCCAGGTGCATCATCACCAAAATGATCTTAGGGCCTTTGAAGCACCAGCTCAGCCCCAGACGGAGCGTGACACTTCGCGATGGAGCCGGCCGACCGCGAGGCCTTTCCCAGGAGCTGCAGAGGCCCCAGCCCTTCCACAGACCGAATTCCCCCGCAGACAGTGCCCTGGGCCGGGGGCTCCTCCCGGGTCGTGGACCCGGTTTCCCCTGGCCTTTTCCCCAGCTCATGTCCCACCTCGGATCTTGGGTCCTAACTCGGATCTTGGGTCCTAACTGACCACAAGTCTACGTGCAGACTGCTCTTCCCCGGCAGCCATGACACCTGCGGCCTCTTATCCCCCGAGTTCAGACAACCTATAAACAGCTCCTTGCCACTACCCGCCCAAAGCCCCGGTTCTGACCCGGAAGCCAGCAGGAACCCCCCATTTCCCACACGAGGGGCCACGGGGCCGGGTTGTCTGGGCTCACAACGCCCCTGGGGAACCAAAGGATGGCTCTCGACGGCTCCCACACACTGACGTGCACCCACCTCGTCCTCCATGGGCTGGCCTTTGGGAAGGCCGTCAGGGGAGGGATTTCTGCAGAGGGACTCTCATGTCTGGCAGAGCATTGCTTGCTTGCTCTGATCTTGTTGAAAAATATGGTCAGATGTGAGCCCGCCCTCTGAAAGGTGCAGTGAAAGAAGCGGAAGAACAGAAACCACAGCTTCCGCCCCACCCACCCGAGTCCTGAGGAGAGACGAGGCGGCAGCAGGCACAGCTGGCGAGGGAGCCCGCGTCGCCTTCCGAAGCCGCTGGTATCTTCTCCGGGGAACTGGTCCCATCTCGGGCCTGTCATTTCCTCCCAAATCCCGGGCCCTTGTTCCAGTCTTAGTAGAGCCTTAGAAATGGGACCTTTTGGTGATAAGTTGCACGTATTTTTCTGGATCTGTTCTCCTTCTACTTTGCTAGTGCTGGTGTTCTCAGGCCTCCGGTCACTACACTCACTGCTTCTGGGTTTTGAGGATTAGGGAAGAAAGCATCCTCATCTCCCAGGGCACTGAAGAATCACCCACCTTTATGCCAGTGCTTTTATGGCTCGTTTGCTTTTATCGAAGTCTCTGAACCGTCTGTTGTGCATCCTGGGGTACAGGAAGGGAGGACCTACTGTGGTCCTTCCACACGCCTGCCCTGGGGCCACGGCCAGCACTAATCAGGTGCCCACTGCGGCGGGGTGCCCGTTTCCTGCCACTTGATCCCCCTGCGCAGTGCTGTCTGTACTATCTCCCGCTCCTGCTCACAGGACAACCCACAGCGTCCCCGGGCCTGTGTCGCTCCCTCCTGCTCGTCTCAGCGTCCCCGGGCCCGTGTCGCTCCCTCCTGCTCGTCTCAGCGTCCCCGGGCCCGTGTCGCTCCCTCCTGCTCGTCTCAGCGTCCCCGGGCCCGTGTCGCTCCCTCCTGCTCGTCTTTGTTGGAGGTTTTCTGGCTGTTCCTGCTTGTTTGTAACACAAATGAGCTTTCAGTCAACAGGTCTCGTTCCCAAAAAAAGCCAGATGGTACTTTTACTGGGATCTCATTATACATTAACTAAGGGAGATGGACAGTCGTTGATGCCACCAAGCCAGGCAAACACAAGGTGGCTTTCTATTTCCAGTCCGCTAGTTTTCCGGAGTTTCTCTCAGAGAAACGCCCACTGGGAGGTGGAGGGAGCGCCTCCCCCCATGAGCGGCCTGACCCCACAGGAAACAGGCCCTCTCAAACGGTGCTGGCCTGGTAGGGCCTCGCCCACCGGACGGGACCCCCGGCAGACGGTAAAGCCCACCTCGCCGGAGGTGCACGGCCTGGGAGATTCAGGAGGGTGGTGACAGCTCCCCAGGAAGCACTGTTCCCAGTGGGCACTAAGCAAGTGTTTGAAAGGGCCGGCCGAGTGGCACAGTGGTTAAGAGCTGGCCTGGGATGCCAGCGGCCCCGGTTCAGATCCCACATATGAGGGCCAGTGACACTGCCCTCTCAAAAAAACAAACAAACAAACCAAAAAAAACAACAACAGCAAGTGTTTGAAATAAACAACACCAAGGACATACGGCTATGTAGGCAAACACTGGAAAGCAACCTGAAATGCTCTAATAATAGTTGTTTTTAGTGGGTAGGATCTTTTTTCCACTATTTTTCCGTGAATATATTTTGCTATTTTTTCTGAGACGTAAATGTACTTGGTTGTGATGATCTTAATGAGATGAGGTTGTACCCAGGAAACACATACTGAAAATAAAGGGTGCTAGGACACCATGTCTGCAATTTATTCTTAAATAGTTCAGAAAGGTTAACAACTGGGGGGAGTAGGTGGAAGATACATAGGTGCTCCGTGTACTATTTCTGCAACTTTTATGTAAATTAAAATTTTTTTCAATAGAAAAAGGTGAAAAGTCAAGTATTTAAAGCAGAAATAATATAATGTTGGATTTACAACATGTGTAGAAATAAAACATGTCAAAGTGACAGCAGGAAGTGTAACTGAAACGATAATGCTGAAAGGTTCTTACATGAGACAAGAAATGGTACGGTTTTAATTTATCGCAGCCTGTGACTATTATGGATACGCACTGCAAATCCTAGAGGGGACACGGAGAACAAGCAGCTAGCAATACAATGGAATAGAAAATACCCAACCCACGAGAAAACAGGAGGAACAAAGCACAGAGAGAAATACAAAACAAACAGCAAAATGGTGGACAAACACACCATTTCAATTATTATACTAAATGTAAATGGCAGAAACTGTCAGACTAGGTAAAAAGTGAGATAAAGCCACTACATAAGCAATATGCTGTTTATACAGATGCAGTTCAGACACAAAGCTATAGGAATTTTGAAACTCGTGCCATGCAAACAAGCAGCATAAGAAAGCTGGGGTGGCTGTGCTAGTATCAGGCAGAGTAGATCTCAAAACAAGGAATATTATCAGAAATAAAGATGGTCGTTTCATAGTAAAAAAGTCATTTCAACAAGACATAAGGATCCTAAATGTATATGGACTTAAAAACAGCTTTGAAAATTCACGAAGCCAAAACTTACAGAAACGAAAAATCCAAAGCCGCTCTGGGTACCTGGTGGGACTGGCAGGCAGAATGCGCCAGAATGGCTGGGAGTTAAATGCACAGTCACCACCTAACTCGCCAATTCCATTAGTAGGTATTTACCCAAGAGAAATGGCAAAGCGTGTCCACAAATGCTCACAGCAGCTTTGCCTAAGAAGACAAACCTGGAAAGAACCCAGCTGTCCGACACGGCAATGGATAGAGCGGCTGCAGTACAGACACACGGACCACCACCACTCAGCAACCGAGGTGGCGTGCACCCCCTGGTGGACGACAGAGCATGGTGCCGATGAAGGGCCCCCGGACAGGCCAAGCGACAGCAGGTGGAACTAAGTTACCACGGGAGCCATCAGAACCGCGCCCCAACAGGCCGAGGGGTGAGGGTGAAGTTCTATGGCTCGGCAGAGGTTTGGGCCACACAGGTGTCCACTGTTGTCAAAATTCAGCTGATACTGATTTAATATGGGTACATATCATGCATACAGATTTAACAGAAAATTGTGAACAGGTATTGAACTCTAGTTAATGATTCGCATGATGTCTGCAACTTACTTTGAAAGGCCTCAGAAAAATGAGATGGGTAGTGGGATGAAAAGATGGGTAGATATGGGACATAGCAAGTATAGTAAACATTCTAGGAAACCCCGAGTCTAGGTGCTGGGTGTATGTGTATTTGCTATAAAATTCTTTCAACTTCAGTGTATTCAAATTGTTAAAAATGCTTGGTGGGGGCTGGAAAAAGCAGGTGTGGCTGTATACTCCTCTTCCGAGGGGTGGGGTGAAGGCTCAACATGAGGAGACAGGATCTCAGAACACAGCTTGACTGGGTCCAGCACCAGATGTTCATGGCGGGTCGGCCTCGGCTCCTTTGTGTGTCTCCGAACATAAAACATAAGAACTATTTCTTTCTTTCTTTTTTTTGAGGGCAGTGTCACTGGCCTTCATATGGGGGACTCGAACCGGGGCCGCTGGCTTCCCAAGCCAGCGCTTAACCACTGCGCCACTCGGCCGGCCCAAGAGCTATTTCGAGTGACACATCCGCTGGCAGTAATGACAGAGTCAGACCTGGGACAGTCCCTGACAGGTGACATGAAGGCTGACATACCTGACACATAGGTCTGTGCAGGGCATTAACAAACCATCAGAACATTGTAAACCACACCTGACTGCACAGTTAATGGTCACGACACAGGACACATATTAGACTTTTGGAAAAGTAGCATGGGATTCTCAACTATGGAATGGATAATACAGGCTCAAATAAATAAATGTTTCTCTTTTCCTTCACAGAGTCACAAGTAACAACATAGGTGACACAGCACCTCCCAGGGAGAGCAAGTTGACGCCCACACAGGGCTTCCCTGAAGGTCACAATGCCAGTTTTCACACACTTTCAGAATTCAACTGTTCGTCCTGCTCTCGGGTTACAAGACACACACTGCAGCTCACCATCCTGAACCGTGAACAAAAGCCCAAATCCCAACTTCCCACTTATTGGAGAGGGTTGTTTTCACCACACACATCCAATGCCTGCTATCAAATGCCCTAGTTCTTAACACAATCCCACAAGCCACTGCGCTCAGGCGCACTTACGGGAGAACTGTCACATTTTTGGCACTGGCATGGAGCTAAGGGAAAAATCTCTTTTATTTCTACTAAGCTGACACATCCACGTCTCACCTCTCTCACTCTGTGGCCATGAAACCTGAGCAGTGCACTTGAGGAACAGCAGCTGTTCCCGGGTTGGTCAGAGGGATGACCCTCAGGGCTCAGGGAAGGAGCCACAGGGAGTGGCTCCTTTGGACACGTAGGGAACAAAGCGCATGAGTCCCACCACTCTGAGCTGCCCGCCTGCCCACCCGTGTCTGGGACCACGATGGAGGCCAGGTCCCAGCATGCGCAGGGTCTCAGCCCAGGACCACTGCACTGGACCCCAGCCACAGCAGCTTACCGGCCTGGGCTTGCTTCAGAATAACCTGCTGCCCTAGTTTGGGGACAGGGGACCACAGACCACAGCTCAAGCAGCAGACACTCCTCCCCTCCCAGGGCTGGAGGCGGCTTAGCCAGCAGGCCTCTCTCCGGGCGCAAAGCTGGTGTCTTCTCCCTGTGTCCTCATGGGCTTGTCCTTCTGCCTGCCCACCCTTGGGGTCTCTGTCCAAGTTTCCTCTTCTTACCAGGATGTCAGTCCTATGGGATGGGAGCCGCCCTAGTGACCTCATTTACCCTTAATCGCCTTGTTCAAGCCCCCTCTCCACACATGGACCCGCTGTGCAGTGTGGTGCTGGGGTTAGGGCTTCAACACGGGAACTGGGGGGATGCGGCTCGGCGCATGGCCCCGGGAGCGGGGGTGGGGGGGGCATGCCTGTGCCTGACATTGGGGCACAGGTGACGTCGCAGGGTTTTCTACACTTGGGCTTGAAGTCTGAATAACAGAAAGGCTCCTTCAGCACTCTTATCGAAGCACACTTCCTAACAGCCCCCCTCCCCTGTCCTCTGGGCTCCGCTGCAGGCGCTGTGGCCTCCGAGCTCACTGTGTCCCCAGCACACTGCCAACGAGCTGTCCTCAGAAGAAATGAAAACCGCCAGCGGTTCCAGCTGTAGGCAGGGCCCAAACCAGACGCCACTGCGGCCCTGCCAGCACTGGGCCTCACCCCACCTCCCCTGCCCCTGAAAGTCACGCCGCCTCCCATGTGGAACTGACAGGTGCCCCAGCCTGACAATGCCAGCACTGGCCCTCATTTTCACGTCGCATAAGCAGCTCACTCTCCAACGAAATGCACTGTCCTCAGCCACCTCCTCTCTGTCCTCAGCGTGTCATCGGCACTCAGGTCAGTAACAGGACGGTTTCACGCCGCTGAGGAAAGTGACAGCACTTGCGGCTGGCTCTTGGCTCACTGAGTGGTGATGAGCGCCACTGCTGACAGAAATGGAGAGGGGACCAAAGCTGCTGGCTATGAAGCCACTTGTCCCTGAGCTCATGGGGCAGAGCGCCGAGCGGCACCCTCCGCATGCCCCCGCCCCCTCCAATGATGCTCCGAGCAGTAACAGAAGCACTGGAAGGCCCCGATTGCTTTCTGAACCTCAGCTGTGCTGGTCCCCGGCTCACAGGGTCTGACTGAGGGATCAAAGAGTTCCTGATGTTGGAAACGAATGAACACACAGTACTATGTAAATGGCGACTCCCCGGCCAGACAGTAACGAGCGTGATGTTTGCTAGTCTCTCCGGACCGTCCACTGGCCACCTGACCTACGGTCTTCACCCAGCACCTCCTGCCTGCTCCTCTGGCCGCCTCATCCGGGGGCTCCACGCTGCCACCCAAGAATCACTGTGCCAACTATCCGAGAGCAAAGATAAAACAAGGCAGAGGCTCAAATTCACTCTGTTAACCCATGTTATAGCTGTGTCAGCTACAGGATCAATTTAGTTCTAAAAGCAACTTAGAAGGTCATGACCTATTCTTTTTAATCAAAAACAAAACAGAATTTTAAAAAATTAGCTGGCATTGCTTGTAGGAAGTACCCTCTTTATGCTTTCATTTCAGCTAAACAAATGTTTACACACACGTGTGTGTACACACCAAGGAGAAGGCATGGCTGCCTGATGGCTGGAGTTACAGGCGTTTAAAAGGCACTGGTCAAGCTCCAGCTCCCAGGCCCTCGGGACACTGGCTGAGGGGTGATTTGGCTGTTACAGGAGCTGATCAGCCGGGCCCATACATAACCTCTGGGATCCTTTTTCCCTGTCTTTTATGTGGTACTGCAAAAATTCACAAAAGTAGACAGAATGATGAATAATGAATTCCCATTGCCAAAACTTTCAGCTATCTCTTCTCTTTCTTTTTCTAGTTTAAGTAACACCAATCTCAGAAATCATGGAATTTCACCTACAAAAACCTCAGCATGTGTGTCTATCAGATAAAACTTGACAAAACATAAAAAACTATTAAAGCAAACAAAATTAGTAATAATTCTTCATATTTAGTATCCAGTCCTACATTTCCAGGGTAGCTTATCACCCTTTTTAAAATTTGAACACTGTAAATAAAGTAGATCAATATTAAAATAGTTAATTTGTAGGGCAGCCAAGTGGCGCGGTGGTTAAGCGCTGGCTCGGGAAGCCAGCGGCCCTGGTTCGGGTCCCACATATGAGGGCCAGTGACACTGCCCTCAAAAAATAAAAATAAAATAAAATAAAATAAAATAAAATACTTAATTTGTTTAGGCTGAAATCACAGCCACCAGCGATGCGACCTACAGCCTGACAGCAGCAGCGACCGAATGGGGTTGAAGCCTGGTGGTGGCTTCCCATAGGCTGCAATCCTTGCCTGAGTCAAATGTTTTTATAAAACTGCACATAAGCCAATGCAGGTATACAACGAAGTTTCTTACAAAAAGGCACTACATCCTGTTGATGTCAAAACACATGGAACTTGGGTCCGTTTTGCAAGGAAGCAGCCTTATTCTCCAAACCCCAAATCAGGACTTGTGATCTGAAAAGTACTAGTCGCTCTGCGGACATCCATGCGGGACAGTGGCCCCCAGCAGGCCCATGCCTTTAGCACCCAGCAGGCGTCTCTGTCCACAAGCTCACCTCCCCGGTGTACCAGCACCTACCCACCGCCCGTGGGCTCCTCCTGCACCCCATCTTCCACTCCTTCCATGGGGCATGACAAGCTCAAGTCACCCTTATCCTACGTGAGAGGGTAGCCTGAGAAAGCACAGGACTCTACCTTGGGACACTGTACATGAAAGCCACTCTGATCTACTGGCTCTCTGGCAGCTCGCAGATTCCTGTCCTAAGGAATTAGGCCATGTTGAACCAGCCTGAGTAACTGCTTGACAAGCACCCAGACAAATGTCTGAAGACCCAACGAGGCCCCCTCCACATTTTTTTTTTTTTTTGAGGGCAGTGTCACTGGCTCTCATATGTGGGACCAGAACCGGTGCTGCTGGCCTCCCAAGCCAGCGCTCAACCACTGCGCCCCTCGGCCGGGCCCCCTTCCACATTTTTAAAGGTTTAAAACTGCATTTTGGGAAGATCATTTAAATGCGCAGCCTGTGCTGCCATGAAACTATTAAGTCCTTACCCCTGGCGGCTTTAGCTTGAACTTGTGTATACAGTTTAAAATAAGGTCTCTGGTTGGTCTACCACAATGGGAGCGACTTAAGCACCCATTTTATGAGCTGAAGGTGACCTCACACCGAATGGGAAAGCACAGCAGGAAGGTGGCACCGGCTTGGGGTTGGCAGAGCAGTGGGTCAAGTGTGTTAAGTCGTGGACTGGGTAGGAATCCATGCCCCAGGGTGTGCGCCGGGCCTGTGGGAAAACGAGCTAGGGCAGTGACAGAATACAAAGAAAACAAAAACACAAAAAAACAACAAAAAAAGAATACAAAGAGAACAGAAAAGTCCCGCTTAAGCAACTATCTATCCTCTAATAGAAACAATGAAATTCATTAGTGACCTTCTCTATGCGAAATCTTTCCACTGTCCACAGCTCCAAAGTTCTTGAGTTTTACTGGCTTTTTACTTCTATTCCAATAGCTCATCTTACTGCTTCTGTCTCTCTCTCAACACTGCAGAATGTTTTAATGTGTCTACCAAGTTGGTAGAAGGTACTAGAAGAAATTCAGTCCATCCCACCCTTCCCTGTCACTGTCAGGTTAGCACCGTTGAAAGGCTCTCTTAGCAGGTAGGAAGAGAGTTTGGCCTAACTGTGGAAGATGCTGCATGGCTAGAACTGGTGCTCCACTGGGACTGCGCCGGCTGGGACAGGACGCTGGTGGCCAGGAGCGCTGGGGGCAGGCCATGTATGGGCCTGGCCTACCTGGCTGTCTGACACAGGAGGGAATTGACTGAATTTCTTCTGGAGCCTTCTACCAGCCTTGGTACAAACCTTACACTCAGCTCTCCTGCTTTACGGTGGGCAGCGTCCCTCTGAGGACGAACGCTTGCAGGCTGAATCACTTCCCTGGGCTGTTTTCCAAACTTAAACCATCTTTGTAGGTATCTGCAACTGCTACTGCACTAAAGTTAGACATGTGTTCACCACATAGAACAAGGAGTGAAAAGAGAGAGAGAGAAGCAGTGCCCTGCACACCACCTGGCTACACTGGATGTCATGCCCCTTTTTAACGTTTTTAAAACACGGTGATGAGTAACTCAACCGAAGGCTACAGCTGGCCCTGAAGAGCACGAGGTGGGAAAAGTCACAGGACTTACCAAGGTCTGTTTTAAATTCAGACATGGAAGTGTAGGCGCACACACGTTTATTAAAATGAAGATGATAAGTAAGACACTGACGCAGGTTACAGAGCCTGCATTTGAAAAACATACATTTCTTGAAACCCATTTTCCATTTTAATGGTAACTTATCCCACGTGGTATTTCAGTCTCAACATGTTGGGCTTCTCTATCAACTACGCTAGCCCGTAATTAAAGCCACATTTTAAAAACTACATAAACCAAGGAGCCTCTTGAACTGTGTCCGAAATCCAACTGCCAAAAGTAACGTCACTGGGATCACTGGGATGGCAGTGGGGGAGCGGCCGCCGCCGCGGGCAGCTTCTGGCCGCGCTGAGTGTCCCGCACCGGCGTCACGCGCCGCCCCCGAGACCCCCTCCCGGGGGGCTGCCCGCGGCCCTGGCCACGCGGAGAGCGGGGCTCGGGGGGCCGCTGGCCGGCGGCGGCGGAAAGGCGTGGCTGCTTCCTCCCCGCGGCCGGGGACCCCTCGCCGCATTGTCCCGGCCGCGGGGACCCGCCCGCCCCGCCCCGCGCCCCCGCCCCGCGCCCCGGACCCGCCCGGCCCCGCGCCCCGGCCCCGCGCCCCGGCCGCCGCCCCCGCCGGAGGACGCACCTTCTTGCCCTTCTTGCCCTCCTCCTCCATGTCGCCGCGAGCGGTCCCCGTGGCCCGGCCCGCCCCGGAGGCCCCACGCCCCCGCGGCCGCTACATGCTCGCCCTGGCCCCGCGGCCGCCTGAGCCGCGTTCCTGCGCCGCCTGCCCGCCGCCCGGCCGCCGCCTCCGCCCGCGGCCGCCAGGGGCCGTCCGCGCCCCGCGCCCCGCACCCCGCACTTCCGGGCCGAGAGCGCGGCCCCGCCCCCCGGGCGCGGCCCCGCCCCGCGCGGCCCAGGCCCTTGTGCGCGGCCCCGCCCCCTGAGCGCGGCCCCGCCCCCAGCCCTGAGGGGCGGTGACAGCGCCTGTCGGGCCCCTACCCTGCCCCACGCCCTTCTGGGAGGCTCAGGGAAAGTTTGCTTATTGTTCACCAGTTTGTTCTAAAAGACTATGATAAAGCATACAGGTGGACATCCAGGTGGGAGAGATGCCTAGGCCAAGGTACGTGGGAAGGAGAGGGGAGCCTTGGAGCCCTAAGGGAGCGCTCGCGCCGCTCCTCCACGTGTTCACCAACCCAGCAGCCCTCCGGACCTCACTATTGAGATTTTAATGGAGGTTCCATCACCACGTAAATGCAGCCCATTTAGAGCCCTTCTCCCTTATCTGAAGGCTGGAGGATGGGGAGCAGGGCTGAAAGTTCCAAGCTTCTAACCATGACTGGGTCTTTCTGGTGACCAGCCCTCATCCAGGGGACACCCAAAGCCTCCTCGTTAGAAGGAAACACATTTTTCGCACAGGAAATTCCAAGGGATGTAGGAGCTCTGTGTGTGTGTTGGGGGAGGGGGGGACACGTAGGTGTTTTCTGTTATCTCACAGCTGCCTGCCCACTACAATACCTTTGCCTCACCTCCGCATGCACAATCCCATACACACAAGTAAAATCCTGCCCACAATAATCAGAAGTTGATGATGATTTTGGAAATAAAGGACCAACCAGATAAGAAGGAAAAAAAGCTATTTGAACAGAACCTGCTATAGTGGAGGAATGGCCCCCACCCCTTGCATTTGTTGAGACCCAAAGGCAGACAGAGGAGGGGGAGAGCTCCCTGTTGGAGAAAGGGGGGCTCAGGTGCCCTGATGGCGGCTGTGAGCTTTGGGAGCTGGAGGAGTAAGCAGAACTGGGCGTCCCGTGTGATTGGGTAGGGAAGCCTGTCTGGCTTTCCCTGGTGGTCCTAAGTTGGAAATGGGAACAAAAATTAAGGAAGCTGTCAGGTATTGACCAAGTCTTAGCCATTCGGCTTGTTTGCATTGTTACAGTTATTGTGTGGCTTCCTGGGTTGTCACTAGGAAGAGCAACCTGTCTCCCCCCAGTGTGACTTACAGAAGCCAGCTGCCAGGGCTGGCTGCTGCAGGCTGTTGGTCAGAGTTCTATTTTGATTAATGGTCTGGCCACTGTCCGTTTGTATATTCAGTCTCTCATGACAGACACTAATGAGACCAGCTGCAAGGTTAACAAAAACATTATTTTCCCCAAGGTTACACCTCTGCTGGAAAAGGTCCTAAGAGCATCCTTCTTTTGCGTGGTGACTGCTTCGCTTTTTTACCAACCTCCCTAACTGCCTGGTGGCCCCACCTAGTGAATAAAAATGACTGAGACCCCATATTAAGCATTAATATGATGCACATCACAGACAACCTGCTAAAGGGATGCAAAACGGAAATAAACCCGTCTTTCATAGAGTTAAGTGGACACAGCCCATTACATTAGGTAGTTTGTGCAACTTGGGAGTCACGTGACAAGTGGGGTCCTTAACCTCGGACACCAGGAGATGGTCAAAGGGAGGGTTTTTGGGAGACATTTCTGGGTTGGGAGATGAGCCGGAGCATACTTAGCCATTAGGGACTTCACTTGAAAAGGACAGAAACTGAAATCCTGAAAGCAAAGGGGGGCGGGAGATCCTTCCCGTACTTGGAACACGGAGACCCAGCGTCCCTTTGCATTTGGGGGCTGCTGCCGGGCCACCGTCGGGTCCCATTCCTCTCAAGGCCCGCTTCCTCGCCTTCCTGGGTCCCAGTCCCCGCCCAGGTTGGCCCCACCCGAGCACTGGACTTGAGCTCCACTCCCGACCAGGACTACGGAAGAACTAAAGCACCACGCTCCAGGCCTCGCTAGGCGCCCCGTGTGACGTCATCTTCCCCAGCCGTGCCGGCGGCGGGCGGCTTCCGGCGTGCTGCGTGACGACGCAAGGGCGTGGCGAGCGCAGCGTGTATGGCGGGAACCATGGCGAGAACCAATACTGGGGGCTTCTGCTGGAAGCTTCTGGGTGTTCGCTTCATCCGAGGCCATCGAGGGTCCCAGGCGAAGCCCGCGGTCCGCTGAAACGAGGTGAGGGTCGTGGGCCCGCGTGGCGGGGCTTGGCGGGCGCGCTGGCCTGCGGGAGGGATCTCCGGCCCGGCTCGGAGGCCTGGGGGGTCGGGGCTGCCCTCGGGGATGGGGTCGCGGAACTGGCCTCCCCCCGAGACGAGAAGCAGGGGCGCGCCCCACAGGTAGGTGGCCACCCCCTGCGCGGCGGCTCTGTGGTGAGTTGCGCTGGCAGTGCCGCTTCCCAAGACGGGTTTCGCTGCTTCACAGGCCTTCACGGGACCTGCTTCTGTCTCCTGTGTGGTCCCCAAGTGCAGTGTCTGAGCTGTCGGAGAACATGAAAGAGAAGACCGTTTTGTGCAGCATTTCTGGGGTCTGGTGAGTTTGGGAAGCTCTGCCCTGGAATTGCAGGGCCACAGGCAGTGCAGTCGGCTGCTGTCCTCGGCGTGATGAAGCTGCGTGTCCCAAGGCTCGTCCCACACTCCCTTAGCCAGAAAGGCTGTGTGTCTGGGGTGCATCCCTTCCTGCCACCTGTCAGTTATCTGTGCCCTGGGCTTCTGGAAGGCTAACTGAAGCCTGATCTTGTCCCCTGGCCTCCTGGCACGGCTGATGCTCAGTACAGCACTGCCCTCTGCCCAGGGCCCAGGGGCTTGAAGCAATGTGGGCTGCAAGCCTCCAGCGTGCTTGGGTCTGTGGTGACCCTGTGCATTCCTACAGTGCTTGCAAGAGTATTTTGAAATGGTTTGAGGCCTTGCCCTGCTGCCTCCAGAGCAAGGTTATAGAAATTTCGGACAGTTTGTTCCCTTTGGGATCTGCACTGCCTGACATGGTGACACCACTTGCCACGTGCGGTTACACGAAAGTAAATGTTAAAACCAGGTGTCTTGCACAGCTCCCACGTTTCAGGCTCTCAGTAGCCACGGTCAGGAAGTGCCAATGAGACTGGAGTGCAGGTTATAAAACAGCCACATTTTTGCAGGAGTTGTTTTGGGCCTGGGTGTTTGCTACATTCCAGGCTTGTTGCAGATTTTTATTGTAGTATATCCTGAAAACAAAAGCCTTGCAAAAGTTGAAAAATGAAGCTCCGGGAGAGGGAAGGTGGGAGAAGGTGGGCCCCTGCAGGGAGAGGGGTGAGCCCTGACCTGAGGAACTGAGGGTCCAGAATGGTTATATGGCAGGGAGCCCTAGACAAAGGCTTTCCCGGACAGCATAGCCACCAAGACGTCCACGGTTTTTTGTTTTTTCGGGTTGTTGTTTTGTTTTAAGATTTTATTGGGGGAGGAGAACAAACAAGTTGTGGAGGGCACCAGTCGCCATCTGGCTTCCCGCCAGCAGCTTGTGGCCTCTAAGCTCAAGGTGCTGAGTTCAGCCTTAGTTGCAGGTGGGTGTAGCCACCATCCCATGCGGGAGTCAGACAGCAGCCTTGTTGTTAAGAGCGCACGCCCTATCCACCTAGCCATCTGGGCAGCAGCTCAGCTCAAGGTGCCGAGTTCAGTCTTAGTTGTGGGTGAGTGTAGCCCACCATTGAACAGGCAATCTTCTTATTACACCAGTTGAGCCATCCTGCCACCTGTTGGCAGCTCAGCTAGAGCACAGCGTTCACTGGCCCATGTGGGAATCAAACCGGCATCCCTGTTGCTAGAGCACATGCTCTAAGCCAACTCTTAACCAACTGAGCCACTCGGCTGGCCCAAGACTTCCACGTTTCCTATTTTCATGTTTCCTAATTCCTACCTTACCCGGGAGCCAGTCAGAAACTAACACAATGCCACATGCCCTAATACGGAATCCTAGTTGCTAACCCAGAAACCTCAGGGTATAAAGCTCCGAGTCCTGTCGGGATCGGGGCTCAGCTTCTGGCTGTGAATCCGCTGAGCCGGTGCCAGCATCAGTTAAACGCTGCTTTCTGCTCTGAACCTCGGTGTCCCGTCTCTCTCTCTCAGAGTATCCCACAACAATTACAAGTCGCATGGAAACCAAAGAGCCAAAGGTGAAGTCTTGCCACGGGGCCAGTGGCTGGTGGCTCAGTGTGTGCTGATCTGAAAACCTTGTGCGAGGAAGGAGCACTAATGTTGACCAAACTCTTGTTTTGTGCCAAACTTTTTAATTCTTCACCCAGTTTAAATCTTTGAGGTCCACCATGAGGTGGTCTTAGGTCTAGTATAAATGGGAAGCCCACTGTTAGAATTGCATGTCCAGCTGCCCAGCTGGAAATTGGCAGGTTGGGACTAGGATGCCAGGCTTCTCCAACGCTTTGGTCTGCTCTTTCCGAGGATGCCAGAGCAGGTGGGAGGTGTGGGTTGGAGGGAATGGCCAGTGTCCTTGCTTTGGTGTAAGGGCTGTTGGGTACAGTCAGCGGTGGGCCAGGATGGGGAAAGTGGTCGTGGCAGGGCAGCACCACTGTTTCTCTGGGTGGCGGGGTCACACCACACCTTCCCCCTTGAAGGTCGAGACTTCCAGCAGATTCAGATCTCTCCAGCCAAGTGCGGATGCTGACACACCGGCTTTTGTGAGGCGGCCATCAGGAGACACTTCTTTCTCTGTGAGTCTCGCACTTCTGCAGTCCTGGGAGCAAGGCACTGACTGCCCTTTGGCCCAGACTGTCTTTTCAATGTTATTCAAGTGACAGACAGCTTTGGGGTGTACAAGGCTGCCCCAGAGCAGAGAGCAAACTTGTGGGTACCTTCTGGGTCCCCTTGGGTCATCCTGTAGGAATTGGTGCTGGAGCTCTGACGGCTGCTGAGGTCAGTGATCCGCTGTCTGTCTCTAGCCAGGGAGCCATGAGCCCCCTGCCAGCATCAGCATGGGCTTGGCGGGGCAGGGAGCGGGATCAGACCCTGCCCAGTTTCTGGCACGTGTCTCCCCCCAGCAGACTCTGCTCTGTGTGCATGCCCCGGCACATGACACTTGGTGGATATGTGTCCCTCCATGTTTCAGCCCCAGAAATCCTAGGGTGTCAGAGATGGAAGATACCTGAAAGGTGATCCATTTGGTGGCTGTCAGGCTGTTCCATCCGTCTGCAGTGGTAAGTGTGCAGGGGGCGGGCTGGCTTAGCAGGTCATTTCATTCTGGGGTTTTTTTTTGTTTGTTTTTTTGAGGTCAGTGTCACTGGCCCTCACATGTGGGACCCAAACCGGGGCCGCTGGCTTCTGAAGCCAGCACTTAACCACAGCGCCACTGGGCCGGCCCTTCTTTCTGTTTTATACGTTAGTTTTCCAGGGGCACGCACCCTCTGGCACCCGCCTCCCCATTGTCCCGACTCCCATGTGGTAAGTCGGGTGACTGAGTCCTATGAACTTGAAGCTCACAAGACCATTTTGTGGACAGAAAGTTGTCTGATACCAGGGCTCATGGGCCCTGGTTCTTTGGCAGGCGTTTGCTTGCCTTTGTGGTTTTGGATTCGACATGCAGCCTTCCCCCAGAATCTCCTAGGCTGGTCGTGTGTGGCTCTGAAAAGGGTAGACGGCCTGCCACGGAGTCTGCCTCAGGAGTGGGGGCCCCGCTTAGTTCTGTGATTCTCAGTCGCGGCAGTTGGCATTTGTAACAGTCCCTGGCCCCATGCTTACATCACTTAATTTTCACAGCAGGCCTCCGTGTTTTTCCAGATAGGGAAGTGGGTACTGAGAGGCGCTGGCCCGTTCCCATGACACACCCAGTGAGGGCGCGGCATCCAAATCCAGGCCTTGACACCTCACCTCCCTGAGCAGGTTGGCCCTTGCCCTCCCTTGCCCCCCTTCTAGGAGGAGTCAGGAACTCCTGGGTTGGCTGGGTTGTGGGCGGCTCAGGGCCTGGGGTGCGTGTCTGACTGTCATTCTGACCCCAGGTTTGGATGCTGTGTCGTCTGCCTCCAGAACAAGGATCCTGGCCCCTCTGACATCTCCTGAATGAGAAACAAGGGACATTTAATAAACGGGATTTGAAATGTGTGCTTCAGTCCAGCCTCTGCTTCCCGTCTTTCCATACACTGGGTGCAGACCTGGGGAGGCCCTGCCCCGAGGGAGTTTGAGCCTAGTTGGAGGGGGCCCTGGTGACCTTGTGCTCTTCCTCCCGCCTTTGTAAATGGTGGGGGTGGGGGTGCAAAGAGGCCTGTCCCTGGGCGCTTTGCTTTGACATCCAGGGATGGGTTGGCTTGCTGCTGTCACCCACAGGTCTGACGAGCTGTGGCTCGACCTCATACCTGGGCATCCTCTGAAGTGACGCACTCACATCATCTTTCATTTGAAAAGCACCTGGTCCCAACCCCCTCACGTAACCCTCCTGGCTTGGTGTCAGGAATGTCAGCAGGTCAGAGCTGACTGGGCCACTTTCATATTCAGTTAGTGACAGCGAACCCCATGGTGCCTGCGCCCTGATCACAGCAGCCACACCCTGAGGCTCCTGTGGCAAGGCTCATCTCTAATCTGAACTGACTGGGGAGCTCTCCTGACCATTCCCGACAGCCAGTGAGAACGGGAGGTGGCCCCCAAGCAGCCCCAGATGAGCTGAGGCCTTCAGGGTATCGTGTTGGGGCTCTTCCCTGCAGCTAAGCCCACAGCGTGCCTTGAGATGGGGCGCAAACCCTAAATGTGTGCGGTTGTTAGGGGAGCTGAGAAACAGGACCAGGGTCTGCTGCAGTGGCCACTTGAAACTGAATGAGATAAGGGGGTGCTCCCACCCCCATACACCTGTCCACCGCCACTTCTGCCCATTTGTCCTGCCTGAGACAAGGTTGAGGCCGCCCTGAGGTGCAGCCACACCCAGGAAGGGAAACCCCAGCCTCTAGATAAAGTGAAGTGGTGGAGACAAAAGTCGCAGCAGCTCTAAAGCCAGGACTGGCAAACCACCCATGGGCCAGTCCCCAACCTAAGAATGGTCTTGACATTTTTACGTAGAAAAAAAACCCAAAGAACTTTGTCCCTGACACCTCAGGAACAGCCCTGCTCCTTTCACTATTAACAAACCCTGATGGCTGGCCCAGGGGTTTAGGGAAGTGAAACCCCAGGTTCTCAGCTTCGGAAAGCCCTGCGAAAGCACCCGGTAGTGGGAGGGGGCCCCTTCGGAGCTGCGACAGACCCGTTTTCCCCGAGGAGCCCCAACTCCCGTCCTGATGAGAGGGTCTGGCCCAGGTGGGCACCTGAAGAAGCCCTTCCGTTATGTTTGAGGGGAAAACCCTTAACCTGCATATCAGTAATTATTTCAAAGCCTAAAAAGCGAGTTGATTGGAAGACAGTCATTAAATTAGCTTTTTCAGTGCAGAGTCCCAAAGGCACAAGCGGGCACCCTCTGGCCGGCGGAGGCAGGAGGGCAGAGAACTGCCCGCACGGACGGAGCACGCTGTGGTCAGGACAGCTGTTCGGAGACAAACCGGAGCCTCTTCTACAAGTGCTGCCTGACCCAAGAGCAAGGTGACCGGAAGCTTCCTGGTGACAGGACAGCGGGGAGGACCCCAAGCATCGGCCGGAACCCCCAGGACCACGCAGGGCTAGGACTGCCATGGCGGGATGAGTGCAGATGCCGGCATCCTGGCGTGGTGTCCCCTCCTAAGGACTGCTGCGGCCTAGGGCCTGCCCCAGAGGCCCGGAGGCTTTTCTCACTTTATCAGGGTACAAGGCACCTCAAATCCACCTAGCGCCGGGGTCTGTGACTGGGCCAGTCAGGAAATCTGCCCGCACAGCCTGGCGGCGACTCCCTGCTGGGGACGCTGGGGACCCTGGCCATAGCTGGGGTGACGGGTAGACTTCCTTAAGGGGCCCGCGAGCCCTGCAGAGCATCCGTTAGACGGGGGGCCAGGAAGCGGGCCAGAGCCCCTCGGGAGGGAGTGGCAGGGGGGGGGCAGCTCCCCGGGGCCAGAACCCACTTCCTGCTTCCCCGGGAGGCGGGCCTGCTCCCTCCGCCCCTGCGCAGGTCAGTCTGTCGGGGAAGCTGCTCCCGGCGCTCCCCGCAGCAGGATGGAGGACCAGGAAGACCCCCGGTGCGGCAAACCGGACTTCGTGCTTTTGGACCAAGTGACCATGGAGGACTTCATGGAAAACCTGAAGCTCAGGTGGGCCCAGGGCGCTGGCCCTTTGCCCTGGTTTCCAGCGGGGACCAGGGGCTGCGTATCCAGCCCTGACCGCAGGCAGTGAGCGCAGGGTCCTGGGCAGGCAGGGCGCCCCTCAGGGCCAGGGCGGCTGGTCAGGGCTGCAGCGGACTCCAGAGCCCTGCCTCCCACACCATGGTGCCTGCCGGCACTCAGACCGGTGGGTGCCCCTTCACCCTCGTGGGGCCCTGCTGAGCCCCAGGGGCTCGGAGGGGAGATGGCAAGCTGAGTTGAAGGTCAGGGCACATGGGGCGCTGAGCGCACAGCTGGTCAGGTGGCATGGGGCCTGACTTCCCGGGGAGGGCGGAGGGCAGGGAGGGCCAGGGCTCAGGGGTGACATGGGGTGGCTCCCAGGCGCTGGCTTCACCTCTGCAGCAGACTGTTGGAGTCAGAGGACAGACGTGAGCTCTTGCTTGGGGCACAGAGCTAAGCATGAGCACCTCACTCTTACAAACCAGCCTGCGGCTGGCATCACCGCCTCCACTCTGCCATGGGACACTGGGCCCTGGGCCACGCAGCTAGCAGATGGGAGAGTGCCTGTGAGCTGGTCCCGGGTGGCAGTTAAGAGGGTGTGGAGGGGCTGCCAGGGAACTCCCGCGTCACACGCAGTGAGGAAGAGGAACCCAAACCCGGATGGACGGCAGGGGAAGGGAAGGTCCCGGGGAGTAGGCTGACCAGTGCTCCCCGCCTTCCAGCGCCTGGGACAGAAAGGTCAAGAGAGGGAATGACACAGGCACCCCGCGGGGCCCAGGGGAGGGTTGACTAGTCAGGATGTGGTGAGGGAGGGCAGCTCCCTGCACCCCTCCTAGACCTGCTACCTGGGTGGGGCTGGGCGGGGCCCCTTCTGCTTCTGAGTTCCCGCCCAGGCCTTGAGACAGGAAACCACGCAGGCCCCTCCCTCCGCCTCCCAGTGTAGCCGGCTCCCTACCTGCTGATCCTGTGTTACCAGTGTGGCCTTGGGCAAGTTGATCCCTTCATAAAATGGGGGGTCATGATTCCTATGTCATCAGGACCCCTGTGGAAAGCAGTGTGGACCCCAACACTACACTGCAGAGGGGGGGGCCTCCGGGAAGACTCAGGCCCACCCTCCCTGCTCTCAATGCTCAGCCCCCAGGGCGGGCTAGGGCCTCCTGAGGCCCATGGCCCACGCCCAGGACCCAGTGCTGAGGGCCTGCCTTCCCACAACAGATTCGAAAAGGACCGCATCTACACCTACATTGGGGAGGTGCTGGTGTCCGTGAACCCCTACCAGGAGCTGCCCCTCTACGGGCCCGACGCCATCGCCAGGTACCAGGGCCGAGAGCTCTACGAGCGGCCGCCCCACCTGTACGCCGTGGCCAATGCCGCCTACAGGGCAATGAAACGCAGGTCCAGGGACACCTGCATTGTTATCTCAGGTACCTACCTGCCTGGGCCCTATAGCATCTTAGTTTGTCCGAGATGGAAGGCGGCCAGAGCAGCCCTGGTGGGGTGTGCACAGGGGACTCATCAAAGGGGAGTGGCCGCTAATTCTGACTGCGTCTGTCTGGCAGGGGAGAGTGGGGCCGGGAAGACAGAAGCCAGCAAGCACATCATGCAGTATATCGCGGCCGTCACCAACCCAACCCGGCGGGCCGAGGTGGAGAGGTGAGGGACCGCGCTGGGCCTCGCACGTGAAAGGGGAGCAGGAGATGTGACCGAGCCGGCTCAGGCCCAGTTCCGGGGCTCAGCTGTCAGGACGACTCCGGGTACCCCCCGCCCAGGACCTCAACCAGGGTGGAGGGGCAAGGCCTGCACCACTAGGGACAGAAAGGCAGTGAGGGCCGGAGGGCCGACAGATGGGTGCTGGGCTGCTCACGGGGCACCAGACAGAGTGGAGAAGTTGGCCGGCCAGCTAGGAGGGCCCAGGATTCCCAGCCAGGTGTTGGGGTTTAGACTAGGAACCTGGAAATTAGGGCCATCCGGCTGCTTACCAGCGGCTCACAGCTTCCTGTGTGGGAGCCCGCTTTTGCTGTCAGCAGGGGGTGAGGTAGGGTTCAGGGGGACAGAAGTTGCTGAGCACATGTGGCCAGCAGCTGCCCCCTCTGCAGCTGGAGGTCAGCGGCAGAGCGTCCAGACCCGTCCTTACTGCAGGTCTGGGAAGGCAGGGAGGTGACCACGCCCGGCACAGGCCCCTGGCAGGCGCCTCTCCCAGCATCTCAGGGTGAAGGGCCATCCCATGGCCTGCACGGGGACGCTGGCGGGCGGTGCAGCCCCGGTGGGAGGCCTCTGCGCTGCAGCCCGCCCTGGCCCTGTGCAGGGTCAAGGATGTGCTGCTCAAGTCCACCTGTGTGCTGGAGGCCTTCGGGAATGCTCGCACCAACCGCAACCACAACTCCAGCCGCTTCGGAAAGTACATGGACATCAACTTCGACTTCAAAGGGGACCCCGTGGGGGGGCACATCCACAGCTACCTGCTGGAGAAGGTGGGCTCCCCCGCCCTGCTGCCTGCACTGCCCTGGGGCTCCCCGCTACTCACGCCTGAGTCCAGCTGCCCTCTCTCCTCAGTCTCGGGTCCTGAAGCAGCACGTGGGTGAGAGGAACTTCCATGCCTTCTACCAGGTGAGCCAAGGCGGCCAGGGGGGACCAGCAGGGCAGCCCTTCTTATCGCCTGCCCATGTTCCATTCCCCACCCCCCGCACTGTCCTCCCTGGGGTGGGATCTCCCTGGACACAGCCATATCTGACCCGGAGGTGGTGTTGTCTGCCCATGTCTGACACTGAAGTAAGTTCTACCTGGACATTGGTAGTGTCTACACTGGGCGAGACACAGGCCTATCTCCACCATGTCTGACCCATTGAGGTAAGTTCAGTCTGGATACAGTGGTGTCTACATACCCAGCAAAGTGAGTCCTCCGGAACACGTGCAGTGTATCACCATGTCTGGCCCTGAAGTGGGCACTCCCTGTCCTCGGGCAGCATCTACACCATCACTGAGCTCCCATGGTTTGCTGGGTCAAGGACGACGTAAGGACGTGTCCTTCGTGTTGTCCAGCATGTGTGGGAGGGGCCTGACAGGTGTATTCTCCAGGTGCTGCGGGGCTGCGAGGATTCAGAGCTGCAAAAACTGCACCTGCAGAGAAACCCCGCCCTCTACAGCTTCACCCGGCAGGGCGCAGGGCTCAGTGTGAGTGAGGTTCCGGGGCCCTGGGTCAGCAGGCATTCAGTTATGGGGACGAGGTGCAGTGGGCGAGCATGCGCGCCGGGCGGAGGTGCGGACGCCTCACTGGGGTGCTGACCCCCTTCTCCCCAGGCCTCGGACAGTGAGGAGAAATGCCACCACCAGGCAGTGGTGGAGGCCATGCAGGTGATCGGCTTCAGTGCTGAGGAGGTGGGCTCCGTGCACCGGATCCTGGCCGCCATACTGCACCTGGTGAGCCTGGCTGCGAGGCCTGGGGCACTGCCCACATGCTGTTGCCGACTGTCCCTGTTGGAGGAGACTGTCCCCTGACAACCCAGCCACAGCCGGCCCACTTCCCCCTCTGCTGAGGCCAAGCTGGTCCTCAAGACCAGACCCTGAGCCATGGGTTCCGTGTGGCCAGATCACAGCTGGTTAGGCTGCAAGGTGCCTAGTCCATGTCTGGTAGACGAGCCCAGGCGAGGGCAATCCGGGCTAGGAAGCCGAGCATCATGGTCTGTCACTTAAGAGCTATGTGGCTGTGGGCAGGTTACCCAGCTTCTGTGAGCCTCCGATCTCTCCTGGATAGAACAGGGAGCAGGCGGCATGAGAAGCAGGCAGCACAGGCAGCCGGCGGCATGCGGAGCAGGTAGCATGGGGAGCACGGAGCATGGGAGTACATAGCACACAGAGCACGTAGCATGGGGAGCATGGAGCACGGGGACCCAGTGGCACAGGGCGCAAGCAGTATGTGGAGCACGTGGCATGGGGAGTCAGCAGCACGTGGAGCCGATAGCACAGGGAGCCGGTAGCACGGGGAGCACGTAGCATGGAGAGCAGGGAGCACGCCGCCAGCTTCCAGGGGATGCTGCAGGATCACTGAGGCGATGTGCTTGGCAGGAGGCCTTGGGCTGCTCTGGCGCGCCGCCACTACTCCGGCCGTCTCCCTGCCTTCCCTTCCTCGTCCCCTGGGGAAAGGCAGGCAGGTTGTCCTAGGACGTGGAGACTGAATCTTTCTGGTTCCCCCATCACCAGGGAAACATAGAGTTCGTGGAGACGGAGGAGGGGCACCTGGCCGTGGCTGAGGACCAGCTGGTGGACCATATGGCTGAGCTGACAGCCACACCCCGGGAGCTGGTGCTGCGCTGCCTGCTGGCTCGCACTGTGGCCTCGGGAGGCAGGGAAGTCATTGAGAAGGGCCACACCGCAGCCGAGGCCAGCTACGCCCGGGACGCCTGTGCCAAGGTACTCCAGGGACAGGCAGTGTGGGGGGATCCAGTCAGCAGGCCTCCCTGGAGGAGGCAAGGCCAGAGGCAGCCAGAAGCAGCCTAGCCTCTCCCCAGGCGGTGTACCAGCGGCTGTTTGAGTGGGTGGTGAACCGGATCAACAGTGTCATGGAAGCCCAGGGTCGGGACCCCCGGAGGGATGGCAAGGACACAGTCATTGGTGTGCTGGACATCTACGGCTTTGAAGTGTTCCCTGTCAACAGGTGGGCGGCCCGACCACCACACTCCATGCTCTGTCCCCCAACCTCAGTCCCGGGGAGCTCGGCCGGCGTCTATCCTAGCTGCTCCCTGACCCCAGGCCCAGGCCCCCAGCCTGCCTCAGCGGTGCCACCTGTGCACTGGTATTTAGGAAGGCACAATCCCTGGCTCGCTTTCCCTCGCCGCGAGCGTGCGTGCCAGAAGCGGGGGCTAGGCGTAAAGGTGAGGCGCAGCACAGAGGCACCCCACAGGGAAGCCACTAGGGGCCTGGCCCGAACCCCCCCAGGGGAGCTGGGCGGGGAGGCTGCCGCACTGCCCTCCCCCCACGCGGGTGAGAGCCCATGGTGGGTGGTGTGCTGGACGCTCACGGCCCCCTCCCCAGCTTCGAGCAGTTTTGCATCAACTACTGTAACGAGAAACTGCAGCAGCTGTTCATCCAGCTCATCCTGAAGCAGGAGCAGGAGGAGTATGAGCGGGAGGGCATCGCCTGGCAGACCGTGAGTGCCGGGTCCTGGGTACCGCGGGCCCTGGCCGGACGCTGAGCAGCCGGTGGGGCAGAGGCCTGCCGGTGGGACTCCGGGGCCACCCTGCTCGCTCTGCCCCAGGTGGAGTATTTCAACAACGCCACCATCGTGGACCTGGTGGAGCGGCCCCACCGAGGCATCCTGGCTGTGCTGGACGAGGCCTGCAGCTCCGCGGGCACCATCACCGACCGGATCTTCCTGCAGTCCCTGGACACGCACCACCGCCACCACCCACACTACACCAGCCGCCAGGTGCCCCCGCCACCCCCGCAGTCACCCCCACTCCCACACCCCCAGCTGGCGCAGGCCCCACAGGCGCCTCGCTGCCGTCTCAGCGGGGCGCTAGTGGTGGCCCGGCCTCCTCTGCAGGACCGCTTACCTCCTCCCTGCAGACACCCCTCTTCTGTGCCTTGACCTTGGCTGTCCTCTGCCCCCTGCCAGCTCTGCCCCACAGACAAGACCATGGAGTTTGGCCGAGACTTCCGAATCAAGCACTATGCAGGGGACGTCACGTAAGACCCCCCAATACACCCTTGGTCCTCCCTCCTGTTTTAAGACACTGAAAACATGCCCTTCACCACAGGGCTTTTAAGATAGTGGTTCTCAGCCCTGGCCGCATCACAGAATCTTCTGGGGAGCTTTAAAAAAACGCCCGCATCTGGGCCCCACCCCAGACGCAGCCATGAGGGCCTCTGCGCTGAGCCCAGGCCACTGCTTTCACGCTCTGAGCAAGGCGTCCTCCCGTGAGGTGACCAGGACGGAAGGGCCACAGGCCGCGTTTCTAGCAAGCCCCCTGGTCCTCAGGCCACACCCAGCGTCCCCAGGCCCGGGGTGTCCTTCAGAAATCGCATGATTTTTCTTAATTAAGCTGTCACTTGGCTTACCCCAGAGAGGGTTTGAGGTGCCGTGTGTGTCCCTCACAGGAGAACTGGACGTCCGATCCTATTCCCTGAGCCTGTGCAGGGCTGCATGTGGGCCAACTGTGGTCCTGGGACACGACAAGGAATCTGAGATTCTCGGTGCCACAGGATCAGAACAGACCAATGACCCAGGGGTTCCTGGTCGTAACTGCAATCCTTGATATACAAGCAATGTTCTGGGCGTGTGATGTACCTTGAGGCACAGCAAGGTTTAGTAACTTGTCCTGGGTCACACAGCATGTACGCACTAGAGCAGGATTCAGTGGGCACAACCCCTGAACTCATCTTCAGGAGTGAGAGGGAAGGGAGACAGGTGCCCTGTGCGGGCAGAGGCGGGTGGGCGCCCAGGCCCCTCACGCCCGCCTGGCCCGCAGGTACTCAGTGCAGGGCTTCATCGACAAGAACAGGGATGCCCTTTTCCAGGACTTCAAGCGGCTACTGTACAACAGGTGAGCAGCCTGGGGCTCGGGCCGGCAGGGCCCTCGGACGCTCGGGTCTGACCCCTGCCTAATGGCCAGGAAGTTTACAGATGGCCGAGCTTGGATGGGAGCTGCCCTCCCTGAGGGCAGCCAGGCATGTGTCCTATGTCCACAGCATGGACCCCACCCTGCGGGCCATGTGGCCAGACGGGCAGCAAGACATCACAGAGGTGACCAAGCGCCCCCTGACGGCCGGCACACTTTTCAAGAACTCCATGGTGGCCCTGGTGGAAAACCTGGCCTCCAAGGTACCACCCCAGCCCTAGCCCACCCTGGATCTTTCCAGATCCTTCTGTCTGTGCCTGGGTGTCAAGCTGGGCCCCCAACTGCCTCTGCACATCATGGGGAGGAGGTGTTTGCTTCCTGTGTGCTGTGAGCCCCCACTCCAGCGGGAGGGACCCACCAGGGCACAGGAGGCTCAACTTAACATGGGTCTGGAGCCCGCCTCCCTGGCCTGTTGCCTCTTGGGTGGGGAGCGGTCTGGGGAGCCTGCTTGGCACGCGGTTGGCCCAGCCTAGGCCCTGCCAGCAGCTGGTGTTACCTTCTGGAAACTGGGGACCCAGGGATAGCAGAGGCCACTAGGTTCTCGTGCAGCCTGGGGCCCAACGTCAGAAGGAGCAGGCAGCGGATGCCGGGGCCAGCCTGGCAGCAGACCACGCGTAGGCTCGAGAGGAGGGGCGGGCGCCTGCACAGCTCCCGCTTGCGGCCCCCACGCCACCACCGCCTCCTGCCCTGCCCAGCTCTGGCCGCCTTCCCGGGCCACCACTGGCCTCTGGGCCTCTGCTTCCCACCACAAGAGCCTCCTCCTCAGGCCCATGGCAGTGGGGGACAGAGGCAGCACACCGAGCTCACCTGCCTGCTGCCCCCGCCCCGTCGCGGTGGGGTTGCGACACTGGCCTTCCGCACGCTCTGCTCCCCAGGAGCCCTTCTACGTGCGCTGCATCAAACCCAATGAAGACAAGGCGGCCGCGAGGCTGGATGAGAGGCACTGCCGCCACCAGGTCGCGTACCTGGGCCTGCTGGAGAACGTAAGGGTCCGCAGGGCCGGCTTCGCCTCCCGCCAGCCCTACCCTCGATTCCTGCTCAGGTAGGCCAGACTCCGGTCCTGGTAGGCCGAGTCGCCGTGCGGAATCCCAGGGCTGTGGGGAGGGCGTGGGCGGTTAAGGTTGGCATGACGCGGGGGCGCAGATGGGGCTCAGCCCTCCACACACCCCTCCCCAGGGCCTGGCGCCCACTGCCCTGTCCCTCGGCATCAGGTACAAAATGACCTGTGAATACACGTGGCCCAACCACCTGCTGGGCTCCGACCGGGCGGCCGTGAGTGCCCTCCTGGAGCAGCATGGGCTGCTGGGGGATGTGGCCTTTGGCCACAGCAAGCTCTTCATCCGCTCGCCCCGCACGCTGGTCACACTGGAGCAGAGCCGTGCGCGCCTCATCCCCATCATCGTGCTGCTGCTTCAGAAGGTACAGCGGGGTGGGGGGCGTCTGCCCCGCCCGAAGGGGGACTGACAGGCAGCCCACAGGCACACTTACTTCCAAGTGTGGCAGGAGAGCCCGCTCGCTAACAGGAGACAGACCGCGATTGAAACTCACTTAAGTAAAAAGCGAATTGCGTTCAGGTCACCTCAGCCCTGTGGCCACCCAGCTTCAGGCCCAGGGGCACTCAGGTGCTCACAACAAGATTTCAGGGATCTAGCTTCCTTCTTTTCCTTCTTTGCTTTATTGATTCTGAAGGATTTCAGACCTTGAGAAAAGGATGCCAAATGGTGAACTCAATTCCCACACACGCCCAGCCCAGCGCCACCAGCCACCTGGTGACCAGCGTGGTTTCGCACAGATGCCTGCACCTCTATCCCAGTTCTCCTAAAGCAAATCACTTCACTTATAACTTCAGTGTGTCTTTCCAACAGACAAGGGCTCTCCCACCTTTCCCCCCATAGCTCTCTATGTTTAACATTGCACACCTACGAAAAAGCTGAAAGACTCACTGCCCACCTGGATTGCGACAGTCACGTGCTCCCCACCCCATCTCTGTTGCCCTGTCTCTGTCTCTCTCCACACACACATACATGCACCCCTGTGTGTACATTTTGTATTTTTCCTGGCCCACATAAAGAAATAACAGCCCCGGGCCGGCTGAGTGGCTCAGTTGGTTAAGAGCTCGCTCAAGAGGGCGAGCTGAGCTCTGAGCAACAGCAGTTTGATGCCCAGCCCGAGCTGAGCTGCTGCTGAGCTGCCAACAGGTGGCAGGATGGCTCAGCTTAAAAGGAAGGAAGGAAGGAAGAAATAACAGCCCTAAATACTTCAGTGGGCCCATCCTAAACCAAGGATGTTCACTTCCTGGCTATACCGATATGAGCCACTCAGGAAATCTTAACACTGAAATATAATCTACACATCTGAGTATCCAACATGTGAGCAGTATTCGAATTTCTGCAAGTGTCCCACTATTGCCCATTTCATCTTTATTTTTTTTTAATTAATTAATTTATTAATTAATTTATTTATTTATTTATTTATTTATTTTTGAGGGCAGTGTCACCGGCCCTCACATGTGGGACCCAAACTGGGGCCGCTGGCCTCCCAAACCAGCGCTCAACCACCGCGCCACTCGGCCGGCCCTATTCTTTTATTTTTTGAGGGCAGTGTCACTGGCCCTCACATGTGGGACCCGAACCCGGGCCGCTGGCCTCCCCAGCCAGCGCTTAACCACCGCGTCACTCAGCCGGCCTGGCCCATTTCATCTTTAAAAACCCAGAATCCCATCAGTGGTGACACACTGCGCTTAGTTAGACCTCTGTTACCTCCTCTAACGCACCAGGGTTGCTTGTGAGAACATGACACGACGCTGTCATCACAGAAATGGATTTAGAAAGTTCATTGCTGACTTGTTGCTCTCATGCCATCCCCAGTGACATCCACGCTTCCCCCATGGTCTCCCGTCTGAGTCAGGGTCCTGACATTGCAGCCATGTGACATTGCTTAAGTCTGTTCTAATCTGTGGGTCAGCTGGGCTGCCTGCCTGGTAAGGTTTCCTGTCCGGGTTTTGATGGTTGCATTCTTGAGGTGCCCCTCCATCTCAGGGTCTCTTGAGAGTGAAAGGTTAGTTATATCTCTACCAGATCAGATTCCAGGGGGACAGTTGGCAGTTGCCCTTCATAGGTGGGAAAGGGGCTGCTTCTGCCCCAAGCCCTCTTGTCACATACTTCTCCCTGGGGGCACCTGGGAGCCCCCAGCTATTCAAGGTCTCAGGTTAAAAGGCTTGGATCAACAGAGCAGCTCTTTCCCAAGAGTTGGGCAGAGCCACTCCCTTGAGACCAACCTCCAGCCAGGTGGAAGTGGCTCCCAGGTGCCACGGGGCAGGTCCACCCCCCCAGCACCCACTGCCAGTAGGTGAGACAGATGGGTTTCTCAGAGACCAGCGGGAAAGACAGGAGAGCAGGCAGGGGTAGGGGGCAGAGGGGATGGGGTGAGTGAGGCAGGGCCTGGCTGGGCCTGACCCCTGGTCCACCTGCTCCCCCAAGGCATGGCGGGGCACACTGGCACGGTGGCGCTGCCGGCGACTGCGGGCTGTCTACACCATCATGCGCTGCTTCCGGAGGCACAAGGTGCGCACTCACCTGGCAGAGCTGCATCGGCGGTTCCAGGCAGCGCGGCAGCCCCCGCTCTACGGCCGAGACCTCGTCTGGCCGCTGCCCCCTGCTGTGCTACAGCCTTTCCAGGACACCTGCCACGGTCTCTTCTGCAGGTACGCTCCCCGGGTCATCCCCTCGCTCTACCACTCAGCTAGCTCCCACTGGACCGGGCCACTGGAAGCCCTCGGGGCCGCCTAGAGACACATGAGCCCCGTTGGATAATCTGAGCCAGCTGCCTACTCCCCACAGTCGGTGGCAGAGCCCTGCCATCCCCAGCACCCTGCTGGGCATGCAGAGGTGACACAGGCCCCAATCTCCTGAGGGGAGTCCTCAGGGGATGGTGCTGGGCCAGGTGCAGGGAGTGGGAGAAATTCTGCCTCTGAGCTGGGCTTTGAAGGCTGAGTAGGAGTTCTCCTGGGAGAGGGGCACAGAGCAATCAGTGTGCTCAGAATGGGAGGGGTGGCTGGGACACATAGGGCAGCCAGTGCCAGGCTGAGGCTTGGTGTCCCGTGGGAAAAGGGGCATGAGAGGGCATTCACGTGTGTTCTGGGGGCAGGACCGGGGTGGAGAAGGATGAGGGCTGCACACGGTCCCATCTGAGCGCCTGTCCCTCCCAGGTGGCGGGCCCGGCAGCTGGTAAAGAATATCCCCCCTTCAGACATGGCCCAGATCAAGGCCAAGGTGGCCGCCATGGGGGCCCTGCAGGAGCTACGGCCGGACTGGGGCTGCCAGCGTGCCTGGTCCCAAGACTACTTGTCCTCTGTGAGTGCTGGGGCTTCTGGGGGCTGGGCGCCAAGTGGGGCTCAAGGCTGAGGCCCGGACTTTGCTGAGCACCCCCTCCTCCCTTCGTCTGACCTCAGGTACTACCCCCCAGCCGTGGCTCTCCTTAGCCCTTACGTGGGCGGGTGCTGTCAGCACGCCTCGGCTCAGGTCTGCAGGAGATGGAGGCTTAGGGTGCAGGGTCGGCCCAAGTGGCCGTCGTGTAGAGGAGCCATGTCCCTTCTCGGCGTCTGTCCAGACATGGCCCTGCCATGAGCAGGGCCGGAAGGCCCAGACGTGATACCAGGAACCTTAGGCTGCAGGGTCTGTACTGGGCCTGCAGGGAAGCTAGCAGAGGGGGCGCACGGCCGGACTCAGTTTCCCGAGGTGTAGGATAGCTGTGCCGTTCACCGAGAGTCACTGTTATTTGAGCATGGTCCCGAGACCCTGTCCCAAGCTGCCCCATCTGTGCTCAGGCCGCCGACAACCCCACCGCCTCGAGCACGTTTGCTCAGCGCCTGAAGACGCTTCAGGCCAAGGACGGCTTCAGGGCTGTGCTCTTCTCCAGCCACGTCCGAAAGGTGAGGAGTGGGCAGAGGGCAAGGTGGCCACAGCCCAGCCTGGAGGTCTCACATCTGCTCCTGGGACTTGGGAAGTGGTCAGCTCCAACCAAGCAAGGAGAAAACAGGCCAGGGAGGGGGCGCTGGGTAGCAGGTACCCCCAAAGGCACCTGTCCCACAGGTGAACCGCTTCAATAAGAGACGGGACCGTGCGCTCCTGCTGACTGACCGGCATCTGTACAAGCTGGAGCCCAGCCGGCAGTACCGGGTGATGAGGGCCGTGCCCCTGGATGCGGTGAGCCTAGGGGCCCTGCCCTCCTGCCTACCCGGGATGCCCAGAAATTTCTAGAACAGCCTCAGCGCAGGATGGCTCCGCCTCTCTCCCCGGCCCCCTGCTGAATAGCCTGAGGGCGCCCCCGTGCCCCTTCGTGCTCTGCTCTCTGACCTGTCAGGTGGGCCCTCCCCCCACACCTGTGCGCACCTGGGGGTCTCTCCGTCCACACTGTGTAGCTGGGCCCCCCTCCTGGCTCTGTGGCACATTCTCCTGGAACTGCAGATCCTGTTCCCAAAGGGCAAAAGGCGCCCCAGCGGAGGTCCAGGCGGGGGGGGGTGCCTATGACTGTCCAAAGGGGGAGCGGCCTCTGGTCTGTAGCCATGACCAGTGAGGCTGCTTATATGGAGTGGAAAGGACAGAAAACGACGGTCAGCTCCGCAGTTGCACCAGCGCGGTCAGGTGTTCACACCCACAGGTTCCAGAGGGAGGAAGAGGATCTGGGGGGGCCGACAGTGGGGCGGGGGAGGGGCTGGGTCCTGGGGGGGCACAGGGTGGGACTAGGGCCTCCCGCCCCCTGACCCTGAGCGCCCCCTCAGGTGACCGGGCTGAGCGTGACCAGCGGGCGGGACCAGCTGGTGGTGGTACACGCGCGGGGCCAGGACGACCTAGTGGTGTGTCTGCATCGCTCGCGGCCACCGCTGGACAACCGCATCGGGGAGCTGGTGGGCGTGCTGGCCGCACACTGTCAGGGGTGAGCAAGACTGGCAGCTGGGGCCCAGGGATCCAGGGGCCCGCCGGCGCCCGCCGAAGCCTGACCTCCCTCCCGCCCACTGCAGGCAGGGCCGTGCCCTGGAGGTCCGTGTCTCCGACTGCATCCCCCTGAACCAGCGCGGCGCCAGGCGCCTGGTGTTGGTGGAGCCCAAGCCGGAGCAGCCCGAGCCAGACTTCTGCTGCAGCCGTGGCGCCTTCACCCTCCTGTGGCCCAGCTGCTGAGCCTGCCTGACCGCCCAGCCCCCAGCCCCAGGCAATAAAGGATGCCGCACCTGCACCCTGAGTAGGCTTGTGTTTGTGGGTGGACATAGGTGGCCTGTGCCAACTTGGCATATGTCACCCCAGTGTCCTCCACTGACTCCTGTTGGGTCGCTTCAACTGGAGGCGGAGGCCTGGGGGCCCAGTCTGGGGGGACTCCAGCCTCGGGGCCAGCTGGACATGGAGCCCTGGTCTGAGAGGAAACGATGCCCCTGACTCCCCAGGCCGCCACCCTCCCCATGGGTTTCAGACTGTCCCCATTGCATGGACCCTCTCCCCCTCCCACAGGACTCCTGGCCTTGTTCCTACTAGGCCACTGGGGAGGCCGGGGGTTCCAGTGCACACTGGGGGCACAGAGCAGCCCCCGACAGCTGACTGGGGTCCACGCTGCCCCTACTGCTGCCTGTCAGTGCTGGATGTGGGCATCCCAGGCCCTGAGAACCCCACCTCTGCAGGGCAGCAATCAGGGCCTCCCAGAGTGCTGTGAGGGTGTATGGGGGACACCTGCCCCATCAGCCCCAAGGACGGCAGACCCCATTGTTTTTCACTTGTGTTTGTCATTGAAACTGGGTGGGTTCCACCTGTCTGCCAGGCCCCTGAGGGAGCGACCACAGTGGCCAATAGTGGGCCCACTGCCTGTAGGACCCAGTGGTGACAGTGGGGGCTGCAAAGTCGCTGCATCCAAGGGCGTCTGTGCCAAGTACACCCCCAGAGCAGAAGTGGGATCCCTCACCTATGGGAACTGCTCTCATGAGGGCACCTGGGCTGGTGGGCACCCATGGATCTATCTCAAAGCTCCTGGAGAGCAGGGCCCTCGGGCGGCCCACTTCCCTGTTCACTCTCATCAGCCCCCCAAGTATCCAGACCTGATGCCCCTGACCCAGGGAAGACTTCACCACCCCTCTCAGGTACCCCCGAGAGGTCCAGTTCAGGGGCCACCTCCAGGAAGACGCTGCAGCATTTTATTGTGAAAATGCTCGAACCCGCGGCACAGCTGCTGGCATCTCCCAGGGAATGGCCTCATCTTCCGCCCGAAGCGCGCTCCCTTCTGTGCGCGCCCCCGTTACCTTCCCACTCACGTCACTGACGAGTCTGGCGCCTGTTTAAAGACTTCTATGTTCACATAAAATTTACATTCAACGATGTCTTCGCATCTTGGCTGCGCCCCCAGGGGCTTCCGACAGACGTGCCCCCCGAGCCCCCATCGCGCTCACCCGGGGCCGCCCAACGCCGCTGCCGCCCACACGTGACGGGGCCCACGCCGCGCGGGCGGCCACCGGGGGGTGGGCGGGACGCGGCCTCCGCCACCTGCGCAGACACCCCCGTGGCGTCCCCACCCGAATAAAACACCGACATCGGGAGGCGCTCCGCCCCCTTGGCTTCCCAGGGCCTCCCAGGGCCTTCCCAGGGCCTCCCCAGGACCTTCCCAGGGCCTTCCCAGGGCCTTCCCAGGGCCTCCCAGGGCCTTCCCAGGGCCCTCCCAGGGCCTTCCCAGGGCCTTCCCAGGGCCCTCCCAGGGCCTTCCCAGGGCCTCCCAGGGCCTTCCCAGGGCCTTCCCAGGGCCTTCCCAGGACCCTCCCAGGACCCTCCCAGGGCCTCCCAGGGCCCTCCCAGGACCCTCCCAGGGCCTTCCCAGGGCCTTCCCAGGGCCTTCCCAGGGCCTTCCCAGGGCCTTCCCAGGACCCTCCCAGGGCCTTCCCAGGGCCTTCCCAGGGCCTTCCCAGGACCCTCCCAGGGCCTTCCCAGGGCCTCCCAGGGCCTTCCCAGGGCCTTCCCAGGACCCTCCCAGGGCCTTCCCAGGGCCCTCCCAGGGCCTTCCCAGGGCCCTCCCAGGGCCTTCCCAGGGCCTTCCCAGGACCCTCCCAGGGCCTTCCCAGGACCCTCCCAGGGCCTTCCCAGGGCCCTCCCAGGACCCTCCCAGGGCCTTCCCAGGGCCCTCCCAGGGCCTTCCCAGGGCCTCCCAGGGCCTTCCCAGGGCCCTCCCAGGACCTTCCCAGGGCCTCCCAGGACCTTCCCAGGGCCCTCCCAGGACCCTCCCAGGACCCTCCCAGGGCCTCCCAGGGCCTTCCCAGGGCCCTCCCAGGACCTTCCCAGGGCCCTCCCAGGGCCTCCCAGAGCCTCCCAGGGCCTTCCCAGGGCCTTCCCAGGGCCTCCCAGGGCCTCCCAGGGCCTCCCAGGGCCTTCCCAGGGCCTTCCCAGGGCCTTCCCAGGGCCTTCCCAGGGCCTCCCAGGGCCTTCCCAGGGCCCTCCCAGGGCCTTCCCAGGGCCTTCCCAGGACCTTCCCAGGGCCTCCCAGGGCCTTCCCAGGGCCTTCCCAGGACCTTCCCAGGGCCTCCCAGGACCCTCCCAGGGCCTTCCCAGGGCCTTCCCAGGGCCTTCCCAGGGCCTTCCCTGGACCTTCCCAGGACCGCGCGGGGCGGGAGCCTCGTGACCGGCAGCTGCAGAGGCTCCGCGCCGCCTGCGCGCTCGCTGGGCTTCTCTGGTGGAGATGGCCCCCGTCCAGCAGAGACCAGAGGGTGAAGAGGGTACAGAGGGAAGGCCAAACCCCCGTGGAGGGTCCCAGAAGCCACTGCTGTGATCACCGCCGGCACGCTCCAGGCTGCTGGGGTGCGACCCTGGCTTTTCCCAGGAACCTGGTGGAAAGCCTCTTTGGTGAAACTCATGTCCCACGCACACCCACAAAAGGCGCTTTGGGGGACGGTCTCACCCTAATGGGCCTTCTCAGGTGGAGGAAGGAGCAGTGACCCTTTGTGGGAGTTTGGGGGGCTGCTGCTTGAAGCAGAGGTGAGTTAGGAGAGGTGTGGGCAGGGGAGCCCCCTACCCTCCTTCCCACCCGTGAAAACAATGGCAGAGCTCCAGGCCGTGGGGGCCAGAGGAGTGGGTTCTGCAGACAATGGGCTGTGGGCTCAGAATGACAACCAGTTACGAGCCAAATGGTGTCCCCCAGATCCACATGTTGAAGTCTTAACCCAGGGCCTCAGAATGTGGCTGCATGTGGAGCTGGAGTCTGTAAAGAGGTGATGGAGGTAAAATGAGGACAGGATCCAATGCGACTGCTGTCCTTGTAAGAAGAGGAGATGGGACACAGACATGCACAGAGGGATGACTGTGTGCAGACACAGGGAGAGGACGGTGTCTACATGCCCAGGAGAGGGGCCTCGGGAGGAACCAGCCCCACCGACACCTCTGGATATGGGAGATGAATGTCACCAAAGCACCGTGGTGGTGTGCATTACGGCTGCGTGGCCTCCTGCGCAGATGCATCTGGAATGCGCCTCTTCCTTTGCCCCTTTCCAGCCCCTCTGGACCAGAGTCAGGGTTCTGCAGAGACCACTTCCAGCGCCCCACCCTCCATGCAAATGCTTGATGGCCCGTGGGAGAGACCCTTCCTTTTGCCTCCTGTGCAGCTCCAACCACTGTCCCTGTGTCCTGGAGCCACTCGGCATGTCCACAGGAGTTCCTGGGAGCCCTAGCTGCTCCTACACCACCAATATATGGGTAACTGAGCCCAGCACGTGGCACATGGACCCCCAAGATGGGAGAGGAAATGCTTTGCACGCCAGGTGGGAGAATGAGAAGAGTGGGGACAGCAGGGTGTTCGCAGGGCCACAGAGTGTGCGGGACACAGGGCACTCGGGAGCTCATGTCACAGACTGGCTCTCCCACATGCCTTTAAATCTCAAGCTGCCCCATGTAAGGTTATGTTTCTGATCTCTTAACAGCCATATTTAGAGACCTGATAACACCACGGTGTGCAGCACAGACACGCAGGAGACCAACCTGGAAAGTTGGGCGCCAGGTGCCACCTTGCAGATGGAGAGTGAAGGTGACCTCCATAGGTAGGGGCAATGCTAGTAACAGACAAAGAGCTGGTAAGACCTCCGTATCCAACCACAGGACACTCGTCAGTCCTATCGGCTCACTGAGCTTGACCATCACTAAGATGGCATGGAGATATGGTGGCGTGTGCAACAGTGTAAAGGGAGACAACGTAGACAACTGTTCTCACTGTGCTGCCTGTGACTGCACACCGCTGGGTTTTAGAGGGCAGGGTCACGGGCTCATGTGGGAGCCGAACCACGGCCACTGGAGCCCCAAGCCAGCACCCAACCACCACGCCACTCCGCCAGCCCAACACACTGCTGCTCTTTAGGGGGCAGGGTCACGGCCCTCATGTGGGACCTGAACCAGGGCCACTGGTGTCCCAAGCTAGCACTTAACCACTGCACCACTCGGCCGGCCCAACACACTACTATTTAAATGTGCAAGAGACACAGGTGTCACTGGAAACCAGGAGGAACCAGAGAATCAGAAAGGGGGGAACCAGGTGCACAGTGGGCGGGGGCAGGATAACATGTGGAATGTTTTTCATTTTTATTTTTATTATTTTTATTATTTTTTTTTTGAGGGCAGTGTCATTGACCCTCATATGTGGGACCTGAATCGCGGGGCCGCTGGCTTCCCAAGCCAGCGCTTAACCACCGTGCCCCGGCCCTGTTTTTCATTTTTAAATTTATTTGAAAAAAAAAATTTCTCTGAATATTTTCACAAGGTTTTAATAAATAATACTTTAAAAATATTTCTATCTCCTGAATAAAACTTCCATTAAACGAAGAAGCAACTCAACCAGAGGCAGAGAAGAGGGGTGACGTCTGGCTGCTTGTCCCACCACCCAGAACAACAGTAACTGGCAGGCGAGAGAGAGAGTGACCCTGCCCTGGGCAGGAGCAGTGAGTGGGCTTTGGAGACAAAAGCAGGCCCAAGGCTCTGGTCCATGGTGCTCACCCTCTGTGTTGGGCTCCCTTGGTGGGTAAATTCAGCCATGGCCAGCAGGCTCCGGAGCAGATGGTGTGGCTGGCCTCCAACAGGGGGGCAGCCGGGGCTGGGGCTGGAGGGGGCCAGGGGCTGGTCTCGGCCACATGGAGTCTGAAGTGGAGGCAAGGCTGCCAGCTGCAGACACCCACATACAAAGCGAGTAAAGGAACCCAATGGTGACAAAAGACCAGGGCTGGCAATGAGGGAACAATCCATTGCAAAGCAGTTATGGCTCAGAGGCCCATCAACACTCAAGGGCAAGGCACAGGGGCCACTGGGACCCCCACCCAGGGGGTGGCGGTGGGCAGTGACCGAGAGGAGCACAAAGGATTGTGTCAGCAGTGCCAAGCCCCACCGAAACATGGACAGAGCCATGAACAGGCATTTCACCAACGAGGACACACTTACGGCCAACAAGCAGGCACGGAGGCTTTGCCTCCTTGTCGGACACCAGAAATGTGAACCAAGGCGCAGAGACGGTTGCCTTCTAGCCATTCGATGGCAAAAATGAAGAAACTGACAATGCCCAGAGCTGGAGAGCTGTGGGCCAGGCGTATCTTAAACACAACTGAGGGGCGTGGAACTGGTGTAACAACCTGAGAAAACTCGTTGGTTTTGCCCTGTAAACCCAGACACTCACATGCCCGACAGCTCAGAAAACCACGCCTGGGTGTACACCTGAGACAAAGCCCCACACAGTTGCCCCAGGAACAAATTCCAGAGAGCCCCCAGTCTGTGACAGCAGCCACAAGTACTTACGGGGACGGTCTCTGAGACCAGGCGAATATTCACTCTACTCAACTCACTTTCACTCGCTGGTTTTCATGTTCATCGAGGATTCTCGCCTCATTAATGATTACTATGAAAATTGCTAACTGACGTTTTTCAAATCCCATTGTTTCTTCTTTATTTCTCAGTGGGTTTTCTGCTTCCTTTTCTCATTTGCTTATTTGTATCAGCCGGTGCACACAGATTCTTATTGTAGTCAGTGGCTTATAATCGACCACTATCATTATTTACTTGATGTTTAAATTGTCCCCGACGTATTTTCCAGCAGGGATGTCCTGTTGAAGTCTTCCGTCATGTTCTGAGCACTTACTTCCTGGCACAAGCTACTCTAGGCTTAGCTCATGCTTTCTCTCCTCTGGCCTGGAACTAGACACTTCTCCCAGGAGCACTGGTTCTCTTACTGGAGACTGGGATAAGAAACCAAGATCCGGGTGTTACTGGGGTGCCACTGTTTCTAGGAAGTGCTTTGTATAAATACGCCCGTGTGTGTGTGTGTGCGTTTCTACATCTATCTCATGTTTGTACGTGTGTGTTTCCATGTGTATGTGTGAGCACACAAGTGAGTTTGTGCAGAGAAACCATAAGCTCACGCTGATACCTCGGCTCTAATCCGGTCCCCTAGGCCTTGTTCGAGCCTCCCCTCCTGCTTTGTAACTTCCCTCAGGTGCAGGCTTCCTTCAAGGCTGTGGCTGTGGTTCAGGCTGCCATCACTACCGCTGGGCCGGAAACCTCTGCCCCTCAACACACGGCCTTGCTTTGTGCCCAATAGACTTGGGCATCTCCAGCTTGTCTCACTGGGTGAAGGGCAGGCGGGGTAAACCGGCAGGGCCAGTTCTGAGCCAGACGGCCTTCTGGGAGGTGCGGGGCAGGCAGAAGCAGAGTCCCCAGGAGGTGCGGGGGGGGGGGCGAAGCTCTGGGGTTTTCTGGATGAAACGAGAAGCCGGAACAGATGAGCATTGTCCAGCTCCCTGGAGAGGCCGCAAGCGACCCCAGGGGCGCCTGGAAAGCGCACACCTGTTCTCACAGCAGCTGGGAGAGCCCTGCCTGCAGGCTTTGTGGGCACAGCTGGCTCTGCCAAGCGGAGGGCAGCTGGCGGAGGCCCTCACACCCACTGGGCCGAGGACAGACGCCCCCCTGCTACTTAGGTCTGGAGTCAGCGGGTGCAAACACTGGTAACCTCCTCAGACCTGTTAGTCATAACAGCTGATACACTTCCCGACAGTTCTATTTCCAGGGATCCTGGTGCTTTTAAGGCTGTTGGGGGGGTTTCAACTGTCTTGTCCAACAAACACACTCCTCAGAGAAAGACAAAGTAGGTCTGGGTTTTCGAGCACGTGTTCTCCACTCAGCCCTGGGTCTTTACAGAATGTGGAGCCCATGGGCCACCCCAAATAACACAGTCCAGGGCAAGGCCGTGCCTGAGCGTGCCCACATCCCTCCGTGATGCTCAGGGCAGCGCCCCTCAACCTTTCTCACAGCACTAGTGCACAAGGCTGGGAGGGTCTGAGGACGTCGACATCTTCTGGGGGCTCCAGGGGCCACATGGGAGTGCAGTGAGTAGAGTGGAGAAGATTAGAGCCTCTCCCAGCCTCTGGGAGCCCCCTGGGGGTTTTCAAGGCCAAAAAGAACTACAAGTCATGGAGGGCTACTGAGCTGATTGGTAAGCCCCTGTGCCCCTGGGATCCGAAAATCAAACCTCCTGGAAGATAAAAGTCCCAGAATATACAGCAGGTGTGGGTTCTGCCCAGCCCAGGTGAGGCAATTTCCTTAGATTGTGCATAACACACTTGCTTCCAGCCACACAAATCCAAGAAAACATCATGGAGGCTTCAGCACCCACCATCTGGGCCCTGGACCCAGAGCATTGAGCCGACCTGCACCCAGGGATGTTGGGGCCAGTGCCCATGGGGATGGCACCCTCAGCACCAGTTTCTCCAAAGCCCATCCTGGATAGAAAGGGGGAAGAACAGCCAAAAAAAATCGGACAGCTTCTGAGAGTGCATGGCATGACAACTCATAGGCAGTTTCCACTGATCTGGACACACACACAGGCTCTCCAGGGCATGACGGTTTCAGACTGAGGTCAAGAAGTGCCTCCAAACCCAAAGGGGAGACAGTCTATACGGTAACTGATCGTCACAGCCTGGCTATGTCAACTCCGGAAAACACTGGGAAAGACAGACAGACGGAGGGGTGAATGGCTCCAAGTCAGAGAGAGAAACGACGCGGCCCCTGAACTTAATGGGCTTTTTCACTACAAAGGACATAGTTCAGACACTTGGCAAAATCTGAACCAAGTCTGTCAATTAGGAAATAGTATTGGATCTGTGTTAATTGCTTGATTTTAATCACTGCGCTCTGGTTTGGAAAGAGAAAGGCCTTGTTTTAGGAAAGAGGTGCTGAAGGGAGAAGGGCCACCATGTCCGCACCTTACTCTCAAATGGAAGGAAAAATAGAGAGAGAGTGCAGCAGGTATGGTAAAATGTTAGCATTTGGGGTCTGGATGAAGAAGCACTATTCTTGAACTGTTCTGCGAGTTTCAATGTTAAGATTACCAGGGGAAGAAGGCATGCCCTGCAATGTCCGAACCCTTCCTCCTTCTCCTGGCCTGGAACCAGGAGAAGGGCTTGGCCGTCCGAGGCACTGTCCCCAGTCCCTCACCGTCTCTCCAACCCTGGCAAGGCTGCTCCCATCTGCTCCTGTGGCCCAAGCGGCTGGAAGAAGCAGGTGCTTCTGCCCCAGCCTTGGCTGGATTCTTGTCCCCCCAGCCTCAGTCTCTGCAGCCTCCCTCTCCCCCTGCGGCCCCCCTCTCGGGCCCTGGGGCGGACACAGCCTTTCGGCAGGATCAGCTCCATCTTCTCTCTTCTCCACCAGGAACTCTTGAGTCTCTTCTTCACTCCTCCTGGTCTCAGAAGAAGGAACAATGATGGCTTCTTGTCCCCCCAGAAACGGACCCTTTCCCAAGCAATCAACTAATGAGCATTTTCCCCAGCACCATGCCCCAGATGGTTCAGGTCTCTCTGGGCAGCCTTATGCTTCCCTCTGCCAGTTACCGTCCTTCTCCACCCTCTGTCACCCCAGCAGCCCCTCAACCCATACTCCTGCCTATGCACTCCCTCGTTCGCCCTGTGACATCTGCCTTCCATGCTCCCCTCAAAGTGACAGTGTCAAAGACAGAGTTAGCAATGGAGACTTGAACTGTAGTCTCTGCCGCACCTCTGAATTGCTGTGTGAATCCCAGCACGTTTCCAGGACGTGTGGAAGTGTACGTGCAGACTCACTGTGAACTGTAATGTCTGACCCCTCGGCTTTCTCTCTCCCCATCTTGTCCGCCTGTCACTGACTTGTCTACGCAGCCTCCTGGGAGCTGACGTCAAGTCCACCCTGCCTGCTGGCAGCTCCCAGCCTGCATGTCCTTTGCTGCCCCTCTTCTCAACCCTGCTTGTCTGGGTCCCACAGCTTCTTGGATATCGCCCCTTGGGCATCCAGCCAGAGCCTCAAATTTAACACACTTACACATAGAGCCATTCTCATTTGTGCTGGATTTGCCAAAAGGCAGTCACAGCAGGTGCTCTGGCTACCAAGAAGTAATAAACTTCCAGGGGAAAATATTCCAACAATGCATCACAGCAGCTCATCCTGTGGTGTGCAGTTTATTGTGAACTCTAGGGGGGAGGGGTGCCAAACATGTGCAGCATCGGGGCCTCTGAGGTCTCAGGTCAGTGCGCCCTCATCTCCAAGAAGAACTCATCCTTCCCGAACAGCCTTGGGAGCTGGTCACTCAGAGCATTCGCTCTGAAATCACTCTTTAGTCTTCTCTCACATCCCCACGTCAGGGATTTAAATCGTGACCCTTCTCCTGTCCCAAGGCCCCATATGCTCCCTCCCTCTCCACCAGCCACGTCCAGGCCCTGCTGGCTTGGGTCTGCAACACATCACTGCTTCCTAATAGAGCCGACCCATGCTGGCCTCTTCCAATGGGAAACCTCCCCGAAGCACAAAGTAGAGGCGGCACACTCCTGGTTAACACAGCTCCGGGGGCTCCCCCTGACTCAAGTCCAAATCCCACCTATAGTCAGGGCCTCTCCCATGGGCCCCGGTCTAGCTGCCTCCACGCTGTTCACCACCCCCTCCTCACAAATCCTGGGCTCCAGCTAAACTAGACTTCTAGCCATCTGGGAACAAATGTTCCCTCTGCCCAAAATAACCTACACCCATCTCCACCTGTTGTGATCTGTGCGTGAAGGGTTATTCAATAAATAGTACTGGGACAATTGGTCATTTGAAGGAAATTTTTTAGATTCTTCACTTCATACCATACACCACAGTGTATTCCAGATAAACTAGAGTTAAATATAAATCTATGATATAATCACATATATTAAAAATCAAACAGGGGCCGGCTGAATGGTGTGGTGGTTAAGAGCTGGCTTGGGACTCCAGTGGCCCCGGTTCGGATCCCACATATGAGGGCCAGTGACACCGCCCTCAAAAAAAAAAAAAAAAAGCCCCAAAAAAAAAATCAAACAGTAAAAAGTCTGAAAAAATGTGTGACTACGAAATGAATACATGAGAAGATAGAAGATCCTAAACTTAAAAGCAAAGGGTGAGGGCCGGCCGAGTGGCACGGTGGTTAAGCGCTGGCTTGGGAAGCCAGTGGCCCCAGTTGGGGTCCCACATATGAGGGCCAGTGACACTGCCCTCAAAAAAAAAAAAAAAGTAGCAAAGGGTGAAATTTCAAAGGAAACAAAGCAATTGCTGACCTTGAAAAAATAGCCAGCTATTTCTCCAGTAAAATGGGTTTATTTGGGAACAACAAAGAATTGCAACTTGGGACATGCGGTCATTAATGGCAGGCAAATACCGGCAAGTCCAAAGAATGAACGAGAGGAATGTTCTTTTAAGGAGGAAAAAGAAGTTCAGAGGGGCTGTTGTAAACAAACAGTCCGTGGGAGGAAAGTGGGAGTTTGAAGTGTAGTGGATTTTCATTGGCTGAGTGGTTGCAGGGCAAGAAGATCCTCTTTGTTTCTGCTGGAATGAGTGGGGTAGAAGAACATCTTCCTGTTGGAAATGGAAAGTGCAGCTCTTCCAGGTTGGGATAATGGATGATGAGGGGCAGGACGAGCCTCACACGGGCCTCCCCCACTCCACTTTAAAGAAGGTTTCTGTATTCATCTTCACACAGTAAATCTAACTCTAAAGTACAACTTGATTCGTTAAAACCAAACTGATATGAAATGAACAGAGGCGTCGACAGTCCTCTCCGTGAAGTGCATGTTGGGGTGCCCATGCAGGTCAGCAGGAAATTACAGAGGGAGCTGCACGGATGTCTTCCCTGAAGGCCGCGTGAAGCCTGACATCCCGTTGCTTCCCTAGGGATTCAAAATGTGCAAGTCCTCCCCCAGATGGAAACGTGCAAGGCCCAAGTTTCACGTCTCCCCCGATAGTTATTCTTCTAATCTTGATTGATTGAGTCTTTCTCTTCACGTCAGATGGGTAAGGTGCCCATGCGGTGCCCAGGTCTGAGGGAGGCGCCGCTCACACAATGGCGTGGGCACCCGATCATCAGGCTCACGAACCACGGCATGCTCTTACTGGGTCTTTTTATGAAACAGGGGCGACTAACACTTAGGGAACGCTTCCTCTGCGTCAGGTTCTGCGCTGCACATGCCTTATCTCATTTATCGACCACAGGATAAAACTGGGAAGGCATTCCGCCACCAGGCAGGATCCCCTCAGGGGAAGCAGCGACTGCCGCGCAGTCCCGGCGCCCACGGTGACCACGTGGAGGACGAGAAGAGCAGCGAGTCCCTTCCACGGAGAGGAGCAGCGAGCTACGGGGAGCGGCTGTGAGGCCGCGGAGCCGGGCCGCGAGCGCGGTCTCCCTGCTGGGACTCTGCTGGTGACGTAGAGTGGCGGCCCCGCCCACCCCAGGCCCCCGATTGCTGCGCAGGTTAGGGTCTCGGCCATCCGTTCCATCACATGTACTTCTTGAACACCCCGCGAGACAGGTACTGTTACTCCCAGACCTGGACGCGCTTGGACACGTCTCTCAAGTGCGCACCGCAAGCCGACTCGGCGAGGCCGTCACCCGCACGGCCCCCCGGCGGCCTTCCCCCCCCGCCCGCCTCCGCCGTGACGTCATTCCCCGGCGCCCGGCGCCGCGGCGCGCGGCGCTTCCGGCCCCCAGGCCGCGGCGGGCCCGGCAGGGGCGTCACGCAGGCGCGCGCCGGAAGCGGGCGCGGGCCGGGCGGAAGGGGCGGGGCGGAGCGCGGGGGCGATGGGGGGGCGGCGGCCGCGGCGGCAGGCGATGAGCGGCGGGAGCGCGTGAGCGGGCCGGCGGCGAGGCTGGGGCGCCCCGGAGAGCGAGCCGCAGGGCGGAGGGCGGGGGCGCGAGCGCGGCGGGCGGCGGGCGGCGGCCAGGGCGCGGCGGCCGAGAAGATGGCGGACGGCGACAGCGGCAGCGAGCGCGGCGGCGGCGGCGGGCCCGGCGGCTTCCCGCCCGCGTCCCGCGGCGGCGGCGAGCAGGAGACGCAGGAGCTGGCCTCGAAGCGCCTGGACATCCAGAACAAGCGCTTCTACCTGGACGTGAAGCAGAACGCCAAGGGCCGCTTCCTGAAGATCGCCGAGGTGGGCGCGGGCGGCTCCAAGAGCCGCCTGACGCTGTCCATGGCCGTGGCCGCCGAGTTCCGCGACTCGCTGGGCGACTTCATCGAGCACTACGCGCAGCTGGGCCCCAGCAGCCCCGAGCAGGTGGCGGCGGCGGCGGCCGAGGAGGGCGGCGGGCCGCGGCGCGCGCTCAAGAGCGAGTTCCTGGTGCGCGAGAACCGCAAGTACTACCTGGACCTGAAGGAGAACCAGCGCGGCCGCTTCCTGCGCATCCGCCAGACGGTGACGCGCGGCGGCGGCCCGGCGCCCGGCGGCCTGCAGAGCGGCCAGACCATCGCGCTGCCCGCGCAGGGCCTCATCGAGTTCCGCGACGCGCTGGCCAAGCTCATCGACGACTACGGCGGCGACGACGACGAGCTGGCGGGCGGCGCGGGCGGCGGCGCGGGCGGCCCCGGCGGCGGCCTGTACGGCGAGCTCCCCGAGGGCACGTCCATCACGGTGGACTCCAAGCGCTTCTTCTTCGACGTGGGCTGCAACAAGTACGGCGTGTTCCTGCGCGTGAGCGAGGTGAAGCCGTCCTACCGCAACGCCATCACCGTCCCCTTCAAGGCCTGGGGCAAGTTCGGGGGCGCCTTTTGCCGGTACGCGGATGAGATGAAGGAGATCCAGGAGCGGCAGAGGGATAAGCTGTACGAGCGACGCGGCGGGGACGAGTCCGAGGGCGAGGAGGTGGATGAGGATTGAGGCCCGCCGCTCCCCGCCCCCCCAGCTCCGTCCCCCATCCTGCTCGTCCCCAGTCGGCCACCTGCCGGGGGCCGAGGGAGGCCCCCGCAGGGAGAGAAAACAATTTAAAACAACGCAGTGGATGATGAGACAACAACCCTAGGAGAACAGTCGCGGCCTAGTCAAAGAAAAGCAGGGGAGTTGGCAAGGAACTGACAGCGGCTCTTCGGCTGGGCAGTCCAGTCTCGGTTTCTGTTGGTTCCCGGCTGAGGCTCCTGAACTCATCAGGAGAGCCCTGGCCCGGACAGGCCCTCGCACGCCACCCCGGGCCCCAGGGAACACTTCTGAGCTGCCCTGACCCCTTGATAAGAGCTGAGTTTGTGTTGCACTTGGGAACCTGGTGGGAAAATGTCACCAGACCTCACTGTTGCAGAGTCTATCCTTTCATCTCCTTTGAAATGAGCGTTTTGGATCTAGATCTTCATGGAATTCTTGAGAAGAGAGAGACCTTTGCAGTTACCGGTTCCGAGGGTACAGGTTTCATGAAAAGGAATGCAACTTTAAATCGTCACAGACAGGGCAAAACAGGAATTCAAGAAGTCACTGGGGAATACAGCAACAAATTGCATCCGTTTTATTCAGAATGGTTTTGCACCCGACCTGGACCAAGGCCCATGTCTTGTCTTCACAGAATTGTTTTCCGGGATGCAGATGGGTTCAGGTGTCAGTCCTTGAACTAGAATCCTTTACTTAAAATATTTTAAAAGTTGGCAAAAATTCTTGAAGATGAAAGAGCAGTTTTACATTGGGGGTTGCTGAGATAGGCACAAGGAAAAGTCAGGCATAAAGCACAAGGAAAAAAACTGTTTGAGTGGACTGGTTGCTGCTCACTAAAGTTCTTCCCCGGATCTCTATGGAGGTCATTACCAAGAACTGGCCTAGGGATGAATGAGAGCCAGGTCTCTGGGGCTCCCCTGTGTGAGCCAGTGAATTGTGGCTAATTTGGCTAGTTTTGGCCACTGGTTGGCTGGATTTTAAACCATAAAACTTGAAAAAGGAACAGTGTGGCTACAAGCCTGAGCTTTAATGGAATATACATCCTCACAGAAAAGTTGGAAATAACCAAAACTGAAGTCTTCCCCTACCTTCAGTTGAATCTGGATTTGTTCAGATACTAAAGATCCTCAGGTCCAGAATTCCAGTATCATTTATTCTTTTAAAATAAAATTTTAAGAACTTGATCCACAGTATCAGTACCTCACAATCGAAGTTGGCAGGTGATGGATGCGCGATTCCAGCAGCGTGCCCTATGGAAGCTGAAATCCATCCCGAATGGAGCCGGAGTGAACGCGAATGTGCTGACTATCTCCTGGAAGCATTTTTATACCATCTTGAAATTTCAACAAACTGGTTTTTGCCGGGTTATCCGGCTGTCTTTCAAGAATAAAAGTTGGGGTTTTCAAGGATCGCCTCTTCTATATTTTAACTGGATTTCCAGTAGAATTGGTTTTTACTAATCAAGTTAATCCTACCCCATCGAAAGGTATTCGTTCCTAGCAATGTCACAGATGTAGGTAACTTTAACTTTGAGTCGAATGGGAGCTAACGTCCTTTCCAAAGTTTCAGGTGTGCTCTGTGTGACGCCTTCTCAACTAGGAGACAGGTAACCCCCCCTCCACGATCCTAGTATTTTTTTTTTTTTCAACTGCATGACTGCCCTTTATTTGAGCTGCCTTTTAATTTATTGCATACCCTTTTTTATTATCTTATTTTGGTATTATTCAATATATACAATCTTTTTGTATTTATTGGGAAATAAGTAATATACAAAAAGGTCGTTTTCATGCATTGTGGCTGAGAGGGAGGGAAATAATTGTATATAAAATTAGGCTTTTTTAAAAATTAGACTATGATTCAGAATATTGTTAATCTTAGATTTTTTTTTTTTTTTAAGTGGAAGAGCCACAAACATCGGTGCCCTTTTCAGACTATTTCTCTACTCATCGTCCACAGTAGACTTTTTAAACAGATTTTTTTTAAAGCTTTTCTTTTTTTAAAATTTTTCTCCGTTGCAAAGAATGTTTCCTAAATCGTATGGGAGCAATAGTATTTTCGATGTTTTAATGACATCCGTATACTTGTACTGTATTTTGTACCACAAGGCAGCTGTTTTCAATAATGTCCTGCTGTACTTACCTATGTGTTTGGAGTGTTTATTTCTTTGCTGCGGAGAACAAAACCCTAAATAGTTTTAGTAAAGGAGCTGAGAAACTAGCATTAGGTTTGCAGAAACTGTTTCAGTTTCAAACTCTGAGGCAGCGATGAGAATTAAGGTTGCAGCTGCCGACTGCTGTAACTTCTTCATGTTCGAACCATGTACAATTCCTGTGTAGACCAACTTGCTTTCTTGCTTCAGTGGTGGTCCTGTCGCTCAGCGGCAGTGAGCCGGTTCAGTTTTGCAAAGGTGCAGTACCTCTCCTTTTTAAGGGGCTGGTTTATTTTTTTCTTTTCTTTTTGTTGGACTGAATTGCAGTAACTAGCCTTGCCTTTCTATTCTGTAGAAATGACAGGGTCTTCACAATCCTTCACCAGTGGCTACTAAGCTATAATTAGCTGAATAGAAAGAATGTGGAAGTGGTCTGAGGCATATAGAGTATATGCCAAGAACACTGCCATATATGGAATCAGCTTTGGTTACCAGAGAAGTTTTCTTAGTCATTAGACCATAGAACAGTAATATATCATATGTAAATCTTTAGATATCAATTGGAGAATCCTCCAAAAAAAGGAGCAAAGAATGCATAAGCTATGTGTTGGAAAAGTAATTTATATTAAAATTTTGACCTGCCTATGTAAGAGTCAGTGGTAAATAAATGTCATAGTGGTGGGTTTTAAGTCTTAACCAATCTCAGAGGTCTGTTTCTCCTGCAGGGGTGGTCAGTGGCCTCTCTTCCCTCTGCAGGAGGGTTACAGAAGGCTGAGGATTGAGGTAGCATTTCACTGATCCTCATTCCAGGCACTAGGAACAGTAGAAACCTGCAAAACACAGGGATGACAGACACTTCTGATGTGTTTGTTAAATGAAGTGATATTAATGGGCCGTCTTCCAAAACTCGGTCGTAACTATTGCTTATTAAAAGAAACGATCATTGTTAAATCCAGGCAGAAAATGTTGTGTTTTCAACCACTGCTGTGAACAGTGATTTAGGGCTTGTATTTTGACCTTGGCAAACATCCCAGCTAATGACATGTTCAAAATTGTCATATGCCTGAGAAGTAGGGAAGTAAAATTCTTCTCCGATAATTGGTAGAATGTTCCTTTCTTAAACTGCTGCCGTTACAGAAGTGAGAAGTCCGATTTTAGGAACAGACTTGAAAGCAAAGCTCTGTGACGGGATCACAGGATCCCTTCTGGTTTCTATTGTCCCTACCTGTCCTTCGGGTAGAATAGTACTTCTAGTCAGCAGAGGAAGTTGTCGGTGCACATGCCACACCGAACAAACACAGTGTAAATCCGGATGGCACCAAAAATGAAAGCGAAAACCAAACCGAAACCCAGACACCCTATGTCACTGTGGGAGGCATGTAGCTGGTCAAATGACTGGAGCTGTGATGCTCACACGGCTGCTTGTCAGGTCACTTTCCATAATTATTTACTGCGAAATGATGGAGAGGCTTTCTGTGTGGGCGGTCATTAACCTTCCTTTCTTACCTCTTGATCACTTGGCAGTAAATTGCAGGTCTTTTAAGAGATTCAGACTTCAGTTTTCTCAAATCAAAACAATTATTCTGTCTTATCTGAAAATGCAGGGTTGTGGGCAAGAGAGGCGGTTATAGTAATGCCCTCATATTGAGTGGTCTGTAAACGGCTGCACACTTCAGGCGCTCAAGTTCCTGAGGACGCTTTGTTAAATGTGACCTTGACTGGCTTTACAGGGGGTAGAATGATCTGCACAAAGTGTTAAAAGGTGACAGTTCATTTGCGTCTACCTTGTTTCTGAGGTGAGCGACATTAAGAAGCCTGAGTGTGTAAGCCGTGCACATAAGTATTCTTCACTGTAAATTCTGTTTTCATTTGAACCCAATTATGGTACTTTGTCTAGTGCACAACTGATCTCTCAGTAGATATTCGTTTGAAAATAGTGTGGCCTTGATGGGGACAAGGGGGAGGAGAGAAGTGACTTCGCTTTGTCCAAATGGCTCGGTGCTGAGCCGTCTGCAGCACTCTTAGTGTCTAACGTGTCTCCTTATTGATTGGGGAAATGTAATATTTTGACCCTGGAGTTAGTAATCCAATTGAGTTGTCTTCTATTTTTAGGAAGTATCAGAATTGCTCTGATAAGTATGAAGTTCACTGCTTTGGTGTCCAAGCTCAGGTTGTAGAATGTTATAGTGGTGTAAAAAATCCCACCGTTAACTCTTAAAACAGTTTTCATTTTAGTCCTCCCCGGAAGTCATGCGCATGAGGCTTGTTCAGAGAACAGGGCCTCCCATCTTTTTTAGCTCCTTTCCCATTTTGTACTTCATTGAGAACATGTGAAGTGATCTTACGTTGTATGTTACCATTTTCACCCTGCCATTTTTCTCAAGATAAAGCACTTTTTGATGGTGGAAGACGTGGACTCTGTGTGACATGGATTGTGGTTTTTCAGGCCCCGTAGATAAGCATCTTGTGGAGATTGTTCTGACTGGTAAGAAGAGTACATATGGCTCATTGCAAATTAGAAAGTTTGTGTTACTGATCCAGAATGCGTTTTGCTGGCTTCCAGTGGATGGAGGGTGACAATGCTGCATTCACAATGTAGGTAGTTACTTCTCCTCCAGCCTTAGGCAACTTTTTTATTTTTGTCATCAGCACTGAAATTAGAATCAATGAATGAGCTGATCAGTTTTCATGGTTGGTTTTAGAGTCCTGTAAGCCAATTAGTTGTCTTCCTAAACAGTGATTATTCCCATTGGATAAACTAGATAACGGGTGTGTGGGTGGGGCTGATGGATGGGGTGGGGGTGGGAGGTTGTAGAGAAGAACCACATTTACCTTAATTAAAAAAAAAAAAAGACAAAAAAAGAAAAAAGTGCATGTTGATGCCCATTTGAAATTCCAACTATAAGGTAGAAATGGAAGATTATAATTTCATTTCCTTTTTTCTTTTCTTTTTTTTTTTTGAGGGCAGTGTCACTGGCCCTCATATGTGGGACCCAAACCGGGGCCGCTGGCTTCCCAAACCAGCGCTTAACCACTTGGCCGGCCAATTTCCCATTTTCAATCTAGAAAAGCAGTCATAATTTTCAGATGTCAGACCCCAGGCTTGTCAAGAGCTAGCAGGAGCAACCTCCTGGATGGTGCGTTCTCGCGATACAGCTAGCTTTGCTCTTTAGTGAAAACTCACCATTCCCAGTCCTCAGTCTTAAAACTTAGTTTCATTACTGATGAATTTAACAGACTCTTATTTCCATGAATGTGGTCCAATTGCCAATCCCGAAAATTAAATTCAGAAAATAATAAAATTGCATCATGAAGACTAATTACTTAAGTAATTTCCAATTGATATCCATATGTCTAATCCAAGTAAGACCTTTATGAATGTATTTTGTATTTCCTAATGAAATAGGGAATATGCCATCAGTGTAATCACCTTGACTCAGTCTCTTCTCACTTGAAAACTGGACTCGTGCCTCTTGAATTAGACATTCCAGCCGGGAGAGGTAACGTCACGTTAAAACAACAGCAACTGCCATGTCTTAGTTTCGCTGCTCAGTAGGACTTCTATCTAAGGAGAGGGAGGGCAGCTTCATTTGAAGCTCAAATGTTACCATTTTTTTTCTATAGGTGATTCTAACAAAAAGATTGATAAAAGAGACTATGACTGTATATGTAGTTAAGAGATTTGGATCTAGAGCAAATCTCATTTTCCCTTGTGTTGTATGTAAAATCTCCCTCGATATGGATGAGGGCTGGGTATATCTTTAGCATGAAGAAACGTGGAGTGTTGGAGAGAAAGCGGTAGACCTGTCCAAGTTCATTGTCCACTGGCATATTGCAAAAGACAGTCTGTCTTTTTTTTATCCTACCTTCAATCACTTCCATAGCTAAAAGTCTTTCAAGAAAACTGATTCAGACCACCTCTTCCTTCTCAGAGGCGGACTCGTCCCGAGTCTTACCCTCTCGCATGAGCAGGCTGGTTCACAAGTCTCTATTTGGAAATAGCATGGCAAGTAGTATAATTTTTCCCTTTTTTTTTTTTTTTTTTTTTTTTTGAGGGCAGTGTCCCTGGCCCTCACACGTGGGACCCGAACCAGGCCCGCTGGCTTCCCAAGCCAGCGCTTAACCACCGCGCCCCTCGGCCGGCCCTAATTTTTCCCTTTTAAAATTACTTTTTCAGGGACATGTAACCGCAGGGAGAATCCTAAGAAGACTGAAAAACAGGATTATATCCCTAAGCATATTTGTAGGAGTTTAGGAGTTTCCTTTAAACTGTTCAGATGTGAACCATAAACCCTCCTCCAGCCCCTCTGTACAGAAGCTCTGGGCCGCTCGGGGTTAATGGAGGCCAGGCCAGGGCTGATGCTCAGTCAGCGCGGGGCGCACTCACAAAGCCGACAGCCCCGCACGCTCTGGTAGCGGCAGGTACATTGGAGTTTTTCAATGATTATCAATATTTGGATAGTAATTAAGATTATTAGTGTTCTTGGACTCTTGTTTTTCAAGGTTATAGGAAAATTAATAGGGATTTATTCTTCCTCTTGCACCTTCATGCAGATGCTTTGCCACGATCTGTTTTTAAAATCCACCCGTCTCCTGAGGTGTGTCCAGAGAATGCTTTCCGTTGTGTAGGAGCCCTCCCGCCAGGGCTTCCCCAGACGGGGTCTCCACTCCAGAACGGGGCGGGTGTCCTTCCAGCGGGGACCCCACAGCCGTGACTTGAATGAAGTCAAAGCAGATCTGGGCCGCAGGAGACAGTTCCCTGATGTGGGCGGACAAGTAGAGTTTGGGTCGGGGTCGCTTCACGGCCGTTATGGGTTGTCTCAGTCTCTGTAAATACCCACGTGCTTGTACGTTGTAAACCAAGTGTGTCCTATGTGTGAATTTGTAGGACTGATTTCTGCTTCAAGAGAAGCCGCACCTTTACTTTTATAAGGTTCCCCTCCACCTGTAACCCTATAAATATTTGTAAATAGAACACTAAAATTTGTAGTGATAGGATCAGTTTGGGAATATCTGCTGAGAGACCAAAAAGTTCATTTTTTTAAGTACCTTGGTTAAAGAGTAAAGATTATTCCTCCTATTTTTAAAAGAAGAATGCACTTTAACAAACAGCTGCATGGGCGATTCTAACAAACCCATTCAGAATCACACTTCCTGGAGACCGGTGAAAGCAGAGTCTCGGGGCTGTTGCAGCTCACACGGGCGTGCCCAGATGCGCAGGGCTTCTTCAGAGGAGCAGTGTGAACACGGCCAGCAGCTTCACACAGGTCTCTAAGTGGCGGCCCCGTATTTACCACTAACTAGCAAAACTGACAGAAAACTCACCGAGAAAGTTTAAGAATCCTTACTGCTGGTGTGTACTCCTTACGATAGCAGACTTTTGCAAATGGAGTTTTACAGTCTATATTTAAAAATTGTATGTTTGTAACAAATAAAGTATGCGGAAAAGTGAACATCTTGTGCTGGTGTCTCTAATTTGAGTAATTACCTGATGGCGGGGAGGGAAAGGCCACACCATCTGCCGGGGCCCAGGTGGGTGTGGAATTGGCAGAGTTCCCACTGAAATGACTTACAGCCATTGCACGTTTCATCGGAAGGATAGCCTGTTAGTTCTGGGACCTCTGGGTTCCCATAGCCCTTTTCTAGTTAGAAGTCGGGGGGGGGGGGGGTGGTCAATCAAAGTAGCAAATTGGCTTCCTGCGTTGGTTCGCTTCCCAGATAGACAGACCCCTTGTTGCTTTCCCTAGTTTCTTCCTGTTCTGCTTGGCTTTTTGGGCCCTGTCATTTCGAGTGGGAGTGAAGCAACTTCCCTTGTGGTTCATCATGACTGACTTCTTAGGGAGTGCGTTGGGCCAGTCTTACCCTGATGTTACAGGAAAACTAAAGTGTGTCTAGATGCCAGCCATGGTCCCCAGTCCCCAGTCTTCATCTCAGGAGCCCCTTTACACTAATTGACTGAAGATCCCCTAGGAGCTTTTGATCTTTCAGGTCTATGTAACCGATACATATCCATTTTTATCACAGTGATGCTATTACATCATTTAGCATCTGGAAACACTAAAGTGAGAGGATGACGTGAACAAGGCAAGTAACAATGTTAGGGCTCCCTGAGAGTCGTGGGGTCCTCCAGGGGTCCGCCTCGAACCACTGAACTGGACTGGGATGTAAACCATCACGCCTTTCTGAAGATGGGGATGGGCTGGAGAAGACACGCTCACTCACCCTTGAGTTCCGCCCATGTTTTCTCCATTAGAGGTTCTCACTATGAAATAATTACCCCCCCCGCCACACACACACACACACATACACACACACACACACACACACACACACACACACACACTGGTTCTCCCGTGATCTCCCACTGTGGCCATCTGGCAGGGCTCAGTGCTGCCTCAGATGCAGAGCCTGGAATACGCTGCCCAGGCACCGCCCGGACCCACTGGGTCAGAATCCCGGACACAGTGCTGTGTTGCACCTTGTTAAGCTGCCCCGTGTGAATCAGGGATGAGAGCCTGTGGGGTCTTGTGTACAGGGAAGAGAGAAGCAGGAAGGCTGGGAATCTGCTAGAGGAAACAAGAAACGCAGGGCCGCGGGGGACTCCTCGAACATGTGGCAACACCTGGCCCCTGCCTCCTGACTGCTGTACTTGCACCACCACAACCCCCAAATCAAGTTTGCAGATGGAATCGGGCCTCCCGGGGCCCTGCCTGCACAGCCATCCCGAGGGCTTCTTCCACCCCGGTTACTGAGCTGGTTCCGCTGGTCTGGGCGGAGCCTGAGAAGCTGCATTTCTAGCAGGTTCCCAGGTGTGGCGGCTGCTGCAGGCCGAGAACCCACTTGGAGCCACGCTGCAGAAATCACAAGATCTGGGGACGTTAGCCCACTTGTCACCAACTTCACTCACCTGACGCACTGGTCCTGCCGAATTTTTCAGCTTGATGTGAAGTTCTGACGTTCTGGGTGCAGCCAGGCCTTAAGGAATCGGGGTATAATTTCAGAGTTTGAATATTTTGTGAGTTACACTCTGTACCCGACTGTGTTGTAAACTAACGGTGTGACTCCGGGAAAGTGTCTTTAACTCGCAGGAGTTCCTTAAGGTCCTACGACAGTGCAGTTTCCTGGAGAAGCCACCGGCCTGAGGGAGGTGAGAGCCACCTGGTGGTCAGCACTGAGATCTCGGTAATAACCATGTGCCACTGGTCATCTGTGAATTCATTCAGTTCTTTTTTGTGTGTGTGTGTGTTTTTTTAAGATTTTATTGGGGAATTGGAGGAGGGGACAGCGTTGGGGAACCGGGGAAGAGGAACAGACAAATTGCTGTCTTTTTGTTCTTCAGTCTAGTTGCGGAAGACGTTGCTTCACTGGCCCATGTTGGTATCGTCATTGCGCTCTTCCCGGGTGAGGCAGATCGGTCACCGGCCTCTGGCTGGTCGCTCACCGCGGCTGTTGGCAGCTCACGCTGGCTGCCGGCCACTCACTGTAGCCTATGGCAGCCCACTGCAGCAGGGGCTGCAGCCCACACCGTCGCCGGGGCTCGCACAGCCCAGCTCCAGGTGGAGCTGTTGTTAGCTGTAGAGGGCAGTGTCACTGGCCCTCATGTGGGATCCGAACCGGGGCCGCTGGCATCCCAAGCCAGCTCTTAACCAATGCGCCACTCAGCCGGCCCCATTCAGTTCTTTATGGGGCAGCTACATGCCAGGTGTTGTACTCTGTGTGGAAGATATGGCCTGTGATCCAAGTGAAGCTGACCATTTAGTGGGTCGGGAGGATAGGGGGAAGCTCTCCAGGATGAGCAGGAGGAGCTACGGCCCAGTGGACAGAGGCATGTTTGGGGTTCAGATGTTCTAGTTTAGGGCTGGCTGAGTGGCACGTTGGTTAAGAGCTGGCTTGGGACGCCAGCTCTGAGCAGCAAGGCCCTGGTTCAGATCCCACATGAGGGCCAGTGACACTGCGCCCTCTACGGCTAAGATGGTGAACAACAGCCTGACCTGGAGCTGGGCTGCCATGAGTCGCTGGCGACGGTGTGGGCTGCAGCCCCTGCTGCAGTGGGCTGCCATGAGCTACCGTAAGTGGCCGGCAGCCAGCGTGAGCTGCCAAGAGCCCCGGGTGAGCGGCCGGCACAAGACGGCCTCACCCGGGAAGGGCGCAATGATGATACCAACATGGGCCAGTGAAGCAACGTCCTCCGCAACCAGACTGAAGAACAAAAGGACAACAACTTGTCTGTTCCCCTTCCCCGATTCCCCAATGCTGTTCCCCTCCCCCAATTCCCCAATAAAATCTTTAAAAAATAAATGTTCTAGTTTATGTGAGCCCGGGTCCCCAGGTGGTAGATAGACTGCAGCTCAAATTTGTTAGACGTATTTCCCTCCTCAGCAAAAGCAATCTCGAGTCCTAAGAAGCCACGTGCCCAGATCCCAGGGAGGAAGCGGGCCCAGCGCAGGTGGGACAATCCGCTCAGAGCCCAGGTGTGTTCTTTTCGTTCTCCCCCTGGCGTCACCCATCACACATTAGGGTCTGCGAGGGGTGGCGCCCCATCTTCGGGCCGTGTGCCCCAACCTCTCACAGCTGGTGCGCACTAGCGCTGGGCTCTGGCCGGTCCAGTAGGTGTTCCTTCTCCTTGCCCACGATTCCCGCGAGAGGCGCCGAACAGGTTCCTCGTGGAGCCTGAGTAAGCCCGTCTCCATCAGGCAAGGAGCAGAGCTCAATCCAAGCCACAGGGAGTTTGTTGGCAGCCTTCGTCCTGGTCCAGGCCTTCACTCCTCAGGAGAGAGGGCCCCGCTGAGACTCTGAAATGTAACTTCTCTTCAACTTCCATGACACTGTGCAGACCTTTCAGGGGGTCCAATTCAGGTCTCCAGACGAGCTCGTGCAAGAGCGAGCACACGTTAACCTGTGTTCTCACCTGCTGCACCACCCTGCACAGAGGGACAGCGCTCCGACGCTAGCAGCCTGAGACAACACGTGACAGGGCCACAGGTACCCCACAAAGCGCAGAAGTTCTGATGCTTTCTGCAGAAAGGCCCCAGATGTAGAAACGGGGCCACACTGATCAGTGTTTTCAGGGTATGGTATTTGAGACCAAAATTAAAATAGTTCCCTGAAGTTAAAAAAAAGAAAAGAAAGGGCCGGCCGAGTGGCGCGGTGGTTGAGAGCGGGCTTGGGACGCCGGCGGCCCCGGTTCGGGTCGCACATATGAGGGCCAGGGACACTGCCCTCAAAAAAAAAAGAAAAAGAAAAGAGAAAAACGTGCTGATTTGGTTCGTTTGTATCTGTGACCAAGAAATAAAATGCTCTGGTCTTCTATCAGCGCGAGCACCCCGGGACCCCGTCAGCACCCTCCGCGTGCTGGGGTCCCGCCTCCCCCGCCAGAGCCCAAATGCTTCGCTCGCAGGGCAGGACGGACCAGAGCCAGGCCGACTCGATATGAAGTCAGTGACCTGGAGTCATGTGGACCTGAAAATCGTCCCTTTTATGCTATTTTACATTTTCCCCATCCTAGGTGTCAAATCAGGAAATAGCCAAGTTGGGCCGGCCGAGTGGCGCATTGGTTAGGAGCTGGCTTGGGATGCCAGCGGCCCCGGTTCGGGTCCCACATATGAGGGCCAGTGACACTGCCCTCCACAGCTAACAACAGCTCCACCTGGAGCTGGGCTGTGAGCCCCGGCGACGGTGTAGGCTGCAGCCCCTGCTGCAGTGGGCTGCCACAGGCTACAGTGAGTGGCCGGCAGCCAGCGTGAGCTGCCAATAGCCGCGGTGAGCGACCATCCAGAGGCCGGCGACTGACCTGCCTCATCCGGGAAGAGCGCAATGACGGTACCAACATGGGCCAGTGAAGCAACGTCCTCCGCAACTAGACCGAAGAACAAAAAGACAGCAACTTGTCTGTTCCCCTCCCCCAATTCCCCAATAAAATCTTAAAAAAAAGAGATAGCCAAGTCAATAAATACGAATGAGTCATGGTCCATTTATTCAACTGGAGATCAGGATTCCCAGGGGTCATGTACACAACAGGTTTTGGAAGGATGGACTGAGGCCTATGGGTACAGGACTGGGCCAGACAAACCATCGCACAGGCTCCCCCTCTTCTCACTTTCATGGCTACCAGGAAGCCCTCCAAGGACCCCTAGACTGTTCCACCCTCAAAATTGTCCTGTCCTTTGCCTCTCATAATTGCTGGGCATCATTTTTGGCAGTTATAATCGCCAAACTTTCTTTTATTATAAAAACGCACACTCAAATTTCAACAAATGTGAACAGTAGAGAATCAGCATAAGAAACAAAATGAATGTGCTTTCTCCAAACCCAATCCTTCAAGGTAAGCACTGCTGAACACTCGGGCATGCAGCCTTTTGAACCCTTTTGATAATTTTTAAAATCTCAATGGAGTTATGTGGCCATCACATTAAGGTATGTATTGATATATATTGGGGAAAATTTGTAATAGCTCAATAAGTTAAACGACAGGAAGTCATGTTAGGTACGTTGATGGCTATTTCCTGTGGTGTTTTCTAATATACATATCTTATTACTAACTGTGCCACAAAGCCAACCACTGTTACGCCGAAATTAAATTGTAAAGTAATTTAATTCTTCATTATTTTAGGTTCCACTCAATCAGGCACAGGCAAATTCATCTTCTCTAGTTATAAAGCAAAAACTCGTGGGCCTTTGGAGTTTAGAGAAAATGTCTTTATTTCATGAGTTCTGATAAACGGATCCTTTGCTGGTTACACTTCACGGATCTGTTCTGCTCTGTGTATTTCCCTTCCAGATAAACAATGTGCATTTAAAATTAGTCACTAAATGAAGCGATTCTCTGAAAAGAATTCATTCAACTGGGTACAGAGGTCCTGTGTCCTTGGCTTTTGTGTTATGAAACTATCGTTCAGTTTAGGAATAAGAAAATTCGTTGGGTCCCCCGTTTTGCAGCCATCGCTGCGGCGCCAGCGCCCAAAATGAAGTTCAACCCCTTTGTGACTTCTGACCGGAGCAAGAACGTAAAAGACATTTCAATGCACCTTCTCACGTTCGCAGGAAGATTATGTCTTCTCCTCTCTCCAAAGAGCTGGGACAGAAGTACAATGTTCGATCCATGCCCATCCAAAAGGATGATGAAGTTCAGGTTGTCCGAGGACATTACAAAGGGCAGCAAATTGGCAAAGTAGTCCAGGTTTACAGGAAGAAATACGTCATCTACATCGAACGAGTGCAGCGGGAAAAGGCTAACGGCACAACAGTTCATGTGGGCCTTCACCCCAGGAAGGTGGTTATCACTAGGCTAAAGCTGGACAAAGACCGCAAAAAGATTCTTGACCGGAAAGCCAAATCTCGCCAAGAAGGAAAGGAAAAGGGCAAATATAAGGAAGAAACAATTGGGAAGATGCAGGAATAAAGTAATCTTATGTACAACAGTTTTCATTAAAAACGATTAATGAAAAAAAAAAAAAGAAAATTCGTTGGATTTTTTGACGTTATACAACCTATAGTGAGTTCTTTTTGTATAAAAAAAGTCCTGACTCTACCTACATCTAACTGCTTCTGACTCTGAAGCTCTGGCTTAGAATTCAGAAAAGGCCTTTACGAATACACAGTGTGTCCCATGCAATGCATAGTTCAGAACATAAAGGTGGGGTCCCCACCTCTAGGATAAATAATATAGAAAGAGAAAGCGCGTTAGGTTTTCAGGAAGAATGGCAGGAAAGTCTTCTGAGGGAGCGAGAGCTGTTGTCAGCAACGTGGAATGTTCTAGGCCAGCAGCTGCCAATTTCCCGGCAGGGGAAACCCAGCTGGCGACATCGCTCAGGCAAATGAGTCATCAGGACAGCTCCTCATCTGACCCCACACCTTTTCTAATGGGGACTGTGAGTCTCTTTTGGATACAAATGCTGAGCCCTCCCAGACCTTTGCTCAGTTTCTCTTTTGTGGACAAGGCTTAGGGCAGAAACAAGTATCAGGAGACTCTTGGGGTTTCCTCGCAGTTTCCACACTGTAACTACCACTCAGCCTTCAAAGGCTGCACTCCATGGGGGCACTTCATGTTGATTAATTTCCTGCCAGTCCATTTCCTACGTGAACAAATGCAAATTCTCTATAAGGAGAGATTCAAGCATCATTTGTGGAAAAGTCTGCTTCCCCCATTGAATTTTCTTGACACCTTTGTCAAATATCAACTGACCACAGGTGTATGGGTTTATTTCTGGACTCAATCTATTCCATTGATGTACGTCTGTCCTTCTACCAACCAGTACACCATCTTGATGGCCACAGCTTTGCATTAAGTTTTGAAATTGAGAAGTGTGCATCCTCCAACTTCATCTTTTTTTCAAGATTATTTTGGTTATTCTGGTTCTCTTACATTTCTGTATGAACTTTAGGATGGTCTTATCCATTTCTACAAGGAAGCAAACTGGGACTCCTGTAGATCTTTAGTTTTTTCACCAATGTCTAGTAGTTTTAAAAGTATAAGTATTGTGTTGCTTTTGTGATATTTATTCCCAAGTATTTTATTCTTTTAGATGCTACTGTAAATGGGAATTCTTAATTTCATTTTCAGCTTGCTCATTTCTAGCTCTGGAACACAATTGATTTTGTATATTAATCTTGTATCCTACCTCCTGCCCTTATTTATGTTTCAGCGGTTTCAGTGGATTCCATAGGATTGTCCATATGCAAGGTCATGTCACCTGCAAGTAGAGGTGGTTTTACTTTTCCTTCCAATTTGCATGCCTTTCCTTTTATTGCCTAACTGCCCTTCCTAGAAGCTGCAGGCCAATGTTGAATTAGTGGCAAGAGTAGACATCCTCGGCTGGTTCCTGATCTTTGAGGAAGGTATTCAGTCTTCTACTATTAACTATAGTTGATTTGTGTTTTTCATAGACTGCCTTTATCAGACTGAAGAAGTTCCCTTGTAATCCTAGTTTTCGAGTGTTTTAATGACCAAAGGGTGTTGGGTTTCATTAACTGCTTTTTCTGCCTCTATTGAGATGATTATGTGGGGTTTTCCCTTATTCTATTAATATGATTGATTTTCCTACCTTACATTCCTGGAATAAATCCCACTTGGTCATGGTTTATAATCCTTTTTATATGTTGTTGAATTTGTTTTTACTAGTTTCTGTTAAGGATTTTTGTTTCTATATTCATAAAGGCTATTTCCCTGTGGGGTTTTTCCCTGGCAATATCTTTGTCAGGTTTTGGTATTTGGGTAATAGTAGGTCATATAACAAATTAGGAAGTGTTCCCTCCTCTTCTACTTTTTGGAAGAGTTTGTGATAAATTGATATTAATTCTTCTTTAAATATCTGGTACAATGCAACAGTGAAGACTGGGATTTTCTTTGTAGGAAGATTTTAAATTACTAATTCAATTTCTTTACTTGGCATGGGTCTATTCGGATTTTCTTTCTTATTTATTTATTTATTTATTTGAGGGCAGTGTCACTGGCCCTCATTTGTGGGACCGAACCGGGGCCGCTGGCTTCCCAAACCAGCGTTTAACCACCATGCCACTAGGCCAGCCCTTTGAGTCAGTTTTGATTGTTTGTATCTTTGTAGGAATTTGTCCATTTTATCTAGGTTATTTAATTTGTGGAATACAATCGTTCAAAAGCATTCCATGATATTCCTTTTTATTTCTGTAAGGTCAATAATGGTGTCCCTCTTTCACTTCTGATTTTAGTAATTTGAATCTTTTATTCTTGGTTAGTCTAGCCAAAGGTCATTTTTGTTGATCTTTACATTTCATTTATTTTTTTGTTTTTCTTATTTACTATTTTATTCCTCTCTAATCTTTATCTTTATTTTTTCCTTCTGCTTGCTTTGAGTTTAATTTGCTCTTTTTTGTTTTATTGTGTACATGGGTAATGCATGTACCTTGTGCAAATTCAAGAAGACCCAAGGTTTTATAAGAAAACTATTCCCCTGTAAAAACATTTGTTGGCCCCTTCCTTTCCTTTGGATTTGCTTCAGCGGAATTGATGCAAGGGTGGGGCAGGTGTACACGTGAATATAGAAGTGGCCATGAGCTGATGATTACTGTAGTACAGCAGGTTCATTGGACTAGTCTTTCATTTATGTTTAAAACTTTCCATAATACAAAGTTAAATATATATTTATATCATATGCTTATCAGTCAAGGTCCATCCAGTTTCCAGAAAACACACATTATTTTAATAGAGAGAACTAATATAAATTATTTTTAACTGGATGTAAAGTTAACTGTTATAGGGTAAAAAGAGAACTCCAAAGTGTCATGGAGATTAACAGCTAGCAGCTACCTTAAAGAAACAAAGGAAAAACCTTAGAAGCCTAGATGTGGGGCCTGCAGAGGTAAGATGGATTAGTGGGGCAGGGATGGAGAGTCTTCACTGCATACCTTTTGTACCTTTAAAGCCTGTTACGAGTGACTATATTGCTCACTCAAAAGCTGGCCCAATTATTGCAGAGAAAGCCATTGTTGTAGGTAAGGTTTCCGAGGAAACAGACTCTACAGGGGGGACTTGCCTTCAGAGCATTACTGCGAACGCTCTTGGCAACACTCCTGAGAAAAATGAAGGGAGCAGGATCAAGCAGAGAAGCTGACCTGCGATGCAGTCCCAGCAGCTGGTGTTCATCGCCCAGGAATATGGCCCTTCAGTTGTTCCAAATTCAAGCAAAGATCCAGTCACTGGAGGCAGGCCACGCGGAAAAGGGCAGAACCATGGGCAGTGCAGCTCCTCTGGGCCAAGTGCAATCTGTAGACTACTGACCAGGGACTGGGCCGCACTGTCAGGAGCTGAGGAAGTTAAGTGCAGAGGACTGGAAATGCACTTGGGGCTATGCAGCACAGCTTATGCTGCACCAGTGCTTCTGCACTTTTAGTGCACACCAGAGTCTCCTGGAGGCTTGACGGGTCCCACCTCCAGTTTTCGACCCAGTAGCTGTGGGTTTGGGGTCAGAATCTGCACCTCTAACAAGTTCTACCTGCTGCTGCTGCCACTGTCACTGCTCATGTAGGGACCACACTTTGAGAACCATTGGACTGGACCTTACTGGGTTAAATCCAGCTAAGTAGAATAATTTGTTAACATTCAGTAGTTCATCATTTCTAAATGCTAGTGCCTGAAGTCCCCTGGTTAGACAGGTGTTCCTTCTGAGCTCATACTGCCTCTTTGAAACCCTGGAAACAAGACTTTATAACAACACACTTTATTAATAAGCAGTTTCTCTGTTTACAGATGCCAGACAAATCCCATCTGTTCTCCTTCAGTCTGTGGGCCTTGATCTATGTCTCCCATCTCTAAACAGGATATATATTATAAATCAGTAGAGAGATTATTTTGTCTGTGATGAGAACTGGTGTCTGTCAGCCTAACTCCATTTTCATCAAAATCTCAATCAAGGGTGACCGATTAGCTCAGGTGGTTAGAGTGCAGGCTCTTAACACCAAGGTTGCCGGTTCGATTCCCACATGGGCCAGTGAGCTGCGCCCTCCACAACTAGATTGAACACAACAACTTGTCTTGGAGCTGATGGGTCTTGGAAAAAACACACTATTCCCCAGTCAAGTTAAAAAAAAAAAAATCTCAATCAATGACATGAAGGCTGAGGGGTGGAGAGTGATGTGAAAAAATCAATTTCCTGTTAAGAAGTTAACATTTACTGGCTATTTATTACATGCTCAGTACAGCGCTAAGTACTTTTTCATGTATGACTGGATTAGTGCTCACTCAAAATTTGTGAAGTAGTACTGCTATTTTCAGTTTTACTATTTTCAGTCTTGGTAATATTAAATACCTCGCCCAGATCACAAAACTAGTAAGTTGAGGAGTCTGGATTCAAACTCAAGTCTTCCCACAGACCATACTGACTACCTAAGAGTGATGATCTAAAAAGACCCATACAGCTCAGCGTGGTAAGGAATGATGACAGCAAACCACTGGGGCTGGAGGGGACTTCACCCGAGTCAGCGACGTCCAGGGAAGACCATCTGGAGAAAGTGCTGTCTTTGCTGCCACTTGAAGGACGCCTGAAAGTCGTCCCGGGAGAAGCTGCGACGGAGGGCTGTCTCAAGCGAAGGCAAAAGCATGTGCAGACCGAGATGCAGTTCAGGGTGCGGGAGGGTGACGGACAAACGGGAGTGTGCAGGCGCCCGCAAATGCAGGGCCTCTGCCATGCTAAGGATTTGGATTTTGCCCTGAAGTCGGTGAGGTTAAGGAAAATACACCCAACACCGCATTTTGGGAAGAGCGGAGTTGGATCGCGCAGGGCAGAGATGACAACGGCTAAGCAAAGGCAGAGGCAACGGGCATGGTCCCAAGCACAGGCCAGCCCGGGGGCGAGGCGGGCGGGTCTCACGGCGGCAGCAGCCACAGCGGCCTCCCAGGGCGCCCCAGCGTGTCCGCCACGGGCCCGCGGCTTCTCTCTGCGCTGCACGGACGCGCGTGGACCTGCCGGTCCGCGGGGCAGGGGCGGCGGGCGGGCACGGCGGCCCCTCGGGCTTCCCGTCAACCCGGCGTCGCCGGGCGGCCGCCTCCACCTCCGCGCCGCTCTCCGCGCCCTCCCGGCGGCGGCCCTTAGGCTCCGGTCCCCAGGCGCGGCCTCCGTGTCCGACTCCGGGACAGGGTCCGCCCGCCGGGAATGCCGCCCGGGAGCCTCCGTGCGCTCGGCTGGCCGCCGCCCGCGGCCACCAGGCCGCCGCGAGACGGGGAACGCTTTAGGGCCGCGGCGGGGCGAGCACGGCCAGGGAGGCGGGGCCGGCCCGGCGCCTCCGTCCAAGCATTCCGCACCTCGCGCGGGAAAAGCCACCCACTCGTCCCCCGATTGGCTAATCCCGCAGTCCGTCCCGGCCGTCCGGCCCCCCTGGTCCGCGGGTGACGTTCCCGTGGGCGCACTTCCGCCCTCAGTGATCCGTCCTTCCGTCCGTCAGGCTCGGGCGGCGGACACAGGCCGACGGCGGCCCGCGAGCCCGCCTCCGCCTCGCGCACAGGCACGTCCGTGTTGCGGCTGCAGGCCCCGCCCCACGTGCCGTGTGCAAACACAAACAGCCGTTAGGGGGCGGGGCGGGGGCGGGGTCGGGCTAGAAGGAAGCGCGCGACTGGGCGGCCGCCGGGGTTCAAACCAGCAAGGCGAGCGCCGATTGGCTGTGGCCGCATGAGGCGGGCAGCGCTTATTGTCCGGGCTCCGGCGGCGGCGGTCGGTGCTGCGGGAGCGGCGGCGGCGGCGGCGGCGGCTCGGCGGCAGGAAGGGCGGGAGCGGCCGAGACCATGGTGAGGGCGGGCGGCGGGGCGGCCCGAGGGCGGCCCGAGGGCGGCGGCAGCTCCCCGCTGCCCCGCGAGCAAGTCCGAGTCCGGAGGGGTCGCTGGGCGCCGAGACGCAGCGCGCTGGGAAGAGCGTGCGGGGCGCGGGGGGCGCGCTCCGGGCCCGTCCTGCGGGTTCCCACGGCGCTGCGCGTCCCGTCCCCGCAGATGCGCTGCGGGCGGCGGTGCTTCCCCGGCTGCTGAGCCTGTCGCGGCGCCGAGTTCGCATGCAGGCTTTTAAGGTGGCCAACTTGGCGGGAGGTGCGCGAGTGTGTCCTGAAGCCCTGTGGGGTGGGCGCCGTGTGCGGCTTTACGTTTCTCTCCGAACGGAATGGGCGCCAGCTCCGCACAGGTGCATCTCCCGCCCAGATGCTCCGCCCCGGGGCCGGGCGGGGGCGCGCGGGGCCCGGGTTCGGGTCCCGCATAGGAGGGCCAGCGACACCGCCCTCAGAATAAAGATACAAAAAGATGCTCAACCCAGGTTCGCCCCTATTCAGTTCCTAGAACAAAAACCGTTGTAGGGCTTGTGTTTTCTTCCTCGGTCATCGGATTATAAAATGAAGGTGCAAAGTTGGAGGGTACACAGTGTGAGGGCGTCGTGAAAAGAATTATTATTCATTTACGGTACAATTTTATGTTCACACGCGTTTCATGCCATCAAAGTTTGATTTTGTTGAGAAGTGGATCCGCAGCCTCCAAATCCTGGACATTTTTAAATGTATTGAGGTCTTAAAAAACTGCTTTCAGGTCTACTTCCTTGAAAAGCAAATAGATCAAAGAATATGATGGCTTGAAACCGTGAGGATAAAATTGCTTAAGAATTGTACATTGGGAGGTCGGGTGTTCTGCCTTTTGATAACTAGTTCTTATAATTGAGGCATAGAGAGACGGCTATTTTAATTTTAGACTTATGCACCAGTTGAGAGGTTGTTAAATGTGTTATTTCAGGGCAAACAGAGCTTGAAAGCTCTCTGAGGAATAAAGGAAAATGTGTTATTCCTTGAGCTGACCTCAGAAATCAAAAAATTATGCAGTATGTTTTTCTTGTGTAGCAGTATGCATAGAAATTACTAAAATATATGAGGCATCCTGGGAGAAATGTAAATAGAGGTCCTCAATTCTCTCTATTAAGTCAGTCTATCTTGCTATGTTATTCAGTGTAAGAAGGAGATATGAATTAGTTCTTAGACTTTTTCCTGCTTCTAATACCTGCTACGGCCTCTTTTTCTTCCTGTCATACAGTTTTCAGAGATAAACATTAAATCAACTTAGACATGCTCTTAGGGAGACCATACACAGCTGAATTTTTTGCTTAAAAATTTTAAGGAAAGCATTACAAAGGGAATATGCCATTTCAAAGCTTACTCTCTACTTCAAAAATATAGACTCTCAGCTAGCCAATCTTGTAAACTGATTTTTTTCTTTAGCTTCTTTTACAGTGAAGAAATAATTAATTTAAGTGGTAAAATTAAACCATCAAAAAGAGAATGTTGGGGCCGGCCGAGTGGCGCGGTGGTTAAGCGTTGGCCTTGGAAGCCAGCGGCCCCGGTTCGGTCCCACATATAAGGGCCAGTGACACTGCCCTCAAAAAAAAAAAAGAAACAAAAAAAGAGAATGTTAGTTTTCCAGCTTCTGAGATCCTGTTGTATTCCCTCCCTGGAGGCAAATAACTTTTTTTATCTTTTTTTTAGAGGGCAGTGTCACTGGCCCTCATATGTGGGACCGAACCGGGGCCACTGGCTTCTGAAGCCAGCGCTTCACCACCGCACCACTCGGCCGGCCCAAGAGGCAAATAACTTTTGTAACAAATGTGTGACCTTCCAGAAATGTATGTGTACACACACTGTAATACCCCATTTTTACATTAACAAGAGCTCACTGCACTTTTACATGCCTTAACCTTTTACACCAAGAAATGTGTTTTGTGGGTTGTTGCTATCAGCACACATCTGTACCTCATTTGTTGGAAGGGCTGCATAATACAGTTAAGTCCTCAGTGGTCATGGATAGGTTCTGCAACTTTAAGCAAAACAGTGCATAATGAATAACGAAACCAGTTTTACCATTGGCTAGTTGATATAAACAAGAGTCATTTGATGTTATAACAAAACAATGTTGGTGTTATTCAAGGACCTGCTGTAGTTTCATTGCATTTATATACCATGTGCTATTAGTAAAAGTTAAGATTATTAGAAAAATACTTTTTTCTATCAGTTGAAAGTATTTGTTTAACCCCTTGAGTATAAGTTTGAAAGCCTTTTTTTTTTTTTTTTTTTTTAAAGATTTTATTGGGGAATTGGCGGAGGGGAACAGCGTTGGGGAATCGGGGAAGGGGAACAGACAAGTTGCTGTCTTTTTGTTCTTCAGTTTAGTTGCGGAGGATGTTGCTTCACTGTTGGTATCATCATTGCGCTCTTCCCGGATGAGGCAGATCGGTCGCTGGCCTCTGGATGTCGCTCACCGCGGCTATTGGCAGCTCACGCTTGGCTGCCAGCCGCTCACGCTGGCTGCGGGCCACTCACTGTAGCCTATGGCAGCCCACTGCAGCAGGGGCTGCAGCCCACACCATCACCGGGGCTCGCACAGCCCAGCTCCAGGTGGAGCTGTTGTTAGCTGTAGAGGGCAGTGTCACTGGCCCTCATGTGGGATCCGAACCAGGGCCGCTGGCATCCCAAAACCAGCGCTTAACCAATGCGCCACTCGGCCGGCCCTGAAAGCCTTTTTTAAATTCTAAAACATACATAACATAAAATTCAGCATTTTTAAGTGTACGGGTTAGTGGCATTAAATACATGAACAGGTAGCCATCACTGCCAATCATCTCCAGAACCTTTCATTTTCCCAGAGTGAACCTGCATGCCCATTGCACAGAATCTCTCCGTCCCCCCTCTCCCAGCCTCTGGCAGCCACCATTCTGCTTTCTGTCGCTATGATTTTGACTCGGTGCCTCATATAAGTAGAATCAAATATTTGTCCTCCCGTGTCTGGCTTATTTCACTCAGCACAATGTCTTCAAGGTTCATCCCTGTGTAACGTGTGTCAGAATTTCCTTTGTGTAGCTGAATACTATTCCACTGTATGTATACCATATATTGGTTCTCTATACATCAGTGGACCCCTGAGCTATTGTGAATAATGATTTCATGAACAAATATATGTTGAAGTCCTTGCTTTCAATTCTTTAAATATATACCTAGAAGTGGAATTGTTGGATCATATGATAAGTCTGTATTTAATTTTTTGAGGGCTTTTTTTTTTTTTTTCACGTGCTCTTTTTTTTCTCCTGGAAGCGCTAAATTCTGAATATTTCTGTGAAAGTGATATATGTTGATATTTTAAAAAATTATTTCATTTGAAATATTTGTAGCATAAAGATTATATTGACTTAAGATTCTTCACTCTGAAATTTGAAAAATATGTTTAGATTTTTAGAAATTTCATTTTAAATAAGCATTTAAGTTTAACCTCATTTTTATATAAATTAATAGTGATATAACATGTATATTTTTAAGTATGTTGTATGTATATTTACATTATTATTAATTTATATAAAATTGAGGAAGGAGATCACCTGGATTTTTTTTTTTTTGACTACTTAAAGTAAAACTGGAAAAAATGTTGTTTCCTGAATAATTTTGAAATAGCATTTTCAATTCTTCATCTGGAGCTTTTTTTCACATAGGCTGGAGGCAAAGCTGGGAAGGACAGTGGGAAGGCCAAGGCTAAGGCAGTGTCTCGCTCACAGAGAGCTGGGCTACAGGTAATATGTCCATGTTGTCGTAATTCATTATTAAATTATTTTCTTTAATGTTGTAATTCATGACCCATAGATGTTTCATCAATTACAAAAACCTACTTGTACGACTGACCTTTAATAATGAGATTAATTGATCAAAATTTAAATCATAAAGCAATTGTCTATTTGTATAATTCTCTTATTCCAAGCGAGAACATGTTATAAAGAGTTCTTAAATGAATTTGGTAATTTTGCTCTCTTAAAATCTTTTATTTCTAGATTATAATTATGTTCCTGGTTCTTTTATAAATTGTATCGTATTGAAATGAGTATGTTGTGGTTTTACTTTTGAAGAAAGTGTTTATAGTGGTGCATTAAATTTCAGGATGAGATAGAATTCAGGGTAGAATAACAAACTATCCATTTAGTCCTCTGACTATTTCCCCAGTAGTTTCAGTTTCAGATTGAGTGATTTAAATTCAAAACACTAAATATTTTCAAACTTTATATATTTGAAAAATTGCATCTTTAATCCACAAACTCAAAATTTTCTAGGTGAGTAAGAAATATTCTCTACATATAAGAGACACTTTGTTAACAGGAAAGTTTGGAGGCCAGACTGTAAGGTTTAGATTTTATCCTCTTGGCAGTGGTGGGTCATTGAAAGTTTTTTAGCAAGAGGATGACATGCTCTAGGTGGTACTGAAGGAGGGTGACAGGAACTTATAGGTACATTCTATATTTTAGAGCATTGTGTAAATCTCAATTAGAATTTGTTTGAAGGGTCCTTCATTTGACATGGGAGATGGAAAACAGATGAAAGCTATTGCAGTGGTGTTAGGAATAAGTAACACATACTTGAATTAATGTGGGGTGGAAAGGGAATCAGGGGCATGCATATCCTCCCAAAATGTGGGAGGAGAGAGGTATAGGGTTGAGGAAAGTCAAAGGTTTCTGTAAGAGTTAGAACCGAAGAGACAGAGGCCTCTGTAGGAGGGCCAAGTTAGGAGATTGAAGAATTCAAGTGGAGTTGTTCTTTTTTTTTTAGCTGAGCCATCCTGCCACCTTTTGGCGGCTCAACGGCAACTCAGCTCGGGCTGGCCTGGAACCCCTGTTGCTCAGAGCTCAGCTTGCACTATTGAGCGAGCTCTTAACCAACTGATCCATTCGGCCGGCCCTAAGTGGAGTCGTTCTAAACTTCCACCAAAACATCCATGTAAAAATGTCCAAAAGTTGTAGATTTTAGTCCAGCTTTCCAAGAGAGGTGATCGAAAGAATTAGAGATTTAAAACCATTTCTGTAAAATTGGTAGTTCATGCTATGAATAAGTTTCTAAATTGATCATGAGACAGCAACACAAGGACATTGGCGTGCCGCTCAGAAACACAGAATGAGTCAGAAAAAGAGAAGACTGAGGAGTAGTCAGAGTTCAGAGTTAGTAGTAGAACTCTGTAATTTCTGCAACCCAAGAAGAAATGGTTTGGGGTCCTATGTGTCAGACAACCCGGCAGTCACTGAAGATGCATTGGGAGGAAGGCATGCAGCCTGCCCTTGAGGAGCTCAGCGTTACTTAGGAAGGAGTATAAACAACAAAGAAATCATGCCCTTTCTCCTAAGGATGCGATCTGGAAGTGACCGATAGATTTGGTAATTAAAATGTCACTGCTGACCTTCAAGAATGGTGCTAAACAGAAGCCAAGTTTAGGAGAAAATGGGTGACAAGAATGTAAGGGTTTGGGGAGGGGGATTTGCTTTTAAACTTTGCCTTTGGAGAGAAGATATCTAGACTGTAACGAAGTAATTGCTATAGACATGTGGAGAAGTGGTGAGAGAAGTGTGCAGAAGGAAAGGAGTCAGTGAACGGAAGTAATCGGAGCTGCTGGAATGATGGCGCCGGTAGCAGCATGAGGAGGGTCCGTTACAAAGGGTCCAGGATAGTCAAGGACACAGAAGGTGGGATTAGGATCCTTTGGAAATGAAGAAGCACTTGTTCTCAGGAAGTAGAAACACGAGGAGATGATGGTATTGGTTTTTCTCAGGTCACCTTTTGAAACTGAGTAAAGAAGAATGGAGTTGGGACTGAAGGACGGGGTGCAGCCTGTGCAGAGGCTGTTGTGTGAAGCAGTTACCAGATAATACGATCAGTGGGCCATGCAGCCTGTGCAGGTGGTGACTGCGCAACACAGCTTCTCTTTGTTTTATGAGGGTACTCCATATTATGCAGAAAGTAACTCACAAGACCCTTTGGTGGTTCATGGCTTTTTAACGCATTTTTTGCGGGAAACGAGTAAACTCGTCATATAGCTTTTGATGCCCGCTTACAAAGTGTTAACTTTTATTCTCTCCTCAGGAGGGTAAAAGCAGGATGCAGATTTGGGGCTGATGACTAGGACTCCGCCCACACACAGGCCCTAGGAACTGTTAATGCCAGATAGGTTTGGCTTCTAATCTGGGTAACCAGATTGTCTCATTTCATGCTTTACTCCTATTATTCGCCTTTGATTACACTCAGTAGTGCGATATTAAGATCCTTTCGTGCTCCCACTCAGACAGCCTCTCTTTCAGTTCCCCGTGGGCCGCATCCACAGACATTTGAAGACTCGCACCACAAGCCATGGACGGGTCGGTGCCACCGCTGCAGTGTACAGCGCTGCGATCCTGGAGTACCTCACTGCCGAGGTCTGTGGGGAGGTGTCTGTTATGTACGGAAATCCAGAGGTGCCTAGGCCAAACGTGGCTGAAACCATGGAATAAGGGTTTCAAACCAAAAAGACTCATATGCTCCTTGGTTTCTTCAATGGCAGTTGTAGGTGTGTCTTAATCAGCCTATTACCCAATACCAGAGTCAAAAAAGCCACCAGAGCCATCACTTAACCACCGCACCACTTGGCCGGCCCAAGGGCAGGAGTTTTTGAGGGGTGGGTCATGGACCACCACTTCCTCCATCCCAAACCCTCCCTCCTCCCCATCCTCGGAAAACAGATGGGAAGCCATGAAACTCCTGCAGCTATATTCCAAGCCAGGGAAGTGATGGAGACAGCCAGCCTAGCAGAAAGAGAAAAGAGGTTTTCGCTTGAGAGAGATGTGGTTGGGAGCTAGACTGAATGATTTAAGTCCAACTTGTGTGTGAACTTTCATTGCTGTGATCTCACTAACCTTACCCGGTGTCCCCTTGGACATTTAACGTAGAATTACCAATAGTTTCAACTTGCTGTCCTGAACCAGGGATTCTGTGTTGGTGGCAGTATGGTTCTAGCTTAGAACCTTGCTTCCCCGTTGTCCCTTAGCAGCCCTCTGTCAGCTTTTGTTTAGCTGCGGACTTTTCAGAGAGGTTTGCATTTTGTTCACACAAACGGCGGTTTGCGAGGCAGCATAGTCGTCTGGATCAGAATGTTAAAGTCCCATCTAAGTTCCCACTCTTTATTCTTAGGAACTTTGATTACAGTTTTTATGTTAAGTTTAGACAGTAAACCTATATAAGCAGTCAGCATATTTTCAGATCTTTAAGTTGGAGCTTTTAGTCCTGAGTAGAGGTAATCACTTTTCAATCTTGGGTTCATGCTAGGACCACTTGGGGAGCTTTCAAAAGATACCGGTGCGGGCCAGTCCGAGTCCCAGGGACAATGAACGCCGTAGGGAACTGGTGGGTGGTGAAGCATGCTGGGCGTCAGGTGTCTGCTGAGGCCTCCTGCCACTGTTCAGGTGAGGAGGCTCTGTGGAGTTATTTCTGTATTACTCCGTCAAAGGTTTCATAATCCCCGTAGAGTCTGTGGAGTCAGAAAATGAATAAAAAATACATTTTTATAGCCAGCTGGGACTTTGAAATTCCTCTAGTTGAAAATTTCCAATATGGAATAAAGAGCTTCTAGCTTATTGCCTACAGATTATAGGACCCGTGATATTAAAAACTGTGAATAAGAAATTTAAAAATTTTTCATCTTTCCTACAAGTGCTAAGAAATAAATTCCAGCCATTAAGGGCTATACAGAAATAGACTACATGGCTGTATTAAAATATATGCTATTTCCAGGTGTTCACATTCAGAGCCGTAGCTAAGGAATGGTATTCTCCCTCATCCTTCTTTCTGTAGAAGGAGCCTTTTGCTCAAGTTTCTAACTCTCGTGCAAAGAATAAATATAAAAAGCCAAATGAAGAACTCTCTAAAAGCATTATAGAAATATGAAAAAGAAAAAAGATTTTATTGGTTTCTATATATTTGTTGTGTGTTTTATGTACACATGCTATCTATAGTGATCTTTTCAGCTATAATTGTGAGTCTACACCAAATCCTTAAGCCCGTCACCCCTAGTTTGACATGTTCTGTTCTGTCGCTGGTGCCCTGCAGGTGCTGGAGCTGGCAGGTAATGCGTCCAAGGACCTCAAGGTAAAGCGCATCACTCCGCGTCACTTGCAGCTCGCCATCCGTGGTGACGAGGAGTTGGACTCTCTTATCAAGGCCACCATAGCTGGCGGTGGTACGTACTGCCACCACTTCAGTCGGGATAGCTGGCAGGCTTTCTAACGTGATCCTGTGCATTTGATCAGCCACCCAGGAAATTTAGAAACTTAAATTCCATAAGTGTTGTTTACTTAAATTCTAGGCTTCTTTTCATTATCATCTGAATAAATTTTATTTTATTTTATTTTATTTTATTTTATTTATTTATTTATTTTTTTTGAGGGCTGTGTGCCCTCATATGTGGGACCCGAACCGGGGCCGCTGGCTTCCCAAGCCAGCGCTTAACTACCGCGCCACTCGGCCGGCCCTGAATAAATATTCTCCATATACAAAGCTGCTTTTATTTTAGCAAGTCCTTTCGTCTAAATTTTTATAGGATACTTAAAATAATTCCAGTATCCTTTAACTTGTGTTTGAAAATGATCTTGAGAAATTGCTTAATATGATGCCTTTGAAAATCAGGGCGGAGATCATAGAGTCTGGATCAGTGAAAGTGAGATGTAAGCTGGTGTCTCTTAATCCTTTGTGGATCACCTTTGGAAAATCTCTCGAAAGCTATGGCTACTCTTCTCCAGAGAAGCACATAAAATCATATCATTTTACATCCAGTTTCAAAAGGTTCCCAGACCCTGAGATGGGAACTCCCTTGGTGTAGATACTTAAACAGGATCAGCATGTTAAAGGGGACTTGCCTAACTGTTGTTCTTTGTGTTGCTGCTCTTTCTGCCCTGAGGTACTGGAGTGGTAAGACGCAGCTGGCTTGAAGGTTTCATAATAACACCGTCTCTGTTTATTCCACCCCAGGTGTGATCCCGCACATCCACAAGTCTCTGATCGGGAAGAAGGGACAGCAGAAAACTGCTTAGAGAGTGGTTTTAACCCACCCTCTTCCTCCCTGTCACTGTACTGTAACCGGGGCAGCAGAAGTGATGGGGACGTATGGAATTTTAAAAACAGCTAAGTGGAAAAGCATAGACAATTACTTGTAGACATGATAAAAGAAACATTTGTACGTTCTTAGACTCGAAGTTTGATAAAAGTACCTTTTCATGTGGCAACTGTTATATGTGGATTGGCTAGTTTTCTCCCACATGTTTTATACAAAAAATGGAATTGATAAACCATTTTTTACAAAAATAATTTGTCTCAAAACTGTTCTGTTCGTGATGTGTTGGAAATATTCTTAAAACAGAAATTGGGAATATAGCTTTATTGTGATTGATACCGTATTATATTGAATCTTACTTAGATGGTATTCGTTTGTAGTATGCACTGTTATATTCCATACCACTAAAGAAAGAAAACTGCCAGTTAAATCATGATATGCCATCAGTAAGGTGCACCCCAATTTCAGAGATGTTAGAACATGGAAACGTGTGTTTGAAATTGATGAAATAGGATAGTGGAATGATTTGATTTCCTTAGCACCTAATCTGGGGCAGACCCTGTGCTGAGTGCTTTACTGATCTAGAAATTTTGCCTGCACTTCAAAGATGTGAAATCAGTCTCACAGAAATGAAATGGTTTGCCAGAAAACATGGAACTCATAGATAGAAAATGGCACAGCTAGGATAGTAACCTAGATTTACCTGACTTCAGAGCCCACACTCTTACCTAGAATTGAAGTTAAATTTATCACAGTTTTCTGTTTTAGGCTTAAAATTCCAACTTTCAGTGGTCTTTTATTGATAACAGTAATATTCAGTAATTTGTGTAATATTTTAAAAATTATTTTTCTTTGTCAGTTTCTAAGTAACTTGTAAAATTTAAGTTAATGTACCAATTAATGGTCCATCAGAAAATTATATTTTTCTGCCTGGAAATCTTCATTAAAAAAGTTTTACTGTTTTATAATATAACACTATCAAAACAAAACTCATTTTTTAAAACTTATTTTATTATGGAAAATTTCAAAGATACAGAAAAATAAAGAGAATAGTATACTGAACCCCTGTGTGCTCAGCCTCAAACTGCAGCAGTACCCCTGTGGTCAGTTTCACATATATCCCCATCTGACCCCCCCTCCCAGTGGATTGGTTTGAATCCTGTTCCAGGCATATATTTTCATGTCTGCATGCTTCAGCGTGTGTCTCTAAACATGGGCAATTTTAGACTGCAACCTCAATACCATTGTCTTAAGACAACTCACACATTTTATAATATGAAATACCCAGCTAGTATTCAGATTTCCCTGATTGCCTCTGAATATTTTTTGTAGTTGATTTCTTTGAATGAGGATCCAGACAAGATTTACATCTTATGTTTTGCTGATAATTCTTGGTCCTTTTGTTTTCTTTAAGTTTCTTTTTCTTTTTATTTACTTTTTTAATTTTTTTTTTTTTGAGGGCAGTGTCACTGGCCCTCAGATGTGGGACCCAAACTGGGGCCGCTGGCCTCCCAAGCCAGCACTTAACTACCCCGCCACTCGGCCAGCCCTCTTAAGTTTCTTTTTTTTTTTTTTTTTTAAAGATTTTATTGTGAAATGGGGGAAGGGGAACAGACAAGTTGCTGTCTTTTTGTTCTTCAGTCTAGTTGCGGAGGATGTTGCTTCACTGGCCCATGTTGGTATCATCACTGTGCCTTTCCCGGATGAAGCAGATCGGTCACCGGCCTCCAGATGTCGCTCACCACGGCTATTGGCAACTCATGCTAGCTGCCAGCCATTCACGCTGTCTGCCGGCCACTCACTGTAGCCTATGGCAGCCCACTGCAGCAGGGGCTGCAGCCTACACTGTTGCCGAGGCTCGCACAGCCCAGCTCCAGGTGGAGCTGTTGTTAGCTGTAAAGGGCAGTGTCACTGGCCCTCATATGTGGCATCCGAACCAGGGCTGCTGGCATCCCCAAACCAGCTCTTAACCAATGTGCCACTGGGCCAGCCCTCTTAAGTTTCTTTTTAATCTGTAGGTTTCTCTTCACTCTCTCTTTATTTTTTTCGTAATTTAATTTTTTTATTTTTATTTTTTCATTTTTTTTATTAGTTTCAGGTGTACTAAACAGTGTAATAGTTACACTTTTTACCCCTCACAAGTGACAACCCCCTACACTCCCCTCCCCCGCCCGATATCATACATGGTTATTAAAATTCCATTGACTCCATTCCCCACACTATACTCCATATCTCATAGTCTTCGGAACAGTCATGAGGCATGTTTGCAACAGATGGCACTAATTCATTTTTGGAAGGATTAGAGTCATTCACATCTATGTTATTGCTATGTCATTTGACAGCTGACAGTTCTAGCTTCATTCTAAAAAAAAATTGAGCGATTAGGTTGAGTTTTGGAGATTTTACAAGTTGAAGATGGAAGAACAAACTGCATTTTTGCTATATTGTACTGTTTTACTGCCATAAATGGAAGAACGCGTGTCAAGCTTGTGAAAAGTTGCATCAAGTTGACGATGACAATGCTCTACAAGAATGTCAGTGCCAATGATGGTTCACGAATTCCGTGCTGGTGATTTTAATCTCAACAACACTTCTCTGTCAGGGAGGCCCACCAAGGTTGATGATGACAACAAAATAAAGGAATTGATCGAGTCAAACCCACGTTCATGACACAAGAGATTGCAGAAACATTGAACATCCATCATTCAGTCGTTCACAACCACCTAAAGAAGCTGGGATACGTAAGCAAGCTTGATATTTGGGTTCCACATGAACTCAAAGAAGTTCGTTTGACGGCACGTATAAACATCTACAATATGCTCATTAAACATGAGGAAAACAGTCCTTTTTTGAAGCAACTGGTAACTGGTGATGAGAAATGGATTGTTTACAACAATGTAGTGCGCAAACGGTTTTGGTCCCAACATTGTGATTCACCTCAATATCAAAAGCAGACATTCATCAGAGGAAGGTTGTGCTCTCAGTGTGGTGGGATTTTAAAGGTATCGTGTTTTTCAAGTTCCTACCAAGGAACCAAACAATCAATTCCAATCAATTCGAATGTATACTGTCGGCAATTGGACAGTTTGAACAAATCCATCATCCAGAAACGTCCAGAGCTTGTTAATTGTAAAGGAGTTGTGTTCCATCATGACAATGCGAGACCACACACAAGTTTGATCACCCATTAAAAATTATTGGAGCTTGGGGCCGGCTGAGTGGCGTGGTGGTTAAGCGCTGGTTTGGGAAGCCAGCGGCCCCGGTTCAGATCCCACATATGAAGACCAGTGACATTGCCCTCAAAAAAAAAAAAAAATTATTGGAGCTTGGATGGGATGTGTTGCCACACCTACCATACTTACCTGACCTTGCACCATCAGACTCCCACTTGTTTCGCTCTCCAAAACTCATTGTGTGGTATGACGTTAAATTCAGATGAGGCTGTAAATCAGCACCTTGTTCAGTTTTTTGCAAATAAAGACAGGTCCTTCTATGAATGAGGAATTACGAAGCTCACTGAAAGATGGCAAAAGGTTATCGAACAAAACAGGCAATATATCATTGATTGATCTTCGTTCTTTTTTTTTAATTTTTTTTTTTAAGATTTTATTGTGGAATTGGCGGAGGGGAACAGCGTTGGGGAATCGGGGAAGGGGAACAGACAAGTTGCTGTCTTTTTGTTCTTCAGTTTAGTTGCGGAGGATGCTGCTTCACTGTTGGTATCGTCATTGTGCTCTTCCCGGATGAGGCAGATCGGTCGCTGGCCTCTGGATGTCGCTCACCGCGGCTATTGGCAGCTCACTGTTGGCTGCCAGCTGCTCACGCTGGCTGCGGGCCACTCACTGTAGCCTATGGCAGCCCACTGCAGCAGGGGCTGCAGCCCACACCATCACCGGGGCTCACACAGCCCAGCTCCAGGTGGAGCTGTTGTTAGCTGTAGAGGGCAGTGTCACTGGCCCTCATATGTGGGACCCGAACTGGGGCTGCTGGCTTCCCAAGCCAGCGCTTAACCACCACGCCACTCAGCTGGCCCTGTCATTTAATTTTTGAAGAAACTGAGTTACCTGTCCTATAGAATTGTTTGCAAGTCTGGATTTTTTTTTTAAGATTTTCTTGGGGAATTGGGGGAGGGGACAGCGTTGGGGAACCAGGGAAGGGGAACAGACAAGTTGCTGTCCTTTTGTTCTTCATTCTAATTGTGGAGGATGTTGCTTCACTGGCCCATGTTGGTGTCATCATTGCGCTCTTCCCTGGTGAGGCAGATCAGTCACCTGCTCTGGACGGCTGCTCACGGTGGCTCTTGGCAGCTCACACCGGCTGCCGGCCACTCACTGTAGCCTATGGCAGCCCACTGCAGCAGGGGCTGCAGCCCACACCGTCGCCGGGGCTCGCACAGCCCAGCTCCAGGTGGAGCTGTTGTTAGCTGTAGAGGGCAGCGTCACTGGCCCTCATATGTGGGACCCGAACCGGGGCCGCTGGCTTCCCAAGCCAGCGCTTAACCACCACGCCACCCGGCCGGCCCATGTTGTTCACCATCTTAGCTGTACAGGGCAGTGTCACAGGCCCTCATATGTGGGATCCGAACTGGGGCCGCTGGCGTCCCAAGCCAGCTCTTTACCAACACGCCACTCGGCCGGCTTTGCAAGTCTGGATTTTACTGAATCCATTCTAATGGTATTTAATTTTTTTTTTCTCTGTTCCCTGTGTTTCCTATAAACTCTAGACAGCTCTAGAGGGGTTGCTTTTTTGTCACATTTTGTTTTTTCATAAAAATAATTCATAAGTGATAATTATGTACTTCCTGCTGTACCACATCAAGGAGCTCCCAAATCCTGCCTGTATCTCATCGTGTAATGTTAGGATTGATGGTGGGTTAGGATGCTGCCAGCCCACTCCACCCACTGTGAAGTTCTCCGGTCGGCTCCTCCCTTGAGAGTTTTAGCCGCCTTTAGTCATTATTGCCCAGATCCAGGATTCCATTGGGAACTGCTCACTGGGCTACCCTGTCGTTCCTTCTTCATCTGGAATTCTATAAAGAACTTTAGCTCTTTGATTTACAAGGCAGGACAGGAAGCAAATTTCAGATTCTGATTGAATTATATTGGCACATATTTTGAGGAAGTTTATATATTGAGAGGACCCACAATTATCTTTGTGTGAACTTTTAGTAGTTTAGTAGCCAAAGTAGCAATAGGGGAGAAGGTACTAATCAACAGAGAATAGGGTTCTTTGCTCTAGTTTTCTAGATAATTGCTTCAAATATCGATTTCTTTTTGGTAGTGTAGTTATTTGACTACCTACTGTGGCCCCTGGATTGTGTTGTGTTTTCTAATTAAAAAAAAAACCAAACTGAGTAATGAGCCGTATACTCGGGGCCTCACCCCCGCAAATGGTCCATCTTGCTTCTGTGCCCTTTCTCCTGGCTTGTTTTAAAAAACCCATCCCAACCATCACATCATTTCATCTGTAATAGATATCTCTAAAAGAAAGCTTTCCTTTAAAAGGTTTAATAGATCCAGCCGAATTACTTTACCATCTAAAATTTGTTAAATTATTCGAGACCTGTTTTATTTTTTTTATTTTTTATCCTATTTATTTATTTATTTATTTATTTATCTATTTATTTTTGAGGGCAGTGTCACTGGCCCTCATATGTGGGACCCGAACCGGGGCCGCTGGCGTCCCAAGCCAGCACCCAACCACCGCACCACTCGGCCGGCCCGTTCCAGACCTGTTTTAAATGGCACAGCACAGATGTGTGCAGTAGCCCTTCAGAGGAAAACATCTTTTTAACAAACAAGGGACTTGGACCAGGCCTGGAAGAGCGGGGTGCATATGGGAAAAATGCAGAGCATGGCACAACACAAAGACCGTCTTCAGAATGAAGAGTGATGTTTCTATGAGGAGATCGGACAACTGAAGAGGGATTTGAAGTGGGTGTGTGACATACACTACTGGCTTTGGTGCGTGTGGTTGAATTTGTCACTTGGTTTTTTCCTTAAGGTGTAAGTGCCATGCCACATACTAGTTTCAGGTGCACAGCATCATGCTTTAGTGTTTGTGTATATTGCAAAATGATCACAGTAAGTCTAGTTAACATCCATCACCCTACAGTTACAGAATTGTTTTTCTTGTGATGAGAATTTTTTAAAAATCCTTTAGCGACTTTTTCCCAGAATTTTTTTTATAACTATTTATCAATTTATTTTTAAAGATGTATGTGCTCCAATGTTCATTGCAGCTGATCCCCCCCCTTTTTTTTTTAAAGATTTTATTGGGGAAGGGGAACAGCCAAGTTGTCCTTCAATCTTAGTGGTGGAGGGCGCAGCTAGCTCAGCTCCAAGTCCAGTCACCATCCAGCCGCCTGTCGGCAGTTCGCAGCCGCTCAGCTCAAAGCGCTCAGCTCCAGGTGCTGTGTTCAATCTTAGTTGCGGGTGGGCATTGCCCACCATCCCATGTGGGAGTTGAACTGGCAACCTTTTTAGGAGCGCATGCTCTCACCAGCTGAGCCATCCTGCCACCTGTTGGCAGCTCAGCGGCAGCTCAACTCAGGCGCAGCTCACTGGCCCATGTGCGAATTGAACTGGCAACCCTGTTGCTCAGAGCTTACGTTAACCAACTGAGCCATTCGGCTGTCCCCTTCCCAGAATTTTTACAAGCATTTATTTGACCCAAACTCACACATTTTGTGGAGTCAGATCTCAAATGCTCCAGAGAGTGAATTTTGCAGTTTTGCTATTGAGGTTAAGGAAGAATCTTAGCACTTTCAAATATGTAATACAGTATTATTAACTGGCTTCCCCAAGCTTACATGACACCCCCAGGACTTAATTTATAACTGGGACTTTGTACCTTTTGACCCCTTCACCCATATCCCCCCATCACCAGCCTCACAGCTGCCAATCGTATCTATCCATGAGCTTGGTTTTTGTTATTTCAACTTTATTTGAACTTGAAAGTAATGACATCTATACTTCAAGACATGCCCCTCAATATAGGTAATTCATCAATAAATACATCTACTTAAGAGGGAAGAAAAAAAGAGATTCTATCTGTAAACTCAGGATTCAAATGATGCCCCCACCCCCACTCCCTAAGAAATCTCAGGGTAAAGAGAAACTTGTAGGCAGACCTCGGTCATGGCTCTTGGCTCTCTTGTGCTTCACAGGTCCCACCTTTATGAAGTGAAGGTCTGTGGAAACCCTGCGTCCAGCAAGCCTACCCGTGCAGTTTCTTCAACAGCCTTTGACTGCTAAAGCTTCTAGCCATTAAGGGACACAGGTTGCCAAAAAAACCCTGCAGTTTGCCCAAATCTAGTTCTGATGTTTAGGGCAGCTGGTATCAGGAGGGCTGCGCCTGCATCCAGATAAGACTGGGGGGTCCTGTTTCCCAAAACCAGCAGAAACTGAGCTATTGCTGAAAGGCATCAGTTTAGGGATAATCAGAGCAGTAGATATCCAACATACTGTGCTTCCTTCTGTATGTATGAGTCACAATAAAATGTGAAGTTTATAATTCGGGAGCAATATAAGAACCGGATCTCAAGTGCCACTCAGTTCACTCCCGTATTTGTCTCTTCTAGGCCAGGCAGAGCCTAGGCCCTGGGATTCATGAACAGGCTGGACAAAACCCCACAGGTTCACCCTTTTTTTTTTTTTTTTTTTTAAGATTTTATTGAGGAATTGGGGGAGGGGACCGGCCAAGTTCTTTAATCTTCATTGTGGAGGGCGCCAGTTGCCATCTGGCTTCCTATCGGCAGCTGGTGGCCTCTAAGCTCAAGGTGCTGTGTTCCATCTTAGTTGCGGGTGGGTGTGGCCACCATTCCATGCGGGAGTCGAACCAGCAGCCTTGTTAAGAGTGCAGACTATCCACTGAGCCATCCGGGTGGCAGCTCAGTTCAAGGTACCAAGTTCAGTCTTAGTTGCCGGTGGGCGTAGCCCACCACTGAACAGGCAGTCTTGTTACACCAGCTGAGCCATCCTGCCACCTGCTGGCATCTCAGCGACAGCTCAGCTCAGGCGCAGCGTTCACTGGCCCATGTGGGAATCAAACCAGCGGTCCTGTTGCTCAGAGCCTGCACTCTAAGCCAACTCTTTTTTTTTTTTAAGATTTTATTGGGGAATTGGGCGAGGGGAACATCTTTGGGGAATCGGGGGAGGGGAAGACAAGTTGCTGTCTTTTTGTTCTTCAGTCTAGTTGTGGAGGACGTTGCTTCACTGGCCCGTGTTGGTATCGTCATTGCGCTCCTCCCGGATCAGGCAGATCGGTCACCGGCCTCTGGATGGTCGCTCACCGCGGCTGTTGGCAGCTCACGCTGGCTGCCGGCCACTCACTGTAGCCTATGGCAGCCCACTGCAGCAGGGGCTGCAGCCCACACCGTCGCCGGGGCTCGCACAGCCCAGCTCCAGGTGGAGCTGTTGTTAGCTGTAGAGGGCAGTGTCACTGGCCCTCACATGTGGGATCCGAACCGGGGCCGCTGGCGTCCCAAACCAGCTCTTAACCAATGCGCCACTCGGCCGGCCCTAATCCAACTCTCAACCAAGCCACTTGGGACTGCCTAAAGGGTTCGCACTTTTTTTTTTAAGCTGAGCCATCCTGCCACCTGTTGGCAGCTCAACGGCAACTCAGCTCAGGCTGGGCCTTGAACAGCTGTTGCTCAGAGCTCAGCTCGCACTCGAGCGAGCTCTTAACCAACTGAGCCACTCGGCCGGCCCAGCGGTTCGCACTCTTAACTGGCAACTCCATGTAGCTGAATACCCGCTGTATGAGGTCTGTAATACTGCAAACTCAGTTCTGGAAGACAGGCAAACCACCGGATGGGCAACTTTCTACGGGTGTCCCAAGAGCCTAGCAACAGCCACTCGGCAGCAGACATGAAGGGCAGGTGGTACTGGAAACCTTGCACATGCAGGTCCTGCTTGAACCTTTTGCTCATTAGCCATTTGGTACCTCTTTGACTAGGGCACGTTACATGCACCAACACCATAGGATGCTGCAAACTCCCAGCACCTGGCCTGCCTCCATCTCCAGAAGTTGAGGCAGGAACCTCCCTCCCTGGTTCCTTCTTCCAGTCCCCAACGGGGTCAATAAAGGCAATAGCATCAGGTGTGCATCTCAACCTAGGACTAAGCTTATTAAGGGAACAAAGGTCAGGCTGATGAAACGTCCTGGGCATTGTCAGAGAACATGAGTAAATATAGGACCGAAATTCAGGGTGGGCCAAGTGCATCATCTCACACCTCTACCAAGTGATTGCTGGCGCCCCCAAACGATGAGCTTGCTGGGAGGGAGACTGCAGGTGTTCTTAGCTCACCGCACAGGACAATCCCTCCCAGCACTATTTCAAAGGAAATGAACCTCACCAAGGAAAGGGCCTCAAGATCTTAAGTAGGTTTTATGGCTCAGGTGGGCCAGGTTTGCACTAGAGGGGACTGCAAGATCTCCAATGACCATGAAAGGAGGGTCTCCACAGGGCAGATCATGGGGAGAGGCCCTAACCAAAGCAGAGGTCACCAGTGGGTCTGGGGTTTTAAGGGTAGTTAAGCCGGTCAGATGCGCTTGCACTCCACAGCACCAGGTACCCGCTTCTCACAAAGACTCAGTTGTCAATAATTGCACATTTTATTATAAACCCTTAACTCGTCATCTTTCTCAACAGCCCAGGGGCCCCAGAACTCTTCCTGAGCCTACAGGTTTCCCTCAACGCGTGCACTATGCTCAAACAAGCTGGTTTTCAATAGAACAGTAATTTTGATAGCTACCTCCAAAGGTGCCAGGTGGGAACTTTAGTTCTTGATCTAAACTGGTCAGTCCTTGTGCTCGCTTCGGCAGCACATATACTAAACTGGTCAGTCCTTAAGTTCCAGCTTGTTGTTTCCTGCCCCTGTCCACACCTTTAGTATTCATTCCACTCAGCTTTCCTTGGGGATACAGCGATATTTAATTCTCCCGTCAGGAAAGCAAAAAAAGAAACAAAAAAAAAAAACAGTACTTTGGAATTAAGCTGGCATAGCTAGTATTGTCTTAGAAGTAACCTGCTGCTGCTTAAATGAAATCTACACCAACACCCCAACCCAAACAAGGACAGACAACTGTTGTTTAGCTTTTATTTCATAATCATAAACTTAACTCTGCAACCCAGCTAGACTTGGAGGGGGGGCAAGGAAAATATGGAACCCAACGAACTGCAGCGAGAGCACGAAGATTATGGGGTGTTCCGAGCAAATAGGGCAGGGGTGCTCTCCTGACTACAGAAGGAATGGTCTGGTTAAGAGAAAACCAGTCAGATGCATCAGAGTTGTCCACAGTCGGCAATGGTGATCTTCTTGCTCGTCTTGCCATTCCTGGACCCAAAGTGCTCCATGGCTTCCACGATGTTCATGCCGTCTTTCACCTTGCCGAAGACCACGTGCTTGCCATCCAACCTGGAACAGAAGAACAAGCGCTACTTACAGAAGCCAGAGGCGAAGCAGCAGCTGCATGTGCGTTTAGGTAAGAACAGTGTCCCCCAACCAGGAGCAGCAGAGTGGCGGCTTATCCAGCCTCTGACACTAGTTCCTGCTGCCTCATGAAACACTACTTTATCTCCCACCTGACGGAAAAGGCACCACCACAGATGGCGTAAGTCTCCAAGAGCGGTTAAGAGTCACTAAGTTTAGAACAGACCCTCAAAAGGGTCAATCTCGTCTGAGGAGATGCAAGTACCACCCTTCATGGAGCTAGCCAGCCAAGGGCCATTTCTCCATTACAACCCATCTCGCTTCTACAGCAAACCATCTGAACATGTAGGGATGCGTGTCTTCTACCACCTTCCCGACGGAACAGCAAGGAAAGGAGGAAGCACCGTGTCCCCTGGTCGCGTTTGCTGGGCTCTGCCCGTACCATTCGGTCTTGGCTGTGCAGATGAAAAACTGAGAACCGTTTGTGTTGGGTCCAGCATTTGCCATGGACAGGATGCCAGGACCTGTATGCTTCAGGATGAAATTCTCATCTTCAAATTTCTCCCCATAGATGGACTTGCCGCCTGTGCCGTTATGGCGTGTAAAGTCACCACCCTGTGAACGGAAAAGAGCAACCTGTCACCTTTGGCAACACATTCAGGACAAGTGCCAAGACTGCAAGGTTCACACTTCAAAGTCAAGTTTAAACTGACTAGGTTTAAGTGGAACCAAAATGGCACAATTAACAGCTCATATGTGCACATCGTGAATGGTACTGGCTCAATCATAAATTAAGGTCACAACCGAAATGATAATCCATAAATTTCATACCTGGCACATAAATCCTGGAATAATTCTGTGAAAGCAGGAACCCTTATAACCAAATCCTTTCTCCCCAGTGCTCAGGGCACGAAAGTTTTCTATCAAAAAATAAAAAATAAAAGTACATGTGTATGTATACAACACACAAAACTGGACTGCCTGTATTAAACTTAAAAGGAACTAACCTGCCGTCTTTGGAACTTTGTCTGCAAACAGCTGTAAGAGAAAAAATGAGTTAATTAACACCTGCTTACAGGCTTTACTGCTAAGTACCCACGTGTTTAGGGGCTTCTGAATCAAATTCATATTCTCACTAGAACAGAATGTGTCTTCCGCCATCACTCTGAAAGGAACTGCTCCAGACAGTCTTAACCTGGGCGGTCGGGCTAAGCAACATGAGACCCAAAGACCTGCCAAACATCCGGAGCCCGGGAAGACTCACATAGTGTGAAGCTTCTAAACACCGGCTGAGAGCTTTTCAGGGATCTCGCACCTACTTCTGAACAGACCTACGGCGTCTCGGATGCGCCTCCCCTCCCCCAACTGCAGCTGGAGCGGCGGGACGCGGTGCTCGGGAGCCGCAGGCACTCCCGCTGCAGAACCGGGATAATCTGCTGCAATTTAGTCACCGGTAATGAAAATGCAACTACCTCCAATCTGTTAACATAGCTTTAATGGGTTAGATGAGCAGGCGCCTCTGGGCTTCCAGGTCCCTTACCTAGTAGTGGGGCGAGAAATATAAAGGTCGGTTTCGACCGCCTCTGCGCGGGGCCTTCGCGGCGCGCGGAGCACTGTGGCCGGAGGCCTCCCCGCCTCGGGCCCTGCCGCCCGGCACCGAGGCCCCTCCGGGCAGCCACGCGGGAAGCGCGGCCCCGCCAGCTCCGGGGCCTCCCGGGCGCCGCCCTGGCCGCCGGGCCGGCCTCGCCACCTGCGCGGGGCGTGCGGGCGCCGTGGCGGCGGGCGGCGGGCGGGCGGGAGGCGCCGGCACGCTTCCGCCCGGGGCGGGGACCGCGTCCCCACGGCTCCCACCGGGCGCGGCCGCCCGAGGGCCGAGGCCAGGCCGCCCAGCGCCGCCGTCCGGGCGGTGACGCCGCGGGGCGCGCGGCCCCAGCACGTGCGCGGCCGGAAGGGCGCGGCCGCCCCTCCCCCGCCGCCTTTGTCTGCCCGCCGCCCCCGGCCGCCCAAAATGGCCCCGCGTCAGGAAATGGCGCCGCGCGCCGCGCTCCTCAGGCGGGCGGCCGCCCGGCCCTCCCGGCCGCCGCCCCCGCCGCCCGCCGCCCCCGCCGGCCCGGGCCCACCGGCGCGCCGCCGCCCTGCTCGCCTCACCTCGAAGGAGACGCGGCCCAAGGGCTCGCCGTCGACGGCGATGTCGAAGAACACGGTGGGGTTGACCATGGCGGACAGCAGGGAAGTCCGGGCGGCGGCGTCTGGAAGGCAGCACGAGCCCCGCCGCCTGCCCCTCTTATAGCCTCCCCGGCCCCGCCCACGGCCGGTCGCGCGCCTCGGCGCCGGCCAATCGCGCCCGCGCGCCTGCCGAAGTGACGGTCCGCCCGGCCTATGGGCGGAGACTGCGCCGGAGGGGCGGGACCGCGGGCGCGCGTGCGCGCTGGCGGGCGTAGGCCGGTTCCCGCCCGCGGGCTCCGTCGCGGCACTGCGGCGAGGGGCTGGATGCGGGGCCGCGGGGTCGGGGCTGCGGGACGCGGCCGAGGGACGGGCGCCGGGGACGGCCCGGGCGGACCGGCGGGACCCCGAGCGGGGCCCCGCGGGGCACGGAGGCCGCCCCGTGCTCAGGCGTCTCCCCATTGCGCAGAGGGGGCCACTGAGGCGACCGCAGGCCTCAAGGTCGCGCCGCCAGGCAAGGTCGCGCGGGCTTGGCCGTGCCGCCCGCAGAGCAGGTGGCTGTGGGCAGCACCGCGGCCTCCCACCGCCGCTGCGGCGCAGCCGCCCCGCCTGAGCGGTGATGACATGCTTCCCAGTGCCCTACTTTCCGGAAATACCTTGCCGCCCTGCTGCAGTTGTCTGCAGGACGGAGACGCTGCAGCCAGAGCCTGGCGGGCTCCTGCCTGTAAAGACCTGCACACTCGGCCCTCTTTTTCCATCTTACGGTCTCTGCGCTCCCCTCCGGCCGCCCCCGCACACACACGCACCTGCGGCGGCAGAGCTGTGCTGACTTCTGGGTGACAGACAAGATAACGCTATCATCTAAAGTCCGCCAGGCAAAGGCACTAATAACACTTCGGTCGCTTGTGTTACATGCACGTGTGTGGTCCTCCTGTTTTGTTTTTTATTTTTAATTAGTTTCAGGTGTACAACACAGTGCAATAGTTATACATTTTACCCCTCAAAGTGACAACCCCCCACCCCATGACCCTCGTGTTTTGTTCAGAAATCCTCTTACGTGCTGTATTCAGAATGCTACGGAGTGTCTCAGACTCGGTTTCTTCACCTGCGAAACCAGGGTCCTGTGTGGGACTCGGGTGAGCCTTCCTGCGATAGACGAGCCCCGTGCCTGGCATGTCGCCGGCACGGTGTCCCTCAGAGTGTGGTCCTCACAGCCGCCCCACTGTCCCACTGACTGATATGGAAAGAAGGGCCCTGGGTGGTCAATGGCTTGCCCAGAGCAACCCGCTGAGGAGTGCCAGAACTGGACACTGTTTATTCGGGTTTCCCTCGCCGCATTCCACATCACCTGGTGCTTTGTGACCTTGAAGAAGCTGCTTGCCCTCCTGGTGCTGGGGAAAAAATGAGCGTGAGGCCTTCAGGCCTAAACTTCACCCACTCTCCTCACCCGCACCCCAACCTGACAGCAGTGAGGACTCCCCTAGGATATGAATGAAGGCGGGAATGCCTGATGACATCATGCTTTAGGACTTCCCTCATTCCTACTTTAAGTCCTGCCTTCTCTTCATCACCCACATTGTCGCAGGAAGTCCTAGGTCTTCTAACGCATCCCCACAGGATGGAGTGTGTACACTCAGGAAAACCAAGATGCTGCTGTGTGTTGGCCGTGTCACTGGCCCTCACATGTGGGACCGAACCGGGGCCACTGGCTTCCCAAACCAGCACTTAACCACCTCGCCACTCGGCCGGCCCTCATGCTTGGCCTTTTGCAGGCAGCAGCCTCCTACCTGGTTCCTGGGCCCCTGGGTTTTCCTGCTATTTCCGGAACGATCATTCTCAAAACCATCTGATTTTGTAACACCCATGCTCTACAGCCTCCTCCGAGGGCTGCTGGGCCCCAGAACATAGGCAGCCCCTTCAGTCTGGCTCCAGCTGGCTCGCTCCCAGGCTCGTGGGCAGCCACTTTGGCCACACTCCGTTTCTCTTCACCGCATCCCACCCTGTGTTTCCAGGACTCATCCTTTGCCTATGTAATGCCCCCCCACACACACTTCTCCACCAGCAAAGCTCACCCCTGTCTTCCTGGGGGAACTATGCCTTAGCTCTCCCAGAGTCTTGAGCCTGCAACATCAAAATCCAGTAAAAGTGGGTGAATGCATATATAAATGAGGTGAATAACCCCCCAAGTGGGTGATGAAAGGGCCAAGCAAAACCCGGCCGTGGAATGTGTCTCCCCAGGCTGGTTGTAATTTGCACACACTGTCCAGACCATGTGGCTCACTGGTCAGCAGGCAGCCGGCCTCTGGACAGTCTTTGGCCCAGAAACGTGTCCTCCTCCCATCTATGTCTGCTGACAGCTGCCTGCACTTCACTTTCTGTCCCCACCTCTCCAAGCCCCTAGCAGGTAGCCTGGCCCCACTGTTGCTGCTCCTGCCCCTGATTTCAGCACTTCTTCCTTCTGCTCCTCAGGGTTCTGGGAACTTCCCAGGCACCAGCCCCTGAAACATGCCCCATTGCCACCCTTCTCTCCACTCTTAACTCATTTTCGAGAACAGTCTACACTGCCTGTACCACTTCCTTTCTCCTCCAAGTGTGCAGTCAGACTTTGCCCTCACCCCCAAAGCCCCCAGGGACTGCTGACTTATGGCCGCTGGCATTTGACCCCATTGGTGACAGTGTTAGGGCTCTAAGCTGTGGTCACCCAGCACAGGGCTCAGAGTGCTGAGCGGCACACAGAAGAACCTTCCCAGCAGTGGCTCAGCGGGAGTTGGTTTATACATCCAGGGCCCAGCGGGGCTCAGAAGCCAGACAACCAGGTGGGTTCCAGGTGTGGCAGGGAGAGGACAGACTCAGCCTGTCCAGGCCCACAGGTCTGAGCCAGGCCAGTGGGCATTACGTACCCCAGTTAACGTTAACTACACAGCAGCCTTTTTCTCTTTGACTTCTGTATGCTTTTTCTTTTTTCATAGCTTTATTGAGATATCGTTTCCATATCATGAAATTCACTTGTTTTAAATGTGTGTTCAGGGCCGGCTGAGTGGCGTGGTGGTTAAGCGCTGGCTTGGGACGCTAGCGGCCCCGGTTCGGGTCCCACATATGAGGGCCAGTGACACTGCCCTCAAAAAAAAAAAAACAATAAATGTGTGTTCAGTGGTTTTTAGTAAACTCAGAACTGTGCAAATATTACCACAGTCTGATCTGGAACACTTTTCTCACCCCTAAGAAACTGCAGAGTTCTTAGTAACTCCCCCGTCTGCCCACTAACTATTCTAACAATTGTGGAGTTAAAAATTGACTTAGACTTGTGGTTCCAAATTGAAATATTACAAAGTTTATGTATTGCATGTTAACATTGACTAGAACTTTAGGTCATTATTTAATGAATTATTTTATGCTTTAAAGTTTTCTTTTTCATTTGGACAATTAAGTACTTTAAAGGGAGTGTTATATTCATAAATGCAGTTTAAATGTTTGAAGATGTATCAAAAAGGATTCAAGTCGGCTATCCTCCTAGAGAAACTAATATGACGCGTAAGCTAAGGAAGAACTCCGTAGCTGTGACACATGACCCATCAGCCGTTAAAATATAAGAAAATAAACCCCTGACTGAGTCTTTCTACCTAAAGACCGCGGAGCCCAAATGGACACAGCAGGGGTCCATCCTCAGGCCGGTCACTTGGCGATGGCTCCTCACGGTGCCGCCACCTGCCCTCCCCTCGCTTCGCCCAAGTTCACGTTCGCGTTCCTCCGGCTTCGGAAGACGGGAAGCAAACCAGGAGGGCGTTCGGCGCGGTGTGAGGCCGGCACCTCGCGGGCTCTCGGAGCCTCCCCGGCCCCGCCCGCGGCCCCACCCTGGGCGCCGGGATCCGGGAGGGCGAGCCTGCGGTCCGAGTGGGTCCGGCTGCCGAGGAGGCGGGGCGGGGACGCAGCGGCCGAGGCACCCGCTGCGAGCAAGCCCAGCAGGGAGAGGACGCTCGCACTGGAAGGCTCCGGCTTTCCAGGTCTTGCTGCAGCCCCGGCCTCGCCCTCGGCCCCCAGGGACGTGGGGTTTGCGGGCAGGGCCGGGGCTTCCGCGCAGCTGGGAAAGGTGAGGTCTGGTACTTTCACGCTTCGCCTCCCTGTCTCATAAGATAGGGAATTTCCCTAACATGGGGAGGGGCACAGTACCCCCAAAAGGGATGGGGCCTTAGCTAACTCAGAATTCTGGGAAGTGCCGGATGCCATTGTCAAGGTCATTATTTAACCCTCACAGCTGTGCTTTGAAGTAGACACCCTTATTCTTATTTTCCACAGGAGGAGAGAAGCTCAGTGAGGTTAAGTAACTTCCTCGGGGTCACACAGCTGCCGCAGGGCTGGCGCCCCTTCTACCTGACTCTGGGTCCTGTACTCGTCACCACCACGCCTCTCCCTGAAAGTTTTAAAAATTGTGGTAACATATACATAACATAAAGTTTCCCACTGTAACTATGACGTCCCCAGTTCAGTGTCATAGGCACCTTCACACTGGTGTGCAGCCATCACTGCTGACCACCTGCAGCACTGTCTCACCTTCGGAGGCTGAAGCTCTGTCCCCACTAAATAATAGCAAACACCCCTCCCCCCCAGCCCTGGCACATCCACTTTCTGTCTCTGTGACGATCTCTCTGGGGACCTCACACAGGGACACCTCTGAGCATTGCGGTCTCAGTTCCAGACAACGGTGATCAAGTGAGTCACGCAGGTCCTCTGGCTTCCCAGCAAGAGGCCTCGATCCCAGCCTTGGCTTTCGACATCCTTCCTCACTCAGCCTGTTTCTCGGTTTCGGTTTCGATGTAAAGTGAGAGACCTATGACTCTTCCCTCCACTTGGACATCTAGAGGCCATTATCAGGCTATGAATTGGCCTGATCTCGGCATCAGTATGTCTCAGGGAGGCCCAAGGAGAAGGACAGAGACTTAAGATCGGTCAGTGGAGCAGTCAGAACACACACAACATCTATCAATTATATTCACCATCTTATATAGTGCGGTTTGTGGCACCGCCCAAAACAATTACCGTAGTAACATCAGCGATCATTGATCACAGGTCACCATGACAAATGTAATAATGAAGAAGTTGGAAATATTGTGAGAATTACCAACATGTGACACAGATATGAAGTGGGAACGTGCTGTTGGAAAAATGATGCCGATAGACATGCTGGATGAAGGGTTGCCACAAACCTTCAATTTGTAAAAAACACAACAAACTAAAGCCCAACAAAGTGAGGTGTGCCTGTAAATGGACTCACATACCTGCCTGTGTCTGGCTTATTTCACTCAGCACAATGTCCCCATCTACATCATAGCCTGTGTCAGAATTTTATTTCTTTTTGTGGCTAAATAATTTTCCAAGTGTATGCACATCACTTTTTGTTCATCCATCCATCCATAGACCTGGGCTGTGCCCACCTCTTGGCTATTGTGAACACAGGTGTGCAAATAGCTGTTCAAGGCCCTGCTTTCAATCCTTTTGCATTTGTCCCCAGAAGAAGTAGCTCTGAGGGAAACAGGAATACTGTTAGCTTTTTTTTTGAGGGTAGTGTCACTGGCCCTCATATGTGGGACCTGAACCGGGGCCGCTGGCTTCCCAAGCCACAGCGCTTAACCACCGCGCCACTCGCCCGGTCCTGTGTTAGCTTTTTGAGGAGCCGCCATGCTGTCTGCCACAGCGGCTGCACCATCTTACGTTCCCACCCCCTGTGCATGTCCCCTTCCCCTGCTGTTTGTCCTCGTGGGTGTGCGGTGGCCTCTCACCGGGGTTTGCACTAGCATTTCCCTGATGATTTGTGATGCTGAGCACCTTTTCATGGCTTGTTGGCCATTTGTAAATCTTTGGAGAAGCATCTGTTCAAGTCTTTTACCCATTTTTAAAATTGGGTCGTTAAAAGTAGTTTTTGTTGGGCCAGCCGATGGCTCCGTTGGTTAAGAGCTCGCTCAAGGGCCGGCCGAGGGGCGCGGTGGTTGGGCGCTGGTTTGGGAGGCCAGCGGCCCTGGTTTGGGTCCCACATATGAGGGCCAGTGACACTGCCCTCAAAAAAAAATAGAGCTCGCTCAAGAGTGCAAACTGAGCTCTGAGCAACGGCGGTTCGATGCCAGCCCGAGCTGAGTTGCTGTTGAGCTGCCAATAGGTGGCAGGATGACTCAGCTAAAAAAAAAAAAAAAAAGTAATTTTTTGTTGTTGAGGTTATATATTCTGGATGCTAATCCTTTATCAGATATGAGATTTGCAGACATGTTCTCCCATTCTGGGGGTTCCTCTTCACTGTTGATGTGTCCTGGTTTTTTTGATTGTCCAGTTGGCGTCCATTGGCTGGATCTCAGGTCTGCTCACGCACACAGCTGTGCGGTGGGCATGGGGCCTTCCACCGAGGGAAGGGCAGCAATCCCCACAAAGCCCAGTTCTCTAAGCCCCTAGTGTGATTTTGACAAAATATTCCCTATGGTGACCATCATGGCCCCATCCCCTGAGGCTGCTGGACAGCAAGGAAGGGGACACTAAGGTGATTCAGGGAGAGCAGTGTCAGGCGCAGGGCCCAGGGCAAAATAAAATGTGGGGCCCCTTGTTCAAAAACTGTCAAAGATTTCAAGGCACAGACAACTGAGCATTCAGCCAAGCTCGGACCCTGTGAGTACAGGGGCCTGTGAGTACGTGCGCCAGTGCCAGCCGGGCCACTACCTTTGGTGACACAGCGTGAATCCCTGGGCTCCCCAGACGCAGGGAACAGGCCTTAACTGTTAGATTGTTTATTTCTCTTCTTAGATCCATCCGCTTCTGTTCTGTATATTTTGAGGCCATGTTCTTAGATGCAAACATATTTTACATGAAGACAGAGAGTCCTGCTATCAAAGGTGTCCCTTGGTCTGACTTTCAGCTGCATTGTTTTCAAGTCTTGAGGTTCTGCTAGGCTGTTTTTCCAACGTATAGTATCAATTTTCTAGTTTGGGGGTGAATACTCTTTGATTGTTTCTTCACCTGAATAAGAGTTTTTTTTTAAGCTGAGCCATCCTGCCACCTGTTGGCAGCTCAACGGCAGCTCAGCTCGGGCTGGCATCGAACTGCCGTTGCTCAGAGCTCAGCTCGCACTCTTGAGCGAACTCTTAACCAACTGAGCCACTCGGCCGGCCTCTGATTAAGATTTTATAATATCACTTTCCTTGGAGAGAATATAGAGAAAATTATGTCTTTCTTTTAGCATGGCTAATGGAAAATCATTTTTTCAGTGTTCATAATTGGGATGTATAATATCCACCTCACACAGGTCACCCTGTTGTGCCCTAAGAACAGAAGAATGCTGAAAAATTCTATTTCACAAGATTCTCATTAAATATGTATGTATTGCACTCACGATTGTATGTGCTATTTCTAACAAGATAGAAATGAGAATGGAGCCGCCTACGGACAATCCTGCGCTTTTTTTTTTTTTTTTTTTTTTGAGGGCAGCGTCACTGGCCCTTATATGTGGGATCCCGCTGGCGTCCCAAGCCAGTGCTTAACCACCGCGCCACTCAGCCGGCCCCAATCCTGCATTTCTGATGACTTGGAAGAAGGTCCCAAGGACCGGTCCCTGGCGCCAGGCATCTGCCCCACGGTGGAAACTTGTGGTGCAGGCTCCAGGGCACATTTTTACCAGGACTCAATCTTTGGGCAGGGAGTACCCCTGGGTGCCAGTCCTGTACCAGCACGGCACATACAAGGGACTGAGCGTGTACACAGGTGCACAGTGCCCAAACCGAATGGATCCGTGACTCAGTTTTCCCTGGGCTGGATCCCATAAATGTGTGGCAACCCAGCCTGCTCAGTATGAGACAACGGGCAAGTAAGAGCAGAAAGAGAAAGTGATCTTAGCTGATGTGGTAAATGCTTCCTTCTGCAAATTTGACAAGAGTCTATGACTCGGTGGCTGTATTTGGAGGGCTCCCCTGCAGGTGCCAGAGGGACTGACACAAGTGGGGGCCCCAGCCTGTGCACTGAGCCCCCAGAGGGAGGGCAGGCCGGGATAGACTTCCCCTGGGCAGCACGCAGCACGCACAAATGGGACCTCACAGCACACCGCTGACTTTTCTCTCTGCTGACACAGCGGCTTGCCAGCAGAGCTGCCGGAGCCTGGCAGCATGACCCTCCAGCCCGGCTCTGCTGCATATGGAGCCCTTCCAGGGCCTGCCCTTCTCCATTCTTCCCCTTATCTCTTCTTAGAGTATAAATCCCCTGTGGACAGCCTTACTGACTCCTTTTCCCACACAGTCTTGTATCACGACCATCCAGTTTGCCTGCCGTCTCCTTGACGTGCTTTTCGGAACAGGTCCTGGTCTGGAAGTCCCCTGACCTGCTCAGGTCCATTAGTGCCGAGCAGTCTCTCTCCTGAGATTTTTTTTTAACCTTTATAAATAAGTATGTGGTTTCCCTGTGAAAGGAAACCAGGATCCCTGGGAAAATGCCGGACCCAAGGTCTGAGGCAGGGAAAAAGCAAGGTCAGCCTGGGTGATTTGTGCCAGAAAGCAAAGAGTTCAAACCTGAGTGGGCCGTTCTGAAGGATGCAGCCCGGCACCAGGGCCCGCAGCAGACTTGGGTCAACGTAAGTGTCAAGAAGAGCGGTGACAGGTAGTGAGGAGTGGAGTGAGGGGATAACATGAGACCACAGTCAAGCCATTAGGTCCTCAAATCAACTCGGCAGGGCCCAAGGAAATGGTCTGCCCTTGCTCCAACTCTCCTGGGGACTGAAGTGTGTGAACTGCCAATCCTGGGCAACGCCTGGCTGTGCCTCAGACCTCCAGGTGACCCGGGTAGCCCCTAAGGCCTGAGCACGGACAGAACATGCACGTATCCAGACCACCTGACAACCAGCGGATCGCCAACGCAGACCAGCCCAGAGGCTACAAATGCAGGGCCGAGTCTTCTCAAGAGTGCACTTTTTACTCTAAGAACACAGAGCTTTCCTTTCTTCTTCAGAACACTCAGTACTGCCTAGCTGTGTTCGAGTTCGCAAACCCTAAGACCACCTCTCAGCCCTGTGCCACCTCTCCTGCCCTCTGCCACATCTGAAGTCTTGGCTCAGCTCTCAGCACTCAGTGGTTGATTTCTCCTAGGCCCCTTGTCTCATTTTGCCAGGACCGACTATAGTCCAGGGCAAAATGAAAACGCAAAGACTTGTTCAAAAGTCACAGAGGGGCTAGCCGAGTGGCACGTTGGTTAGGAGCTGGCTTGGGACATCAGCTCTGAGTAGTGGTGCCCCGGTTTGGATCCCACATGAGGGCCAGTGGCACTGTGCCCTCTACAGCTAAGGTGGTGAACAACAATCCTACCTGGTTGCCTCCATAGCTAAGATGGCCGGCAACAGTGTGGGCTGCAGCCTGTGCTGCAGTGGGCTGCCACAGGCTACAGTGAGTGGCCGGCAGCCAGCGTGAGCTGCCAAGAGCCGTTGTGAGTGGCCATCCAGAGGCCAGCAAGTGACTGCCTCACCCAGGAAGAGCGCAATGACGATACCAACATGGGCCAGTGAAGCAACGTCCTCCGCAACTAGACTGAAGAACAAAAGGACAGCAACTTGTCTGTTCCCCTCCCCCAATTCCCTAATAAAATCTTTGGAAAAAAAAAAAGTCACAAAGAATGTCTCAATGGCAACACTGGGCGTTCCCCAGCACAAAACTTTCCGCGTGCGGATCCCATGTGACTTCAAGTTACATCCCAGGGTTGGGCTCAGAAGGCAAGTGGATGGTCACTGCCTTTCTGTGGTGGGTCAGTGAGAACAAGGGGCTCAGGTCTCCGTCCTACAGAAGAAGCTGGTTTGGAAGCTGAAGCTCTGCAGCAGCGTGTCATGCCAGAAGCATGCTGCTGGGTCCAGCTGTCCCCAAGGATCTGGTGGCCCTTCCTTCCCAAGCTGGTTCCAAGTGGACCGTTGTCACCTGCATCCTGAGTTGTGGCTGACACAGTATGCAATGCAAAGGGGTTGAGCAGAGCCCCCGGCCAGAACAGTCGGATGTTGGAGGCTGGGGAGGGTTGTCAACTAATCCCTTCCTACCCCCTCAGGGTCATAGCTGAGAACATACACATAACTTACAATTAAATGAAAATAAATCATGAGCTTTAAGTTAGCAAAGGGGTGCAGACCTATGATTCTACTACGTCAGGTTCAAGGACAAGTCCAAAGACAGGGGAAATTAATCTCTGGTGACAGAGGCCTTAACAGTGGTGGCTGCAGGGAGAGGAGTGATGGAAATGTGTCTTCATTGGGACAGCGGGTCCCAGGTGGATGACGTCACAGAAGTCATTGAACTCAACATTTGTGCATTTCACTGCATGCTGACTTGGCAAGTGGTCAAGAACTCCAAACATAAGAGGCACATTGAAAAAAAGAAAAAACCAAAAGCATCCACAGTGCTGGGCCAGTCAAGCGCGTCCTTGGTCCTGCCCCAACACTTCTCTCTCCAATGACTGCCCTGACCACCTCCTCTCATTGACCACCTGGGTCACAGGCCCAACCTGCCTCATCCCCATGGCAGGCAGGATGGGCTGTCTCAGTGGCCACCCAAGTGTGGATGGGTGGTGAGGAGAGGGCTGCAGTGGGGAGAGCAGGAGCAGGCTGGGAATGGGGCCGTGCGGGCCAGGAGCTGCCAGAAACCGCAGTCAGGACGTGTCCCCCTGTGACTGGCAGTGTGAGAAGCATTGCTGCAACTCTTGCAGTGTGTGGTGCAGTCACCCGAGCCATCAGGTGACTGTGCTTTTCGGTGGTGAGGCTTGGCCACTGATGATTCTCCTTACTCATTAAGTTCATTTGCTATTTGTTCTAGGGTCAGGTTGGGTAATTTGTGTGCCTAGGAATTTGGTCATCTAGGTGATCTTATGTATTGGCACAAAGTTGTTCTCTTATCCTTATTTCTGTAAGGTCAGTAGTAAATGCCCCTTTATTTCAGATTTTAGTCATTTGTCTTCTTTTTTAGTCAATCTAACTAAAGGTTTGTTCCTTGCTGCTTCTCACGGAAACGTGTGCTTCCTTGTCACCTTGGCCTCTGCTTTCACCCTCGTCTCCCCTCCTGCACTGCTCCCTGCTTCTTTTTCTAGTTCTTCCAGGAGGAATTAATTGGTTTGAGGTTCCCCCCACTCCGTATTTAGTTACAGCTATAAACTGCCCCCCCTTGCACTTTCATGCTTCTTGTAGGTTTTCTGTTTTTTTTTTTTTTTAAATATTGACTTTTTTTTTTTGAGGGCAGTGTCACTGGCCCTCACATGTGGGACCGAACCGGGCCCGCCGGCTTCCCAAGCCAGCGCTTAACCACCGCGCCCCTCGGCCGGCCCACTTCTCGTAGGTTTTGTATGTCGTTTTGTTTTCGTCATCAAGTGCCTCGTAATGTCTTGTGATTTTCCGACTCTCTGGCTGTGGAGTGTTAATCTCCACATGTACACCGGTCCCTTGTCCTTGTATTACTGACATCTACCTTCACTCCCCTGTGCTTTCTCATGATTTCAGTCTTTTTAGCTTATTAGATGTTTTGTGGACTCACTGGTGACCTGTCCCGGAGAATGTGCCGTGACCCACACTAACCGCTCCAACCCACGAAGCCACCACTCCCCTAGGGATCCGAATGTCACCAACACCTTCACTCTTCCTTCAGACACCACATCCCTCCCCACGGGAGGCGCGGCAGGAGCCGGGAGGGCCGTGCGCAGTGTCTGGTGCGGGGCTTCAGCAGCGGGCATCTCGTGGAAGAGCTTCCAGTCTGTTCCTCTGTCCTGGTTGCTGGGCTCCACGGACACGTCAGGGCCGTGGTTCCTGTCCCCTTGCGTGCCGCCACAGCGGCCACCACTTTCTGCCCCAGGACCGAGGAGCTGGCAGCCTTGCGCTCATCTCCCCATCCCTCCCAGAAGCACCCCCAACGCGGCAGGCTGGGGCGCGCGGGGCGGCAGTGCCGCCGACCTGGCAGCCAGGCCGGGCTGGCCCTGCTCCTCCCCCAGCCTCAGCTGCCCGGCCCACGCAGCACAGGCTGCCAAGGGACAGGCACGCCCGCCCGCGGGACCCCAGGGATGCGCGGACCCGCCCGCGCGAGCCCACGCGGGGGCTGAGGTGTCTCCCGGGGCGGCCGCACCTCACAGACCAGCTCCGCACCCGCAGCCAGTGTGGAAAATTCCAGGGATGAGGCAATGTCCCGGAGGCGGGGCCCGGGGCGGCGCTCAAGGAGGACCGGGGGCCACGGGGAATCCTTTAATGGAGGCGGGGCGGGTGGGGGCACTGGCGTGGCTTCAGGAACGCGGCGGGCGGACTGCCGTTCACAAGGGCGCCCGGGGGGCCGCTGCCCACAGCATCCGCTCCAAGCTGCGCACTGCGCCTCAGGCCCTGCCCGCAGCCGGGGGACGGGGCCCAGGGGGGCCGCGTGGGGTTTGGGGGTCATCGCTGGGAACACGCAGGTTCTGGGGGCACAACGTGGGGGAGGGTGGGGCCTGCAGGGTCACCGGCGGCGGTGGGGGCGTGGCCGGCCGAGGGGCGGGGCGTGGGACGGGCCGGCGCGGCGCGGGGCGGGGGACAGGCCCGCCGAGGGGCGGGGCGTGGCGCGGGGCGGGGCCTGGCGAGGGACCCGGGCTGGACGCGGTCTCCCGAAAGCCCCTCGCGGCCGCCAGCTGGGCGAGGGCAGCGCTGCTGCCCGGGTCCCCCCGGCCGGCACGGGACAAGCGGCTGCCGGGGTGCCGTGGGGCTGGGCAGGGTCAGTTGTTCTCGAAGAGAGACAGCAGGTCATCGCTGTTGTTCGCGGGGAGGTCGGGCGGGCCCAGGTAGGACAGCAGCTCGTCAGGGTTGGTCAGTTCTGGGAGCAGCTGAGGACGGAACACACTGGCCTCGGACCAGCCCCGCCCGGGGGGCCGCCCTGCCCCCACGGCCCAGCCCGAGCTGCGCTGAGCACCCCCTTCCCGCAGCAGGCCGACGCCTGTGACCGGGCATCTCTCATGGCAAGTCGCCCAAGGTCAACAGGGACACGCGGCGCCCGTCTCCAGCTGGCTCCCGGCGCAGGGGAAGCCCACGGGTGTCAGGGGCCCAGCGTGTCGGCTGAGAGAGGCGGGCGGGGCTTCAGTCCCTGGGCTTTTCTGCTTTAGGCAGAAAAGTTCATGTCGAACTTCAGTGAGTTTCGTCTATTACGGTCGAGGGCTGGCACCCGTCTTTTACGCCCGAGTTGGACAGGGGAAATCTGGCCCTACAGCGGCGGGGACCGTCAGCTGGGAACCCACTCTTCGTGAGCACTCTGCACATCCACCATGGCGCCCAGGCCCCCAGATCTCCTAGGTCGGGAACTCACTGAGGTGTCGTGTTCTCTCTTTTATGACACGTGTGGACCCAGGGAGGACAGAAAGCAGCCCCCCCCATCTCCGCGCGCAGCCTGGTACTCACATCCAGCGCTGGTTCCGGGGCCTCCCCTGCCCCAGACAGGGTGGGGCCCATGACGCCTGGGGCAGCGCCGAAGGCCAGCTCGCCACCCGGACCTGAGCTCACTGGGCCCAGGGGCGGACGGGGTGCTGGCGGAGGGTTCGGATGGTGCAGCTGGGGCCCTGGGGGGCCTCCAAGGCTGGGGGTGTGCAGCCCTGGTGGCCCTGGGTTGTGGGCTGTGTCCAGGTGACCCGCTGGTGCCATCTGAGAGAGGAGAGATGGACCTGGTAAAACGGCCCAGGGGCTCCCTGGGGGAACCTCCCCTCCGCCCTTAAGTTCGGCACTGACCTGGCCCGGGAGGCAGGGAGCAGACTTCTCGGGCGTCAGGAGGCTGCTGGGAATGTCCGACTGGTAGGAGATGGGGGTTGGCCCCGGGGTGAACTCGGGAAGGGTTGGGGTGCTGGCTGTGGTGGGCGGGAAGGAGTCAGGGAAGGTCCTGGGCCCCAGGAAGCTGGAACCTGAGAGGGGAAAGCCAGGCCCTGGGTGGGGCACCAAGGAGGGCAGGCTGGCCGCAGGGGCGGCCGCCGCGCTCACCCACCGGTCACACTGATTTCCCGTGAGTCACTATTCGGAATAGGGCACTGGGCTGCTGGGGGAGCTGGCCTGCCGATACCGCGCACTGGCCATGAGGGGACAGACGTAGGGCCTGCCATACCCACGTGGGGTCAGATGGGGCCAGTTCAGGGATGCTGTACCCACCCTGGCTGGGGTAGTCGCCGGGGGCCGGGGCGGAGGTGGGCTGCAAGGGAGCGAAGGGGGCGGGCCCCGGACCCAGCGCAGCGATCATGTCCATCACACTGGGCACGAGTGCGTGCGCGGGGCTCACGCTGCGGCAGCGCTTCGGCGCAGGCCCATCCGCCTCCTCCTTGACGTGCACGTCGGGCTTGACAGGCACCGGCTTCCAGCTGCACATGGGGTCGATGGTGATCTCCTCGCAGTCAGAGCTGGGCGGGTACACAGGGGTTGTCACCACCCATCGCCCTGCCTCTCGGCCCTGGGGCAGTTTCTAGGCAGACCTTGCACTCAAACGCACATGCCATGTGCCCGTGGGATGCCGGCCGGGTGGGAGGCGGATTCCACCGGCTGCCTGGCACTGAGCCGCCCCACAGTGGTCGGCTGAGGGGCCTCCCCACCATCCCAGGCCACCCGCTGCGGAGCACAGACACTGGCAGGTGAGAGGGAAGGCTTACTTCTGGATGTAGACTAGGATGCCCAGCATATACTGGTCCACCTCCAGGCCCTCCAGCAGCGCCGTCTTGCTGTGGAAAACAAAGGGCGTGGCCCAGCCTCACCCTGGGCACAGGCCTGCCCCTTCCCAGCCCTGTCACTCCTCTCGAGGCTGCCCAGTGTGAGGTCACTGGTGTGAGGGAGTCTGCGTGGGGACTGGGTGACATCTGGGCCCTGGGCTGCACCGTCCTAGTGTGTGCTGAGACCCCCCGCCCCGAGGCTGTGCCGCTACTGTCAGCACCCACGTGGGGACTGACCCTGAGACACTCACTTGCACACGGGGCACCTCCAGGTCCCCCGCTCACAGTTGAGCTGCAGGTAGGATTCCAGGTCGAAGCACTGTGGAGGGGACACCATTTCTCTCACTGGCCTGGGGCGACATGGCCAGCCAGCCACCCAGCTGTGCTTCTAGACGGAGGGCTCCTTTCCTTGTGTGTCTGAGAAGCCAGGGCGCCAGGCTCTCGCTACGCCATTTCCCAATCAACCAGGATGGGACAGCTACACAGCCCTTACCGGGACTGGAACGTCGTGGGGCCCAGGCAAGACAGGGCAGCGGTGCCGACAGGGAGCCAGCCCCAGATGTGGTGTTAACAGGAGGGGCAGGGCATGGGCCGTGTCATGCTCAGGTGGCCACTAGGGCAGCTGGCGCACACTTGTCCAGGGACAGAACCTACGGGATGCTCCTGGGGACACAGGAGGCACACCACACCCACGTCCTCAATGTCCTTCAAGCCCGGAGCCTCATGAGTGCAGTGAGGCTGCTATTATTCTTAGAAGAAATAGAAGCCCAGCCTGAGAGGACAGCAGAGGAGCCGGCCACAAGTTGGCCACAGTGCTCGGGCTCTCAGCTGCTGAAGAGTTAGACGGTGGCCATTCTGGCAACGCCTGTGCTGACCACCCACCTGTATGTGGCGACAGTCATGGCCACGGGCAGGGAGCTGGATCCTGCGGAAGGTGACGGGGCACTTGAGGGACACCTTGATGGCCGTCTGTTCCACCCCATCCTCTCCGTTGGGCCCGGGGATAGTGCCGCTGCTGAAGTTCCGCTTTACTGGCACCGACAGGGAAAGGACCTGAGTTCAGAGCCACCCACCAGGACGCAGCAGCTCCGAGGGGCCACCTGGAGCTGACCACTGCCCCCATCCCGGGAGACAGCATCATCCGACATGGGTCATGGCCCTGGGGAGTGGTGGCCACTCACTCTTGGTGACGCAGTGCTCAGCTGGCAGCAGACGCTTCTTCAGGAGGCCCTGCAGCACAGAGCGGACAGCTGGCCGGTGCACCAGCTGCAGCACGAACAGGTGGGACTGCAAGGGGAGTGTGGGTCAGTGGGGCACAGGCCCCCAGGGGACCCTGCTCAGGCCCGTCCCACACTATCATCACTCCAAGGCCTCGAGCCCACCCACCGCTCTCTACACTGCATGACAGGCCCAAGCTGCCCGTCTGAGCGCAGCTGTCTGGAATCCGGGGCACCCGACAAGGGCCAGGGCAAGCTGGGGACTCAGGCCTCCACGAGCTTCCACCCAGAGAGAAGCGGCTCAGCTCGGTCTCTCCTACCTGATAACAGGAGCATCAATCTAACGCCCAGGCATAACAGGGAGGCATTGAGAGTGGGTTTCACTGGGTCCCCCTTCTGAAAAGGTTGGAGGCCAGACAGAACAGGAAATCTGCAGGAGAGGCCCACGGCCGGCGCCGCCCGCACACTCACGCAGCAGCAGGCGGTCACGGTGATCTGGATGGTGTTGCGGCCCGGCTGGCACACGTGCTTCAGGTATAGGGGCTTGTGGGAGGTCTTGTTGTCGCCGCGCTCGATGGTGAGCGGGGTGGCGTTGACGCTGACCTGCACAGAGGCCGGCCAGTTGGTGTTCATCTGCCGGTCCTCGTGGTGGTAGCACTTGAACTGCAGCTCCAGGTCGGGCCTGAGAGGGAGGCCGGAGGCTCAGCGCCAGGCGGACCTCAGGGGCCGCGCGGCGGGGCAGGGCGTGGCGGGCGAGCGGGCGCACGCGCACCTTAGCATCAGTGTCTTGTAGACCGAGTCGCGCAGCTGGAAGGCGTGGTTGCTGACGGCCAGGTTGTGCTGCAGGCGGAAGGGCTCCAGGACCACCCCGTCCCGTACGGGGAAGGTCAGCCGCAGCTCGTCACAGGGGCCGCCGCCTGGGGGCAGGCCGCCCATCAGCACTGCGCGCAGCATGGCAGCTCAAAAGGGTCACCGGGCTGGGCAGTGGCGAGGAGACTGCAGCCATGGTGCTGGGTCTGGGCATCACCTCACCTGGGACTTCGGGCTCAGCCAGCACCTCTGACAGTAACAGGCTTGCCCGGCCCGGTGTCCCCTAAATTATGACCTGAGAACACGCCCCAGCCCACAACGAAGGTGCTTCTGGTGCTTCCGGTGGGGCGGCTGAGGGAATGTCAACGGGCCACCTCCCATCACTCTGGTGCTCAACCTAGGGTTTTAGGACCCCAACTACAGGGGCTCTGAACCAGGAGTGGGCTTCGGGGCTCATGACTCCAATCCCGGTTTTGTGTGCGTGGACATTTTTCTAAAGAAGACCCACATTTGCAGCATCTGCAGAGAGGCCCACGGACAGAGATGCAGATGAAGGAGCCTGCCCCATGTCCCCTGCAGGACTCTGAGCCCCAGGGGCAGGTGACACTCACCAGGGGGTGACGGGTGCAAGGAGCTCACGCTGGGCTTCAGGTCAGGCAGGAAAGGAGACTTGACCTCCTGGCTGGTAGACATGTAGGGGACACCGCTGCCAGGGGTCATGGGCGGCGTGGGGCTCCCTGGCAGTGGGGAGCTGGGGTAGCCCGGGATGGAACGGGTGGGCTGTGGATTCGAGCAAACAGTCAAGGCAGAATGGTGGGGCTAGTGTCTCTGAGCACCCGCTGGGCACGGGCAGAACATCAGTGGGCAGGGGTGCCTGACTGGGCGTCCGTGCTTCCTCTTACCTGGGCGCCCTCGCCCCATACCCACCCCAGGAGCCCCCACCCTGTGCCCGGCTGCCCGTACCCCACTCAGGCCAGGCTGGCTGTAGCTGAGGCTCCCCCCGCTGAAGCTGGCACCCTGCCCGGTGAACTGCTCGGCGGGCTGCAGGAGAGAAAGCCGTGTGTGCCTGGGGCCTGGGGCCCTGGACTTGACCCCAGGAGAGGGCAGGGAGCCCACCACACACATGGGCCCAGGCCTTTATTGCCTTCGTTATATGCTTGTTTTCCAAAAGAATGTACAGGGAGCACTTAGTGGTTTCATAATTCAGATAAGGTGGCCCCACATTAGAAGCCATCGAGGGGCTGCCCTCTCGCCGAGGGTCCCTTCAGAACAAGGCCCCCCACCGCCCTGCATTGCTCAGGACCCCTGTGAAGCCCTTGGCTCTTGGTCACTGAGCGCACACAGGCACCCCGGCAGGCCCAGTCTGCCTCAAGGTCATCTGTGTCGCAGTGTGTGGTGGGGGCTGCCACAGGGCCCGGAGGAGCTGGCCTTACCTTGTAGTGCAGTCCCGGGGGACCAGACGTGGACAGGGGCAGCCTGTGACCAGGGTAGGAGGAGGGGGCAGTGGACTGCCCAGGGCCAGGTGCGTACTGGCCTCCTGGCAGGTACTGCTGCCCCGGGTACACCTGAAAGAGGAAAGAGGTGAACGCCCAGGGGAGGGACAGGCATCAGGGAGGGACAGCAGTGCCCCCGTCGGGCATGGCCTGGCTTCTAACATGCAGACTTGGACTTCCCGATGGCTCTGGGTGGCGTTCAGGGCAAGGTCCCGACACTCACCTCACTGGAGTAGGCTCTCTTGACCCCCTGTCGGGGCAGCGGCTGGGCCTGGGGGGGCCCAGGGTACCCGTGCTGGGGCAGGCGCTGCCCTGCATACAAGGGTGCCATGCCGGCGGCCCGGGTGGGGTTCATGCCCACGGAGCTCATGCTGGAAGGGCCCATCAGTCCTCCCACGCTGGCAGGGTTCATGCTGCTGGGGACGCTGGGCCCCCGGGGCCCTCCGTGCGGCAGGAACTGGCTGTTGAAGGACTGCGCGGCCCCCATCTGGGAAGAGGAGAGAGGGGCCCTCGAGGCCTGCCCGGCGCTGCGGGCGCGGCCCGCCCACACCCCTGGGCCTCGCGCAGCGGGCAAGGCTGCCCGCCTCACCGGGCGGCGCCTCACCGCTCCGTACTGCCCCAGCTCCTGGCCCTGCTTCTCCTGCAGGGCGGCCACAGTGGCCGTGGCAGTGGCGGTGGCGGTGGCGGCAGCAGCAGCGACGGCAGCGGCTGCTGCCGCTTGAGTGAAGTCCGTGGAGGGTCGCGCAGCATGTGAGGCGAGGCCCAGGCCCCCTGGTCCCCCGGGGCCTCCATACCTGCAAGAGGCACAGGTGGCCCTGTTCTGAGGTGCTCCCCGGACTGTCCTCCCCAGACCCCCATGCTGACGGTGGGAGGCAGCAGGTCCACCAGATCACTGTCACAGCTCCCAGGTGCCTGCCCCGCGCGCTCCAGCACACCTGCCAGGTGAGGGGTCCCGCTTACCCGGTGGTGAAGCCCCCGCGCCCATACACCCCCTGCTGCATGTAGCCCTTGCTGGCACCGCCTTCACCAAATGCTGGCTGTCCCAAGCACTGCGGGGAGCTCAGGGCCGAGCTGCCGCCCGCCATGCCAGGCATCGTCGAGCTGCCGGGAGGGCTCCCTGCAGGGCCCATGGGGTTCCCCAAAACCTGCGAGGAAGCAAGAATCACCAAAGGGAACCATACAACTTGTTCCACAAGGTGGTTCCTAAGTGCTGGAAAGAAGGGGCATGGCAGGTGAGGTGGTGGTAACCGGGGAAGGAGGGGGCCTGGCAGGGGGAGAGGTCTGGCAAGGGAGCGGCTCACAGGTGGGAGTAGAGGCCAGGTGAATACAGGGGTGAATCCCAGCCTCGTGTACAGGGAGAACTACTTCCCAGAGACCCGGACCCCGGGGAGCTGTGGCTGCGTTCCCTCTGAGGCCCGAGCTGGGCTCTGGCCGCTTTCAGGGGCGGGGCCCAGGGGTGAGCTCACCTGGCTCTGTGCCGTGTTGCCCACTCCCCACACGGTCGTGACCACGGACAGCGATCCTGCAGGCTGAGTGGCACTCTGTTGCCAAGGCACGGCCTCGTAAGCAAAGGGACCATCACTGCACGGAGAGAGGTGGCAGGAGGCCTGGTCAGGAGGCTGGGAGCAGAGGGATCCGCTCGGCCACCCCACCCATGTCCCTGTGGCCCGAGAGGGGGGGGCAGCGAGCCCCACTCACCCGTGTTGTGCGGGGGGCAGGGCAGGTTTCATAGGATTCATGGGGTTCATTGGCTTGGGAGCAGCCCAAAGGCCAGGTCGGTGTGTGGCAGGAACTGACCCTCACGGGAGCTGACGTGAGACTCAGCTGCTCTGGCTGCCGAGATGGCGGAAGGACAAGGACATCAGTGGAGGTGCAGTGGGGACCTTGTCCGCAGGGAGCTGGGCGGAGGCAGCCCCCCACAGCCAGCCCTGCTCTCCTGTTTCCAGTGATGGAGGGCGGGACAGCTGAGCCTGGGGTCCCAGGGTGGGAGTGGGGGCTCAGGTCTGCCCACCCTCCAAACCCAGCCCAGAGCCAGCATTAGCCCTTTATGGCCAGGCCCTAGAATGGCTCTGGAAGCAGGATTTTGAATCCCAAATACTTCCTACACGAAGGCCCGGATAATCACAAAAGCCAGGGACATCCAGAGCCCCGAAGGCTGGCTGGCAAGGAGGACGGGCCTGGGACGTGGGCGGGGCCAGCAGCCCCCAGGGAGCCTCTCAGGGCAGAGTTCCCAGCAGGACAGGGGCACACACACAGCAAAGCATCATGGGTGGGGGGTTGGTGAGCACCCAGGGACATGGCAGCAGAGGCCGATGCATGCTAGTGGGTCCCATGTGCCAATGTGGGCACTTCCTACTGTGTGGGCTGGCGGAACTCCGGGCTGCCAGTGACCCGACACCCCCACAAGCCAGCCCTTCACCAACAGGCCTGAGCCCCTCGCTGGCTCCCAGAGCCACTTTCCGTGCCCATCTCTGCCGGCCCTAACCAGAGGTGCGCTGGCTGTGGTTCTCAGAGGGGCCCCTGGGAGTACCTCTTGGGGTCGAGGGTCATGCCTTTTACCTTTTAGGGGCTGCAAGGTCTCACATAGAGACATGCCTCCTAGGACCCTCCGGAGATGTGCCCCAGCACTCGTGGTGCCTCCCTCAGGCACAAGAAGGTGGCCCCAGCACCCACCCAACCCCAAGGCTCACATTCCTGAGTGCTGACAGGCAGCGAGGGAGGCAGGGTTACCATCCCGTCCTCTGCAGCATCCTGGAGGCAAGCCTGGGCCAGGGCCCAGAGCAGGTAAGGGCTACAGTGGGTTGGGTGGGGCTCTGCCTTGGGGGCGTGTGGTCCTCACTGACCCATCCCACCAGAGCTCGCAGGTAAGCAGGTCCCAGAGTTGCAGGAGAGAGGGAGAGGGAGACAGCGGGCTGCTTGCCCACCTCCCACTGTCCCCCCCGCCCCGCCCAGAGGAGTCAGGCCCAGGCTCACACCACCTCCCACCCCCCACCCCGGTGCAAGCCCCACTCAGGAAGCAGAGGCCAGAAATAGTGCAGGTGCTGGCTGCAGAAGGCTCAGCACCTGGACTCTGGGCAGAGGCAGGACAGGGAGCCAAGATCGTTCGGCCCGACAGGGGAAGGCTGGCGACCCCAGGACCCACTGCCCGACACTGGGACAGTGCCACTGGCAGTGTGGGGAGACCTGTCAACAGCCAGAAACTCCTCAGGCCTGCTGAGGGCGCTGGAGCAGCGTGCAGGGTTTTCAGGATTGAGAGTACTGGTGGCTAATTCAGACTGTGGTGTTGGCGATCGACAGAGCAGAGAGCATCAAACAGACCCAGCTGATTTCTGACAAAGGTGTACAAATTGTGCACTGGCGGGGGGATGACATTCCAGCACGTGGTGCGGGGCAGTTGGACAGCCAGGCACAGGCCAGACCTAAACCTCGGCCTCACGGAAATCAGCTCGCAGTGGGTCACAGAAGGAATGCTGCCCAAAACCAGAGAAAACCTTCAGGGAGCACGGAGTTCTGAAGGAGCGAGCGCAAAGGAAAGGGCTCTTGGATATGATAGCAAAAGCGCAATCCATAAAAGGAAAACCTGAAAACTTTTGCTCTGTGAAAGAAGCTAAGAAGATGAGAAAACAAGCTACAGGCTGGGAGAAATATTTGCAAACCACGTTCCTGACAAGACTGGTATCTGGAATTTATACTAAAAAACCCTCCAGTTAGGAAACGGGCAAAAGACACGAAGAGACATTTCAACAAGGACGACGTGCAGGTGGCAGACGAGCCCAGGAGACGCGGCTCGGCGTCATGGGCCACAGGGAAATGGACAGCGACACCATGTGCAATGTCACTGCACCCCGACCACAGTGGCTGAGGTACAAAGTGGTGACACTGGATCCCTCCTACGTCGCGGGTGGGAGTGAGATGGTGCAGCCCCTCTGGAAAAGGGTTGGCTGCTGCTTCTAACACAGCCTGCAGCTGCCTCCCGCCCTGCAACTTGCTCCTGAACGAGCGTCTCCGATGGCCGTAAACATGTTCATTTCTACGTGAATGTCTATGGAAGCTGTACTCAACTGCAGAAGAATGGAAACCCAGGGGTCAAGGTCACCCAAGTGTAGAGCACACATGGCCGAAAGCATAAAAAGAGTGAGCTGGTGCAGGCGCCAGCCTGAGGGACTCTCCCGAGAAACGTGCTATGTGGGAAAAGCCAGTCCCCAAAGGCTACACACTGTATGATTCCCTTTATGTAACATTCCTGAAATGAAGACATTACAGAAAAGGAGAACAGACAGTGGTTGACGGCAGGAATGCCATTCTGTCTGTCGCCTCCTCCCCGGGCTTCCTGCTGTGACACTTACTATAGTTTTGCAAGATGTTATCCCGGGACAGCCAGGTAAAGGACACACCGGGTATTATTATTTTTTTTTTTTGAGGGCAGTGTCACTGGCCCTCACTTGTGGGAACGAACCGGGGCCGCTGACTTCCCAAGCCCAGCGCCCAACCACCGCGCCACTCGGCTGGCCCCGGGCATTATTTCTTACTACTGCACATGAATCTAGAATTTATCACAAATAAAAACTTAGTTAACAAACCACCAGCACCATCAGCCCTCTCTCTCCAGAGATGCCCATGGCACTCCTTTTCCACCTTGGAGCTGTTTGGTTTGGTCAGGTGGGGACGAGCAGGAGGCTGAGTCCCAGGGCAGAGGTCTTCCCTTCCGGGCAGCCACCAGGACCTCGGGGAGGGCTGGGAGGAAGGGGACAGGGCAGGTGCAGGGTGGCCCCTACACCACGTGGGTCTGGGGAATTCCGCCCCCAGGCCTCTCTGCTGTGGACCAGACCACAGACATTTCCAGTTCCCCACCCCGAGCTGACTCCGCGGGGGGGGTGACTTCCTGCCTGCACAGCCCCTGACGCGAGTCTGCTCTCCTCTCCAGGAAGACCCGCACTCCGCAGGTGCCTCTGCAGGTTCCCTCGGGAAGGGAGAGGCGGGCCCTGAGCACTGACCCTCCTCCTCCTCCTTCCTGGCAGGCCTGTGCCTGCCTGTGCCATTCCAGCTGGAAGCCAGGACCCCTGGGTCCGTCTACAAGGCCACAGGGCTTTCGGATCACACCTTCCTCCAGAAAAAGAGGTCCAGACAGGTCACTACCCAGAACCTCAGAGCAGCTGCATGCCAACCAAAGGCGGCCACTAATGGGGGTCAGCCCTTTACCGCCTCCATCGCATCCCTCTGCCTGGTCACCCAGGAGCAGCATGAGCCGACCCCAGGAGGGCAGCCCGTCTCCTACAGGGCAGCGGTTCACTGCCTCCAGCACTAGCAGGCCACTCCAGAAGGCCGGCCGCAAGTCAAACGGGGAGGACACGAAGGTGGCCGCAAGTCCTGTCCCTCCTACCTGTGAGGCCACAGCACTGCTGGCGTTCACCCAGAACGCCCGGGACGGAGCGTTTAGGAGTGGCCTGGGTGTGGGACATTTCAGAGACTCGTTGAAGGACTCTGCTACTCTGAGCCTCAGTTTATATGTAAAATGGGTACCCGGTGGCCAGCCTAGGGTTGAGGAAAGGGGAGGACATGTGACCACCTTTATGGCACCAGCCCTGGCCCCTGTCTTGGACAGAGGCGCTAGTGGACACTCCACGGGGAGGCCTGGCTGCCCTTGGTGAGCCGGTGAAGTCCAGCGGTCCCTCCGGAGCAGCTCTGAACCTGTGCCCCGCCGTCTCCCCGTCCTCTCCCCCGAGTCCTCTGCAGCCTGTAGCCGGTCCCTGGGTGTGACGAGTCCCCACAGCCGGGGCCCGTGGGCGGAGGTTAAGATGCCCTCACTTGCCCCGCTACCTCTCTGCAGCCTGTTCCGCGGAGGCCCTCGGGTCCGGCAGGCCAGAGCGGGGGTGCCGGCCCTAGCCGGCCCTTCCCGTCCCGTGCACGGAGTTACACGTCCTGTGCACGACGCCCCTGCGGAGCCTTCCAACAGACGCCTCACAGACACCAGACATCGCACTGGTGTCCTGCAACTACGGGGAGAGGGCGTGGGCGCGCTGGGGGCAGGTCAGGGATGGAGGGGGCACCAGGCAAGTGGGGGCAGGTCAGGGATGGAGGGGCTCCAGGCAGGGGGCGGGTCAGGGATGGAGGGGGCACCAGGGCAGGTCAGGGATGGAGGGGCTCCAGGCGGGGTCAGGGATGGAGGGAGCACCAGGGCAGGTCAGGGATGGAGGGGCTCCAGGCTGGGTCAGGGATGGAGGGGCTCCAGGGCGGGTCAGGGATGGAGGGGCTCCAGGTCAGGGATGGAGGGGCTCCAGGGCAGGGGCGGGTCAGGGATGGAGGGGCTCCCGGGAGGGTGCGGGCTGGAGGGGCTCCAGGGCAGGGGGCGGGTCAGGGATGGAGGGGCTCCAGGGCGGGTCAGGGATGGAGGGGGCACCAGGCTGGGGCAGGGATGGAGGGGCACCAGGTCCGGGATGGAGGGGCACCAGGGCCGGGATGGAGGGGCACCAGGGCGGGTCAGGGATGGAGGGGCTCCAGGGTGGGTCAGGGATGGAGGGGCTCCAGGGCGGGTCAGGGATGGAGGGGCTCCAGGCAGGGGGCGGGTCAGGGATGGAGGGGCACCAGGTCAGGGATGGAGGGGGCACCAGGGCGGGTCAGGGATGGAGGGGCTCCAGGGCGGGTCAGGGATGGAGGGGCTCCAGGGCAGGGATGGAGGGGCTCCAGGCGGGGGCAGGGCGCTGGCGCCTGCGCTGCGGGGTGAACCCCGAGACCCACGGCCGGGCTGCAAGGTCAGGGGCGCCGGCCGGGCAGGACCTCGCGGGCCCGAGGGGCGGCCGCCGGGCCAGGGCGCGGGCCCGGCTTCCGGCGCCACACAAAGGCTCCAGGGAGGGTCGCCCGCGCGCAGCCGGCCGCCCGGGACCACGACGCACGCGCGGCAGGGATCCCGGCCCCGGGGCCCGCGGGGGCGCCGCACCTGCCGCCCGCACCTGCCGCCCCGCCGCCCGCCCCCGCCCCGCCCGCTCACCTCCGCGCGGCCCGGCCCGGCCCCTCGCCGCCGCCGCCCCCGGCCCGCGCCGCTCCATGCGCTCAGCCCGCCCTGCGCGCCGCCGGCCGACCAGGGGCCGCCGCCGCCCGCGCCATCGCGCCGCCGCCGCTCCCAGGGCACAATGGAGCCGCCGCGCCGCTCATGCATATGCATGACGCCGCCGCGCGGCCCCGCCCCCAGGCCAGAGCAGTGGAGCCCCGAGCCGGCGCTCGGCGGGGCGGCCGGGGCGGCGGGCGGGCGGGCGGGCGAGGGGGCGGCGGGCGGGCGGGCGAGCGAGCAGAGCGCCACGTGCGCCCCCGCCCCTCCACACCTTGCGGAAGACCGCGTCCACGGAGCCACCCCCGCTTCCTTCTCGCTCTCCGCGGGGGCGGGGCTGGAGGCGGGGCCAGGGCGGAGGGGCGGGGCCCGCCCGGGCGGGAGGCGGGGCCCGGCGGGGAGGCGGGCAGAGGGGCGGGGCCGGGCGGGCGGGGCGGCGGGTGGGCGGGGCCTGCGCGAGGTCGGGAGGGCAGGTGGCGGTGGCCGGGAGTGGTCTTGTTAGGGAAAAGCACTGGCACCGAACAGGTGACTTTGCTCGCTGCTCTGCGTCTTCCCACAGCTGCCGCCATTGAAACGTTCTTGAGTTCCAGCAGCTGCACCTTCCAAATGCTATTATGACCCTTTAAGTTATTCTCCACTTTTTCCTATCCTCCTTTAGTGTCGTGAGCCGGATGTGCCTTTCAGCGTAGCAGTCTCACACACGTTTGTGTCTCTCCACAGTGTCACACTTTATTCGAATAAAGCTATGGATCTGGTCCTACTGACTCAGGCAATAACCCAGGCTCCGCCCAGAGGACAGACAGCCTCCAGTAGTTGAGGTTGAGCAGTTTCACACAAGAGGGTCCCACAGGTTTGCAAGCCAGAGGGTTAGGTAAGGTGAACAGTCTTATGCAAGAAGAATGAGCGAGAGAGAGAGGGAGTCCGGGGTTCAGTGAGAGTCGCTTCAGCCCTGGGGTGCATAGAAATCCGGCATCAGGCTGGGCCGGTGACATGGTCAGGAGGCGAGGCTTCAAGCGCGCCACCTGGGACCGGTGCAGGTGCAGCTGTCAGCTGAGGCCTGACCGAGGAGCCGTCAGAGGGCTCGGATCTTACGCTTGAGACTGGGTGTGGTGCCCCCATCTGCAGTCCAATAAAGCCGTCCAGGTGGTCACACTCCACCCTGGAGTTACCTGGTTAGGGCTGCCACTGAGTATGCTTTTCACAGGATGCTGTGGCATGGCTGTCACTTTGTGACTGACACAACTATCAGAGTCATAATCAATGCTCCATACACTTAGGAAGACCACATTCGCTCATGATTACCCGTTTTTTGTGTTAAAGTATACATAACATGAAATTTACCACCTCAACAAATTTTAACCAGTTCAGTGGCACTGAGCACACTCACACTGGTGCAGCTGTCACCACTTCCATTCACAGAACTGTCATCCTGCAAAGCCGGAACCCTGTCTCCAACAAACCCTGGCGCCCCGCCCCTCCCCCAGCCTGGCACCGCCACCGGCTTTCTGTCTTTATGAATCTGACAACTCCAGGGACCGCATGTAAGTGGAATCATTCAGTATTTGTACTTTTGTGTCTGTCTTATGTTCTCAAGGTTCCTCCAGGTTGTAGCAGGTGTTAGATTTCCTACCTTTTTAAGGCTGGATAATATTCCATTGCATCTATGCACATTTTATCCATTCATCTGTCCACAAACACCCCACAATTAATTTTTGAAATTGCTGAAATTTCTTCCTTCCAGGCTGTCTGAACCCTGTGCTCTGTTTCTTTTGAGAACCATTAGTTCATGGAACAAATATGGTGGGCTGGCTGTGTGCCAGGCACACTGAGAAAATGGAAGTGTTGGGGAGGACTTCCACAGATGCCGTGACCCACGCCTCCCTGCCCGCCTGGTCCCCACTTCCTGTCTCCAGTCTTTGCTCCATGCACTGGGCCCAATGATTGCTCCCAGTGACATATCTGTGTCCTAGTCCCCAGAGCCTGTGACTGTCACCTGTATGGCAAAAGGTGTGGCTAAGTTACGGACAGCCAGAGGAGAAGCTTATCTTGTACTATCCTGGTGGGCCCTGAAAGCATCAGAGAGAGGCTTGAAGACTTTGAGAAAGACACACAGACAGCGATGTGACCGCGGGGCAGAGACTGGAGTGATGTGGGCACCAGCCCAGGAAGGAGCCTGTCCTGGAGCCTCCAGAAGAACCGTGGCCCTGCCCACACCTGGGTTTCGGACTTCCGGCCCCCAGACTGTGAGAGAGCAGCTTTCTGTTGCTGGGAGCTGTGCAGTCCATGGTCATGCTCCTGCCCTTGCGTCCTCTGGTTCTCTCTGGGGTCGATGTCTCCTGTCCTCATCAGGTCATCAGCGTCTCCACCTGGAAGTGGTGACCAGACAGACCACTCTTCCGGGATCTCCCATCTCCCTGGAGCCACCTCCCCTTCCTCTGGACTCGCTGTCCCTCCGCTTCCTCCCCGGATCCCACCTCAGCCAGCGCTCACCACGGGCGCCTTCTCAGTGGGCTGCGCTCCGCTTCCCTGCGCAGAGAAGGGGCCCTCCCCAGGCTCAGCCCTGGGAGCGTCTCTCCCGCACACTGTGTCTGCAGTGGCTCTGTGTGAAAAGGACTCCCACGCAGTGCCCGCTTCCCTCACCCCCCTGAACCTGGCTGACCTGACGGGTGCACTTCTCTTTCTGATGCCAATCTCCACCTGTCCACAATGGAGCCCCCCCCCACAGGATGGCAGCTCCTGCAGATTCCTCTCAGCATGGCCCCAGCCCTGCCGGCTCTCTCTTTGTTCTCAGTAATGTCTTAATTGAGATACAATTGACAGTCCACACAACTCACCTGTATGAAGTGTACAGTTCAATGGTGGTGTGTGTATTCAGGGCTGAGAACATTTTCATCACCCCAGAGAAATGGCACACCCGTCAGCAGCCCCCCGCCCCCAGCCCCAGCCCCTGGCAAACACTCAGCTCCCTCTGGTCCCCATGCATTGGCCTACTCTGGACATTTCCTACGTCCGAAATCAGACAGTATATGGCCTTCCGCAGCTAGTGGCCTTCACTCATGTCTCCAAGGTCCCTGCACGCTGCAGCAGGCGTCAGTGCTTCATTCCTTGTCCCTGACTGAGTCATGCTCCACTCCGTGGGCAGACCACCCATCAGGGGTGGACATTTGGGTTGTTTCCACTTTTTGGCTGCTGTGAATGTTCACGTACAAGTTTCTATGTTTTCATGCCTCCAGCTCTGTACCTGACAGCGGACTTGGTGGGTCTCAAGCTGACTCGATGTTAAACCTTTGAGGAGCCTCCACCCCATTTCCCACAGCGGCTGCAGCTTTTCACACTCCCTCTCACAGTGCCTGAGGCGTCCGACTTCTCCGCTGTATCTTTTTCATTATAGTCCTGCAGTGAATGTGGCCTATCTCCTGGTGGTTCTGACTTGCACTTTACTCCCTGGCGCTAATGATATTGAGTGTCTTTTCTTGTGTCTGTCAGCTGTTTGTGTATTTTAATTGAGTTAGTTGTGTTTTTATTATTGAGTTGTAGGAATTCTTGATATATTCTACACACAAGTCTCTTATCAGATATATGATTTGTAAATATTTCCTCTCATTCTGTGGGTTGTCTTTTCACTTTCTTAATGGTGGCTTTTGACTCACAAAATCTTTAATTTTCATAAAGCCTGATTTATCTATATTTCCATTGGTTACTTAGGCTTTTCTTTTTTTTTTTTTTTTGAGGGCAGTGTCACTGGCCCTCATATGTGGAACCGAACCGGGGCCGCTGGCTTCCCAGGCCAGCGCTACTTAGGCTTTTCTTGTCATATATATAAGAAACTGTTGCCTAATCCAGAGTCACAAAGATTTACCCCTGTTTTCTTCTAACAGCTTTGTAATTTTAGCACTGACATGTAGGCCCTTGATCCAATGAGTTCATTTTTGTATATACAGTGTAAGCTGTGGGTTCAAGTTTATTCTTTTTCATATGGATATCCAATTGTCCCATCATTATTTGCTGAAAAGACTATATAGCCCTGTCGACAATCACTTCATGATAACTTGACGGTTTATTTCGGAACTCAGTTTTACTCCTTGATCTATATGTCTGTCCTATGCCAATACCTCATGCAGTTGATCACTGTAACTTTGTAGTAAGTTTTGAAACTGGGAAATGTGTGTCCTCTTCTTTCTCTGTTTTCCCTTTTCCAGATTGTTTTGGATACTCTGCGTCCCTTGAATGTCCATACGAATTTTAGGATCAGCTTGTCAATTTCTACATAAAAATCTGGGATTTCAATAGAGATTATGTGGAATCTGGAAATTAATTTGGAAAGTGATGCCATCTTAATGATAGTAAGTCTTTTGCTCAAGAACATGGGATGTTTTCCCACTTATTTAGGTGTTCTTTAGTTTTTTTCAACAATAGTTTATAGTTTTTAGTGTATAAGTTTTGCACTTCTTTTGTTAACCTTATTCCTAAGCATTTTATTACTTTTGATGCTATTGTGGATGGAATTTTTTCTTGATTTCATTTTCGGTTTGTTCATTGCTACTGTATATAAGTATAATAGATTCTTTTTTTTTTTATTAGTTTCAGGTGTACAAAACAACATAATGATTAGATATTTACACCCCTTACAAAGTGATAGCCCCCCAATGTACTACCCCTCTGACACTGTACATAGCTGTCACAATATCAATCACTATATTCCCTATGCTGTACTTTACATCCCATGTCCAAAGGAGTTTTTTCCTTTCTTAAAATGTGTATACATTTTTTTGGCACCCTCTGTGTATGTGTGTGTGTATATATATCTGGCATTCAATATTATATTAGTTTTCATGTGTACAGCAGTGGTTAGGCCTTTATATAATCTATGAAGTGACTCCCCCCCAGTAGGTCCAGTACCCATCTGACACCCTACAGAGTCTTCACAACATTATTGACTCTATTCCCCCTGCTGAATGGGTTCTTGTATATTGATCTTGTATCCTGCAATCTAGCTGACTTCAGTTACTAATTCTAACAGTTTTAAAATGGATTCCTTAGAATTCTGTCTGTAAGATCGTGTCACTTGCACATGGAGACCGTTTCACTTCTCTCTGTCCAACTTGCACGTCTTTTATCGCATTTTCTTGCCTAATCGCCTGATGAGCCCCTCTGGTACCACGCTAACTAGATGTGGTGAGATGTGTCCTCATTGGCGCTACGTCTCCCAGTCTCTGCCTGTACCGATGACCCGACAGCCAGGGGGAGCCTTTAGGGCATGTCAGCATGTGTCACTGCTCTGCTCAGAGCCATGTAGCGACTTCCTGCTGATGACAGCCAGCTCCTCACCAGGGCTGTGCTCTGGCCCAGCGATCCTCACCTTCACTTCTGTCACTCTCCCTGCTCACTGTGCCCCAGCCACACTGGATGACTTGTTGAGTCCCAACCTCTCCATCTGTTTGCATTTCCACTTCCTGTACTTTCCCCTGGGTTACTCCTTTCCCAGGTTTCCATGTGGCTTGTTCCCTTATTTCCTTTGGGTCAGTGGTTCCCATATTTTTGGTCTTCGGACTTTGTACTCTTAAAAATTATTGAGAGTGGGCCAGCCGAGTGGCGCTTGAGAGCTGGTTTGGGGACGCCAGCGGCCCCGGTTCGGATCCCACATATGAGGGCCAGTGACACTGCCCTCTACAGCTAACAACAGCTCCACCTGGAGCTGGGCTGTGCGGGCCCCGGTGACGGTGTGGGCTGCAGCCCCTGCTGCGGTGGGCTGCCATAGGCTACAGTGAGTGGCCGGCGGAGGTCGTGGGTGGCTGGTGGACAGCGTGAGCTGCCGGTAGCTGCAGTGAGCGACATCCAGAGGCTGGTGACCGATCCGCCTCATCCGGGAAGAGCGCGGTGAGGATGCCAACATGGGCCAGTGGGGCAGCGTCCTCCGCGGCTAGACTGAGGAACGGGAGGACAGCAACTTGTCTGTTCCCCTCCCCCGATTCCCCAACGCTGTTCCCCTCCCCCAATTCCCCAATATAATCTTAAAAAAAAAAATTATTGAGAGTGAATTCTGCTTCCAGGAAGATGGAGCAGATGTGCTTTTCCCTATTCTTTCTGCTAAGTATAACTAAAGCCCTAGAAATTATGGATAGATAAATAAAACGTAAGAAGTCTCTGAAAAGAGGATAGAAAATAGAGGCCGACTGACTAGAGACCTCGGGACCCACGGCATGACCCAGCAGTGACTTCTGAGTTTTCTTTGTCCTCTTATATCCCAGAATGGGTGCTGAACAAGCTGGCAACCCAGAAATGCCAACAGGCGCAGACCAAGAGAAGTCAGCTCTCTGGCCAGAAGACCAAGGAAGGGGCAGCCTAGTGGGACAGAAAACTCTTAGACAATAACCACCCTACCCTGGCCAACACCACAGGAAACACTGTGGTGCCTCCTCCCCCCTCCCAAGTGAAACCTGAGTGAGCAGCCTGACCCTCAGCTGGCTTTCATGTGGCCGCCACCTCCCCACACTGGGGTGGTGTCAGAGGAGGGCTCTGACCACACTCAGTGGTAAAGTATCAGTGGAGGAGACCACGTGGGTATGACCCTCTCATCTAGGGAGGTAAAAGTGGAGGTCCAGTGGGGACAACAATGACTCCCCGCACAGCTGTAATAAGGAGACCTCCCACAGGGTGTCACTGGAGGCCCGGGGGACACCTACCTGGCAGTAATGAGAAGGTGCTTTCCCATCTGCTGAAGTGGTGTAAGAAGAAGCCATTTAAAAGCAAGTTTTAAATAAGACCTAGAGTGTCATAATACTTAAAGAGTCCAGTTTTCTTTTTTGTTTTTGACCTGGAAATATTTTTTTTCTTTTTTTATTAGTTTTAAGTGTACAACACAATGCAATAGTTATACTCTTTACCCCCCAAAGTGAAAACCCCCTCCCCCAGTTCGCCACCCCACTCCCCCCCCATATCATACATATCCATCACAACTCCCCTGACTCCCCTCCACAGTATACTCCACATCCCGTGACCATCCACATATTCAGTTGCAGTCGGCATACAATACTATACAACAGCTTCAGGTGTACAGTACAGTGATCAAGCCTCTACTCCATCCATGAAGTGGTCTTCCTAACAAAACACGTGACCATCTGACACCCCACAAAATTTTTACCACATTATTATATTCCCCAAACAGTCTTTCATATCCTTGTGACAATACTGTAGTTACCTATTTATGCTGTCTAATCCCTTCCCCTTCCTCCTTATCCCCATCCCCTCCCAACTAGCAACCCTCAGTTTTTCCTCTACATCTACGAGTCTGTTTACTTTAATCGTTCACTTAGCTCTTCAGACTCCACACAAGTGAGATCACATGGTACCTGTCCTTCTCCGACTGACTTATTTCTCACAACATAATAGTCTCTTCACAACATTATCGATTACATTCCCAGAACTGCCCCCATCTCCCTGTGGCAACATTGTAGTCCCACCTACACTGTCCAAAACCTTCCCCTTCTCCCTCTCTCCTTCTTCTCCACAAGAGTCCAGTTTTCAAGGGCCGGCCGAGTGGCTCAGTTGATTAAGAGCTCGCTCAAGAGTGCGAGCTGAGCTCTGAGCAACGGCAGTTCGATGCCCAGCCCAAGCTGAGCTGCTGCTGAGCTGCCAACAGGTGGCAGGATGGCTCAGCTAAAAAAAAAAAAAAAAAGTCCAGTTTTCAATAAAAAATCACGTGTCATATGAAGGTTCTGGAAGATATCAAACTAAATTTAAGAGACTATCAATAGATGTTAACACCAAGATGACAGAGATGTTAGAATTATCTGGCAAAGATTTTAAAGCAGCCGTTGTAAAAATGCTTCAATAAGCAATTATGAATACTCTTGAAACAAATTTTAAAAACAGAAAACCTCAATAAATAGGAGATGTAAGGAAGAACCAAATGGAAAATTTAGAAGTAAAAAAATACAACAACTGAAATTTAAAAACTCACTTGATAGGCTCAATGGCAGAGTGGAGAGGACAGAGGATGGGGAACTGGAAGAAAGAACAAGAATTACCCTGAACAACAGAGAAAATTGACTGAAAAAACAAAACAAAACAAAAAACAGCGCCTGAGGGACCTATGGACCTATACCAAAAGACCTAACACTCCTGTTCATCCAGTCCTGAAAGGAGAGGAGAAAGAGGGCGATTGAAAAGGTACTCAGGGCCGGCCGAGTGGCGCGGCGGCTAAGCGCTGGCCTGGGAAGCCAGCGGCCCCGGTTCGGTCCCACATAAGAGGGCCAGTGACACTGCCCTCAAAAAAAAAAAAAAAAAAAAGGTACTCAGATAATGGCAGAAAATGTCCCAAATATGACAGGAGGCATAAATCTACAGATTCAAGGTGAGCAAATCCCGAAGTGATAAACCCAGAGAAATCAATACCAAGGCCTATCGTACGCAAACTTCTAAAAACTAAAGCAAATAAAAACTGTTCCAAGCAGCAGGACAATTCATAGGAGAGGATTTCTCACCAGAAACCACGTAGCCAGAAGGAAGGTGCAACGGTTTTCAGGTGCTGAAAGAAACCGCTGTCAGCCCAGAATGTGGCGTCCAGCAAGTGTCCCCGAGGAGGTAAGCAGTGAGAACACTCTCAGATGTAGGAAGGCTACGGGCGTTTGTCACTAGCAGACCTACCCTAAGAGAACAGCTAAAAGCAGTTCTCTAAACAGAAAGGAAATGATTCAAAATAAGAAAAAAGCATCTTAGGATAACCAGGAAGGAAAAATAATACCAAAAGCAAAAATTGTTTTTTTGTTTTTTTTGAGGGCAGTGTCACTGGCCCTCATATGTGGGACCTGAACCGGGGCCGCTGGCTTCCCAAGCCAGCGCTTAACCACTGCGCCACTCGGCCGGCCCCCAAAAGCAAAAATTGTTGAACAGAATTTTTCTCCGTTTGAATCTTCTGAAGGCTGTTCTTAAGGCTACACTTCAGACTAGGGGAGTGGAAAATCAGCATCCCAACCCGTGACTGGAGACGGCCTGGAGCTCCCTCAGGTGACCAGGGAGTCAGGCGGACAGGCCGGCCACGTAGTCTCCTGGGCTGGGGAGACATCCCCCCAGTGGCCAGCCCACTCCCGCAGGTGGGGGACGGGAGGGTGTGGTGGAGGCTCGTGGGGGTGGGGGAGGGGAGAGGCGGAAGGGAACCAGCCCAGCTTATAACGTGAGCGAGCTCTGGAAGTGTGATGGTCAGCGTGGCCACTATAGTTAATGCTTTCTTGCATATTTTGAGGCTCCTGAGTGGGTCTTAAAAGCTTTTATCATCAGGAAAAACTTGTAACTGTGTGAGATGGCGGATGTTAACGGCTCACTGTGATCATTTCACAATTCATACAACACCGAATTACTGTGTTGTGCACCGGACACTAACATTTGTCAATTGTACCTCAATTACAAATAGGGCCCTGATTGGGGGAGGACGGGGGGCAGGAATGAAGGTGATGTCAGTGTGGGGGAGGGGAGGTCCTGAGGGGCACAGCGCCCCACTCAGTGCATTTCGGGATGCAAGCTGGGGGTCTAAGTGCAGCTGTGGTGGGAAACCTGAGAAGTTGGCTTAGCTCCAAGCGGTTTCGTTTCTGTTGAGTCCAGTCCCAATTGAATACGACAGGGATGGGGAGTTGACTGCCCTAATTTAGGGCAGAAATGGTCTGACATTGACTCATTTCCTCTAAGATGGAATCGCAGAGGGCCGACACTTGACCCTGAGCCCAGTGAACGAGGCCTCGGTCACCTGTGCTGTGTCCCTGGCTTCTCGGCACCTGTCCGGGACACACCTGTCACTCCTGGGGGCTGCAAGCTCCTCAGGCCTGGCCCCTTGGGGGGAGCAGAGCTTCCATGGCTGGCGCGGTGTCGCCAGGGCCTTTATGTCCAGCAGAGCCCACGAAGCTCCTGCGCAGGCCCACACACACTCACGTGCACACTCAGGAGCACACACGCACTCGGCTCTGGGCCTGAGTCTGCCAGCGCGCGGCGCCTGGCCTGTGACGCCTCCTGGGCACAGGCGCCCTTTCTGTTTCAGGAATCAGACTGCCGCGCGCCGAAGCAGGACACAGCTGCCCAGCAGTGTCCCGCCGCGTGTGGGCTGCGGGCCTGACTGCCCTCCCCTCCCCGGCGCCCGAGAGCCCCGTCTCCTGGCAGTGGGCAGGCCTGCAGACCCAGAGCTGAGGGGGAGAGGTCTCTGGAAGACCCAGCCCTGTCCCTACGGCCCCCCACCCCTCCGGATGCCCGGCTCGGCGGCGCTGTCCCCACACCCCAGAAGCAGTGAGAGAGCCAGGAGTCTGCAGGGAAGGGGTCCCACCTCACGTTGGCCTTAGCCTGAATCCACAGCTGTCATGACTCAGGGAGGGTGTGTGGTCCTGGGGCACACACAGGAGGTTCTGTCCCCGTAGGACTGGAGGACCCCTTGGCAAACCACAGGGCACACAGGACAAGGGACCTAGGTGTGGCCTCGAGGTTGGGTTGACCATCGGGGTCCTGCTATTAGAGGGGCACCCCATGTCCACACCTCAGCCTTCCCCTGAGCTCTTCCTCTGTGCTGGGACCCTTGACCTCCCCCCGCCCCCCAAGGCTGGGATGCTGTGGGCTTCAGACAGTGGGACTCCTGTCGAGAGCAGACAATGGGCCCCGGCTGGCCCCCCCCTCGGGAAGCTGCCCGTGCTGCTCGGGGGCAGAGTGCACTCACTAACAACCGATGTCCTGGGGAACCCACCAGACACTCCAGGCCAAGCGCAGATGAGTACTTTTTTCAGTGGAGCGCAGAGGCTGAGAAGATGGATGCACCAGACATGGTCTGCATCGACGACAGGGAGGACACAGAGAGAGGGAGAAGGGGCACAAAGACGACACGCAGACAGGCCCGCAGATAACTTAGTTTATGGGTCAAGCCAAATGCAATGCAAAGTTGTTTTTGCTCTTTTTTTAACCAAAATAAATAAATTGGATGTATCCCTGTGACCGATGAGGGGAGGCTGCCCCTCGGCCCGCCCGCCCTCCTCTCCTGGCCGGCTTTGGCACAGCAGAGAGGTCGGCGCTCTGGTGTCCACTGTGTGAAAGGGACACAGGAAAGGGGAGTGGGCTGGGTGGGCGGGCAGGCCGAGGCGGCGGCGGCCAGAGAGCAGGGCCCAGACGGACTGCTGTGTCCTGGCCGGGGGCCGATGGTGCTGCCTGACCACACAGCCTGTGGCGCCCAAGCACGGCCTGGGGCCCTCTTGAGAGGCGAAGTGGACACTGCAGACAGCGGACCTGCCCTCTCTGAGCCCGGGCAGGCTCAGGCCAGCCACCCCTTGGGGGTGCTGCCGATGGCGCTCAGGGGAGTGGGGGCCCTGCCACCCCACCCGCCCCACAGGCCTCGATGGTGCTGGCTCCTCCCAGTGTCTGGGGCTCTGCCCTGGTGACCCAGGGGCGTGAGAAGCCCATCAGGTGGGTCCTTGGGGTAAAGCTGGCCAGGGCAGAGCTGAGCCGCCTAGGTACCTGCAGCCCTTGTCCCTGCCCCCCACGCGCCTCCAGAAGGAAGTCAGAGCCTGGGAGTGTCTTTCTGGGGGGGCAGCCAAGCACGTGGGGACGTAGCCGAATCTCGAGTGAGTGAGGACGGTGTGTGTTGTGGCGGGCAGGCAGGGGTGAGGGCAGCGCTGAGGCACTATTCTTTAGTAGAGAAGCGAGGGCAGTGGTCATGGAAGGCAGCGGCCCAAGCAGCCGGAGGCGTCTATGAGAAGTTCTTGAAGGCGTCCAGGTCGAAGGCCATGTCCAGCAGGCGCTGCAGCTCCGTCAGGTGGGTCTTCTTGTTGCCAGTGGCTGGGGCTGCCGCGGGGTCCCGGCCGGCGTACCTGGGGGGACAGCGAGCCACAGGTCGGCAAGGCCTGCCCCCCACCCCCCGCCCACTGCCGCGGGGTGCCGGCCGGCGTACGGGGGGGGACAGCGAGCGTCCGGTCGGCCAAAGCCTGCCCCCCCCGCCCACCCCTCTCGGGGCATGGCCTACCACACGGGCTTGGCGCGGCTTATGGTGGTCCGCAGCCTGGGCTTCACGTAGTCGTAATAGCCTTGGTTCTTGTGCTCCTCCTGGCACCAGGCCAGCTCGGCGTTGGGGTACTTCTGCACCTCCTGCAGCAGCAGGTCGAAGGGGAAGGGCGACAGCTGGGGAGAGCAAGGGGCGCTGTCAGGCGGCGGTGCGCAGGGCGCTGGCGTCCCAGGGGGCGCTCAGCTGCGCGCCACTGGCCCCACCTGCTCGATCCTGGCGATGGCCACCTGCTCCGCCATGTCCCGCGCTTTGCGTTCTCGGGTGAGGTCATAGTACACCTTGCCGGTGCAGAAGAGAAGTCTCTTGACGTTTTCTGGGTTCTGGGCTGCAGGGCCGTCTTCTGGTATCACCCGCTGGAAGTGGGTCCCTGTAAAAACCCCCCCAGACTTCGCTGAGCATGTCTAGGGCCTCCCCCTGCTGTTGTGCTCGAGCAAGGGCCCGCGTGGCATGGCAGGGCTGTGCCACAGGCTCGTGCTGAGCACACGGTTCTGGTCCAAGGTGCTCCCCCTCCCAGCAGCCTCTGATGCCCCTGAATTGTCCAGACCGAGCACCTTGGGTAGTACCTAGTAAGGAACAGGCCCTGTGGGGAAGGCCAGGCTTGGGTGGCAAGTGACACTACTTCATTCTGAGAATAGCCCGTCTCAGACTTCGGAGCAGTTACAGCTAGGAAAGCATGCCGTGAGCGCTGCTCAGGTGGTCACAGACACCAAAATTCCCACAGCCACAGCAGATGTCCAGAAGCTCATGGCCAGGGCTGTGTCTGCGGGAGCAAGGCCAGCTGTGTCCAACACAAGGGGCTCACTTAGTGATACGCATGCAGCATGTGACCCACTAGGAATAGAGGGAAACTAACTCCACATGGTAAAGGCCAGGCGTGAAAAACACACTGTGAGCCTCACACTCAGGGGAAAAGGCTGATGCTTTTCCTCTAAGATCAGAACAAGGCAAGGGTGCCCTCTCTCACCACTGCTATTCAACATAGCACTGAAGTCCTAGCCAGAGCAACCAGGCAAGAAAAGGAAATAAAAGGCATCCAAATTGGAAAGGAAGAAGTAAAATTCTGACATATTATATGCAGGATACCCTAAAGATTCTACAAAATAAACAAACCATGTGAGAACTAATAAACAAATTTAGCAAAGCTGCAGGATAGAAAATCAATGCTCACAACTCAGCTGCATTTCTATACACTAATAATGAACAGTCCAAAAGGGAAATTAAGAAAAGTATCCCATTTACCATAGCATCAAAAAGAACAAAACATTTAGGAATAAGCTTAGTCAAGAAGGTGAAATATTTGTACACTGAAAACTAGAAAATAAAGACATCTGGGTTCATGGACTGGAAGGCTTAATACTGTTATGATGTTAATACTGCCCAAAGTGATCTACAGACTCTATGCAATCTCCATCAAAATCTCACCTTTTTCCAGAAATAGAAAAATCCATCCTAAAATTCCTGGAATTTCAAAGAACCCCAAAGAGCCAAAACTATCTTGAGAAAGAACAAAGCTGTAGAACTTCACACTGATTTTAAAACCTACTACAAAGCTATAGTCCTCAAAACAGTGTGGCCTTGCCATAAAAAGAGATATATGAAGGGCCGGCCGAGTGGCGTGGTGGTTAAGTGCTGGCTTGGGAAGCCAGTGGCCCCGGTTCGGGTCCCACATATGAGGACCAGTGGCACTGCCCTCAAAAAAAAAAAAAAAAGACGTATGAAGCTTTGAAGCATACAGACCAGGGAATAGAATAGAGCCCAGAAATAAACACTCACACACATGGTCAAATTATTTCTGACAAGACCCTTCAATCGGAAAGGGACAGTCTTTTCAACAAATGGTGCGGGGAAAACTGGGTCATCTGCACGTAAATGAAGCTGGGCTCTTACACCACTCACACAAATTAACTCCACATGGATTAAAGAATTAAACATAAGAGCTAAAATTATAAAACTCCTAGAAGAAGATATGGGGCAAAAGCTTCATGACACTGGATATGGCAATGACTTCTTGGATATGATACGAAAGGCATAGGTTATCAAAAGAAAAAATAAGACAAATTTGACTTCGTGAAAATTTAAAAATTTTGTGCACCCAAAATCAATACATAGAATGAGAGAAAATAGTTGCAAGTCATGTATCTGATAAAGTATTAATATTCAGCATTTAGAGAGAACTCCGAAAATGCAATAAAACTAAATGCGATTAAAAAATGGGCAAAGGACTTCAGTAGACATTCTCCAAATAAGACATGCAAACAGCCAATAAGCCATGAAAAGATGCTCCCTGTCACTAATCACCAGGGTAACGCAATTCAAAATCACAGTGAGATACTACTTCATGACCATTAGGAGTGCTATTATTAAAAAAACAAAAACAGAAACAGAAAACCACATGTGTTGGCCAGGACGTGGAGAAATGGGAACTGGCGGTGCAGCCGCTGTGGGAAACAGTGTGAAGGTTCCTCAGAAAATTAAACATAGAATGACCTGATGGCCCGGCAATCCTGCTGCTTGGTAGGTATGCAGAACTGAAAGCAGGGTCTCACTGCAGCATGACTCACGAGAGCCAACACGTGGAACAACCCGGGTGTCCACTGACAGGTGAAGGGTGAACACACCACGGATGATTCCTCAGCCTAATAAAGGAAGGAGGTTCTGACACAGGCTACGGCATGCACGGACCAGGGGACACTGTGCTGAGTGACATCAGCCCGTCACAGGAGGACATGCACTGTGTGAGTCCATGGGGGCTCCTGGGGGAGTCAATTCAGAGGCAGACAGTGGACAGTGGTGCCAGGGGTGGGCGGGGGTGTCAGTTTGGGACGATGAGAAAGTTCTGGAGATGATGATGGGGATGGCTGCAGAACTATATAAATATACCTAATGCCACTGAAATGTACACTTCAACATGGTTGAGACGGTACAGTTTATATTCCATGTATTTCACAATAATAAAAAATTAGAGGGGGCTGGCCGGGTGGCGCGGTGGTTAAGCGCTGGCTTGGGAAGCCGGAGACCCTGGTTCAGGTCCCACATATGAGGGCCAGTGACACTGCCCTCAAAAAAAAAAAATATTAGAGAAAACAACAAACCAGAGCTTTACCTTGACTGAGGACTAAAGGGGGCTCCGAGGCTGGAGGAAGGGTGTGGGCTCCCCAGGCCCCAGCTGCCTGCTGTTACTGACCAAGCGGACACTCAAGGCCGTGGGCCTTGCCTCACACCGGTGAGCCTGCGTGGTGCTCCGCAGGCCCTTTCCGGGCCCTGGTGGTGAGCTGTCGCCAGCCTCCAGGGGCAGCGTCCAGGCAGTGGGGGGGAACTCTAAGCTCAGACTCATTTCACTGCCTCTAAAGGGAATCCTGGGACACCACCAGGTGAAGGCCACAGACCCAGCAGATGTGAGACACATCTTTACACCAACTAGCATGCAAGCTCTGATGTCCACACTGTTGTGTGCCAGTTTTTTTTTTATTTTTTTTTTTTTTTTTAGCTGAGCCATCCTGCCACCTGTTGGCAGCTCAACGGCAGCTCAGCTCGGGCTGGCATCAAACCGCCGTTGCTCAGAGCTCAGCTCGCACCCTCAAGCGAGCTCTTAACCAACTGAGTCACTCGGCTGGCCCTGTATTCCACAGTTTTTACCCAAAGACCAAAAATGTGGCAAGGGGACAGTACGAGCCTCAAAGCCCCCTGAGCAGCAGCCAAGAGCCCCCCCAAATGCCCATCCTCTCACCCACCTGGAAGCATCTCGTCGAAGCTGGTCCTGGCCTCAGGGTGCCGCAGCAGGGACTTGGGGGTGAAGATGATTAACTGAAACACAGAACCACAGGCTCATGGTAGACCAGGTCCTAACGATTCCAGAAGGGTCAACAGCACGCAGCTGCCCAAGTCTCGTCTCAGGATGGGGTACCTGGCGCTGCCCTTCCAACTCTGCGGTCAGGATGAGCCACAGGGCAGAGGCGCAAAGAGGGGGAACTGGGTGGTGCTGTTTCTCCTTGTCCACCTGTCCCTGCCCCGAGGCTAGGCTGTGCCTAGCCAGGCGTCCACTCCTCCAGGGCCCGTCCCAGCGCGCTCTGAGCCCCGGGGCACCCCTATCCTGGACCTAGGGAAGAGCCCCTGAACCTCTGGGCAACTGTCCTGTGGGCCTGTTTGCACTTGGACTTTGACCTACAGCAGCAGGGGGTGCTCCCCCACCCCGGACCCTTCACACACTCTCCTACTCATCCTTCAACACCCTGCTCAGGAGCCCACTTCCAGGGGATCCTCTGCCTCCTTGGCCTATTGGGCTCGCTTCTCTTCCAAGCTCAGTATACCACCTACGACCACCCGCTCACACGTCCGTCCTCCCACTGGGCTGGGGCCCTGGGCCCCTCGGGCCAAGCCTCTGAGCAGGGACAGCCCCACTGACCGGCTTCCGGAAAGGCAGGAGAATCTGGCGACGCAGCACATGGAAGAAGTTGCCGGGCGTGGAGCAGTTGACCACCACCCAGTTGCAGTCGTACAGCTGATTTATATCGAAGTTGGCTTCCGTGAGGTCCTGCAGCGAGGAGGGAGGCCAGAGGGTGTCAGGCGCTGCTGCGGCCCTGCGGGCTGCAGACGTGCACAAGGGGCAGCCACAGGCGCAGCCCCCAGCCTCGCGCCTCACGCTCCATCCCTCCCGCTTCTCTGAAAACGCCGGCTTGGCCTGGGACGGCCAGCGCTGGTCTGCCTTACAGCCGACTCCCTATCGTTTTCTTTCAGCTCTTCAAGTTTTACTAAGACGCCGCCCCTCCCCCCGTTACTTCCTCTAAAATGTTTGCCTGGATGAAAACACAGTTATTCTAAGTGCTTCCGCTGCAGCAGTCACGGGTCCTGCAGCGGGAGGTGGCAGCGGGCAGGTAGGCACACGCTCCTCTGGGCCCCAGGAAGGCTCCTGCGAGGGCAGAGGCCTGCACGTGCTCACCGGCAGGACGTCTGGGTCATCGTTGCACATCTGCAGGAAACGCTCTGGCCTGGCGGAGGAATGCTCGGGGCCCTGGAACCAGACACACAAGTCACAGTTGGGGAGCTGCGCAGGTGCTGACAGCTGCACTCCTTAAACTAAGGCCATCTTATCTGGCTTCCGGCTGGCAGTTATCTCCTCCCCTACTCCCAGGAGGAGGGGCTTCCCTGCTAGGGCAGGGCCCGCGCCCTCTCCTGGCCCCTGGTTTCCTGGTGCCCACATGGGCTGTTCTCAGAGCATGCTGTGCGCTGTGCGGTGGGCCTCCCGGGGGCTGCGGGGCGCTCACCATGCCCTCCATGCCATGGGGCAGTAGCAGCACGATGCCGTTCTGCCGCACCCACTTGGCCTGTCCGGGGCTGATGAACTGGTCGATGATGCACTGAGCCGTGTTGTGGAAGTCGCCAAACTGGGCCTCCCAGAGCACCAGGGCATTGGGGCTGGCCATGGCGAAGCCCAGCTCAAAGCCTGCAAGGCAGCGGGGAGTCAGGAAGGGCTGCAGGGGAGGGTGGGGGCTGCAGGGGGGCGGGGGCTGCAGGGGGGCCGCTCACTTACCCAGGACCCCGTACTCCGACAGCGAGCTGTTGCACACGGTGTAGGGGGCCTGGGTGGGCCACAGGTGGTTCATGGGGATGCAGGTCTTCTTGTCCACGTTCTGATCGTGCAGCACGTGGTGGCGGTGGCTGTGGCGGGCAGCACAGGTGAGCAGGCAGCCGCAGGCTGCCCACGCCCCCCTCATCCATGGGCGGCAGAGCCACAAAGCCCGGCACGTGGCGGAAGTGTCCAGGTCAGGGCAGCGGGCTTGGGACGTGGCGACCAGATGCGGGTGCCCTGGGAAAGGAGCCCCCAAGCCCGCCGAGCCTGCCTCCTGCGCTCTGAAGGGCCCCGCGCGTTCTACCTGAAAGTGCCGCGCTCCACGTCCTGGCCACTCAGCCGGATATGGATGCCCTCCTTCAGGAGCGAGCCAAAAGCCATGTACTCCGCCAGGGCCCAGTCCACGGTCCTGTTCTTCACCATCTCCCCGCGGGTTTTCAAGATCCGGCTCAGCCCTGCAGAGACAGGGTGCTCACAGCCACCTGGCCTCTCGTGACAAAAGCAAGCCTCGCGGGGAGGGTGGGAAAGGGGGTGGCTGTGATGACCCACCCTTTCCTCCCCTGCAGCCAGCGAGGACCATACTGGGCAGGGGTGAGGGGAGGAGAGGGTTTCTCAAATTCAACCACCCGGCCTTGGACACTGTGGGACGCGGTGGGCGGGGACCGGGCCCCTGCTGGAGGGGGCCTCCTCACCTCCATGAATGGTGAAGTTCTCCACGGGAACAGAGCTGGCCACGTTCCCAATATGCGTCAGGACATCCTCCGACAGGCCCGTGGAGGGGCAGGACATGCTCCTGGGCTGCCCGTCCAAGGTGAAGAAGCCTAGGACAGGAGGGACAAGATGACATACTGCCACACTGTTCCAGGAACACGCGGGCGCCTGCATCACGTTCCCATGAAGAGTGGCAGTCAGGGACCTTGATGTCTGGGCCCACAGGGCTGATGGAGTCGGGGGAGGGAGGCACTCATCCGTGACGCCCCCACTCACCAGGCCAGGGGGAGTCCAGCCAGTGCTTGATGTGCAGGATCTTCTCGTCCTTAGACCTGGCGAAGGCCTCCTCGCAGATCTTGTCATATTTGGAGATCTCCTCCTGGTGGGCGGGCACAGCACAGCCATGAGGAGCGCTCTGCACAGGGCCCTGCCCTGCCAACGCAGCCCCTGAGATCCACCCGTAGTTCCTTCCCCACATCTGTGGCGCATCTGCTCCACGGGCCCCGGCCCGGCCTACTTTCTTCCAGGGTGTAGCCGCAGTGCCCCTTCCGGCATTGCCGGGTCCCCACACCTGCCAGCACTGCTCCACACGCGCCTCCCACTTGTCGCCAGGCAGAACTGACCAGACACACCAGGCCCTCTACCGAGCTGCACCTACAGCTGCCCCTCACCCCATACACTGGACTGTCGGCTAGAAAGCGTGTGCCGCGGCCACTGCGCTCAGGTCCCGCCTCTTCCATGGGACTTCCCGGGCGCCTGCACGCGCTGGGATGTTATGCAGCGATGTGCTCTATTTGTAAGTACGTCACCCAGTTGCACTTGGACTAGCAACTCTGCCAGTGCGAGCGCTGGCCCCGTGCCCGCTCCTCGGCCCGGCTCCGAGCCGGCCAGCGGGCGGGCGCACACACCTCGTACTCGGGCTGGTTGACGACGCCCTGCGACACCAGCAGCTCCGCATACTTCTGCAGCACTGTCTTCTGCTTGCGGATCTGCTTGTACATGAGCGGCTGCGTGAACATGGGCTCGTCCATCTCGTTGTGGCCGTTGCGCCGGTAACACACCTGGGGACAGCCCGGGACGCTGGCGTCAGGGACCACGGGACGCCTGGATTTTCCTCCTACACAACTGGGGTCCCGTCTCTCCTTCACACACTACAGTTGCTTTGACTGTCATGGAGCTAAAATGAGAGCGACCTGGGAATAGGCCGGGATGGGGCCCCAACTACCTTCCACAGCTCCGCTCATTTCCAGGCGGGAGACCCAGGAGCTCTTGGGAGGGGCTGCAGGTGACCCCTGGCCGGCAGCCCTGCGCCCCCCGACGGGGGCCGGTCACTCACCAGGTCCACCACCACGTCCTTGTGGAAGGTACTCCTCCACTCAGCAGCCACCTTGCACACGTACATGACGGCCTCCGGGTCGTCCGAGTTCACGTGAAAAATGGGGGCGTTCACGACGCGGGCCACGTCGGTGGGGTAGGGCGAGGAGCGCGCCATGCGCGGGTCTGTGGTAAAGCCGATCTGCAAGGGACACACAGCCTGGCCAGGGGGCACGGGGCACACTGCTGGGCGTGGGGGGGGCAGGCGGGGCCCGTGCAGGGAAGGGGCAGGCGGGACCGGGCGCGGCCGAGCTGGAGGCGGGGCACGAGGCCTACTCTGAGCACGTGCCCAAACGGCTGTTTAGGTTTCTTTAACATTGTTTTATTTTTTTTCTATTCTGATAACAAAATTCACGCATGTTCAACAGAGAGTTCTGAAAACAGTATAAAAATATTAAACAAGGGGCCGGCCGAGTGGCGCGGGGGTTGAGCGCTGGCCGCCGGTTCAGTCCCACATGTGAGGGCCAGTGACACTGCCCTCTAAAAAAGAAAAAAAAAAAAATTAAAGTTACCTATATTCCCACCAGCTACAGTATAAATATTTTGATGGTTTTCTTTCCAGAGGATTTTCTTTATGTGCAATATATAGTTAAAATTTCAGATCCTAAAATCTGTAATTTTGCACTTTGTTCATTTAACATTATGAGCACTTTTTTCTTTGAAAAGTTAAAGGCTTCATAATACTTCTCACCACTTATATGTGCCAGAAAATTAATTATATATTTATAATTTTACAACATGCATCTAAACACCATTTTTATGAAATGCTTCACGCATTAAGTATGATAATACTATTAATTATCACCCAGGAACTCAACTCATAACCCAGCAGGAACAAATCCTAGTTTCAGGCCCTTTCCTGTTCCTTAGAATGAAATAACACATTTCTGCTTCAGCCGGCCCTGAGGAGGGGTGCGGGGGAGGGGGAGGGGGTGCGGGAGGGCATCATTTTCACGTGTTGTTATGTGTATTTTATGTCTCTAAACAGTATATAGTATCTTTTTTAAACTATTTTTATTATTAATAGTTACAGATGCACAAAACTATGTAATAGTTATCTTTTTCACCCCTTACAAAGTGACTATCCCCTCCCCACACAGTGTCTTTTGAGGCTTGTTGGTGACTTTACATTTTGCTATAATTTCAGACTTATGAAAAAGTTTAAAGAATACAAAACCTCCCTCAAAATCGTCCCTCAGACTCACCAGCTGTTTCCACTTTGCCCCTTTTATTATTCATGCTCTTTCCACTACACGCACTTTTCCTGAGGGTAAGTTGCAGACCGTCCCTATTTCCCAAAACAAGGACATACCCTTACTAGTCAGCGAGCAGCTCTCAGCCCGAGGGATTAATGTTATAGCACACTGTCATCTGACACTCGGTCAACTGTCCCAGTGACGTCTTAATGCTGTCCAGTTTCATCCAATCTGGCCTATATCGCCTGGCATGCGCTGTCACTTCTCTCTAGTCTCCCTTCATCTGGAAGGGCCCCTGCCTTCCTTGGTTTTTCATGGCAGTGACACTTTTGAAGAGCATTTCCACATCTTTTAAACCACGGAGATATATGCTCTGCATGCCTCATGTGTGGTATCACCCTGTGTGCTGTGCAAATCCTTTGCAACCTGCTTTCTGTTGCTTTGTTTGAACGGCTCACGCAGCTGGAAGCAGGATCTCTGAAGCACCAACAGCCGCCGCAGTTACTCATCCTCCATTTACTTGTTTCCAGTTGGGGTTAATGCACTGCCACTGGATCCATTCTGACCCAGGTTTTCTCCAGCAAACACTGCGTTTCTCTGCAGTATACAGTGCCCCCACTTATCTGCAGGGATTATGTTTTAGACCCCCAAAGATGCCTGAAAATTTGGACAGTACTGAACCCAACTTATACTACGTTTTCCCTATTACATGCCTATTATAAAGTTTAAATTATAAAGCACGGTAAGAGATGAACAATAATAAAAAAAAAATAGAACAATTGTAACAATTTGCTGTAATAAAAGTTACACGAATGTGGTCCCTCTGACAACCGGCCCGATGCCCTCTAAGATCACTGAGTGACTGTCTCCAACGTGAGCACTGGCGGCACCGAGGGCTGCGTCACGTCCTGGGCGGGATGGAGGGGAGGGGGATTTCGTTCCGCCACTCAAACAGCACACAACTGAAAACTTACGGATGGTGTATTTCTGGAATTCTCCACTCAGCATTTCTGAACTGTGGCTGACCACAGGTAACTGAACTGAGGAAAGCAAAACCACGGATAAGGGGGGATGACTGAACTTCTACAAAAGGAAAGCTAAGCCACGGGGTACAAACATCGTAGATGGCTCTGAAGACCACCAAACTGCTCTCCAAGGTGCCTGTGCCAGGGACGCTCCGACCAGCAGTGCCAGTGCCCTGTATTTCCAGTCACCATATTGTGACCATTTCCCCAGGAGAGTAAATATTTTAATATTATACAATGTCGCTTCCTACGGCTTGGCCAAAATTTATGCGAAGTCTCCTCTAATACTGAACATATAGCCCATCTCCTAATTTTGTAGCAGTACAGCTATGGTTTTGACACACATACAAAAATCTTTAGCTTAGGATGGCTTCCTTAGGAGAGAACCACAGAAGGAGGAATCCTAGGTAAGTTCTTAGAGACAGGAACCAAAAAGCAGCCTCTTTCTTTCCTGCTATAGACCCACGGGCTCCACACTACGTCATGACCAGTGGTGTCAGGAGAGTAAAGAGAAGGAAGTCTGAGGGTTTGTTATTTATTACAAAGCTATGGTAACCAAAACAAAGTGGTACTGGCATAAAAACAAACACATTGGTCAGTGGAACAGAATAAGGGTCCAGAAATAAACCCTCACTTACAAGGTCAATTAATTTACAACAAACAAGCCAAGAACACACAGAGGAGGAAAGTCTCGCCAGTAAATGGTGCTGAGAGAACTGAACAGCCTCATGCAAAGGAATGAAACCGGACCCCGATCTTACACAAAACACAAATAAACTCAAAAAGCATTAAAGACTTGGACATGAGACCTAAAACCATGAAACTACTAGAAGAAAACAGAGATGGCAGGCTCCCTGACACCAAAAGCAAACGTAACGAAAAGTGAAAATAAACAAGTGGGATTCCATCAAACTAAGAAGCCTCCACACGGCAAAGGAAACCATCAGCAAAATGGCAAGACAGCCTGCTGAGTGGGAGAAGATATTTGCCAATCATTTCTCTGATAAGGGATTAACACCCAAAATACGTAAAGAACTCACACAATTCAATAGGAAAAAAAAATCTGATTAAAAATGGGCAGAAGACCTGAATAGACATTTCTCCAAAGAGCACACACAGATGGCCAACAGACATGAGAAGATGCTCAATGTTACTAATCATCAGAGAAATGCAAATAAAAACCACAATGAGATGCCACCTTACTCCACTCAGAATGGCATCATCAACAAATCAACAAACAACAATAGTTGGTGAGGTTGTAGGGAAAAGGGAACCCTGCTGCACTGTTGGTGGGAATGTAAATGGTGCAGCCACTATGGAAGTCAGTATGGAGGTTCCTCGAAAAATTAGAAATAGAACTATCATAGGATCCAGCAATCCCACTTCTGGGTATTTACCTGAAAAAAAAATCAAAAACACTAATTTGAAGAGATATATGCACCCCTGTTTACTGCAGCACTATTTACAATAGGCAAGATATAGAAGCAACCCAAGTGACCATCAATAGGGCCTGGATAGGGCTGGCCAAGTGGCGCGGTGGTTAAGCACTGGCTTGGGACGCCAGCAGCCCCAGTTTGGGTCCCACATATGAGGGCCAGTGACACTGCCGTCAAAAAAAAAAAAAAAAAAAAAAAAAATAGATGACTGGATAAAGAAGTGGTGGTACATATATACAATGGAAGACTACTGGACCATAAAAAAGAATGAAATCTTACCATTTGTGATAATGTGGACAGACACAGAGGGCATCAATGCTAAGTGAGATAAGTCAGACTGAGCAAGACAAACACTGTACGATCTCATTTAAATGTGGAATCTAAATAAAACAAAATAAAACCTGAACTCAGATACAGAGAACAGATTTGTGGTTGCCAGATAGGGTTGGGTGGGGTGGGCAAAAGGGTGAAGGTAGTTAAAAAAAACGAGGGAAAGAATGTTTGAAAATTTGCCAAATTTGTCAAAAGATACAAATCTACATACTCAAGTAGCTGAATGATCTCAAGCCAATTCAATGGTGAGAGATAGGTTTTCCCGCAAATGACGTAGGAACTGGAATTCATGTACAGAAGAATGAAGCTCGGCCCTTTCCTTGTGTCACACAAAAGTTAACTCAAAATAGACCACAGACATAAGAATTAAAACTATAAAACTTAGAGGAAAACACAAGAATAAAAAAAAAAAAAAAGAAAGAAAAATAAAAAGCTAAGCAAACTCAAACAGGATAAAACCAAAGAAATCCATGCCAAGACACACACAGTTGAACTTACGAAAACTAAAGACAAAGGAAAAAAATAACTTTCCCCTAAAGAAAACTCTAGACCCAAAAGTCTTTTATTGGCAAATTCTACTAAATGCTTACAGAGCAAATAATATCAATTCTACAGAAACTTTTCCAGAAAACAATAGAGCAGGGAACATGTTCCAATTTATGAGGTCAGCATCACCCTGAAAACAAAACCACAGAGACATTACAAGAAAACTGCAGACCAACATCTCTCATGAACACAAGCACAAGAATTCCACATTCAAAAATCAATCAATGGGGCCGGCCGAGTGGCATGGTGGTTAAGCACTGGCCTGGGATGCCAGCAGCCCTGGTTCGGGTCCCACATATGAGGGCCAGTGACACTGCCAAAAAAAAAAAAAAAAAAAAAAAAAAAAAAAATCGATGAATGGAATTCACCACTAGCAAACCACATGATCATCTAATAGATAGGGAAAAGTATGTGACAAAAACAAACTCAGGGCTGGCCGAGTGGCGTGGTGGTTAAGCGCTGGCTTGGGAAGCCAGCGGCCCCGGTTCGGTCCCACATATGAGGGCCAGTAACACTGACCTCAAAAAAAAAACACACAAAAAACCCAAACTTCACTCATGATAAACACTGTCTACAAATTGGGAATAGAAACCTGGTAAGGACATCTACAGAAAACCTAGCTGGCATCAGACTTATCATCAGATTGGACCGAAGACTGAATGCTTCCCCGCTTAAAACGGAGACAAGGGACCTGCACTCTCACCCATTTCCGCACTGGGTTGGGGTCCAAGCCAGTGCAATAAAGTACGAAAAAGAAATACAAGGCATATATATGTATGGAATTAAAAAGAAGAAATAAAACTAAATTCTATTTCTGTATCCTAGCAGCAACTGGAAATTTAAAAAGTACCATTTATAATAGCTCCAAATTAATAAAATATTTAGGTATAAATCTAACGGAATACATTTGGGATCTGTATACTGAGAAATACAAAATACCTGTGAGAGAAAGAAAATCTAAGTAAATGGAGAGATTTACAATGTTCTCAGATTAGAAGTCTCAAAATTGTTAAGACTGTGATTCTTCCCAAACCAATCTATTGATTCAGCATACTTCTAATCAAAATACTAGCAAATTTTTTTTGTGGAAATGGACAAGCTGATTCTAAAGTTTACATGAAAAGCAAACAACCTAGAATAGCCAAAACAATTCTGAAAAGTAACGAAGTTGGAAGACTCACACAACCTGATTTTAAGACTGACAATAAAGCTACAGTAATCAAGACAGTGTACAATTAGATCAACGGAACAGAACAGAATCAGAACATGCACCCTTGGGTATGGTTGGTAGAGGAAATAATAGACACATAACAGTGACAGGGATCAGAGCTGGGCAGAAATATTCACTTCCAAGAATGTTCATCTCAGCATTATTTAAAATAGTGAAAAATGAGACCTAAAAGTACCGCAATGTGTATTTTACAAAACAACCTATAATGGATATTTCCATTAAAATTATTTTAAGAGTATACAATGACATGAGAAAATAATGTGGTAAATAAGAAATGGATATAAAACTGTGTATACAGAGAAAGAATAGCCATGTATATGCTTGCGGGCCTAGAAAAAATACTTTAAAATATCACTGTCTTAAATAGGGTAATTAAAATCTGTCTACTGTTAGACAGTTTTCTGTTGTGCACATTTTTTATTGTCAGAAAAGCACAAGCATTCTCAGGAACTACGAGCTTCTTTCTAAGTAAGGCTGACGTGAGCAGAGCCCTCCAGAGGCAGTGGACCGGGTTACCTGGTTGTTGACGACAACATGCACGGTGCCGTGTGTCGTGTAGGACGGCAGGTCACTCAGGTGGAAGGTCTCGTACACGATGCCCTGGCCGGCAAACGCGGCATCCCCATGCAGGAGGATGGACATGACCTGCAGACACACAACGAGGTCATAAATCCAACACTGCCCAGACCACCACCTCTACATGGCACACTCCATGAGGAGGTCACAATTCACTTTTCAAATATAACAGTTTTTGAGATAATTTCCAACTTCAAAAGCAAGCGGCAGGGGGCCGGCCCGGTGACTCAGTCAGTTAAGAGTTGGCTTAGAGGGCTGGCCGAGTGGCGTGGTGGTTAAGCGCTGGCTTAGTAAGCCAGTGGTCCCAGTTCGGGTCCCATATGTGAGGGCCAGTGACACTGCCCTCAAAAAAATAAAATAAATAAAAAATAAATTTGGGCCGGCTGAATGTGGTTAAGTTGGTTAAGAGCTTGCTCAAGAGTGCGAGCTGAGCTCTGAGCAACAGCAGTTTGCTGCCCAGCCCGAGCTGAGCTGCCAACAAGTGGCAGGATGGCTCAGCTGGTGTAACAACAAGATTGCCTGTTCGATGGTGGGCTATGCCCACCCGCAACTAAGACTTAACTCGGCACCTTGAGCTGAGCTGCTGCCCCGATGGCTCAGTGGATAGGGCATGCACTCTTAACAACAAGGCTGCTGGTTCGACTCCCGCATGGGATGGTGGCTATGCCCGCCCACAACTAAGACTGAACTCAGCACCTTGAGCTGGGCGGTGCGGCTGGGCTTGGAGCTGAGCTTGCTGAGCCCTCCACAACTAAGATTGAAGGACAACTTGTCTGTTCCCCTTCCCCAATTCCCCAACACTGTTCCCCTCCAATTCCCCAATAAAATCTTTGCAAAAAAACCCCGCAAGTGACAGGAGAGCCCTCCCAGCCCCAGCCCTGTGAGCAACACGATGCTCCCATCCCGCGTCTGCTGCAGAGCTGGTGCCAACCAGACCCCCAGGACCCCCGGGAAGGCAGTGCTGGAGCCCTCTCGGGCCCCTCCGACACCTCGCCCATCTCCACATGCTGGACAGGCCTCGGGTCCTGATGGTCCTGCGTGACCAGGCTCAGGAACGGCGCACATCAGGCCAGGAGATACCTGTGCCGGTGAGGTCTGCTCTGGTCACCTGGACACGCAGCCGTCGGTCTCTCCCTGAAAGTCACCGTTTCTCCTCAGCAGTGAGAACAGTGGCCGGACTGTGAGGCGAACCTCCTTGTATCCTGTCCCTCAGCGGCCCCCGGAGCCACAGGTGCCACCCCTATGTCTACTCACCGGCGTTCTGCACGAGGCCCGTGCCCACCTTCTGTGTATTTAGAGCCCCATGAGTCAGTCACCCCTGTGATGCTCACAGTCCCGAGGTGGCACGGAGCTCAGTCCCGCAATGACATTTCCCTCAGGTGCCTGGCACCTCCAGCAGGGCAGCGTCTGAGCGTCGCTGCTAACTGGGACAGCGTCACTTCCAGGCCCTTCCGGCAGACGTGCTTTCCAGGGCCGTGTGCACACGGGGATTTCCGAATCTCTGCACGGACGTGGGACCAGGATGCCTCCAGTGCCGGTCCAGTCCCTCCCTGTGCCGCCTCCTCCCACACTGTGAGACGCGGGCCTGTTGCCCCCACACAGCCCATGCCCTAAAACAAATGCCTGCGCCACACAGGGCTATCCAGCGCCCCCGCCTGCACTCCCGGCCAGGGCCACTGATGGGATCATTTGAAGTCTTATCTCATTCCTTTTCCCAATGTTTCCAACATTCTGAGTGAGCACTGACTGAGTGGCTTTGTCTGTCATTTATGAGTTCGGACGTCACACAAAGCTTTTTGCAATCTTGTTCCCCTCCCGGGCCCTGAATGTCCCACCAAGGACAGCAGAAATGCTGGAGGCACTGGTCAGCGACGCCGGTCCCCATCCCTCCGGGCCACCGTGCCACCGGGGCCCTAAGGGCTGCTCGTAGGGGCCATTCTGCCTCCTTGTGGTTTCTGTGGGCCCGTTCAGGCCCCAAGCCTGACATCCTCCCAGCAGGCCACAGGTGCTCCAGGGAGGACGTCTGACCTCGCAGACACCGCTTCCTGTTCCCAAGGCCACACCAGCCCGGACCCCCTCACCGCTGGCGCCAGCCTCTCCCTCATCCTCCAAGCACAGGACTAGTAGACTCTCGGTGTCGCAAACTAGAACCCAAGGCTGACACTTGGTTCCACCTCTGAAACGTCTGTCCCTCCAGGGCACCTCCGTGTTCACCCCTATCTGCCATCTCCAGGGATGGCTCCTTCCTTCCCACCTCCCCACCCGCGGGTTCTTCAATGGCGGGGTGACAGGTGCTGCCTCCGTTTCCGCTTCCAACTCCACCACACGGCCCACCCGCCCCACTGCAGCCCCTGCCCAGCTTGACCACCCCAGGAGCTCTCCTGCCTTCTCACAGGGGACCTAATTTCTAGAAAGAGCGAGACGCCTGAAGTGGCCATCGCTCACCAACGCCTGCTTTTGCTGCCTGCGAGGCTTTGAGGCTGTGAAGTAGTAAGAACGACATGGTTTGTCACAGACAGACTTCTGCCTTGAGAGCAGACCGGGACAGACAACCACACTCCACCGAGGCTTCTGTGCACGACGGGCCGGCCCAGCAGCACCTGGCATCCACCTGGAAGGGCCGGCTGCGCACAGTGCCACCCAGCATCTGCATGACCACTGCTCACACCTGTCCCTCAGAGCACCCACAGCTGCACAGCCTCGCCCTCCTGCTCAGTGCCAATGCCTCTGTCCATCGGGACACTCCGCAAGATGGGAAACAGACCAGGGCCTCCAAGTTCTGCTGTCACCACTTGGGAGAACGTAGGCCCGTAGTCTCTTTCCAGGTCCGGTCCCAAAACCGCCACATTCCAGAAACGTGAGGTCTGAGACGGGCCCGGGGCCACGCACGGTCCTGGACTGGCCGACCGGCCCCTGTGGCCTTACCTTCTTCCCCTCAGTGTCCCCGCAGTAAAACTGCTCGGCTTTGGTCTTGCCCATCACCACGGGGTCGGCGGCCTCGAGGTGGGAAGGGTTCGCCACCAGCGACAGGGTGATGTTCCTGTCCGTCACACGGTTGATCCGTCGGTGGTACATGCCCAGGTGGTACTTCACGTCCCCAGAGCCCTGCAGGACGAACAGTGAGGCGCGATCCTGGGCAGCACACGGCGGCCCTGGGTCCACATTTCCTCCCAGCACTCCATCCCTGGAGGGACGGGAGAGCTCTGCCCAGGGCGGCCCCCACTCAGGGCACAGGGCCGGCCCTTCGACCTGGTGGCCATCCCTCTTTTCTCCAAGAGATTGGCCGCTGGCTGGCTACCTGCTTTGTGAATGGGATGAAGACCTCAGCCCTGCTGTCTTTCCCAAAAAGCCAGCGCAGCCAGCGGCCTCGCACGGGCTGGCCCTTCGCCAGCAGCTGCTAAAGGAAGCCACGCTGCTCACCTCATCAGCGGCCTCCAGCTTTGAATCGAACTGACAGAAAATCTGCTCCAGCTCCTTCCTGATGACGTTGGCGAGCACGTTCAGCCGTCCCCTGGGACACACGGGGTGAGCAGGGCTAGAGCGACGTCCCAGGCACCCCACCCCCGCCCAAGAAGAGCTGAGACCACAGCTGCTGAGGGCCACCCGCCTCTGCTTGCCCAGCACCCGAGGCCACGGCGAGGCAGGAGGAAGGTGGCACGTCCCTGCCCGTGTCACCGAGCAGCCTTCCCTCTGGGTTAGCCTCCCTCTGCTGGGACCCTGACAAGGGCCTCCAATGCCTGGCGTGGGCGTGACAGTGAGTGCAGTGAAGGGGACACCGTGGCGGCAGCCCCTCTGGAGCGGGGGTAACTGAGGAGGGCGGCAGGCACCTGTGGGGCATGCCCATGATCACGTAGTCCACGCCGTTCTCACTGGACTTGTCGATGATGGTCTTGAGCGCAGGGATGAGCACCTCGCAGCCTTCCAGACCGAAGCGCTTCTCGGATGACCACTTCCGCTGCAGGAACTCCTCGAATCTGGAGGGACCAGACTGGCCTGAAGAGCATGTCCCAGGGCCAGCGCCGCTCCCAAGGGGCGGCCCCCGGCCTCCCCAACCCCGGCACGCACAAGCCGGCCCTGAGCGCAGGCCACACCTGGTGGACCGCACGAGCCTGGCCAACAGGGTCCGCTTCTCCTCGTTGGTGAACTGCATGACCCCGGGCGTCTCAAACTTCTGCCGGATCCACTGGCACTGCTCCAGGTCATTGATGAACATGAACTCCACCCCGATGTGCTGGCAGTAGGCCATCTGTTCCACACACAGTCAGGGGTGTCCACCCGGCTGTCCTCGTTGCCCACTCAGCCACACGGCAGAGGGGAACAGGGCCACCTTCTCACACACTCAACAAAACCTCTCTGTGATGGGGTAAATTGCAGGGTGTGTGTGTGCGCGCGCATGTGTGTCTGTGTCAGAGAGAGTGACTGTGTGAGTGTGTAGTGTGCCCCGCAGGCTTACTGCCCACCAAGTCCAGAGAGGACGAAGGAGAGAAGAAAAGGGAAGATGAGGAAACGGGGGTGGGGAGAGCAGCCTGTGTCTGGCCAGGGTACTGGGGTACCAGCGGGCAGCCAAGGCTTGGGCATCTATGCCGGGAACCTGCCCTATCTGAACTAAACTCCCACTGGGATTAAAACGCACACATTTTTTTTCTCATTTCTATGGTCAACTGTTAAAATAAAAAACATGGGGCCAGCCGAGTGGCGCAGTGGTTAAGCGCTGGCTTGGGAAGCCAGCGGTCCCGGTTCGGTCCCACATGTGAGGGCCAGTGACACTGCCCTCAAACAAAAATAAAAATAAAAAACATGGATTTTTATCTACAAAATAGCAAAAACAAGCTTCGTTTCCCTTACATTTTAAAAAACGTTGGACCAGGGCCTGCTGAGTGGCGCGGTGGTTAAGCACGGGCTTGGGAAGCCAGCGGCCCCGGTTTGGGTCCCACATATGAGGGCCAGTGACACTGGCCTCAAAAAGAAGAAAAACAAAACAAAACAAAAAAATGTTGGACCAAGGAAAACTGGCCTCGTTGGGAGGCCTCCTGCCAACCTAGGCTTTTCTGGAAAAAGCTGTGTCCTCACCTCCAGCCTCCGGATGATCTCCCGCAGGGGAAGCGCGGACTCCTGCCCGCCGATGAACGTGGTGGTCGGCAGGTGGAAGACCTTGTCCAGGTCAGACTCGTCCAGGCCGTAGAATCCTGCGGGGCGAGGAGACACGGGCACAGCCGCACGGGACAGAGTTTATGGAAAGGGGAAGGGGATCCCCAGGGGAGAGAAAGAGAAGACACAAATCATAAAAACCTCTGATATACATGAAAATAAGGACTATTTTAAAGCCAGGAACACAAAATTTAGCAACAAACGGAAGCTGAGAGTATTACTGGGTGTCATAGGTAAGTGAGAACAAAGCTTATATATACATATATTAATTCAGTGTACCAACCATTTGTAATTTAGAGAAAAAGGTATTTCAAGGTCCCAAAGACACCAGCCAATTTTGGTTTGAAGACACTGCATAAGTCAGTCAGAAAGCAAATGAAAAATAGCTAAGGAGGGAATTTAAGCAGAAAATGAGGAATTGGTTTAGAAGAGGTCATCTGTAACTTAGGTGACAACAGCAGTCATATGCAGGAACTGAGAGGGGACAGTCACCAAGAAACTGATTGGTCTGCAGGAGGGCTGCCGGGCAGCAGAGCGGGGGTCACACAGCAGTCCCTGAGGAGGACGGCCCCTGCTCCTGGGAGGGCCCATTTGCATACTCGAGGCCTGCTCTCCAGACTGTCCTTGGCAGGCCCAGGGCAACTCTCTCTCCTCAACCCAGGACTAACACGAGTCACTAACTGCTCACTAGCTGACCAATCACTGTCCAACTAACCGATCACGCACTACGTACCTGATCACTAACCGACTAATCGCCATCTGACCGGCCAACCCCTTACTAGTTAATTGGCTGAAGGCTCCCTCGCCCCAGCCGCTATGTCCTGGAGCACTGACCTCGCGCAGGGCGCCTCCACGTGTGAAAGCATCGGTCAAGCTGAGAGGAGTGTGATGCAAGGCTCTTTCTCGGGCATCATGTGCTGGTTTAATGGCGCAACAATACTCCTCAAAGGGGAACAGACTTGGAGGAAGCCACCAGGTGACACTGCAGGGCTGCCTCCCGCCCCCTGGACAGACGCCTGTTCCTGGCCTGGGCGCACGCAGATGCTTATCTGAGTCTCAGGGAGACGAGGTGGCCAAGAATTGCCTGCTGTGTCCCCCAAGCTGGCTCAAGCCCTGGACTCCAGCCTCTATCTAGCTGATCCTCTGGGACCCATTTCTTTAGTCTTAAAAGCACATTTTCAAACCCTTTTGGTTTCAGTAAAACAAAAGCAACTGTCTTTTTTCTTGGGGCGGGGGACGCGTGGGGGTGGCGGTTATGAGGCTCTGCACCACTGCCCGCTGCTTCTCTGCCCGTCACGTGGGCCTGGGGATGCGCACGTCTCTGGCCACTCGCAGCCCAGCTTGCGGTTTATGCTGGAAAGCCGAAACCAGATGGGGCACGTTTCCTAGAAGGCTCGCTCCGCAGGACCTGAGGAAGCGGGCCCGCCATGCACACTCTGTGGGGACACCTGGGTCATGCAGCCGACCTGGGAGGCGTGTGGAGAGCCTGGCTTCCCACAGCCTGCCTGCGGCTCTTCTCTTCCACCCCTGAGCTGATCACTTAGGGCGGCTGAACCTCAACACCATCAACACCATAGGCCCTGCTTCTGAGCTCTTCAGCCATCTGAGAAAATTCAGGCTACCGCCGCTGGCTTCCGGGAAGATGGACAATACATACTCTTCCCTCTTCCCCACTAAGCACAACTAAAACCATAGACATCGTGTACGAGACTCCAAGAGGCGGGAAAGGCTGACCAGCCAGCACAGTCCCAGGTTTCCTCTTGGGCTCCCATGTCCCAGACGTAGGGCCTAGAACCTGCAGGTACAGACAAAAAGCCCCAACAAAATCTGTCTCGCTAAAGGACGAGGGGGGCAGCTAGCAGGACAAGCAGTAACTGCCCGATCCCACCCCCACAGTACACCCTCAGCCTCATCCATCTCTCGCCACACTGCAGCACGCTCTCATCGCCAGCCCACCCAAGGGCCTGAAGAAGGCCTGAGAGGGGCCCAAATGTTCATCCCCTCTGGGGGGCACTGAGCCAGCCTGCTCCCCTACCCAGTGTCAGCAGAGACCTCGGGGGACCGGGACCCCGTCACCACTGCGAGTAACGAGGGCCCTTCCCACCAGAGCGGTGCTCAAGGGAGACGGCGATAACAGAGATTTAAGTAAGATTCCAAGTCTCTTAATACCCACAGTGTCCTGGTTTCAAAAAACAATCACTCACAACAAGAACCAGGAATAGCTCAGGTTCAATGAGAAAAGATAATCAACAGACGCCAACAGGACACAGACGTTAGAATTATCTGACTATGATTCTCAAGGAGCCATCACTCGATTTCAGTACCAATTAGAATACAACAGACACAATGAAAAAAAATTAAGACTCAGTAAAGAAACAGAACATATGCAAAAAAACTAGAAATACAAAGAACCAAATGGGAAATTCTGAAATATAATAAATAACCCCAATTAAAACTCAGGAGGCGGGGCCGGTGGCAGAATTGGGGCAGCGAATCAGTAAACTTGGGGACAGAACAACAGAAATTCACCAATCGGAAGAGGAGAGAGAAAATGGACTGGGAAAAGAATGAAGAAAGCCTTGGGGACACATGACACTCTAACAGGAAATTTCATGTTCATGTTGATGAATCCCAGAAGAAGAAACAGGGCAGCTGAAAAAGGACTTGGAAAATAATGGCTGAAAACTTCCCAAATGTGGCAGAAGACCGAAGCCCACAGATTCAAGATGCGCGAACTCTCAGGATAAACCCAAAGAAATCCATGCCAAAGCACGTCATAATTCAACCTCTGAAAATTAAAGACAAAGTCTTGAAAGCAGACGAGAGTCAAGTGACACCTTACCTGGAGGGGAAAACAACACAAACGACAGTGGATTTCTCACCAGAAACCATGGAACCAGGAGGCAGTGGTACCCCACTCTTCAGAGCTGAAAGAGAAACCCTGTCTCCCCAGAATCCTGTATCTGGTGACAATATCTTTCAGAAATGAAGCGGAAATTAAGACAATCTCAAATGAAGGGAACTAAGAGAATGTGTCACTTTAAATGATGGCTAAAGGCAGTTCTCCAACAGAAGGGGTCTTAGACATCAGGAAGGAGGACAGAACGTGGAAAGCAAACCATGGGCACAGAAAACAGACTTTCCTTCCCTTGGGTCTTCTAGATTATGTTTCATGGTTGTAGCACGTTTATAACACTGGCTGATATGGTTCTAAATGTTAAGTAGAGCAAATATTTATAACTGTATAACTGTATTTTAAATAGAGGGTGAAAGGATGTAAAGGGAGGTACATTCCCACACTTCACTTGAACTGGTAAATGATGATGATACCAGCAGATTGTGATAGATATGTGTATATATAAATGTCATATCTAGACAACCACTAAAAAGGACAAAAACGCGAAAAAGATATGATAAAAAATACTATAATAGGGCCGGCCGGGTGGTTCAGTTGGTTAAGAGCTGGCATGGAATGTGTGCTCTGAGCACCAGGGCAGCTGGTTCGATTCCCACATGGGCCAGTGAACGCTGTGCCCGAGCTGAGCTGTCGCTGAGCTGCCAACAGGTGGCAGGATGACTCAGCTGGTGTAACAACAAGATTGCCTGTTCAGTGGTTGGCTACGCCCACCCGCAACTAAAAGATTGAACTCGGTACCTTGAGTTGAGCTGCAGCCCGCATGGCTCAGTGGATAGGGCGTGCCCTCTTAACAACAAGGCTGCCCGGTTCGACTCCCACATGGGATGGTGGCTACACCCACCTGCAACTAAGACTGAACACAGCACCTTGAGCTTAGAGGCCATGAGCTGCCGACAAGAAGCCAGATGGCAACTGGCGCCCTCCACAACTAAGATTGAAGAACTACAACTTGGCTGGTCCCCTCCCCCAATTCCCCAACACTGTTCCCCTCCTTTAATTCCCCAATAAAATCTTAAAAAAAACACCAAAAAAATACCTACTATATATAAAAACGGAACCTAAAAATATTGGCTTAAAAACTCACAGGAAGTCAGGAAAAAGTAGAGAAATTAAAAAGAGGACAAACAGGAAATACAGAATAAAACGGTAGACTTAAGCCCTAACCCATCAATAATTACATTAAATATAAACTATCTAAATATATCAATCAGAAGATAGAGATTGGCAGAGCCGATTAAAAAACCAGTACCCAATTATATGGTTATCTACAAGAAGCTCACTCACTTCAAATATAATGATATAGGCAGACTGAAAATAAAAGGATGGGAAAAGATATATCACAAACACAATCAAACAAAACCAGGAGGAGCTACCTAAAATTACTGTCAGATAAAGTAGACATCTGAGCAAAGAAAATTACCAGAGTCAGAGAGGGACATTCTACAATAGGTCAACTGACCCAGAAGACACAGCAATCCTAATGTATACACACCAGAGATCAGAGCTGCAAAATATGTGATCCAAAACCTGGTGAGGCTAAAAGGAGAAATAGACAAATCCACAGTTACAATGGGAGACTTCAACACCGTTCTCTGAGTAACTGATTGAAAATACAGAAGGACTCAGCAACCATCAACCAACCACCCAACAACAACAGTGTCCATGGAAAATATGCCAAGACAGGCAATACACTGGGTCATTAAATAACAAAACAAAACAAACAAAACCCTCAACAAATTTGGCAGAATTGAAATCATGCATTCTCTGACCAATGGAATCAAACTACAAATTAAAAACAGAAAGATAAAAGAAAAATCTCCAAAATTCTTGGAAAATAAACAATACACTTCTAAATAATCCATGAGTCAAAGAGCAAGTCTCAAGGGATATCAAAAAATACCTGAAACTGAATGAAAATGAAAATACGACACATCCAAGTTTGTAGGACAACTAAAGCAGTTGAAGAGAGAAATTTATAGCAATAAATGCACACATTAGATCTGTTTTTTGTTTTTTTTTGTTTTTTTTTTTTTTTTTTGAGGGCAGTGTTACTAGCCCTCATATGTGGGACCGAACCGGGGCCGCTGGCTTCCAAGGCCAGCGCTTAACCACCGCGCCACTCAGCCGGCCCTAATGCACACATTAGAGAAGTCTCTAACCAGTCATCTAAGCTTCCACAAGAACCCAGAAAAAGGAGTTAAAAAAAAAATTAAAAACTCAACTGCAAAGAAATCAGAAGTAAGGAAATAGTAAAGACAAGAGCAGAAATCAACTGAAATTGAAAACAGGAAAACGAGAGAAAAATCAATGAAACAAGGAGCTGGTTCTTTGAAAAGATCAATAGCATTGACAAACCTCTAACAAGACTAACAGAGAAAAAGGAAAGACACAAATTACCAGTATTAGCAATGAAACGGGTATCGACACAGAGCCTGCAGACACCAGAAGGACAATACGGGAATGCTGTGGACGGCCCTACAGACACACATTTGACAACTCAGATGAACCATTCCTAGAACAACACAAACTGCCATCACTCACTGAATAGGACACAGATAATTTGAATAGACCTATGACTATTAAGGAAATGGAATTCATAAATAAAAAGCTTCTGAAAAAGAAATCTCCAAACCCAGGTGGTTTTGCTGGAGAATTCTACCAAATGTTTAAAGAAGAATTAACACCAATTCTACATAATCTTTTCTAGAAAATAAAGTAGGAAGAAAACTTCTCAACTCATTTTATGAAGCTAGAATTTCTGTGATACTGAGAAAAAAGACTCAAGAAAATTACAAACCTATATCCCTCATGAATATAGATGCAAAAAAAAATATACAGAGATGCAGCAATACATAAAAAGAATCCTACACCAAGACCAAGTTAGATTCATTCCAATAACACAAGGTTGGTTCAGTATTTGAAACTCAATGTGATCCACCACACTATCAGGTTAAAGGGCAAAAGTCACATGATCACATCAACAGAAGCAGAAAGGGTGTCCGACAAAATTTAACACCCACTCATAATTCAAAACTACAGGAAAAACAGGAATAGAGGGAACTTCCTCAACTCGATAGAGAGCATCTACCAAAAACGCACAGCTGTTATTACACCTGATGGACAAAGGCTGCACCTGTCCCCAAGCTCAGCACGAGGCGGGCTGGCCATCCTCACGCCATCAGCCCGAGGCTGCAAGTCCAGCCAGCGCAAAGTCGGCAAGAAAAGAAAAGGCACTGACAGGAAAGAAGAAATCGCTGTTCCTATTTTTAAATGGTACGCAGAGCAAAATCCCAAGGAATCGAAAACCAAAAACGTCTGAGAATAACCTGGCAAGGTCACAGGATTCTACACACACAAAAATCAATTGGATTTCTCGATATTAGTGATGAATCTGTGGACATTAAAACTAAAAAGAAAAAAAAGAAATATTTAGGTGTGTGTCTAACAAAAGGTGGACAGCCTCTATGCTGCAAACTACAGAAAGCTGATGAAGAGAGTCAGAGCTCTGAATTACGGGAGACCGGATGGCCACGGCCTGGAGGCGATGCAGAACAGGTGGCACTTCTCCCCGCGCGGGTCTGTAGGCTCAGCACAGCTCTTACCAAATGTCAGCAAGGTCTTCTGCGACAGAGAAAGCTTGTTCTACAACTTACATGGGAAGAGAGGAGCCCAAGAACAGCCAAGACAATTCCAAAAAAGGAAGATAAGTGCAGTGTTTACAGCTGTCAACACATGGTGACACTGGTGGGGGACAGTCACACAGGCTAAGGGAGAGAACCGAGAGCCCAGGAACAGACCCAGCTGCTTTTTGACAAACGTGCATAAGCAATTCAATGAAGGAAAGGCAAGCTTTTCAGTTACCGGTGCCGGAGCCACCAGACACCCATAGGCGGCTGCGCCCCAAGCCCAAACAAGCCCCTTCACTTAAACTTCGGATCTTATGCAGAAAGTAACTCAAAGTGGACTACAGATTGAACGCAGAACTATAAAAACCTTTAGAAAAAATACGTAGGAGAAATCTGGGATCGAGAGCTAAAGACAGAGCTCTTAGACTTGACATCAAAAGCCTGGTCCATAAAAGGATTCATCAGAATTCAGAACTTGCTCTGCAAAACCCCATGAGCCAAAGGAGAAACAACCCAAAGGTCTGCCAGCAAGTGCAAGGTCAAAACCACTGTGGGCCGCCCAGCGCCAGGGATGCTGCCGGCAACACCAGGAACAAACTTAGGAAAACACCCAGATGAAACGAGAAAATCATGCCGATTGGAAAATGCTAATTACAACCCTTATGCATAGCGATTCCATTTGTCTGAAGTCCTGGAAATGACAGTTACAGAAACGGAGCCTAGGGGCTGCCAGGGACTCCAGGAGCGGGACAGCGGGCGTGGGGGTGCGGGGGGGAGTGCGACAGCTCCAGAAGGGCGGCTGGAAGGGCCCTGTTGGGACACACCTTGGTGTCAGTGCCCTGATGTGACGTGCTGTGGCTGACCAGGTGTGACCACTGGGGAACTGGCCCGAAGGCACACGGATCTCTGTTACTTCTGACAACGGCCCATGAATTTACAATCATCTCAAATAGTAAGTTTAATGAAAACCAGAGTCGCACACATATTATGACCTAGGTGGAGGAAAAGAGGACTTCCGAGAGGGGACTGGCCCCTGGGTGAGTGACAGCAGGCAGATGACCCAGCACCCCACTCTGGATTCCTCAGAGGGGCTCTGCCCAGAACCCAGGGTCATTAAGGGGTCCTTACTTCATCATGTTTTATCAGTACTTCAGCTGTCCCTCAAACATGGGGAGACCGAAAGGGGAATGTTGGCCGAAGGTGGGAAGCCCGGCCTGAGGAAATCCAGAGCCCAGCCCGAGGCCCCGGGCGGAGGGGGAGCGTGCACAGCCGTGTGGCCACGAGCCAGAGCCCACGCCACCGCCGAAGCTCAGCGAAGCGATGGTGACACACGGGAGATGCAGATGGCCGCAGAACACAAAATGGACGGGGACGAAAATGCACGAGAGGCAGCTCTCCCTGGGGATTCATAACTGAATGGCGGGAAGCACGTCTTTCCAAACAATCAACAAACTTCGAGACACTTGGCAGAGCTGTGTCAACTTTGCCACACTGCATGCTAGGAAAAGTCGCACATCCTGTTCCAATGACGTCCTCAGCTGCAGGCAAGTGAGGGGCTTGGGGTGGTCATACCTCCTACTGTTAGCATTCGAAGTCGGTCCTGGAAAACGGCAAGGTCTGAGAGCGGGGAGGTGGGTGAGCGCAGGAGGAAAAAGACAGGTGAGTTAGTCAGGGAGCCCAACACCCAGCCCTGCACGTCACAGGAGCACAAACATGGTCACGCAGACACACACGGGGGAGGGGCGGAGGGGGTGGAGGGACAAGGGTGGAGAGCTATGTGGTGAACAGCTGGGGGGAGGAAGGCCCTGGAAAGCTCGCTCGGATGCCACTGGGCAGCGGCGCTGAGTGCGCTCTCCCACCCCAGAGAGGTGGCTGAGCTGTGGCTGTCCCACTGTCCTGGACACTTCAGGGTGACCCCGCTGGGTGAGAGAATGAGACAATGAGAGAGCCTCATTTTTCAGGCGCCATTCCTCAGAACTGGGCATCAGGCAGTCGAGACCCTAAAGCTCAGGATTCCGCCGGATTCGAGGGGCAGGCGGGTCCCCAGTACCCATGTCCCCATACAGAGAACGGAGGTGCAGGTGCTCAGCCGCCCAGAACCACCCAGGAGCCGCCCCTCCCCCACCGCCAGCACTTCAGTGTGGCCACCACACCTGGCAGGAGAGGGTGGCACCTTTGTTCAGCGGAGTCAGGCCTGCTCGTCACCTGGCGGCGGCTCCCACATTCACGTAACTTCTGTGAGAGCACAGGGCTGTAATTGTTTATTGTCAGTTATTGCTATTAAGCTGCTGTGCCTGTTCCATACACTACAATTATCACAGGCACGTATGCACAGAAACAACAGTACACAGAGGGTCTGCACTAGCCGTGGTTTCAAGCACCCGTGGGCGTCTTGGAACATGTGCCCGCAGGTAAGAGCGGACGCCTGTTTCTTTTTAGTATTTTTAAAACAAAGCGTGAACTAAAGACACAGACTGAAGGAGAGCCAAAGATGTTCTGATGGTCGTTTACAGAGCACACAGGATCTCGGCACTGAAAACCTCTAAGACAATCCCGTCTGCTAGAAACGGAGAGGCTGCGGTTTGGCCGCGGTGCTGCCAGGGGAGCAGAGGGGTGAGAGGCAGGTACGTGACCGCAGGCCGGGGCGACACTCGTCCGTGGGTCAGCTCCTGGGCATCCGGGAGGGAGGACAGCCTGGGGGAGGCGTGCTCAGGGACCCACAGCGGCCAGGAATGGTGATTAGAAGCAGCTCCATTTTCAGTTGGCTCTTCCAGCCATGGGAGGGGCTTCAGGAGGGCGCGGGACTTCACCCCGACTGTGCAGGGGGTGAGCCAACTCGCTTAAGTAGTAAAATGTTACAATGTTGGACTTCTAGATTGGTTTTTAACTATTTAACTCAAGTTCATCTCCCAAGACTGACAATTTGCAATCAAGGCAAACAGGAGCCGAGGCGTCATGCTTTCTTCCCTCTCATTCATAAAATTTGTTTCCAGTTCTCCTTCAATTATGTGTAAATCTCACGCTGAAGTCAGTCTCAATCATTTTGTCACTGTGAGAAGCCACAGACGATGGCGTTTCTAAGTTGGAATCTAATGCAAATTGCTGCACTTGAAAGAGGAAACTGAGGGCAGGCAAGAGTTAAATGGAGCTTTCTCCAGGCCCCCGCCGTCAAGGGCAGCTCAGCCCAGGCCAGAGGCCAGATGGCCACCCCCCTACAAGGCTGGACTGGAGGGCGTGTGCGGTCAGCTGGCCAGCTCAGATGGTCACAGGGCGCACTGTCTGGACCGACCTTTTCTAGGGCCACCGGGGGGTCGGCGGTGGAATGTGTGCCCTGGGCTCTCCAGGAAGTGGGGTGGACAGGATAGCCTGGTCCCTGGTCGCCAATATAACACATCCTGGGAAAGACACCCGGTCCCAGCAATTACCTGCACGATTATGGTATACAACCCACACCCAACTGGGAAACTGTTCTAATGATCAAATTCTAACTAGAAGTACCACCAAGCCCACCATCTCCACAACATGGCTGCTGCACTCACAGACACTCACCCTGTGCCAGGTCCCCAACCTCCCCCTTGGGGCTCCGAGGCTGCCGGTGCACCACCTATCTCCCCACCTCATGAGGGGGGCCAGGAGAATCTGAGATGTCAGGATAGAACCCCACGCCAGCACTGCCCAGCATTCTCAGAATTGGTCAGGAAAAGTCAAGAACGCAGCAGAGGGCTGGCCGAGTGGCGCATTGGTTAGGAGTTGGCTTGGGACACCAGCTCTGAGCAGCAGGGCCCCGGTTCAGATCCCACATGAGGGCCAGTGACGCTGCGCCCTCTACAGCTAAGATGGTGAACAGCAGCTCGACCTGGAGCTGGGCAGGCGTGAGTTGCCGGCGCTGGTGTAGGCTGCAGTGGGGCTGAAGTTGGCTATCATGAAGGGCCAGCAGCCGGTGTGAGCTGCCGTGAGCCACTGTGAGCAGCCATCCAATGACCAGTGACCGATCTGCCTCACCCAGGAAGAGCGCAATGACAATACCAACATGGGTCAGTGAAGCGGCATCCTCCACAACTAGACTGAAGAACCAAAGGACAGCAACCTGTCTGTTCCCCTTCAATTCCCCAACACTGTTCCCCTCCCCCAATTCCCCAATAAAATCTTTAAAAAAAAAAAGGAACACAGCAGAAGCAGTTTCACACATTCCATTTTCTTTAAGGAACTCTGAGTGGAACAGCCTGCCAGCACTGCAAACAGGCTCCAGCCCTGCGGCCCTCCAGCAGAAGTGCTCTGCCAGGTGGGCGTGAGTGTCACCCGAGCCTCAGCACCCCTCCGAGAGGGAGAAATGAAGCTGCACCCACAGGGAGTGGTGGGCAGCCCCCAGGAGGCCTGAGGGGGACGTGAGCTTGGAAAGGGGGCTGAGTGACTTGGGACAGCTTGCAGCCCCTCGCTCACAGTGACACGGGGTCCTTGCCACCAGCTCCTGTGTGACCTGGCTAACTACTCCATCGCTGCTCCGTTTCCGACTCTACCAGCGTCCTGCAGCCTGAAGTCAGAAGGCTGAATAATCACACCAGCTCAGCTCTCCCAGGGGTGAGTGAGCCCCAGGCCCTGTTCTAGAACGTATTTAATTCCAATGCCACCTGACTGACAGACGAGGACATGGAGGCACACGGCCAGGCCTGGCAGAGCCAGGCCGCAGTTTGGATGATAAGGGGAGTGAAAGCGCTCGGAGAGCTACCCAGCCTGCACATGTCAGGGGTGAGACAAATCAAGGTTAATTTTCCTATGCACTCACACGTACGGGGCTTACACTACTTCCAATTTTTGCACCCGAAGAAAGAATTTATCATGATTTTTATGTCACACGATATCATATTCCCAAAATGAAGACGCACTTTTCTCCCACAAAAGGAGGGCTGCCCACCCCCACTTTCTCCAACTGGTTCTGAAGGGCTCCTGGCCGGAGGAGGGACTCCTCCCTCCAAGGGGATCAGGGCCCTCGGGGCACTGTGTCCCCGGGTCTGTGATGGGTCTCTCACCGTGAGAAGCACAAGCACTCAGGACACCACTCCAGAGAGGAATGTGAAGCAAGTTGAGAAAGCCTGGAAAGAACTAGAAGGGACGAGAGGCCTGCCTCTGCCGGAAGAGATCTGTGCCGAGGAGCTGGGCACGGTCTGCAGATCGGACTTCTCTGCCTTCACCGACTCATCGTCTACGCCTATTGGCTGCAGCTCTGTCCTGACCTGACCAGTCTCAAGTGGGACAGGGGACAGTTGTAGGCTCCCTACGCCATTCTAACCAGAGCTGACAATCACCGCAACAGGTCCACTTTGATACCAAGAAACTGGCACCAGGGATGCCAGTGGGAGAGCAGGCCCCACTCACATGCGTCCTCCTTGTTGTGTTCGGATGCTCTGTCATGTCAGACACGGCCCCAGGCTCCACTGGGGAAGGCTCACGGTCCCCTGGGGCAGCAGGACAGGTGAGCACAGGCTGTGTCGGGCGGGCGTCGCAAGGTGACATGTGAGGACCAGGCTCTGAGGGCAGACGCCACAGAGAGAAGCCCGCTCCTGGGAGCACAGGGCTGGCGCCACTGGCTAAAGCACAGGACTCAACACACGCCTAGCCTACGGCCTGAGCTGACCAGTCCTGTCACCTTCTGGGGGCTTCTCTAAGCTTTCTCCTGAAACAACTAGAGCGCAGTGACAGTGGAGGAGGCCGCACGCCCACCGTCCACTGAGATGCCGGCAGGGCAGCGGCACACCACCAATGCCAGAGCCTGTGCTGAGGTCCAGCCTTACCTGCCTAGTGCCTGGCCTTCCAGGTCATTGTGCGGCCGCGTCCACAGGGCACTTGGGCCCTGCAGAGCGTGTGACCGGCCCGCAGAGGTGGCGCGTTCCGTCCCCTCTCAAGGAGCAGCGTTAGGCAGGGCGGTGATCAGGCTTTCGTTAGCATGCATGTCTCGGGGAAGCTGCCCCCTTCCAAGTTAGCCACGCCATCCTTTTTAGCACAGGTTAGCAGCGCGGTGACTAGAGCAGATTAACTGGATGAAGCGCCTGCAGGTGTGAGCCCAGCCACGCCCTGCACAACGTGACAGCGGACGGGGGTGCGTGAGCGTGATGAGCACCCGCGCGCCACACGTGCCCCTGCGCACTGGGGACGCCTTCCAAAGTTTCCTGAGTGTGATCACCGGCATTTAAGAATCGAGACACCCAGTGCATGGCTTGCTCTGGGACTCGCCCGTCGGAGGCCGGCCACGCCGTGCATCACAGTGGACAGATGTGACAGCGGGCAGAGCAGCGCTGCACTGAGCTCTGGGACCCGAAACCAAGTGAGAGAGTCTCTGGATTATCTTCTGACCCGCCTGTCCAGGTAGGTCATCTTTTCCCGTGTCACAAACCTTTTCTGCCCCAAATTTCACTTTCCAATTTTGAGACTGAGACAGCAGAGCTCATACCATCTGGCTGAAAAGCTGGGATGAGGATAACTTGCCCAAAACACACTAAGGCTGCATTACTGATAAATTTCAAGTGATCAGATCGAAGGAAACTTAAGCGTTGTTCCCTTCTGTCTGCGGCCGTCCTGGCTATCACAAGCTGGGACGCAGGGAGGAGCTAAGCAGCGCGGCGCTGACCGCTCCCAGGCCCTCACCAAGTTTGTCTGTGGATGAGATAATGTCAGCGGGCACGGACGAGTCCAGATCGGCATCCAAAATTCCCAGGGGGTCCAGCTGTGCTACATGGTGCCCTCGTATCTACGAAAGGGCCAGCGATGGAGAGGGAAGGACACACACAAAAGGACAGGAGAAAAAAAAGAGGGAAGGGGTAAAAAAAAGTAAAATTACATTAAAATTAGCGTTTACAGATTAATTCTCACCCACGTTTGAAGAAACAGTTACTGGAGCATCATCAAAATTTACACAACTAATTCCGAGAGGATCAAGTTTTGCAATGTGGTGACCCCTGACCTGGAAGCAATAACACAAGCGTCATTAAGCAGGTCCCGACAGCTGTGAGGGCAAAGTTACACTTGGTCAAACCTCCCAACAGCACCAATGAACCCAGGGACGTTAATCTCCAAAAACCTTCAGATAGTTGACTTTTAAAGCACAATTGTGCATAAATGCACTTTTATAAAAAGAGACAAACTTCTCAGCTCAGGAGAAACTTGGTTATCTAAAGAGACCTGTTGGTTGGGATCCCTACACGGTTTCCCTGGACAAATGGAAATGGGTTGCGCTGAGGGCGTCACCCCAGTGGGACGCCTACTCAGCTTAGAACAGGAGAGGTCCGCGAGGCAGAAGGGATGGCCGGTGCTGGGGAGGAGTAGGCAGGCGCACACAGCAGTGGGGCGGTGGGCCCCGGGGACCCGTCCCAACCCTGCCAAGGCGCCAGGGTTAGGGCACGCTGTCAGACAAAGGACCCAGGGCAGGGATGTTAGCATCTGACCCGCACTGTCTGAAAACAAAAGGAGAAAGGAAACCCCTTCCAAGTGTGTTTCCTTAAGTCCCCGATACTTTGCCGTCTCCTGCTGACACTGTGAAAGGGAGTGGCCGCGGTGTCCCCACAGAAGCATCCACTGTGGGCAGCACTTTAGAATGAGGCCGTGCTGTCCTGACAGTATGGCACCTGCACTGGGGGCGGAGGACACGCAACTGCCCGCCACGCTGCAGAGACTGGGCCCCGGGGTCCCCGGGGGGATTCCTCCTCCTTGGAGTCACTAGCGACCAGGTGCTGAGATCTGAGTCCAGGGCTCCCCGCATGCCAGGCGGCTCTCCTGGGCCAGCCTCTCGGGCTCTTGCAAAGGCCTGGGGACCTTTGCAAAGGCCGCCTCCTCCTCCCCCAGGTAGGGCTGCCTGTGGAGTGGAGTGCTCCTGGAACAATGTCCCTCCCTCACCTGCCTCTGCCTGTTTCTGTTTGCTGTCCCCAAACTTTTCAGGTTCATTTCCTTCTGTCCTACTTGGGTGCTAGCCAATGACAGGAATGGCACCTCCCAGAGCAGCCCATGCTCCCCGGACACTGGCACTGACGGTGTTTCCCCACCCGAAATCTTCCCCGCCGTCTTATGGGAAGAAATGGGGAGCTGTTTCCAGGGCCGGCACTGAGAGGCGAAGGGCTTGCTCGGGGGAGGCAGTCCTGGCTCCTTTCCTCTCGGCATGGTCCATTCTGGTGACCCTTGGCCCTGGGCAGTGCCCACCGTCCTTACCTGATAGGCCCTGATGAGTGACTGCACGGCCAGGTGGTCCTCCACCAACTTATCCACGTTGGGCTGCACGTCCACCAGGGGCTGCGCTCGGGTCGTGGCCAACAGGGCTCCCGGGCTCAGGGGGAGCGGGCTCTGGTAGGCGGAGCCCGGGGGCGCCCCGGCATTGGTGTTTCGGAAAAAAATGTCCCATGACTGAAGAAGAGAAGGAACACACGTGTCACTCCGCTGCTCACCAAGGGCCGAGCACTCATTTCAGCCAAAAAAGAATTGTTCTTGGCAGGCAAGTCACATCTTGGTTACACTCGTCTACCAGGCAGGCTGGCTGGGTGACACGTGCTCCTACTCCAGTCAGCTGCCTCTACCCCCAAAGGGCGGGTGTCTTGGAGGCTGACCCCTGCTGCCCTCAGCCCCTCAGGACGCACCTATGCCACGGATGCCCTGTGGCTGCCCTTCCATCCCAATCCCCAAGGTGCGAGGCGGCCCAGAGGCCTCCGCCCCGCCCCCGGCTGTCCCCTGATGTCTGCAGCGCCCTAAGTCCTCAACCCCCAACACACCACCTGAGGGGGTCCCTCTCCAGACCCGAGGCTTGGCACAGCCCTCGGGGCCCAGGCCCGCCTTGCTCATGCCTTATTTCCCAGACACAAAAGCGAGGCTTTGTGTAAAAGACAACCCAGGGCCACGACCCAGGAGAAATCGTGTGGTCTGTGCTCTGGGATGGCCCCTCGGGAGCTGAGGGCTCAGGGAGTTCGGTCAGAAGAACTCTGAATCTGAGCACTGACATCTTGGTGTGTTCCCTGGCTTTCTGTGCTCAGTTTTTTCATCTGTAAGATGAGGACCAAAGCCTGTCCTCTCCACAGGGCTGCTGAAGAACCCCACGCATGCTTCAGCACTCAGCACACAGTCTGTCGGCAGCGGCAGCCCGACCGGCCGCTCTCTGCTCAGCGCTCACAGGAACCGACCCCTTGACTTGGGGTCTGTTTTGAGCTATTTCACATTTGAATGATTCAACTGATACTTTGCACAGATACTGTGAACTACAGTAATTCATCTCATACAAAGATGTGCATTTTTTTTTGTTTTTTTTTTTGAAGGCAGAGTCACTGGCCCTCATATGTGGGACCCGAACCGGGGCCACTGGTTTCCCAAGCCAGCGCTTAACCACCGCGCCACTTGGCCGGCCCTCTGCCACCCATTTTCCAGCGTCTATGATTGTCCCGTCAGTACTCTGCTCAGACTGGTTGCAGAGTCTGGAGAGAAACGTCACTAGACTGTGTGTCACCAACATGCTGCCCAGATGCGCTCAGCTACAGCCTGGCAGGGACCCCGTGGTCTCCTGTGTCGGGACAGAAACCGCGGGGCAGGCACTCCGATGCTGTCGGACACATGTGCACTGGGCTCGGGCGTCCCCGAGACCACAAACTAGGAAGCCCGCTGTGACCAGGACACCCACCTCATACAGGCAGCGAGTCTCTCCCTGAAGCTGTCTCTAGGGGAGCCCTGCGGAATGCACTAAAAAGCAGAGACACACTTTCTATGTGAGTTACAGCTTCATACCGACTTAAAGTGACTTAACAAATCGCCCTCCTCAAGGCCTTCCTGTTGGCACCGTCTGCAGCACTGTCAGTGTGCCGGCTGAGATGGGCTCTCACTGGACCTGCCCGACGCCAACTATGTGAAGCACCTTGCACCCGGGCCCTGAAATCAGGCACCCCTCTGCAGCCAGGACTCGGGACCCCGAGGCATTCACGTCTCTCAGCCTTCCATCAAGCCGCCTCCCAGCAACACTGACTGAGCCCTGCTCCACCACGCACAAGGCCACCAGGCAGAGAAAACGACTGACTCTCCTGAAAGGACAGGTTGCCTCAGTGTCCCCTCCCCCGGGCAAGGTCAGGCCCCCGCTTGGCATGCACCTGGTTCATCCCAAGGGCATAAGAGCTGACACACTGGATGCCCCAAACATCTTCCACTTCCTGCAGCTTTAACAGCAGGCCCACGCGCGCCCCCCGGCCTCTGTCCGGCCTCCAGTAACGGAGAGCCCAGCCTACAGGGACCCTCTCCAGTATGGTAGCTAGTGGGGCAGGCAAGAGTCAGCCCAGCCTCGCACGGCAGGAACCAACAACAAGCTGCCCGTGCCATGTCAAGCCTAGTCAGCTTTCTTCTCTGCCCCAAACCAGCTACAGGGCCAGCGTCCCCACCCTCACCTGTGTCCATACCAGTCCTGCTCTGGACACACAACCTGGGCTGCCAGGGGGCTGAAGGGCTGGGCATGACCTTAAAACCAGCAGCCATGGAGGCAGCACCCACAATGTAAACTTCCTTCAAGCCTACGGCCAACGCTGAAGACGGTTCAGACACAGTGGCAGTCGCCCGGCAGCAGGAGCTTGGATCAGGGTCCCCAGCCGTACAGCAACCCTGCACCCTGACGGCGCCAGCTGCTTCTGGATCCAGAGCCAAAAGGTAAAGCAAAAGTCACAAGCTATCCTCTCTCCAGAGAAACCAGCTCTAAGTAACAGGAGCAGCAGGTGCCCCCCGGACTCCCACCCCACCCTTACCCTCCAGGAGCTGCAGGCAAGAGGACACACACAGCGCCACCAGGCAGGGATCCTGACCGGGGAGAGTGACCCTTACAGAAACAGCGTGTCTCACCAAAGCGAGGGAACACTGACGCGGACGGCATTTCGGGCCCGATGCCTGAGGGCCCTGCGAGGGGCATCGCCACCATCAGGCCTCCTCTCTCTCGGCTTCTCTGGTGCTCGCTCAGGATAAAACTCCGAGTGACTTTTAATTTGCTGAGGGGGACCTCCTCGAGCTGGTGGCAGTCAGAAAAACTGGTTCAGACGGGGACTCCAGGGGCAGGGACCCACTGGGACAGAAAATGTGTCTGGCCTTCCTGCGACGCACCCCCAGTGCACACACCCTCACGTGGCCCTCCGCTGCATGTCCTGGGCTTGCAGGTGTGGGCACCTGCACTCAGGTGTGCCCACCTACACTCAGGTGTGCCCCTGCTGGGCCCAGCCCAGTCCTCAGCCAAGGAGCCCACCCCAATAACAGCAAGCCCCTCCCACCACGACCTGAAAGGTTTCCACATTTGGGTGATGGAAAGTTCTGGACTGCACACACCTGGCAAAACCCATGCACTAAAACTTAAAACGGTCAAATCAAGGCCAGAGCTGGGCTGTGTGTGCGTGGGGGCACCTTCTGCGTCACACCGGGCCTGGCTGGTGGCGTTCTTCCTTCGGGTGGGAAAGTGTGACACAGGCACATCTAACTGCCCATCTGCCACGCTGAGTCAGGGCCCCAAGCACCGCGTCACAGCCTCCAACCTCTCCGCCGGCCTGTCACACACTAACTCAGTAAGGACACTGTCCCCTGCCGGGCCTTGGACAGACTGACGGCCACACGCAGACACTTGATCCTCTGCCTGCCAGAGGCGGAGAAGTCGGGGCCTTGGCTTGAGCAGGACCAGGGTGGGCACCGGCCCCAGTGATGCTCTCGGCACATGGGAACGTGTTCCCAGATGCGGGATGCACTGCGTGAAGAGGTGACAGTTCCTCAAAGGCTCCCTTCCCCAAATACCACTGGGGCTGCCTCTGTGCGGTGTGCTCTGCAGTCTGGGGCAGGAAAGGCCCACAGTGAGCTCCTGGCTCTGGGGAACAGCAGGACAGACGAGGGGATACGTGACTTCACAGAGGTGCCAGCGCCAAGAAGTGAAGAGCAGGACGGCACTCGGAGGGGCAGTGGGTGCAAGGCCACACGGAGGGCACAAGGGTGAGCTGGCAGATAGGGCTGGGGCCATGTGGTGCAGGCGGGCTGTCAGGTACGGGGGTACAGGCAGGGCTGTCAGGTATGGGGGTACAGGCGGGCTGCCAGGTGTGGGGGTGCCGGCGGGGCTGTCAGGTGTGGGGGTGCAGGCGGGGCTGTCAGGTATGGGGGTCCAGGCGGGCTGCCAGGTGTGGGGTGCCGGCGGGGCTGTCAGGTATGGGGGTGCAGGCGGGCTGTCAGGTGTGGGGGTGCAGGCGGGGCTGTCAGGTATGGGGGGTGCAGGCGGGGCTGTCAGGTATGGGGGTGCCGGCGGGCTGCCAGGTGTGGGGGTGCCGGCGGGGCTGTCAGGTGTGGGGGTGCAGGCGGGGCTGTCAGGTATGGGGGTGCAGGCGGGGCTGTCAGGTATGCGGGTGCAGGCGGGCTGCCAGGTGTGGGGGGGCAGGCGGGGCTGTCAGGTATGGGGGTGCAGTTGGGGCTGTCAGGTATGGGGGTGCAGGCGGGCTGTCAGGTGTGGGGGTGCAGGGGGGCTGTCAGGTATGGGGGTACAGGGGGGCTGTCAGGTGTGGGGGTGCAGGCGGGGCTGTCAGGTATGGGGGTGCAGGCGGGCTGTCAGGTATGGGGGTGCAGCGGGCTGTCAGGTGTGGGGGTGCAGGCGGGGCTGTCAGGTGTGGGGGTGCAGGCGGGCTGCCAGGTGTGGGGGTGCTGGCGGGCTGTCAGGTGTGGGGGTGCAGGCGGGGCTGCCAGGTGTGGGGGTGCAGGCGGGCTTTCAGGTGTGGGGGTGCAGGCGGGGCTGTCAGGTGTGGGGGTGCAGGCGGGCTTTCAGGTGTGGGGGTGCAGGCGGGCTGCCAGGTGTGGGGGTGCAGGCGGGCTGCCTGCACCAGGTATGGTGCTGCTATGTAGGGTGTCAGCTGTATGAACCTGGAGTGCCCAGAGTCCAGAGGCTGCACCCCACCTCAGAGAAATGCTGACCTTGGCAGGTGTGGTTTTGCTAACCAGGAAATGCAGGTATGAGCGGTTCAGTGAGGCAAGTGGACTCACAAGAGTCTCAGTGCCAAGCTCCTGGTTGTGGGTTCCCATCAGAGACCATTCACGGAGGGCTCCAGAGTTGAAGGGTGGCAAACACCCCACCCGGTGCCCCTCACCTGTCCCAAAGGCCCCCACTGTGTGGATTCGTCAGCCAGCACACGTGTGCCGCCCCACAGGCTGGGCGAGGCCAGGAGGACTGGCTCTGTGCTGGTCCTGCGCCTGCGCTGCTCCGCACACTGTCAGAAGCACCTGCCCGGCAGTCATCTTTGCCCACGAAGGGGGCGATCAGAGCTCCACCCAGAATTACTAACGCTCAGTCCAGCTGCCAAATTCCATGAGTCTGATCTGACTGGCCAGACCATTTCCTCTTGTCTGAAGTCCCTTCTGACGCCACTCCCAAGGCTGCCCTGGTGTCCCCACCCCAGCAAGGAGCAGAGCCCCACCCACGCACACCCTGATCATCTGATGCCCCCCCCCTCAGTGGACCAAAACCCAGGTTCAAAGGGCATCACACACTGACAAACTAATGACTGCCGGTCCACGTCAGAGCCCAGCACTGTCATAAGCACATTAAGTTCTGATACTAAGGATGCTTTTTAACTGCTACAAACACCAAACTCGGCAACGCGTTGCCAAAGAAAACCGACACAGCCATCCAAAACAAGGGTTTGGCCAGGTGAGGCCATGGAGTCAGGTGGACAGGCGTGGCTCCCCAGGCCGTGGGCCAGGGACGCGCTGGCCGGCAGGTGCCCGTCTGCTAGCACCTGCACGGGGCTCCTGCAGCTTAGACAGCGTGCCAGCAAGCCGTGCACCGGTCCTAAGTCCAGGCCCTGGGACACAGCCCAGTCCGGCCCAGCAGGGAAAGGCTGCCCTGGGCGGTCCCTGCTCCCCTGCTGGGCCCACGCCTTTCCTGAAAACACCATGTCGCTGCCCTGACTGTCCTAACGGGGGGCCAATGGTCCCTGCGCACCCACAGAGACTCCACAGAAGGTTCCTGCTTCAGGGCTCAGCAAGCTCAAAGGGCGTGTGCTGCCCTGCAGCCCCTCCAGCCACGGCAGGGCCACACCCAGACCCAGCTCAGAGTCCACCACTGAGTCCAGGAGGCACGAATCGGTCTGTGTGACTTATCACCCTGGCACTGTTCAGTCTGAAACAGTTAAAACCAGGGTCCTGCCTGGGTATTCCCCCGTCATGGAAACCCATCGGTCCATGCTGATTAGAGTGCTGCTGTCCTTCCGCCCACAGGCGGCATGCTGGGAGGGCATCTCCAAACACCCACTATCTCCTTGGTACGGTGTGCAAGCCAGGTATCAATGAACAATGACATCAGCAAAAGAATGCTGCCTCAGCTCTGCCCCACAGGACCTGCTGAGTGCAGGACACTTCCCAGTCTGTGCCGTGAGGTGGCAGCCCCATTGGACAGTCCAATGGCCCCTCACACACCTGCTCCAGCACAGGTGAGCCCCGGGGGCTGGCCCGAGACTTGTGGTGTGAGCGCTCTGGGCCAGGCATCTAAGGCCCAGAGGGCCTTCTCCGAGGGTGGCAGGGCCCAGCGGCCAGCGGCACAAGACGCAACACATGAGGGCCCTGTGGAGCTGCTCGCCCTTGCAAGCTCAGTGTGGCTAGTCCATCCGTCCCACCTGATGCCCGTCGAGCTCTCTGCATTTAGCTGTTGTTGAGTCTGTGGGCTCCAGGCCCTGACACGGCCACCTCCTGGCAGCCACTCGACAGTCCCACGAAGCCGTCCTGAGTGCACCGGCCACGCAGGCTCTAGCTAATGCAGCATGTTCTTAACAAGAAATTAACAAAACTAACAGGCCATCGTCTGCTGCAACTGGTTCTCTGTATTTGGCCACTTGTGATTATCCTTTTTTTTTAGGTGAGGTAAGCCTTTATTTCTGTTTCACAAATAAAGCTGGCTGTGCTGGTTGCTTTTTGGGAACTAGTCAAACCCTTGCGATTATCGTAAAGCTGCCTTTTCACATTTGGCTGCACAGTTTGCAGCTGGTTGTTATATCCCGGTTTTCAAAGAAAACTTTTATTTTTAAACATTTAATTGTAGACATTGTGTTTGTGGTGAAGTACGGCAGCCACTCAGAGCTGCAGCCCTGAGCCCTCCCAGTGCCTCGGCCCCCGCCCCCCGCCCTGTCCGCCTGCCCCTTGTGTCCTTCAGGCTTAAACACCTGGTCACGCCAGCGACTCCCTGACTTGGCAGGAATCTGCAGCCGGGGCAGCCCCCGCCCCCCACATCAGGATTTCAGCCATGTTGGGGACGAGTCACATGGCAGCATCTTTATTTCTGTCTCACAACCACGTCGAGTCCGAGCCACAGTGCCCTTGGTGCTGAGGACAGACGGGTGGAGGGCCACGCAGGGGACCAGGTGCCCCCACAGGCCTGGCTGTGTGAGCTGGGGGGCGCCCGCTGTCCGGCACAGCCCACGGTGCCCCCTGCCACTTCTGGAAGCCGCCGCCTCTCCTTGTTCGCTGCACCCAGCTCCTGTCAGGGTGCAGCAGCAACTGCCGCCCAGCCTGCCACTAGGCCAGAGGTCCTGGACTCAGGCCTGTCCCCGCTGGGCAGCTCTGCAGCTGTCATGCTCCTGGAACACAAGCTGGCATTTCCTGTGAGTGAACTTGGCAAGCGGGGGACAGCAGGCACAGCTCGTCCCCTACTCGGGCTGTGTGGCACATGCCTTTCCCTCTGCAGCTGACACTGCCGCGGCCCCACCAAGGGTCCCCCCAGCTGTGCGCTGGCCTTGGGCAGGGCACACATATACTTAAGGTCTGCGGTCACTCAGTGGATCTCAGGTACCTAGGCCCTGGACAGCGTCCAGGATGGCACCGAACTTCCTTGGTCGGGCGGAGCCTTAAACGCTGAGAGCTTCTGAGAGGCCTCCCCACTGTCAGTGCAGTGTCTCCCTGTAAGGGGTGTGAGCTTGCCCAGTGGGGGACGCGTGAAGCCGTGCCCTCAGCTATGTGGCCGGTGCACTTAGGACGGCTTCATGGGACTGTCGAGTGGCTGCCAGGAGGTGGCCGTGTCAGGGCCTGGAGCCCACAGGCTCAACAACAGCTAAATGCAGAGAGCTCGACGGGCATCAGGTGGGACGGATGGACTAGCCACACTGAGCTTGCAAGGGCGAGCAGCTCCACAGGGCCCTCACGTGTTGTGTCTTGTGCCGCTGGCCGCTGGGCCCTGCCACCCTCGGAGAAGGCCCTCTGGGCCTTAGATGCCTGGCCCAGAGCGCTCACACCACAAGTCTCGGGCCAGCCCCCGGGGCTCACCTGTGCTGGAGCAGGTGTGTGAGGGGCCATTGGACTGTCCAATGGGGCTGCCACCTCACGGCACAGACTGGGAAGTGTCCTGCACTCAGCAGGTCCTGTGGGGCAGAGCTGAGGCAGCATTCTTTTGCTGATGTCATTGTTCATTGATACCTGGCTTGCACACCGTACCAAGGAGATAGTGGGTGTTTGGAGATGCCCTCCCAACATGCCGCCTGTGGGCGGAAGGACAGCAGCACTCTAATCAGCAGCGACACTTACTTGTGTGTGACAGTACAGTGAGGGACACTTGTGACTACACATTTGACCAAACCAGGGCACACACACCACCAAGAAAAAACCCTGATACACACTATGGCCTTGGGTGACGATTACGTGTCAGCGTAGGTTCGACAGAAGCAAAGGTGATGCCTCTGGTGGAGGTGACGATAGTGTTGGGGGGGGCTGCGTGTTGTGGGGGCACGTGGGTACTCTATGCCTGCCCCTCGATTTTGCTGTAAACCTAACACTGCTCTGTAGAGCGAGTTTTAAAAAAAATAATGATACGATATTAATACAAACATTACTAATGATAACAGCAAGGTACCTCAGGTACGAAGGAAAAGCTTTTCGAGGAAAATCAACACACTTAGGCATCACTGCTCTAGGGTCATATCCCCGTAAAAACCTTCCCAAAGTTCCCACAGGACCTGTTGGGCTGGGCTGGTCCTTCCCAGGCTCCGCGCACAGAGCCACATAACCTTCTCCACCGTCCTGAAACCAGACCTGTTCCCTCGTGTCCACCCAGCTGCTACTCTCTCTAAAACCAGCTGTAACTTAAGAAGACCTGCTCGGTTCCACACACAGGGCAGGTTTGGGGAAAGGGAGGCAAGGCACAGCCTGGGCACCGGGTGACAGCCTGATCCTGAGACCTCTGAGCTGAGTTTTGTATAGAGGCAAGCTTGCAACCACTGTCACCAGAAACCTGCAGCCGGCAACAGCACAGGCAGGGCTGATTTCATGGGCATGTCCTTCGGGCAGTCCCATTTACAGCCCGGGAAAGACCCCAGGGCCCCCTTGCTCAGGTGGTCATGGAATGGGGAAGGACCCGGCCCCATGCCCTCCTCTGCTGAACACTGAGGTTCGGGCCAAGAGGTGGCACTGCTGACAAGACAGGGCTGGTGGCTCCAGCAGTCACATGAACGCATCGTATCTTAAATGTCACCAGCACCTCAGGGTAAAGCTTATTCTCAGGGCCCAATGGAGACCCCAAGATTCTCAAGGAAGGAAAAGGTCAAATCCACAGTGACGATGCCAGCCTGCATGACACACTTCTGTGCCAACCCCTGCCGTGTCCCACGCCCCGCTCCTGGGCAGCTCAGGTACCCACCCCTCAGCTCCCACACTGGGCCAGCTGCTTGGCCTGAAAACCAATAAATGGTCATCCAAACCCACAACTTTCCAAACCTATAACTAACTAACGCTGAGAAGTCCTGCCACCAGGTGTGCCCTAGGCCAAGCACGCCGTGACGAGAGCGCTCAGCTGACAGGGCCTCCCAGGTGACAGCAGAAGGGAGCCCCTGTGCCGTTTTCTCTCTAGTATAGGAGAAAAACAGGAGACTGCGCCGTGGACTGAGTGACCCTGACATCCCGCGAGGTCTGGACGCCGGCACAGAGCGGGGTCCCAGGCTGGTCCCTCCTGGGGTCTCCTTTCTTCACGTCCCCACCCTCCAGCAGCCTTGCTGAAGTCCTGGAAGCGGTGCAAGTGCTTCTTGAGGTCGTGGCGGGTTAGCTGCTGCCGTTCCAGGGAGCGCTGCGTGTTGGGCCTGGATGGCCGCCTGCCACTGGCCGCCTGCCGGGCACCCCCAGGACACCGGCCGGCAGACTGCAGGCTGGCTCCAGACACAGAGGGCAGAGCTCCTGCGAGCCTTACCTTGTGAACGCTCTTGGGGTTCTCCAGCCAGGCATAGTACATCTCCTCCACATAGTTGGAACTCGTCCCACTCAGGAAGGGCTCTGCGGCCACCGGCGCCGTGTAGCACCGGATGTTCCCAAACGTCCTAGCGGCCGCCGCTCTGTTCCAGGAAAACGTCCTAACAGTCTGGGAGGCCGTCAGCGGCCTCAACTTGGCCGCACAAGTCCTTAAGTGAAACATTCTTGTCCAAGAGCTTCTCCCGCCGCCTGCACAGAAAAGAGGGGCAGTTAGAGTGAGTGTTTCAGTGGACAAGGCTCCTGGGAAAAGCCACAGGCTCAGCTGGGGAACAGATGCCAGGTGCATACGTGGCAGCTGGCCTGAGCCTCTCCACGCAGGGCCCGAGGACGCAGCTGAGTAAGTCGGGTCTGAGGGGCACAGCCCACTGCGTAGTATAAACACGTGATGTGATCTAAGTTCACACATTATGTAAAACAACCAGAAAAAGAATAAGGATGGACCAACCGCGATCAGATCAGGACTAACTGCAAAACGACTCTCCTCTACCCGGAAACTACTGAGTGCTGCTGGGCTCATGGTGTTCGGCAGAACCAGAGAAACTGGGAAGGGCTCTCAAATAACTTATCTTTGAGCAAAAGAGAAAGAACATTTTAACAAAACCCCAGAAAGCACGGAGCGCCCGAGGCACGGAGTGCTGGCAGACCTTGTGGGGGAGAGGGCGCAGCCAACCAAGGGAAGCCAGGAGGCAGGGGTTTGCAGGGCTGGAAGGGGACAGCAGCCTCCTGAAGGAAGCACTCCAGAAGCGGAAAGGCAGAGAGTGAGAGGGCAGGGGGAACACAGGGACACACGGTACCGTCGGGTGGGGGATGGGGACAGGGACCACGCCCAGAGGGTTAGGGGAAAGCATTCGCGCAGGTAGGAAAGACATGCCCAGCCCTCCTACCTATGCACTCTGGGCAGCAACCCAATGTGCCGGACTCTCCACGAGCCCACAAACCCTTCCGTCCTACAGAGCACCCGAGTTTCTGCTTATGTTCCCCCCAAGGTCACAGGGCCCTCAAGAGCACAGCCAGGCTCCCAGCCCAGGCTGCCTGACTGCCAAGTCCCTGTTCTCCCTTGCCGTTCAGTGATGGCACCCACGGGCTCAAGGGAGGGAGAGGTCAGGGCTTAAGGGGAGCACAGCTTGGAAGAGGGAAAGAGAAAACACCCCTGCCTGAGGGAGGAGATGGGAGGGATAAACCTATTTGCTTCTGATCTGAATGGACTCTGCACTTGAGGTCACAATTCTACTAAATCGAATTTATAACTCTAAGAAAAGCAGCCATTTTATAAGACCTGATTGTCCTCCAGACCATGAGAGTTTATTCAAACTGTTCCCAGAGGCAGAGAGTCTGCAACCACTTCCAATAACCCTGAATGCCACTGGGCAGGGACCCTGTCGTCCAGACAGGCGCTCCGCAGCCGGTGCCCAGGAATCTGCTTGGAAACCAGCGGCCCACCTGCCCACCTACCTGGAGGAGCTCCAAGCCGAGACCTGCTGGGCATCACAGAAATGACTGTTTGTGAACCGTTCTCTATACTGTGTGTAAGACCCTGCCTCTCGGCTCGAGGATGATCAGAGTGCGCCTAAGGGACCGCCACTGGCAGTGCGTCCGAGTGCTTTGATGCTCAGAAAACACAGGTGGGCAAATGGGAAAGGCAGAATGGGTGCTGTCAAAACAAGGCAAATACACATGCAAACTTGCTCTTTTGGCTCTAACTACAGAATGCAAACTTAACCCGTGTTGGGTTTTTTTACCTTAAAAGTCAAAGTTCTAGGTTCCTTCAGCAGTTCTCCCTACATCCCAACTTCTCCCACAAGAAAACTGAAGGCAGACAAAGGGCCACCAAGACACCCATGGCAACCATACCCTACTGCCACTCTCAGTGCTACCTTTCTTAATTATTCAGCTCCAAAGGACATGTGTGTGTTCCCTCCCATGTCACCATCATCTAGGCAGCCTGAAACACCGATGGCAGGGCTGGCTTCTCCTTGAACACAGCAGTACCACCTCCACCAGTCGCTTGCCCCATCCAGCTGTTGCAATAACTGCACTAACAGGTGCTGCACTGATGACCACAAAACTGCTCCCTCCACCTGCTCTGTCCAGAGCGGGCTGGCCAGACGGCGGGACCCTAGATAAACTGCATCTCTAGCTCTCTGCAGTCCAGGTCCGACAGCACAGCTAGCACCCTCCAGACTTCCCAGGAAGCGACTGTCTGGGAGAATGGCATCTCAGCAGAGGCTTCAAGCCCCTCCCCCCACAGGTGTGCCCTGTCCACGGCCGAGGGCCCCACAGAGCCTGCACCAGGTCCACATTTCAGGTTTTGGTAGAGTCGATCCTGTCCTTCCGATTCCAGGGTCAGCTTTAAGAACAGCCCATCATTTGGTAGACATGTTCACTTGTTCAAACACTTGCACAAAAGTTCTGGGTTGCCCAAAAGTCCATGTGTTCTGATTTTTGGTTTGAAGGAATATTTCTATTTAACAAGGGTATCAAAAAAATCCAATGGGGAAAACACAGTCTTTTCAGCAGATAGTGCCAGGACAACTGTACATCCCGTCTGCCAAAGAATGAAGTGGGACCCCTACCTCACACCACACACAAGATTAACTCAAAATGGATCAAAGATCTAAATGTGAGTGCTAAAACTGTAAGACTCTTACAAGTTGTATAACTACCAAGTGAAAACGGAGTATATCTTTCTGGCCTTGACTCAGGCAATGGAATCTTAGGAATCAAAAGTACAACAAAAGAAAAAGTAGATAGACTGGGCTCCATCAAAATAGAAACTTGTGTGCTTCAAAGGATGCCATCAAGAAAGAGAAGACAAAAAATAGAAGGTATCTGAAAACCATATAACCGATAAGAAACTTGTATACAGAATATATAAAGGACTCTTATAACTCAGTAATAAGAAAATAACCCAATCAAAAATAGGCAAAGGATATGAACAGACATTTTTCCTAACAAGATACACGAATGGCCAATAAGCAGAAGATTCTCGACATCATTACTCATTAGGGAAATGCACATCAAAACCACAAGCATGGCTGGCAGAGTGGCACGTTGGTTAGGAGCTGGCTTGGGACACCAGCTCTGAGAAAGCAGGGCCCCAGTTCCAATCCCACATAGAGGGCCAGTGGCGCTGCTCCCTCTACAGCTAAGATGGTGAACAACAGCTCCAGCTGGAGCTGGGCTGCCATGAGTCGCAGGCGACGGGCATAGGCTGCAGTGGGACTGGTGCGCTTTCGTAAGCTGCTGTGAGCCTCCGTGAGCGGCCGTACAGTGGCCGGTGACTGATATGCTTCACCCGAGAACTGTGCAATGATGATACCAACATGGGCCAGTGAAGCGACGTCCTCCACAACTAGACTGAAGAACAACAACAAAAAAAGGACAGCAACTTGCCTATTTCCCTTCCCCAATTCCCCAATGCTGTTCCCTCCAATTCCCCAATAAAATCTTAAAAAAAAAAAAAAATAGAACTGTCCACCCAGGATCCTACATCCAGTGATGATATCCTCCAGGAAAAACTGAGAAACTATGCTGCCAGCAGACCTACCCTCAATGAATTGCTAAAGGAATTCTCTAAACAGAAAGGAAATGATAGAATGAGAAATCCTGTAATACCATGAAGGAAGCAAGAACAATGGAAAGGACAAATATTGAGTAAATATAATTGCCTTCTCCTCTTGAGTCTTCTAAACTATGTGTGATGGTTGAAGCAAAAATTACATGTCTAGTGTTGTTCTAAATGTATATAGAGAAAAACGTTTAAGACAATTTTCAATGGGGGAGGGTAAAAGGATGTAAATAGAGGTACGGTTTCTACACTATAAAATGATGACACCAGTGGATTGTGGTACGTTGTGTATATATAACGTGATATCTAGATGACCACTGAAAAAGCTATACAAAGAGATATACTCAAAAACACTTCATACAAATAAAAGGGGAATTTCAAAACAATGTTCAAGTAACCTATAAGTCAGGGAAAACAAAACAGAGAAACAAAACACAACAGAAAATAAAGAATAAAATGGCAGACTTAAGTCCTAATACATCAATAACTACATTAAATGTAAATGACCTAAATACACCAATTAGAAAGCAGAGATTGGCAACTGTATACTTGTTTACAAGCTCACTTCAAATAAAATGATATAGGAATGTTGCAAGTAAAACAATGAAAATTATATACCACGCAAGCATTAATCAAAGGAAATAAGGGCTATATTGTCATATAAAGTGGACATCAGAGCAAAGGAAATTACCAGAGATAGAGAAGGCCATTACATAATGATAAAAAGTCAACCCACCAAGAACATAAAACAATCCTAAATGTGTGTGTGTACGTGTGCACCAAACATCATAGTGAAAAATATGTGAATCAAACCAATAAAAGTGAAAAGAGAAAAAGACAAACCCACAATTATAGTTGGAGATTTGAACCTTTTCCCCTTTCAAAAGGATAGAACGACTAGACATAAGATCAACAAAGATAGAGAAAAACTCAACAAAAGTACAAACTACCACAACTAACCCGATTTGGAACAGATAACTTTATAACTCTACAACTATTAAAAAACTTTAATTTGTAATGTAAAAAAACCCTAAATTTCCAGGCCCAGATGGTTTTACTGGGAAAGCCTACCAAATGTTTAAAGATGAAGTAACTCCAATTCTACAGAATCTCTTCCAGAAAATATAAGAGGGAACACTTCTCAATTCATCTCATGAAACTAATATTTCTGATACCAAACCCAGATAAAGACAGTACAAAAAAAAGCTTTAAATTAACATCCCTCATGCATACAGATGAAAAAAATGCTTAACAAAATATAGTAAAGAGAATTAAAAATACAATTATATACAGTGACCTAGTGGGGTTTAATTCCACGGATACAAGGCTAGTTCAATATTAAAAAAACAAAACAAAACAAAAAAAACCCAAAACAAAAAACATTGTAGCCTACCATAGTGACAAGCTAAAGAAGAAAAGTCACACGATCATATCAATAGATGCAGATAAAGCACTTGACAAACACACCCCTTCATGATAAAAACTTGCAGAAAACTAGGAATAGAAGGGAACTTCAACTTATATAAAGCATCCACAAAAACCTTCAGTTAACATTATACTTAATGGTGAAAGACAAAAGGTTTTTTTCTAAAACTGGAAGCAATGCAAGGATGTCCACTCTCGTCCTTATTTTTTAAGTGTTGGAAGTTGTAGCCAGGACAATACGGCAAGAAAAGGATCTAAAAGACATCCAGACCAGAGAGTAAGAAATAAACTACTCTTATTTGCAGATGACATGACTGTCTATGTACAAAACCTCAAGGAAGCTACAAAAACACAGAATAAGTGAATTCAGCAGGGTTACAGGGTACAAACTAAACATATAAAAGTCAATTGTATTGGGCCGGCCGAGTGGCGTGGTGGTTAAGAGCTGGCTTGGGACGCCAGTGGCCCCGGTTCGGATCCCACATATGAAGGCCAGTGACACTGCCCTCTACAGCGAACAACAGCTCCACCTGGAGCTGGGCTGTGCGAGCCCCGGCGACGGTGTAGGCTGCAGCCCCTGCTGCAATGGGCTGCCATAGGCTACAGTGAGTGGCCGGCAGCCAGCGTGAGCTGCCAATAGCTGCGGTGAGCGACCATCCAGAGGCCGGTGACTGATCTGCCTCATCCGGGAAGAGCGCAATGATGATACCAACATGGGCCAGTGAAGAAATGTTCTCCACAACTAGACTGAAGAACAAAAAGACAGCAACTTGTCTGTTCCCCTTCCCCGATTCCCCGACGCTGTTCCCCTCCCCCAATTCCCCAATAAAATCTTTTTTTAAAAAACAAAAACAGTCAATTGTATTTCTATACACTGTCCATGAACACATGAAAACCAAAAATTTTAAAAGAGGGAATACTTAGTATAAGTCTAACAAAACACATGCAGGACTTGTATGCTAACTACAAAACACTGATGAAAGCAATGAAAAATTAAACAAAGAGATACATACTGTGTTCGTGGACTGGAAGACTGTTGAGTACCTCCAAATTGTTATACAGGTATAACACAATTCCTATCAAAAACCTAGTAAGATTTCTTTGTAGATATTAGGTAACCTTATTCTAAAATTTATATGAGAAGGCAAAGGACCAAGATTAGCAAAAACAATTTTGAAAAAGAATAAAGTGGAATGAATCAATCTGATTTCAAGATTTACTGTAGCTATAGTAATCAAGAGTGGTATTCATGATAAGGTAGAAAAAAAGGCAAATGGAACAGAAACGAGAACTAGAAACAGACCCACACGTGCACAACCAACTGATTTTTGATAGACATACAAAAGCAATCCAACGGAGGAAGAACAATCTTTTCAACAAATGGTGTTGGTTGATATCCAAAGTCCAAAAAAAAGAAAGAAACCACTCAATCTAGGTTTTACACCTTACACAGAAATTCACTCCAAATGGATCAGTTTTTTGTTTTTTTTTTTTAAGAAGGCAGTGTCACTGGCCCTCATATGTGGGATCCGAACGGGGGCCGCTGGCATCCCAAGCCAGCTCTTAACCACTGCGCCACTCGGCCGGCCCACGATCACACATTTAAATGTACAACGCAAAGCTAGGAAATTTTTAGAAAAGTACATAAGAGAAAGTCTTCAGGAACTAGAGCTAGATAAAGTTCTTAGACTTGATACCACAAACGCAGCCAAATTAATACACCAGACTTCATCCAAGTTAAAATTCTTTTTTTTTTTTTTTTGAGGGCAGTGGCCCTCATATGTGGGACCCGAACCAGGGCCGCTGGCTTCTTCCCACGCCAGCGCTTAACCACTGCGCCACTCTGCCGGCCCCTCAAGTTAAAATTCTTACTTTGCAAAAGGCCCTATTAAGAAATTGAAAAGACAAGCCACAGACTAGGAGAAAATATTAGCAAACCCCATACTGAACAAATAACTAGTATCAAGATTATACAAGGAATTAACGAAACATTTAAAAGAAAGCAAATGATCCAATTACAACATGGGAAAAGATATGAACAGGCATTTTTCACTGAAGAGGATACACAGACAGTAAATGTGCACATGAAAAGATGGTCAATGTCACTAGCCATCAGGGAAATGCACATTAAAGCCACAATGAGACATTGTTGCACATGTACAAGAATGGGTAAAATAAAAAATTATAACATCACCAAATGCTGGCAAGGATGTGGAGAAACTGGATCACAAATACATTGTTGGTGGGATGTAAAATGGTACAGATATTCTGGAAAACACTTTGGCTATTTCTTAAAAAATGAAACATGATGGGCTGGCCGAGTGGCCCAGTGTGTTAAGCAGACTGGCTTGGGAAGCCAGCGACCCGGTTTGGGTCCCACATGTGAGGGCCAGTGACTGTCCTCAAAACAAAAAACAAAAAACAAAACAAAAAAAACGAAACATGCAATTGCACTCCCGGACATTTATTCCAGAGAAATGAAACCTGATGCTCATATAAACACCTGTACATGAATGTCTGTAGCAGCCTTGTTCATAATAGCCAAAGAATGAAAACAACCCAGGTGTTTTTCAATGGATGAGCAGTTAAACCAACTGTGGTACATCCATAGCCTTTAGGCACAAAAAAGAACAAACTACAGATACAGGCAACAATATACTTGACCCTTCAGAGAATGACGTGAGTGGAAAAAGCCAATCCCAAAAGGCTGCGCACTGTGGTGACAGAGCTGTTCTGTATCTTGACAGCTGTCAGTGTCAGTACCTGGTTGTGATACTGAGGCACAGTTTTTGCAAGATGTTACCACTGGAGCAGACTGGGTGAAGGGCCACGGGACCTTTCTGTGCTACTGATTATAACTGCATACCATAGATTGGTATGCACAATTTCTCAAACTAAGTATCTCAATAATTGCATAAGTATTCCAAAATAAAATCTAAAATTTTAAAAGGTTGACAGTGAATTTTTTTTTTCAAATGGGATACATGAGTGAGATTAGTTAAAAGCAGCTGATGCTCATATGTATACATGTATGTGTGATGTATGTCAAATAAACACAGTAAATATTTGGCATGTAATAAACAGCATTCAAATTTAAGTGAAACCAACAGAAACTCATGTTTGTGAAACTCAAGTAAGTCTTTAAAAATAACTGAATTGTGGGACAGTTGTATAACTGTGAATGTGCTACAAACCATTTATTTGTATACTTTAAATGAGTTGTACAGTATGTGAACTCTATCTCAATACAGCTGCTAAAGCGAAAAAAAGTAAATGTGGAAAGTGCTGTCAAAAAAATAATCAGGATACTCTGATCTTTCCCCAACTTTACAAGATTTAGCCCCAGCTAATTTGCAAAGCTAGAATAGCACTGCATGTTTTCGTAAGGGGCTGGTCTGCATAAAAACCTGTGGTGTGCCACAGCGCAAACGATGCTTCACCCTGGCGCACTGGTCTTAAAGCTGCTCAGAGCAACGCACCTGGAGGTGGGCCTCCGGCTCCCGCTGCAAAGCCAGGGACAGCGCAGCCCAATACAGAGTTCGCACCTCGGTCTCAGAGTCATCTCCTCTCTGTTTTGGGTGAAGAGCAGAGACCGCAGGGTCTTGTCTGCTCGGCCACCAGTGTCTACCCCACTTACTCTCATGTCAGGTAAGTTTGCAGAAAGGAAAGGTGCGTGAGCAGGGCCCTCCTCCAGGAAGCGCATCTCCTCTCGTCAACACGGGCTGCCAAGCCTCCTGCAGGAGGAGCACGGTGGGCGCTGCAGGACAGACCTGCTCATCAAGGGCGTCACGCCAGCAGCGCGCAGGCACAGGTACCGCGGGGTGCCGACCACAGTGGGGTGCGGCGGGGGAATGCGCACAAGGGCGCTCCGCAGGGGCGCAGAGAGAGGATGGGGGCGGTGGGGCACTGGGCACGGCGGGTACTGGGCACGGCGGGTGCTGGGCACGGGGTGCTGTGGGATGCTCAGCTCACCGAGGGAGTCGCCCCTAGCAGCGAGGACAAGGGTGGCCGCGGTGCTGAGGACGGCAGGCACCGAGCGAAGCGGGGCAGGGCGCCGCCCCAGGATCCGGGGTGCGGAGCCCGGCGCCCTGAGCCCGCAGCCGCTTCAAGGGCGCGCCGTCCGCCAGCCCGTCCGGGCGCGCAGAGGACGGGGCGGGGCGGCTCCCACGTGACGCCTCCTCGACCTTGGGGGTCACCCCCGCAGCGGCGCCCGTTCCCTCACGTCCGCCACGCAACCCGCCCCCCACCCACCGCGGCCAATGGCGCGCCGCTCCGACCTCGGCGCGCGCCCGCGCCCGCCAATCTCCGCCCGCCAGGCGGCGCCCGCCGCGCCACTGGCTGCTGCTCCCGTCCGTCAGACCCCCGTCCCGCCCACCTCGCTCGGTCAGCCCCGCTCCATCCAGCTTTGCTCCCTGTCACCGCGGCGCCGGCGACAACGAAGGCGCGGCGGCCTTGCCCTCGGCCGAGACTCTCGTCCTCCGTCCGAAGGGCACGGAACCTCTACCCTGGGCCGGGCCCGGCGGCCGCGCGCGCTTACCTTTCTCCGACTTCGCTCCGCCCGAATGAGGCTCCGACGCCCCACTCCAAGGCACCAAACTCTCGGCCCCGCCCCGGCGTGTGGCGTCAACACGCAGACCCGCCCCCAGGAGGAAGCTCCTCCCCCCGCCGCGGGGCGGTGCAGTGACGTCACAGAGCCGCGCCCCGCGGTCCTGGACGCGCCCTTGGGGTCCCGGGGCCGCTGCGGCTCGTGGCGTGACCTTGCCTGTGCGAGACCTGTCTGTGTGCCGGGTCTGGGAAGGGATCTGCGCGTGACCCGCAGTATCTCCGCGGCGGACTGTTGGGAGGCCTCGGAGGGAGCGCTGCGCTGCAAGGAAAGGGACCTCGGCCAGCTCGGCGCGCTCGGAGCGCCGCTGGCACAGGGCGGCGGAGTGGGAAGCGGGGGTCCCCGGCGCGTTCTGGGTGTGCACGGAGCCGTCGTGGACACGAGGGTTTTCCAAATGGGCGCCGTGCCATTCACCCAATGCAAGTGGCCATCGGCTTGAAGAAGTTATTGCTAAGGGGAAAAACAACAACACGCTGTTCGTAGAACAGCTTGTTGATGGTAAGATGCAGCCCTATTTCAAAATGTGAAAAAAAAAATTGCATCTCAGAATTGACGAAATAGGGTAAATTGTAGTCAGTCGCATACTGAGAAAGTGCCTTGCAGTTCTTCAGTCGTCATTACAGCAAGGAGAAAGCCTCACTTCATACTAAATGTGTCTTCAACTCCACTCTTCCTTCTTCCCCTTTTTGACGGTGAGAGATCAGATCTTAGGCTCAAGACTTTTGATGGGCAGAAATATAAAGCTAGAACTTCAACTGCTTTGTCTTCCTGATGTGTGTTACAGTTTATCTTTGATATTTATGGCAAGTGATACTGGTTTTCCTCTTCACAGCCATAATCTCTTTGTATTGTAATACTTGGTTCCAATTAAGACTATATTAACTAGATGTTAGTATGGGAATGTGGCACCCAGATGACTGACAGGGAGACGCTGTTCCACATTGTCCCGAGTTGTTCTGTGTATATTTCCAACAACCTGAAGGCAAGGACTGTGTCCTGTGCTACAGCAGAGGACAAGGACAGTGATCTGACCATGATAGTTGCATAGAGGATAAAAATAATTGAATCTGGATGGGAATTCATACTGGGGGCTATACCACCCACCCTTGGGTGTGATCTATGAAGGTCGGACAATTAAGTTTGCAAACTCATCCTAGGAAAAGTGCTACATACCTCACTGCTGAATATCACTATAGTCACCTTTGAACTACTTACTCCCCTTGGGAATCTATGCACTGATACCAGCACCTAGTCCACCCTTCAAAGCAATTGTGGAACTCTCTGGAATGGCCATCGAATTGCCCTTGATGTCCTCAATGTCATCAAAATGTCTTCCTTTCAATATTTCCTTTATCTTCAAGTAAAGGAAGAAGTCACAGGGGGCCAGATCGGGTGAGGAAGGAGGGTGTTCCAATACAGTTGTTTGTTTACTGGTTAAAAACGCCTTCACAGACAGTGCCCTGTGAGCTGGTGCATTGCTGTGATGCAAGTGCCGTGAGTTGTGGGCGAAAAATTGAGGTTGTCTAATTTTTTCATGCAGCCTTTTCAGCATTTCCAAATAGTAAACTTGGTTAACTGTCCAGGTGGTACAAATTCATAAAGGTTACCAACATCATTGCAACAAGTTCGCAAACTTAATTGTCAAACCTCGTAGACTTAACAGCAATTACTAAATGTCTACTGTAAAAGGGAAAGGCAAAGTAAGAAGTGGGGTTTTTGTTTTTTTAAGTAGGGAGTATTGTATAAATGCTTGCAAGAACAAAGTTGAGCTGATGTGTGGAAGAAGGATCTGGAGACTGAGAAGGTGAAGGAACTAAGGAACAACCTCAATATGTTTTTTCCCTCTTTTTTATTGTGGTAAAATATAAGAAAAATTTTGTCATTTTAAAGTGTACAATTTAGTGGCATTAATTATATTTACAATGTTGTACAACCATCACCACTATCTATTTCTGAAACTTTTTTACCACTCCAAACAGAAACTAACTTAAGCAGCAATTTTCCATTTCCCTGCCCTCGGTAACCTCTATACTTCGTCTCTATAAATTTGACAATTCTGGGTACCTCATATAAGTGAATTCATACAGTATTTGTCCTTTTATGTGTCACTTATTTTACTTAGTATAATGTTTTCATGGTTCATCCATGTTGTAGCGTGTCAAAAAATTCCTTTTTATGGCTAAATATATTTCATTATCTGGTTATATTGCACCTGGTCTATCCATTCATCAGTTGATGGACATTTATGTCGTTTCCACCTTTTGGCTATTGTGAATAATCCTACAATAACAATTGGCTTACAAGTATCTGTTGAGTACTTGTTTATAATTCTTTTTATAATACTTAGTAGTAGAATTGGTGGGTCATATGATAATTCTGTCTAGCTTTTTGAGGAAGTGCTAAACTGTTTTTCCTACAGTGGCCACACCATTTTGCATTCCCACTAGCAATGCATGGGGGGTTCCAAATTCTCCACATCCTCATCAATACTTTCTTTTCAAAAATAGCCATCCTAGTAGGTGTGAGGTAATCCTGGTTTGGTCCTGTTTGCATTTCCTTAATGACTAATGATGTCAAGAATCTTTCATTTGCTTATTGGTCATTTGTATATCTTCTTTGCAGGAAAGTCTATTCAAGTCTTTTTTTTTTTAATTTTATTGGGGAATGGTGTGTTTCTCCAGGACCCATCAACTTCAAGTCAAATAGTTGTTTCAATCTAGTTGTGGAGGGCGCAACTCAGTGACCTACGTGGGGATCAGACCGGCAACTTGGTGTTATGAGCACTGTGCGCTAACCAACTGAGCTAACCGGCCGCTCCTATCAAGTCTTGTATGAATTGGGTCATTTGTCTCGTTGAGTTGGAGGAATTCTTTGTATATTCTGGATATTAATCCCTTGCCAGATACATGATTTGTAAATATTTTCTCCCATTTTGTACATTGTCCTTTCAGTTTCTAACGTTCTTTGATGAACAAGTTTTTAATTTTGATGTCCGTTTTATCCATGTTTGTTGTTATTGTTGCTCATGCCATATCTAAGAATCCATTGCCAAATCTGAGATTGTGAAAATATACCCCTATGTGAGTTTTATGGTTTTAGTTTTTATATTTAGGTCGTTTATCCACTTTTGAGGTTTTTCTTTGTTTTCTTTTAAGATTTTATTGGGGAAGGGGAACAGACAAGTTGCTGTCCTTTTTTTGTTTTTATTTTTTAGCTGAGCCAACCTGGTCAGCTCAGGCTGGGCATCGAACTGCTGTTGCTCAGAGCTCAGCTCGCACTTTTGAGTGAGCTCTTAACCAACTGAGCTACTCGGCCGGCCCATAAGTTACTGTCCTTTTGTTCTTCAGTCTACTTGTGGAGGACATCGCTTCACTGGCCCATGTTGGTATTATCATTGTGCTCTTCCCAGGTGAGGCAGTCTCGCCGGCCATTGGACGGTAGCTCACGCTGGCTGCTGGCCACCCCACTGCAGCCTACGCCGTCACCAGCGCCTCAGGGCAGCCCAGCTCCAGGTTGAGCTGTTATTCATCATGTTAGCTGTAGAGGGTGCAGTGTCACTGGCTCTAATGTGGGATCTGAACCAGGGCCCTGCTGCTCAGAGCTGGTGTCCCAAGCCAACTCTTAACCAATGTGCCAATTGGCCGGCCCCACTTCATTTTTGTAAATGATATGGGAAGGAGTCCAACTGCATCTGTTTCATGTGGAACTCCAGCTGTCCCAGACCATCTATTGAAGAGGTGATTCTTTCCCCCATTGAATGGACTTGGCGCCCTCTTTGAAAATCAATTGACTATATATATTGGATTTATTTCTGGACTCTCAATTGTATTCCATTGATCTGTATGCTACCTTTATGCCAGTACCATACTATTTTGATTACTGAAGGCTTTTACTCTAGTAAGTGTTTTTTTTTTGAGGGCAGTGTCACTGGCCCTCATATGTGGGATCTGAAACGGGGTCGCTGACATCCCAAGCCAGCTCTTAACCACCGCGCCACTTGGCCAGTCCCTTTTGTTTTTTTTAGTTTTTTTAAAGATTTCATTGCAAAATTGGGGAAGAGGAACAGCCAAGTTGTTGTCCTTCAATCTTAGTTGTGGAGGGCGCAGCAAGCTCAGCCCCAAGTCCAGTCCCCATCCAGCCGTCCATCTGCAGCTTGCGGCCACTCAGCTCAAGGTGCCATCTTCAATCTTAGTTGCGGGTCGGCATAGCTCACCATCCCATGCGGAGTCAAACCGGACACGTTGTTAGGAGCATGTGCTCAGCTCAGCTCAGGCACAGCTCACTGGCTCACGTGGGAATCGAACTGGTGACCCTGTTTCTCAGTTTGCGTTCCTAACAAACTGAGCCACTTCAGCCAGCTATTACTATAGTAGGGTTTGAAACCCAGAAGTGTTTCTGAGTTCTCCAACTTTGTTTTTCGTTTTCAATATTGTTTTGACTATATGGATCCCCTTACAATTCCATATAAATTTGTTTGGCTTTTTTCTTCTGCAAAAAAAAAAAAAAAGACTATAGGAATTTTGTTGGGGATTGTGTTGAATCCGTAGATCACTTTGGGTAGTGTATTACATTTTAACAATATTGTCTTCTGGTCCATGAACAATGGGATGTCTTTCCATTTATTTGCCTTCTTTCTTTCAGCAATGTATTGTAGTTTTCAGTATCCAAGACTTTTACTTTGGTTAAATTATTCCTAGGTATTTAATTTTAAACTCTAGTAGCTTTCTTTTGGATTCTTTGGATTTTCTATATATATGATCATGTCGTCTGAGAATATAGTTTTTCTTCCTTCCCAGTTTGGATGTCTTCTGTTTCTATTTCTTGCCTAACTGCTCTGGCTACAATTTCTAATACTATGTTGAATAGAAGTGGTGAGAATGGGCACCCTTCTCTTGTTCCTGATCTTAGAGGAAAACTTTTGTCTTTAACCATTGAGTATGTTTGCTGCAGGATTTTTGTAGATGTCCATTATCATGTTAAGGAAGTTACTTTCTATTCCTAGTTTTTGGAGTGTTTTTGATGATAAAAGGGTGTTGGATTTTAAGTGCCTTTTCAGCATCACTGCAGTAATCATGTTTTTTCTCCTTTTGTTCTATTAATGTGTATTACATTGATTGATTTTATGTTGAACCACCCTTGCATTCATAGGATAAATCCCACTTAGTCATGGTGTGTAATTGTCTAAATATGCTGTTGGATTTAGTTTACTAGTATTTTGTTGACTTTTGCATCTATATTTATGTGGGATGTTGGTCTAATTTTCTTTTCTTCTGATGTTGTTGTCTGGCTTTAGTATCAATATGATGCTGGCCTCACAGAATGAGTCATGAAGTGTTCCCTCCTCTTTAATTTGTTGGAACAGCTTAAGTAGTATTGCTGTTAATTCTTCTTTTAAGTGTTGGTAGACTTCATCAGAGAAGCCACTCATTCCACATCTGTTTTGGTTCTTATGTTACTTAAGGTAATTTGTGTATTCCTAGGGATTTGTCAATTCACCTAAATTATTGTATTTATTGGTGTGAAATTGGTATAATATTATCCTTTTTATTTCTGTAAGGTCAGTAGTAATCTTTACTTTCATTTCTGATTTTAGTGATTTATGTCTTTTTTGTTAGTCAAGCTAAAAGTCTGTCAATTTTGTTGATCTTTTCAGAGAACCAACTTTTAGTTTCATTTTGTTTTTCTATTGTTTTATTTATCTCTAATTTGTGTAAGTTCCTTCTACTAGCTTTGGGTTTAGTTTGCATTTTTTTATTTTTCAGTTCCTCAAAATTTAAAGTTAGGTTATTGATTTGATATCTTTTCAAATGTAGACATTTATGACTATAAATTCTCTGAGCACCGCCTTTGCTGCATCCTATGGCTTTTGTTCAATATCCTTTTTCATCAAAGTATACATTGATTCATTAAACAAATATTTATACCAGTTTGGTTGTAGGTGGTGGGGATACAGAGGTAAACACAACAGACAGGATCGATGTAGTCATGGTGTTGACATTTTAGGGTAAACCAAAGACAGCAACTGATGGTCTGAAACCCGTAAAACAGGGTACTGTGATAGAGAATGGCAGTAACACTGCTTTTTGAATTTTAAATAGGTAACATAGTCACATGATTCAAAAATAAATATGTTAAAAGGTCTAGTTTGCAGTCTCCCTTGTGCCTGTTACCACTCACCTCATTACCTGCTGGTCTGCCAGGAGTAACTCTTTTGGATCATGAGGCAACCCATTAGATAACTAATGGGTTAATGGCTAGACAAGAGGCTTGGATAAATGGCTGATTTTGTGTCTAGGGAAGGAAATGTACAAAATGGAAAGCAAAGGAGCCCCTAAAGACTACTAGAATTCTGTGAAAAGGGCACAGGAGACAATTGTTTTATGAGACAATGTGAACATTAAAAAAAAAGGAGAGCCGGCGAGTGGCGGCACATTGGTTAAGAGTTGGCTTGGGATGCCAGCTCTCAGCAGCAGGGCGCCGGTTTGGATCCCACATGAGGGCCAGTGACGCTGTGCCCTCTACAGCTAAAATGGTGAACAGCTCAACCTGGAGCTGGGCTGCCTTGAGGTGCCGGCGACAGCGTAGGCTGCAGTGGGGCTGGCCCGCTGCCTGCGTGAGTTTCATGAGCAGCCATCCAAAGGCTTGCCAGTGACTGTCTCACCAGGGAAGAGGTCAATGATCACAATACCAACATGGGCCAGTGAAGCAACGTCCTCCACAACTAGACTGAAGAACAAAAGGGCAGCAACTTGTCTGTTCACCTTCCCTGATTCCCCAACGCTGTTCCCCTCCCCCAATTCCCCAATAAAATCTTTTTTTTAAAAAAAGATAATGATTATAATGGAATTAAAACACATTTTGTTTTACTATAAATTCTCTTGCCCTAGATTTATTTCTATTACAGGACATATCAGGGACAGAAAAACATGTTGAATGACATGAAGATACAAGTAGCAAAATCCAGAACATGGAAAATTCTACCGGTCAAATGATCCAGTTGCTTCAATAAGTAAATATCGTCATCAACAACAGAAAGGGAATGGGAATTATTATGTCAAAAGAGATTTAGGAGACGTATCAATGACTGCAGTAATGGACCCTGTTTGGATCCTGAGTAAACAGTCAAAGCTTTTTGAGACAATGAGGAAAATTGAATGTATACTAAGTATTAGATAACATCAAAGAGGTATTTTTCATTTTATTGAGTGTAGTAATGGTATTTTTTAAAGTCTTTATCTGTTACACACACTTAAGTATTTATGGCTAAAGTGATGTCTGGGGTTTTCTTTAATATACTTAAGGGAAAAACTGCAGAAAGGGATCAGTGAACCCAAAAAGTCAAAAAATTCATTGTTGAATCTGGTTAAGTATACAGATGTTCACTATAACTATTCTACTTTTACGTGTGTTTGGAAATTCTTAAAAAAAAATTAAAAACAAAGTTTCAACCTTCTTTTGCTCTAATCCAGGTCCATGAGTGGTTTTCATGTTCCTCTGTCCCACAAGAAGAGGTGCTGCCACTAGGAGATGTTAAGCCCTGTGACCTTGCTTAGTCTGAGTATTTCTTGATTTTCTTCCGCAGAATTTTCAGTCTCATGTTGCAGCGTGTGTTCCAAGACAATACAGGGAAGTCACTACAGGAGGGAGGGTGGGCAACAACGAACAAGGTGAAAAGGGAAACTCACTTGAACCTGAATGAAGACTGTGCCCCACTGGATTTGGATAGATCACACTGCACGGGACTGACAGCTGTGTGTGGCCAGAGATGGTGTGAACAAAAGTTGAGCCAAACGCTAATACTGGAAAATCTGGAGAGTTCTACCAGAATCCACATTTCCAGGGCAGAAATCCTAAAAAAGAGGCTTTTGGTCCTCACCACAGAGCTGCTGCTGCTCAGGGCGGCTTGCCTTGTACGAGTTCTTTCTTTAATGCCACGAGGATGTTCCATCCCAGCCCTTAGGGATAACACACGGGACGCCCAGACGCGTTCGGGGTGGGCGTGGGGCTTGTGTTCAGCACAGCGGGCACTGGGCCCAGCCCTTCCCGCAGGCCCGCCGAAGCCACGACCCGGTTCGTGCCGCTCGGCATCTCCGCGGGCCAGCGCAGGACCCGAACCCGGGGACAGGGAACGAGAACGCCGCCCAGCCTCGCTGGCCTGGGGCCCCTCGCAGCATCTCCGGCCGCAGCCCGGGAGCCCAGCAGCCGCGCCTCCGCCCGACGGGACGTCACGAAGTCACGGCCCGCACGCTAACGTCGGGAAGCCCGCGCCCAGCGCCCCTCTCCCCGGGACGGGCTCCAGCCGGGCAGCCGCTGCCCCCGGCGGGGCAGAAACTCCCTCCCACCGGGCTTCCACGCCGCGGAGCTCACGCCCACCGTGGCCGTGCGGGGCGTGAACACCGGCCAGCGCTTGCGCTCCCCGCACGCCGTGCTGCGTCCCGTGGGAGCGGGGCCCCCGCAGGCGAGCGTCGGCCGCGGGGCCCGGAAGTCCGGAGGGGCGGGGGGCGGGCGTCACGGCGCACGCGCGCTCTGCGCCAGGCTGAGCTGCGTCGCCTGGGCGCTGGGCGCTGGGCGCAGGCGCGCTCCTGTGCGCTGCGTAGATGTGCGCGTTGCCGCGGAGCCCGGAAGTCCGGAGGGCCGAGGGGCGGGGGGGCGCGCGTCACGGCGCACGCGCGCTCTGCGCCGGGCCGGGCTGCGTCGCCTGGGCGCTGGGCGCAGGCGCGCGCGTGCGCTCCAGACGGAGGGCGCGCGATGGCAGGTGTCGGGCCCGGCCGGCGACGGTTGGTGGGGACACCGGCGTTGCTGTTGCTCGCGCTGTGCGCCGCGGGCGCCCGGGGGCTCTACTTCCACATCGGCGAGACCGAGAAGCGCTGCTTCATCGAGGAAATCCCCGACGAGACGATGGTCATCGGTCAGGCGGGGCGGGGGTGGCCAGGGCCCTACCTGCCCCGCGGACGCGGACGGCAGCCGCGCGCATCAGGCGCCTTGTAACGGCTGTGTCTGCTCCGCAGGCAACTACCGCACCCAGATGTGGGATAAGCAGCGGGAGGTGTTCCTGCCCTCGACCCCCGGCCTGGGCATGCACGTGGAAGTGAAGGACCCTGAAGGCAAGGTAGGCCCCCGCGGGCCGCCCGCAGGCTGCCTCCGGCCCCTGCAGCAGGGCCTCTGGGCTGCACGGAGCTCAGAGGACCTGGGCTGTCCCTGGGCGGCCGGCGCAGGTCGGGGCTTGCACTGACTGCCGTGTTACACGCAGGTGGTGCTGTCCCGGCAGTACGGCTCTGAGGGCCGCTTCACCTTCACGTCCCACACCCCTGGGGACCATCAGATCTGCCTGCACTCCAACTCGACCAGGATGGCGCTCTTCGCTGGTGGTAGACTGGTAAGAGGGTTTTCCGTGGCTACAGCTCGGAACCTCCTGCTTGGTTCCAAACTTTTGATTTATTGCCATCATCATTTGTGACACTTTATGGCCTAGTCACAGCCGGGAAAACACATGTTGCCTTCTGTCCCACAAGGGTGGGTTCCTTAGTCTGGAACAGTCAGAGGCCCCTCCGCTCAGACACTGTAACTTCAGTGTTCCTGACCTCACAACTTTGGGGCTCCATTCCTGTGACCCCTGTGTTCCTCTAGCGTGTGCACCTAGACATCCAGGTTGGGGAGCATGCCAACAACTACCCCGAGATTGCTGCCAAGGACAAACTGACGGAGCTGCAGCTCCGAGCCCGCCAGCTGCTTGATCAAGTGGAACAGATCCAGAAGGAGCAGGATTACCAAAGGGTAAGGGCGTGTCACTGTGCTGGGACACGGCAGCTGACCTTTGTACCTATTACACCTCCTGGAAGTTTCCGCTTGGGGCCTTCTCAGTGAACTGTTCAGAGAATGAAATGGAGGGTACCTTGTTTTTAAGCTCTGTAGGCTAAAGCGAAGCTAGGACAGTTCACAGTCTAGCCATCGCTTGCTTACCTTGGGATGTTGCTTGAAATGGGAGGAGCATGATTTCTGTCTTTGCAGAAATGCTTGTGGAGGGCAGCACCTCACTTCTGGGGGCACTCCCAGTGGAATCAGGCGGTACAGAAGGCATCTGGTTCCACGGGAGGGAGGGAGGCACAGGTCTCACAGCAGCTGGGAGCGCCGGTCTCTGCACATTTAACCCTGGGTCCATTGTCCCCTGCAGTATCGCGAAGAGCGCTTTCGCCTGACCAGTGAGAGCACCAACCAGAGGGTCCTGTGGTGGTCCATCGCTCAGACCCTCATCCTCATCCTCACCGGCATCTGGCAGATGCGGCACCTGAAGAGCTTCTTTGAGGCCAAGAAGCTGGTGTAGTGTCCTCTCCGTGTGACCCTCCCTCCCACCCAGTTGTTTGGCACTTTCCCCACCCAATACCTTATCCACCTGGATTGTAAAGGAAAAAGTGAAAATAGAATATAAGCCACACTGGTCCCATGGCAACAAAGCATCCAAGTCAGCACTTGTTAACACAGGTTCTCAAGGACACGGGCCAAGCTTTCACAGATGTGGGGTTTGTGTGCAGTCACAGCTGACCCCGAACTAAGTCTGTTTCTCTGACCTTCACTGATTCCCCTTCGCCCTGTCACAAAATTAGCAAATGAAAAGCCTCTCCTACACCTGGAACTTGGTCTCTGACTTATGACTTATGCAGCACGTGCCCAAAATGCCCCACTGAGGAGGCCCTGCCTCCCTGCTCCCCCTCAGCCTGGCTCACTCAGTGGCTTTGTGAATGTATATAAGGGGCAGAGGCCCTAGACTGAAATGTTTTTCTATATACTAGAACTATTTTTTGATAAATTATATATTTTCCTTCCTAGTTGAAGTGCCTGTGTCACTAGCTGAGAACGCCAGCAGTCCCTCTGCGTTGTTTATCCACATTTTTGATAATTACTGTGGCTGCTGTCAGGATTTCAGCGTGCCAGAATTGGACATCCCAGCTGCTATCATGGCCTTATCAGAAGGCCAAGCAGAGGCTCCTCTGGGACCTTTGGGAGTTCCATCACACAGGGCCTCAGAGTAAGAGTAAGGTCGTGACCGCACAGGTAGGGCACCCCTGCCTCCCTCTTCCCCTAACCTTTATTTAAGCTGTGGCAAATGTTTTCTTCCTGGAGCCAGGTTTGGTTCTTTATTATATAGACTTTTCCAACAAAATAAAACGTGTTGTAGTAGCTGTGTTTGAGATGAACTAAGAGGTTGTGGGCAGAGGGGAGGCACAAAGGGAAATGGAGGGAAGGCTGCTGGCCTGGACTGCGTCTGCAGCTGACCAGCTGGACTGCAGTGTGTGGGCTTGCGGGCTGGGCTTGGCCTGACAGCAATCTGGGAATGTGGGTGGTTAACCAAGTAGACCCATCAGCAAGGAACTATCTGAGGAGGTTTAGTGCCAGATAGTAAGTTTAAACACATCTTACTATACTTCCCTCATGCCCTGCTGCTTTGTAAAACTTAATGCCATTAGTTGCCCACTCTTGACATTTTATTTCATGGTTTTGTTATTGTCACAACTAAATTCCTCCCTTTTTTTATGTTCTATAGTATTCCATATATGTACTTTTACTTGTAAAAATATCCATTTATAGGCTTTGTTATTTAATATTTTTGTAAGTATTTTTGAAATTCTACATATTCCCCCTATTTCTAATTCTGGATGGCCTTAACAGTCCAGTGAGGGGAAATGGCCATAATTGACATCCAAAATTCTGTTTTCTTCATGTTACAGTTGACAGGGAAAATCAGATGGCCTTGGAACCAGTTGGCTGTGTGGGCCTCTGGCCTGAGGCTTGGGGAGTGTGAGACATGTCGGGAAGGGGACACGTTTCTGCTCTAGCTAGAAATCTACTTGAAATCTAGCAGTAAAGCAGAAACGAGCCTGGGCTGCGGTGGGACAGGGAATGACAAGAGCTGGGACTGGCTTCAGCGGGTCCATGCAGCAGGAGACACGACTGAGCACACCTCGATTATGCCGATACGTCAGAGTAACCTGGGTTTCTCTTGTGAGTTTGTGACAGGAAGGGGAATAGAATGAGGACAAACGCAGTGCATTACATTATACTGATGGGGCAGGTAGAAGAGTGACTGCTGGAGGGTGAGATGACCAGCGCTGCCTGTGGGGAGGAAGATTGCCATACTGGTGTGTGGCATTTAGACACATGATGGCTTAAGAAAGTTTTTTTTTTTTTTTTTTTTAAAGATTTTATTGGGGAATTGGAGAAGAGACAAGTTGCTGTCTTGTTGTCCTTCAGTCTAATTGCAGAGGATGTTGCTTCACTGGCCGATATTGGTATCGTCATTGTGCTCTTCCCTGATGAGGCAGATCGGTCGCCAGCCTCTGGATGGTCACTCACAGCGGATATTGGCCACTCACGCTGGCTGCCAGCTGCTCATGCTGGCTGCTGGCCACTCACTGTAGCCTATGGCAGCCCACTGCAGCAGGGGCTGCAGGCTACACCATCGCCAGGGCTCACACAGCCCAGCTCCAGGTGGAGCTGTTGTTAGCTGTAGAGGGCAGTGTCACTGGCCCTCATACGTGGGATCCGAACTGGGGCCGCTGGCATCCCAAGCTAGCTCTTAACCAATGCGCCACTCAGCCAGCCAAGAAAGTTTTTTAAAAACATAGTTTGGGTCAGCTAAGTGGTGTGGTGCTTAGGAGCTGGCTTGGGATGCCAGCGGCCCCGGTTTGGATCCCAAATATGAGGGCCAGTGACACTGCCCTCTAAAAAAAACAAACAGGGCCAGCCGAGTGGCTCAGTGGTTAAGAACTGGCTTAGGACGCCAGTGGCCCCGGTTTGGATCCCACGTATGAGAGCCAGTAACACTGCCCTCTAAAAAAATAAAAAAGAATGTTTAAAAAATATATATAAAAATAAAAAATAAATAAAAACAGTTTGGCTACATCTATGGATGGAATTCTGGTGACACTCCCTGCCCATACTACTCTGATTTCCTTCCTGAAATTCTTTCTTAGGCCATAGAACATCCTTACCAATACAGCCTACCTCCATACCACGAAAAAAAGTGTGGGACGAGCCCTTCTCGCATGTCATCCTGGCCCAGTTTCTAGCTTTCACTGGGACTGGCAGTCCCCATCTTCATCTTTTGGTCCCACCCTCACTGGACCTGTGGTGCATGCACTGCTCTGTTCTCACCCTAAACAGCCAGAGCCTCACTTCCGGCACGCATGCAGGGCCCGTGTCAGAGCAAATGCAAAAAGACCGTCTGGGAAACTCATCGGCAACAGACTCCTGAGCCACAGGCAGGTCCAGTTTGATGGAGCTGGTTTGTGTTTGGGGTGGTGTGGTAGGCAGGTCGACTGCCCTCCAATGGTGTCCGCATGCTAGTCCCAGGAATCTGTAAGTATTGTATGTTACTTTACATGGCAAAGGAGAATTACGGGTGCTATCAGCTGACTTTAAAAGTGACTTTAAAAGCAGGAGAGTATCCTGGATTGTCTGGGTGTGCCCAATGTCATCACAAGGTTTTTAAAAAGTGGAAGAGGGAAGCAAAGGAAGGTTGCAGGGATGCCACGTGAAGACTCAACTCACTGCTGTTGTCCTCCAAGATGGGGGAAGCAGGCCGCACTGGGGAAGGCAACCCCTCTCGAGTCTCCAGGAGTGAATGCAGTCCTGCCAACAGCTTCATTTCAACCCAGTGAGAGACCTTCTGACCTACAGAACCATACGTAATACATTTGTGTTGTTTTAAGCCACTGTTTACTGTAATTTGTTACAGCAGGAATAGGAAACTAACACAGGTGGGAATCTTGTAAAAACAAGTTGTTATTTTTAACCAAGCTGTGCAGGTAACTGACGGGCAGCCAGGTTTGGGGACCCTGGACCCACCTGCGTTCCTCTTGGTCTTGTGCCACGCACTCCTGCAGCCCTTAGCCTTGCACAGCCCAACTGCTGTGGCCCTGAACGCTCCCGGCCTCCCGGGGGTCCCCGGCACCGGCTTTCTGCTCGCTCAGCTGTGGCGCCGCTCCCCGGCGCAGGCCCCGCCGGCGGTCCCCGGGCCGCACGCCTGTTCCTAGGGAGCCGCGGAAGGGCGCGCGAAGGGTGAGTGCAGCCCGTGGGCTGCCCGAGGCAACGCCCGCGCCTGGGGACTGGCGCCCGCGCAGCCCCGCCGGCACCCTAACCCAGCGCGGCGCTGGAGGCAGCGTCAGGGCCGAGGGAGGACCCGGGGCGCGCGCGTCGCAGAGCCCCGCCGGACACCGGAAGCTCCCGCCCAGCACTTCCGGCGGCGGCGACTCCTCCGGCGCTGATTGGCTATCGCTTGGGCACGTGGCCACGCCTTCCTTCCGTTCGTGCGCGCTGTCCGTGCGGAGCCCAGCATGGCGGACCCGGAGGCTCTGGGGTTCGAGCACATGGGCCTGGACCCCCGGCTGCTGCAGGTACCGGGCGGGCCGAGGCGCGGGGCCGGCGGGGCGGGGGGCGGCGGGCGGGCCGCGCGCCATCCGAGCCTCCCCTCGTCTCCTAGGCCGTCAGCGACCTGGGCTGGGCGCGGCCGACGCTGATCCAGGAAAAGGCCGTCCCGCTGGCGCTGGAGGGCAAGGACCTCCTGGCGCGGGCCCGCACTGGCTCCGGGAAGACGGCCGCGTACGCCATCCCGCTGCTGCAGCTGCTGCTCCGCAGGAAGGCGGTGGGTGGCGGGGGCGGGCAGCCCGAAGGCCGGGGGGGCGGGGGGCCCGCGTGCCCATTTGGGAACCCCCCCCCCCCGCCCCCCCCCTCCCCCCCCCCCCCCCCCCGCTTCCAGCCTTTCCCAGGAACCAGCCTTGCTTTGGGCCCTTACCTGTGAGTGCGGGCCCGAGAGAACTGGGGCTGTTGTGGCAAACGTTGCGGGCTGGAGTTCAGGTTACTTGGGTTGCAGTCCAGGCCCTGCTACCACCATTCTTTGTGTAATGTTTAGTAAATCTATAAAAAGTGGGCACATCTTCCTCTTCTACGTGTAAGACTTTTGTGAAACTCCAGTGCCCTAACTGGTACCTTTTAAGTAACTTCATAACCATAAAGTTGTCCTGTTGTCGGGTCAGTGCCTGGGGAAAGAACCCTTCGTTCTACATTCTGAGGTGAGAGAAGTAAAGGGTTGATGAGAACACAGCTAAGTTGCAAAGTCACAACAGTTGAGTCAGATTGCCTAGAAGGCTTAGAGAAAGCATCCGGTGGCCACGATGACACGAACTGTCTGGCTGAAGTCTTTAATTTGTGCTCGTGCAGACAGGCCCCGTCGTAGAGCAGGCTGTGAGAGGCCTTGTCCTTGTGCCCACCAAGGAACTGGCACGGCAGGCCCAGTCCATGATTCAGCAGCTGGCAGCCTATTGTGCCCGAGACATCCGGGTGGCCAATGTGTCAGCCGCTGACGACTCGGCCTCTCAGAGGTGGGTGAAAGCTACGGGGCTGTAGAGGAATGAGGCTGCACGGACGTGTGGGGTGGGGCTTGTGTGCAGCAAGAAAGAAGGCTGGTCTGGGGTGAGGTCCTAGCTGGACCTTCTCCCCAGTGCTGAGGTATTGCCCCCTGCAGAGCTATGCTGATGGAGAAACCCGATGTAGTGGTGGGGACCCCCTCTCGCATATTAAGCCACTTGAAGCAAGACAGCTTGAAACTGCGAGACTCCCTGGAGCTGCTGGTGATGGATGAGGCTGATCTTCTCTTTTCCTTTGGCTTCGAGGAAGAACTCAAGAGTCTTCTCTGGTACGGAGGAGGCATGTAGGGCTGAGAATAGACTGCAGGGTCTGGAGCTGGTGGCAGAAGTCCAGCCGCCAGTTAGAGGTCTTCGGAGTTGGAGACTGATGGGGCTCTGTTTTGTTTTAGTCATTTGCCCCGGATTTATCAGGCTTTTCTGATGTCGGCTACTTTTAATGAGGATGTACAAACACTCAAGGAACTTGTACTGCATAACCCGGTAAGTGCCCCGTGGAAGTGTCTGGAGTCACTGATGTGACCCTCAAAGGACTTGATCCTCTTTTCTCAAAGGACAGTTTGACATTTGGGGGGGATAGTTGTTACTGGCTTAGTACCTTGGTTCTGAAGCACTAGAAGCCAATAGTCAACTCCCCCCAATCTAAAAATTAGATGTCCCCTAGGGCTTCGCCCACAGCCCTGAACAGGGACCCCCCCCCCCCCAAGGCAGAAAGGCCATCTTGAGCAGCAGGGCCAAAGTTCTCTCCTCGTGTGACCTTCAGCCCTCAGAAAGACTGTGCTGGAGGCCCGCCCCTCACTGCGCTCACTGGTTACGTTGTTTCTCTTTGTTCTGTATCCTGAATACTTTGCATGCAGTTGTGTGGCCTCCATGCCCCACGACAGTCAGGTACTTTTTTTTTTTTTTAAGATTTTATTGGGGAATTGGGGGAGGAGAACAGCGTTGGGAAACCAGGGAAGGGGAACAGACAAGTTGCTGTCCTTTTGTTCTTCAGTCTAGTTGTGGAGGATGTTGCTTCACTGGCCCATGTTGGTATCACCATTGCGCTCTTCCCAGATGAGGCAGATGGGTCGCCGGCCTCTGGATGGCCGCTCACAGCAGCTCTTGGCAGCTCACACCGACTGCCAGCCGCTCACGCTGGCTGCCGGCCACTCACTGTAGTCTACGGCAGCCCACTGCAGCAGGGGATGTAGCTATGCCATCCTGGGGACTCACAGCAGCCCAGCTCCAGGTGGCGCTGTTGTTCACCATCTTAGCTGTAGAGGGCAGGGTCGCTGGCCCTCATATGTGGGATCCGAACTGGGGCCGCTGGCATCCCAAGCCAGCTCTTCACCAACGTGCCACTCGGCCAGCCCTTTTTTTTTTTTTCAGCTGAGCCATCCTGCCACCTGTTGGCAGCTCAGCGGCTGCTCAGCTCGGGCTGAGCATCGAATTGCTGTTGCTCAGAGCTCAGCTCACACTCCTGAGCGAGCTCTTAACCAACCGAGCCATTTGGCCGGCCCTCGGCCTTTTTTTTTTTTTTTTTAAACTGGGAAAGAACTTGCCCTCTAGGACCTATCAGCTCCAAGTCAAGTAGTTGTTCCAATGTATTGTAGCTGTGGATTGCATAGCTCAGTGGCCCATGTAGGAATTGAACCGGCAGCCTTAGTGTTATATGCTCTAACCAACTGAGCCAACTGGCTGCCCCAACAGTCAGGTACTTTGAATTCATCCACTAGCTGGAGGGGCCTGCAGTGCCCTGCACTGACATGTTAGCACATTTGCACTGCACTTGGCCAGCGGCCTGCAGGCGCATTTTTGTCTTCCCGTCTCTCCTGACTACAGGCCTGTCCTCCCACAGGTTACCCTCAAGTTGCAGGAGTCGCAGCTGCCAGGGCCGGAGCAGCTGCAGCAATTTCAGGTGGTGTGCGCCTCCGAGGAAGACAAGTTTCTGTTGCTGTGCGCCCTGCTCAAGCTGTCGCTGGTCCGGGGCAAGTCCCTGATCTTCGTCAACACGCTGGAGCGGAGTTACCGGCTGCGCCTTTTCTTGGAGCAGCTCCATGTCCCCACCTGTGTGCTCAATGGAGAACTCCCTGTGCGCTCCAGGTGGGCATGCCAGGCATCGTGGCTGATGTGCCTGTTTCTTAAGCACTCGGAGGCCAGGTGCTGGGCTTGACCGATACTCAGTGACTGGCTCACAGCTGCGAGATACCTATTGTCACTGCATCTTCAACTGTGGGGGTCGAGCATAAACATTAAGTGGGGGAAGAGTTTAAGAGGAGGAAGTCAGAAAGGGTGATGGTTACAGCGGTGCCAGGGGTGAGAGGTGGCCGCCAGCATGCTCTTGGGGTTGACCCTCCCCTCTTGGGCCACAGGTGCCATATCATCTCACAGTTCAACCAGGGCTTCTACGACTGTGTCATAGCAACTGATGCCGAAGTTCTGGGGGCCCCGGTCAAAGGCAAGCGTCGGGGCAAAGGGCCCAAGGGGGACAGGTGAGTTCTCATTTCTGTCCTCCAACCTTCTCTAGGGAGACTGAAACCAGAGTGCCTGGGTAGGGGGCCCGGCCTGGCTGCCAGCCCAGCCTGCAGAGCCCATGCTCGGCTCCTGGTCATGGAGAAGGGGGTGGAGGGCCCACATGCTCCGTGGGCAGCCTGAGGGCGCGGCTGCCTCGGTTGTTGGCGCCCTGTCCTTCCAGGGGAGATGGTCCAGCCTGCGGTGGGTGTGCAGCTGTGACTTGGGGCAGGATAGTTCTGAGGGAAACGGGGGCCCCGGGCTCTGTGTGCCTGAGGGGGCTCCGGACCACCCTGTGGGGCAGGGAGTCCCGCCGTTGCCGCAGAGCTGAGGTCAGGGCAAGGCTTTGGCCGCCCCGCTGCTCCCGCTCCTGGAACGGTTGTGAAGGTAAGAGCCTTATCCGTAGCCGAGCCCTCTGGCTCCATGCAAGGCTCTGTTTGGGGCCCTTGCCGCTTGGCCAAGCTGGAGGACAGGGGCCTGGGAGAGTGTGGCTGAGTGCGGTGGGTCTCCCGCAGGGCCTCCGATCCTGAGGCGGGCGTGGCCCGGGGCATCGACTTCCACCACGTGTGCGCCGTGCTCAACTTCGACCTGCCCCCCACGCCCGAGGCCTACATCCATCGAGCCGGCAGGTAGGAGCGCTGGGGCGTGCGGGGCCGGGCCGTGGGCACGCTGCAGGACTCGGGCAGAGACACAGGCTGAGCCAGCTCTCCCTGCAGGACGGCACGTGCCAACAACCCAGGCACGGTCCTGACCTTCGTGCTGCCCACAGAGCAGTCCCAGCTGGGCAGGATCGAGGCGCTGCTTGGTGGAGGTAGGAGCCAGGGCCAGGCTTCGTCCTTGACACCTCAGGCCCAGGGATGGCGATGGCAGCAAGGGCACTCGCATTGCCAGCAGCCACCCACCCACTTGGCCCTGATGGTGCCATGTCCTTCGCGCCCTCCTCGTCCGCCTGCTGGCAGGCACTGCCCCTTTTGCAAATTAGCAAGCCCAGGTCCAGACCCATCAGGGGATGCCCAGAGTCACAGTTACTGCCTGTCTCTGGGGGCAGACTGGCCGAGCGAGGGGCTGGTGGTGTCTCGGGAGGGGGCTGCCCAGGGGCTCTGCACTGGCACCTTCGGGAGGTCACACTGTGGTGGGGCAGCCAAGCGGTGCCCAGGCTGCAGGACGAGGCCGGTGGGGAGCGGGCCAGGTGTGCTCCTCGTGGGGCTGGGGATGGACGCTCTTTACCACGTGCCATCGAGCCCCTGGGCCTCACTCACCTGCCCTGGTTTCCTTACCTGACGTGGGAGATGCTGGTTCCCCCCATCAGCTTGTCAGGAATGTCGAGTGACACAGTGTACTGCTGGGACAGTGCTTAGAATGGCGCCTGACTGCAAGGTGCTCCTCACTACCCCGCAGCTGTCACCACAGGTGCCTTGTGGCCAGAGTGGCCTTGGGGGGACAGTGGAGGGTGGGCCGGACTTGAGGATGAGCAATATGTCAGGCACCCAGGATGTGGGGACAGCATCCAGAGCTCCTGTCACGCGTGTTTGTGAGTCCCGGGTTTCTGGCTGTGTGCGCACTTGGCAGGGAGGGAGCGGGTGGGGTCCCCGGCTGCCCCCCCCGAGGAGTGTGGGGGCCTCACTGCTGCCTTCTGCACAGAGACCGGGGCCAGCCCTCTGCTTCCCTACCAGTTCCGCATGGAGGAGATTGAAGGCTTCCGCTACCGCTGCAGGGTGAGTGGGTTGGGGGGCGAGCCGTGGGGTTCCTGCAGCCCCCAGCCCAGCGTCCTGACTCTCAGTGCCCCCCCCCCCCCGCAGGATGCCATGCGCTCGGTGACTAAACAAGCCATTCGAGAGGCGAGGCTGAAGGAGATCAAGGAGGAACTCCTGCGCTCGGAGAGGCTCAAGGTGAGGCCGGGAGGCGGCACGGCGGGTGGGGCAGGTGGGACATGCGTCTGTCAGAGTAACAGCGTCTGTGAATGTGCACAGACACGTGTTCCTCACAGCTTCGTGATTCTGGGGGGCGGGCACCTGAGCGTCCGTGACAGGGAAGTGCTGAGCAACTCAGGGAGGGGGCGCCGAGGGATGGTCCACTGCTCCTGTGAGCCTCAGGGACAGGGAGGGAACAGTCTAGCATGGTGCTGAGTGACAAATGAGCAGCTGCTTCTGGGCGGGGATGGGGTGACTGCCACAACAGCGCCGATGGGAAACCTCAGCCATTTAAATTCTGGGACACAGGTTACCTGTGGTCAAAATCCCTGTGAAGTGACAGGGCCAGTCACCCTCAGCGCTGTCTCTCCTGGCAGACGTACTTTGAAGACAACCCCAGGGACCTGCAGCTGCTGCGGCACGACCTGCCCTTGCACCCCGCGGTGGTGAAGCCGCACCTGGGCCACGTGCCTGACTACCTGGGTGAGCGTGGCACGAGCAGGGAGCTCCATGTGTCACAGGAGAAAAGCCATTTGTTGACAGTGTGGCTGGGAGGCTGGGTGTCAGAGCGGTCCGTGCTGCTCGGAGGCCCCGGACCTGTCAGCACCACTTGGGCAGGTGGCAGTGAGCAACGAGGCCAAGGATCAGGCATGGGCTGGGCCGTGACTGGGGCCTGACCCATGGAGATGTGTGGGAGGGGCCGCCACTAACAAACGTGAATACGAAAGAGGAGTAATTCAAAGAGCAGAAGTCCCCATATCCCACCCTGGGGAGGCCGTTCCTGTGACAAATAGCGGTGTGGCCACAGGCATCTTAGCGTGGCCCTGGAGCCTGGGCCCTGGGTCAGAAGGGCACGGCCAGATGGAGGGCGTGGGGGTGAGGGGGTGGGGCTGCTGACGCCACCTGTCACCTCCAGTTCCCCCTGCTCTTCGAGGCCTCGTCCATCCTCACAGGAAGCGGAAGAAGCCGTCCTCTAAGAAGGTCAAGGTATGTCCCCCAGGCCTTGGCGACAGCTGCAGGCCTCCCCGCCACCTTGTTCCTTTGTCCCCAGGGTGTGCACCCATATTGCCCTTGCGAGGGAGAGAGGCCCCAACAACTGGCCCCAGACTCCTGTTGTCAAGTCCAAGTTGCAGGTGCTGGGACTCCCGGCCACCTGCACACGCCTTCATGAGCACAGGAGGACCTGCTTTTCTGGCCCTATTGCTTTTGCAACCTCCCGCCTGTGGGAGGAGCAAGGTGGGGGTTTGGAGGGCTGCCTTCTGCAGGGACCACAGCAGCTTCTGTCCTTAGCTCGTGGGCTGCAGGGCCTTGCCAAGTGGCAATAGCACCTACTTGTCAGAATAGGTGTCAGTTTGCGCAACTGACCTGCAATCTTGCCCCACAGAAGGTGAAGGCCCACAACCCGCTGCGCAGCTTCCGGCACAGAGGAGAGAAGCACAGGCCCGCTGCAGCGCCCTCCTGAGGTTGTCCAGGCATCCGGGCTGCGCACAGCAGGGAGCGGCCCCCCTTGCCGACCCCCCTGGACTGACGGGATTTGGGGGCCTGGCTGGCGGTTTATGCCTTAAGGACAATAAATATTCTAGCTGCCCTGTGTGCCTCCTGTGGAGGGGACCCCCCAGAAGCCACTTCTAGGGGTCCAGGCCCGGCTGCTTGTGCGCAGCACCCTCCTTGGCCAGCAGAAGGCAGCCATGTGGCAATGTAGCTTGGGGTCTTCGGGCCGGGGGACACCCGTCTCCATCCAGGTCTCTTGCCAGCCCACAGCCACCCCTGTGGCCTTCCTGTTGGGGGTCATGCTGACCAGCCCCCGTCCCTTGAGGCTCAGAAATGTGGTCCATCCACGCCTTTCATGCTGCAGCTGCTGGAGTTAGCCTCCTGTCCCCTGAGCTCCCCGCACTGCCCTGCTCCCATCAGCACCTGCGTGAGTTTGAGGGCAGGGACGCCATGTGATGTGCATGCGCTTTGTTCCCGTGCTCTTCACTCTCCCATGCGGCCCCCCGCAGGCCCGGCCCCCCGGCGTCTCGCCCTCCCGAGCAGGTGCTCCTGACTGCCCGCTGGGCCCGCTATCAGCATCACCTGGAGTGCGGCGGCGGCTGCAGTATTTGAGAGAGAAGGTCCAGCTGTGCCATCAAAACAGCTGCACGGGGCGGAGGCTGGGCCCCCAGCGACTTGGGCCGCCACGTTTCCTGCTCTTGTTCTGTCCTGAGGACTTGGCAGGGCCCAGGCCGTGTGTGACGGGGCCGCTGCTCGGGTGGGTCCACTTGGTGTGGCCCGGCAGCCAGTGCCACGCACCCAGGATCCCCGCGTCCACCAGGAGCAGCGGTTACTGCAGCTGAACGAGGTGGCAGCTTTACAGCATCTGCCGGGCCCTCTCGGAGTCCCTCTACAGCGTGGGAGACTACCTCCCCCTCTGAGGCAGGCGCGCTGACGCCTGGCCCTGGGCGCGGGTGCTGCCTGTGCCGGCTGTCCTTGTCCCTCTGACTCTAGTCTCCACCGGGCCCTCCTTGCCAGGGAGCCTGCTCGGGCGGAGGAGATGCGGCGCTTCTTTCCCTGTGATGTTCCTTCTCGAGGGGGACTGCCGTGGACTGTGTCCCTGCCTGGGGCTGGGCTGACACCTGTGCTGAGCGTCCTGCACGCCCTCGTGGCGGGGCGCGGGCATAGGAGCGCCCCAGCCTGTGAGGACGGTCGTGCGCAGGCCTGCTCTGGGCCAGAGGAGGGGTGGTCAGGACTGCGGGCGCGCTCCTCATCATGAGGCAGGTGCCATCCTCGATCCGATCCTCGGGAGCTGGGCTGCTCCTGTGTGTCCCCCCCGAGCTAGAACGGGCCAGGGCTGTGGAGCTAGTGTCTGTGACGAGTCTGCAGGGGGAACGTGTCCGGGACCCCGACATCTCAGGCCCTCGGGTTAGATGTGTCTATCCAATGCTGAAACCTCTGCCCTTTACAAGCACATCCGGACCACACCTGGACAGGCCCTGGGACTGGTGTGCATACGATGGGGTCCGGGGCCTGGAAGTGCAGCGGCGGGGCTGCCTGCTGTGACACCGCTGACTGTGCAGCAGATGAGCTCTGCGGCGTCCAGACTGCCGCCCGGGGCTGACAGCAACGAGGGCAGTGCGGTGCAGGGACCACCTCAACCCCTGGCCAGCAGTCACACCCACTCGGGCCTGAATGGTGCTGTGTGCTGGGGCTTAGGGGACATGAGTGGGCCACAGCCCTTGTATGCAAGGAGCTCTAGGGGATCAAGAACCAGGCACTTAATGCGCCCGACCTCCCAGAGTCCACAGGGCGTACACTTGTCCCACAACATGTCGCGGCCTGCCAGGTGCAGGCACTGGGCTGGGGCCAGCGCTAGTGAGACGGGGGGTCTGGGGATGCTGGCTACCCAAGCAAGTGAAGGGAAGGGTGGGCGGGAACAGCAGTCCTGCCGGTACAGTGTGTGGAAGTGCTGTTGGGGGAGAGAGTCCACACCTGAGGATGAGAAGAAAAAAATCAAAGCTGTCCTTGCCAAGGTTGGCGAATGCTGACAAACTGATTTATTTTTGAAGGTACAGTACTTGCCAAGTGAAAGCTACAAACAGGTGCCGGTGGTTTTTAAACAGAGGAGTGCCCTAATGAGGTGGCTTTGTAGACGTGGTGATAACAGCCAGAAAAGCAGTGATCCTAGAAACCTCTGGACCCAGAGCAGGGCCTATTCAAGCGGCTCTCCCATCCCAGCTGCTTCCCCTGCCTGCTCAGCATAGGTGACTCAGCTTCCAGGGAATTGGTGTCCTTGGGACTTTGGTCTCCAGCAGCGTGTCCATGGGAGGAAATGGTGATCAGCTCAAAAATCGTTCAGGGGGGCGGGCAGGTGGCACAGTGTGAGTGCAAGCTCTGAACAGCAGGGTCACTGGTTCGATTCCCACATGGGCCAGTGAGCTGCGCCCAAGCAACTGCCAACAGGTGACCAAATGGCTCAGCTGGTGAGAGTGCATGCTCTTAACAAGGTTGCCGGTTCAGCTCCCGTATGGGATGGTGGGCTGCACCCCCCTGCAACTAAGATTGAAGATGGCACCTTGAGCTGAGCGGTCCCAAGCTGCCGATGGGCAGCCAGATGGCTCAGGTGGTTAGAACGCAGGCCCTTAACAAGGTTGCCGGTTTGACTCCTGCATGGGATGGTGGGCTGCCCCCTGCCTCCCACAACTAGATTGAAAGCGTCAACTGGACTTGGAGCTGAGTTGCGCTCTCCACAACTAAGATTGAAGGACAACTTGACTAGGAGCTGATGGGCCCTGGAAAAACACAGTTCCCTTCCCCAGTTCCCCAATAAAATCTAAAGTAAAATTCAGGGAGTGCCCCTGCCAAACACCATCCTTTTTCCCCCAGAAAGAAGGATTTGGACGTCCTGCCCCATGGCAGGGGCTGCATTCGTCTGTCGTGCGTCAGTCACACCCATTTTTACATGGAAAAGGCAGTCCACCAGGAGGGGAAGGTGCTCGGGCCCAGCTGCCTTCGCGTTGTGGCCATGCTGCGCAGACTCCCTCCTCCCAGGACATCACCAGAGCTCGGTGTCTGTTCACCCACAAGCCCACCAGGAAGCGGTGCGAGTGGGACCACAGCTGAGCTGGGGAGCAAGCGCACTGGGAGGCTTCCACCAGGCCCTGACAGCCTTTGTGGCACCGGCGACATGCTGCCTGGCCTCAAGGGAGGGGTCTCCTCCGTAAGTGGGATAAGTGCCCCCTCGGTGTTACTGTGTGGGGACACAGCTCTGCACCCAGGCCTCTAACACTAGGGCACTTCCCAGTCACTGCGACCTCACAGGATGAGGTCTCAGCCAGCAGGGCTGGTGCAGGGCCTGAGAGCCTCTCCCCAGGGAGGCTGCTGCTGCTGCACCCCAGACTCCCCTTTGCGAGACAAGCTTTAATGTGCACACACTCATCCCGTTGGACAGATTGGGAAACCTTCAGAGAAACCAAGTTGCCAGCCCCATGCCACCCGGCTCTGTGGCAGAGGGAAGGTGCTCAGGTCTGGGGCCCCAACCTGGGACCCGAGGTGAGAGCTGGGTTCAGCCCGGTCCCACCCCGCTCAGCCTCAGCTTCATCCCTGATGTGCTATGATGAGGGGTGTGCTTTTTAGCGTAAGTATGTCACAATCAGTACTTGTGATATACTAAAAAAATGATTCATTTATCTGAAACGAACCAGGCAGGTGTCCCACTTCTCTTTGCTAAATTTGGAGAGCTTTTCTTGCCCAAGCACTGTCTCCTCCAGGAAGCCTTCCTAACCCCTGGGCGAGGCACCCTTTTCCGTGTGTAAATTGGGGTTAGGTTTGGTCTATCGCAGCACAGTAGCACCTGCCCACCTCCCTCCCAGCCAGGTGGTGTGCAGCTGTGCACATGACCCTGCAGTAGCCACTGCTAGTAGGAGCCAGGTTGGGGAGGGGCTGGCAAGAAGCAGCCCGTCCTCCAAATACGGCTCTGCTCTGATGGCTGATTACTGCTTCTGACCCAGAGGTGCAGACAAAGGTGGGCAGCCATTGTTACCCCTGCCCATTGTTGCAAGACCCTCTCCCTTTGGCTTCAGTGACTTCCAGGAGATTTAAAGGACCAGTGACCTTTTATTCCCCCCTTCATTTTTCCCCTTCCAGGAACCAGACATTAAAAACTAGGGTGTTCAAAAACATCTGCATATACAGGGAAATTACAAAGTGACTACGCATGCCAAGGGAACAGCTCAGAAACATACCTGAGAACTTAAGTTTATACCTCAGGTTGATCCTTGGCACAGAGAGAGCCTACAATGATTAAAACAAATAAAAAATAAAAACGATAAAAACCAACACACCCTGGGGAATGGGAAGACTGATTCCCAGATTTATGTTAATAGATTAAAATGTTCAGTTTTCAGCAACAACAAAGATCACAAGGCGTACAAAGAAACAGGAAATTATGGCCCACTCAAAGGAAAAATAAATCAACAGAAACTGTCTCTAAAAAAGATATACTAGCAAACACTTTGGAAGAACCACCTTAGGGGGTCGGCCAAGTGGCACATTGGTTAAGAGCTGGTTTGGGATGCCAGCGGCCCCGGTTTGGATCCCACATATGAGGGCCAGTGACACTGCCCTCTACAGCTAACAACAGCTCCACCTGGAGCTGGGCTGTGCGAGCCCCGGTGATGGTGTGGGCTGCAGCCCCTGCTGCAGTGGGCTGCCATAGGCTACAGTGAGTGGCCGGCAGCCAGCGTGAGCTGCCAATAGCCGCGGTGAGCGACCATCCAGAGGCCGGTGACCGATCTGCCTCATCCGGGAAGAGCGCAATGACGGTACCAACATGGGCCAGTGAAGCAACGTCCCCCACAACTAGACTGAAGAACAAAAGGACAGCAACTTGTCTGTTCCCCTTCCCAGATTCCCCAACACTGTTCTCCTCCCCCGATTCCCCAATAAAATCTGAAAAAAAAACAAAAAAAAACCACCCTTCTTTTTTTTTTTTTTTACCGCACACTTTAAAACACATCTTCTGGGCTGGCCGAGTGGCGTGGTGGTTAAGCACTGGCTTGGGAAGCCAGCGGTCCCGGTTCGGGTCCCACATATGAGGGCCAGTGACACTGCCCTAAATAAATAAATAAATAAATAAATAAATAAATAAATAAATAGACAATCTTAAAAAAAAAAAAAGACAACAAAAAAAACCCACACCTTCTCTTGACCGTAGCTCACACCTGACTGATGGCACCGACCAAGTTAAAACTTGTCACACACTGTTACTAAGGCTCAATGTTCCATTTCCAGTACTGAAGTTCCCTGCCTTTTCATTGGATGGCATTTGGCAGCAGCATTCTAGATAGATAGATGATAAATAGATTAGATAGATAGATAGATAGATAGATAGATAGATAGATAGATAGATAGATGATAGATAGATGATAAATAGATAGATATACTGGGGATGCCAAAAAATGTATACACATTTTAAGAGATGTTATCCATGCTCAAGCAGTAATACACTGTAATCAGACCTGTCCGAGTGCTGATGGTAACCACTTTGAGCACCTCTTGTAGTTGCAGAAGTCAAATGTGACTTGTATTCATCTTTTGTTATTGGTATATATTGAATATTACAATTTTAATACAGTATTCCTTTCTTAAAATGTGTATACTGTTTTTGGATATATACCTATATATCTATATATTTATATATCTATATCTGTTAGAACTAATGAGTTTAGCAAAGTTGAAGGATACAAAAATCACAAAAAATCTGCATTTTTTTTTTTTTTCTTTCTCGAGGGCAGTGTCACTGGCCCTCATGTGTGGGACCCGAACCAGGGCTACTGGCTTCCCAAGCCAGCGCTTACCCACCACACCACATGGCCGGCCCAAAAATCTGCATTTTTATGTAAGAACCATGAACAATCTAAAAAGGAAATTAAGAAATCAATTCCATTTACAATAGCATCAAGAAAAATAAATAGGAATTAAATTCACTGTGAAGGTGAAATTCTTGTACACTGAAAACTACAAAAAATTGCTGAAATTAAAGAAGACAAATAAATGGAATGACATCCAGTGTTCATGGGTTGAAAGACTTAATATTGTTAAGATGTCAAGACTACTCAAAGTGATCTACAGATTCAATGCAATCTGTATGAAAACCCCAATGATGGTTTTTTTGCAGAAATAGAAAAACACATCCTAAAATTCATATTGGAATCCGAAGGGAATCTTGACGTAGTTAGAGGATTCACATTTTTTTGATTTCAGAACTTACCATAAAGCTTAATTAAAACAGTGTGGTACTGGCATAAAGACAGACATATACACAGACCAATGCAATAGAGAGCTCAGAAATAAACCCTCACATATATGGTAAATTATTTCTGACAAGGGTGCCAAGACTCTTCCGTGGGGAATGGGTAGTCTTTTCAACAAATGCTAGGGAAACTGGATATCCACATGCAAAAGAATGAAGTTGGACCCTGACAAATACTATATACAAAAATTAACTCAAAATGCATCAATGACCTAAATTTACGATCTAAAACTATAGAATTCATGGAAGAAAAAATAGGACAAAGCTTTATGACATTGGATTTGGTACAGATTCCCTGGATATGACACCAAAGAAACAGTTGGCAAAAGGAAAATTTTGATGTGAAAAGTTTTAAATTTTGTGCATCAAAAGTCACTATCAACACAGTAAAAAGACAACGACAGAATGGCAGAAAATATTTCAAACCATATATCTGGTAAAGGATTAATATCCAGAATATAGAGAGAACTAGCAATCAACAGAAGAGAAACAAAACAAACGAAACACCTGACTCAAAAATGGACACAGGACTTGAATAGACATTTCTCCAAAGAAGGTAATGGATGACTAAGAAGCACATGAAAAGGTACTCAGCATCATTAATCACCAGGGAAATCAAAACCACAGTGAGATACCACCTCACAGCTATTAGAATGGCATCATCAGAAAGGCAGAAATCCACAAGTGTTGTCAAGGAAATGGGGAAACTGGACCCCTGCTGCACTGTTGGTGGGAATGGAAATGGTGCAGCCACTGTGGGAAATGGCGTCGAGGTTCCTCAAGAAATCAAAACAAGAGCTACCTTATGACCCAGCAATCGCACTTCTGGGTATTTAGAACTGAAAGCAAGATATCAGAGATATTTGCACACTGTGTTCTCAGCAGCATTATTCACAGTAACTACAACCCAAGTGCCCGTTGACTGATGAATGGATAAACAAATGGAATATTACACACAATGGAATTCTGACACCTGCTACAACCTGGAGGAACCCTGAGGACACTGCTGAGTGAAATCAGCCAGACACAAAAGGACAAGTTCCGTGTGTGTCCATGTAGGAGGCTCCTGGGAGAGTCAGTTCAGAGGCAGACAGTGGACGGGGATGCAGGGGCTAGGGGTGGTTAGTGGTTAGTAGTTTAGGGTTTCAGTTTTACAAGATGAAAAGAATTAGGACGGAGGATGCCAATGGCTGCACAATAATGTGAATGTATTTAATACCACTGAACTGTACACTTAAATGTGGTTAAGAAGGTACATTTCATGTTTTGTGTATTTTACCACATACAAAAAAATGGGTACACCGGCCGGCCGAGTGGCGCATTGGTTGAGAGCTGGTTTTGGGATGCCAGCGGCCCCAGTTCGGATCTCACATATGAGGGCCAGTGACACTGCCCTCTACAGCTAACAACAGCTCCACCTGGAGCTGGGCTGTGCGAGCCCCGGCGACGGTGTGGGCTGCAGCCCCTGCTGCAGTGGGCTGCCATAGGCTACAGTGAGTGGCCGGCAGCTGGTGTGAGCTGCCAAGAGCCACCGTGAGCAGCCGTCCAGAGCAGGTGACCGATCTGCCTCACCAGGGAAGAGCGCAATGACGATACCAACATGGGCCAGTGAAGCAACGTCCTCCGCAACTAGACTGAAGAACAAAAGGACAGCAACTTGTCTGTTCCCCTTCCCCGGTTCCCCAACGCTGTTCCCCTCCCCCAATTTCCCAATAAAAGTCTTAAAAAAAAAATGGGTACACAAAGAGCAGTGGTTGTTGGGCTGTGGGAGGAAGGGGTGGGTGGAACACGGAGTTGGGGGCAGATAAACTATTCTGGCTGACACTGTAATGGTGAGTGCACGGCATCACATGCTTGTCAAAACCCATAAAATGTCCACCGGCAGAAGTGAGCTCCAATGTAAACTATTGACTTAAGTTAGCAACGTGTCAATATTGGCTCATTGATTGTGACCCACGTGCGGCAGTAATGCGAGATGTCCCAAGGCGAGTGTGGGCCTGACGGGGTCAGTGGGGACGCTCAGCTTTCTGCTCAGTTTTTCTGAAAACATAAGACTGCTAAAAAAATCAGCTCTATTAGAGAAAACAACGGCTTCCCATTGGCCAGAACCAGCCACGGGGCCACCACTATGCAGAGGAGGCTGGGAGGGCAGGGTGTCCTCTCCTGGGCTGGGGATACTGTCCTTCACCATGGAATCCAGTTAGGAAGGTGCCACTAGCTGACCAGACCCCACATCTCAGCCTGCAGGCTGCTCACTGCTATGAGCCACAAGCGCAGGCAGACTGCTTGAAGCCACGCTGGTCAGAGCCCTGCACACGCCCAGCCAGGTGCGGCGTCCCCCAGGGACCGGGACAGGCCAAGCAAGGCCACTTTACCTGGCTTCAGCCTGGCCGGCAGACCCCAAGCACCCCTGGAGCCACGCAGCCAGCCGGCAGCGGGCCGCCCTGCTCTGCAGCCCGCCAGCAGCCTCTTCCGGCCTCTCCCTGCCACCTCCTGTGCTTAGTGACTGGGTTCAGCTCGGGTTCCCTCTCTGGGCCTGCTCAGGCCTATTCAAGCCCACTAGTGATCAAGGAAAGTTGAAAATGAAGTGTCATGTTCCAGTTATTAAGTTTGGAAAGACTGACCACAGACACAATGCACAGAGCAGGTGAGGCTGGTGACCGGCGCCTTTGGGTATTGATGGTGTCAGCGGAAAGAGTTTCCCCCTCTGATGAATTGGTGTGGGAACCGATAATGACCCCTCCCTGTGTCCTAGACTGCCTGAGGGAGGGGCTGAGAGCTGCGCACTCGGGGGTCATAAACATGGCACTCTGACACACTAATCTCATCTCCAGGATCTTGGCTTAAGGAAGTAAATGCAAAACAAGGAAATGCACTCGGTCACAAAGCCGCTAACCAAAATCTTACTCATCTTAACGAAATATAGTAACCAGCCAGCGGAGGAGATCCGTAGGTCTCCTCCATGAGCGTGCTGCTCAGAGAGTGAAGGAAGCATTGAGAGTTTGCATTAAAACAAGGACAAAGTTTGGGCCGGCCGAGTGGCGCGGTGGTTAAGCGCTGGCTTGGGAAGCCAGCGGCCCCGGTTCGGGTCCCACATAGGAGAGCCAGGGACACTGCCCTCAAAAAAAAAAAAAAAAAAGGACAAAGTGGAACGCAAGAGTGCCGATATTCTGTGCTTGTAACCTGAGCCTGCCCGCCACAGCCTTGAGGCACCAAGTCAGGGGCCAGGGCAGTGAGCCCGGGAGAGTCAGCCTCCATGTTTCCAGCTTCCTGTCTGGGCTCTGTGTCTAGCGGCGCCCCGGGGGCCACCCTCGGACTGGGCAGGGGCCTGGTGCCGCAGCTGCAGGGAGTGTCCTCAACCGACTTCCCATGTTGGGGTGGGCAAGCGTGCGGCATCCTTGCTCCCTGGAGGGCCCGGGTATGCCCCCCAGTCTCCTGAGGGCCCTGAGGAACCCACTGTCAGTGCGCCCTGGTTGGCCTCCCCCTTTCCCTGGCTCAATCCCATGCCCTTGCTAGTGCCATCTGGGGTCACCCCCCAACTGAACTGTTTGCCCTGGAGTCCCTGTCTCATGTCTGCTGCCGGGGGGATGCCCGGGAGAAGCACAGAGACCCCACGCAGGAGCTGGGCCTCAGCACCTGCCAGCCAGGTGAGTGGGGGCGGCGCCTGGACGGTGCGGGTGGAGATTCCTGCGTTTGGGCTGGCCTGGCCTGCTGAGTCTCCTCTCCGGACTCAGGGCTGAGGGGTGGGCCCCAGCCCGCCCGGGCCCCCTCCCCCGCCTCTGTTTTCCCGGCCGGCACTTGGACAGCTCCCTTTGGGTGAGACCAGGGTCCATGAAGCAAAGGCCCGGAAGATAGCAGCGCCCTGCCTGCAGCTGCCTCCAGTAGGCGGCTGCATAGAGATGTTTCCCACAAGCTGCGGTTATCGGCTCAGCCTTGGCAAGGGGGCCAAGGTCTGGCCCGTCCTTGTGATAGGGGCTTCCCTGCCAGGAGCGAGCAGGAGGCGAGAAGCTAGCGCCTGGGCCCAGAAGGGGCGCCAGCCGCACTCGGGGAGGATTGGGGCAGCGGGGCCAGGCCCTCACGTCTGGGACCTCTACGCAGGGTCAGACCTCAGCAGGCTGGTCCCCCCTGCACCCAAAGGAGACGACTGTCATTGTGTCACTCCACCCCTGAATTGTCCCTCTGTTATCGGGCTGTTAATATTAATTAACAACAGTTGCTAAGGATGACAGGGCAAGGGTGTGTCTCACGCAGAGCTGGCCTTGTCCCAAGAGGGGGATGGGGACAGTGGGGGTCCGAGGCCGGGTAGTGTTGGGGGCATGGACAGGGGTCAGTGGAGGTTCGGGAGGCCATGCTGAGCCCACCCACGTCCCTCCAGCAGAGCCGAGTGGGTGGCCGTGGCAGGTCTCCAGCTGACCCAGCCCTGGCTCAGGTCGCTTTGGGAAGCTGGCGAAGGGGAGACCCCGCACCTCCACCGGGGTGGGGCCAGAGGCGGGAGGGGCAGCGAGGTGGATCATTAACCCCGCTGGAGGTTGCGGAGCTGTGGGCTCAGCCCCATTGGTCCGCAGCCCAGTCAGGCCAGGCTGTGTCTGGCAGGGAGCCGACTGCGGTGCGTCCCTTGGAGCCGGCCCCTTGGGTGCCCGGCCGTCCCAGCAGCCAGGCCCCACTTCCCTCTAACGCCTTCCTGGTGCCAGGATGGCGGAGGCCGGCCCGGGAGGCTGGCTGCTCTGGGCCCTGCTCCTGTACTCAGTAAGTCTGGTTCCCATTGGGGTGGCAGGGGCTGCTTGGTGATGGTGAAGGAGGGCCGGGGGCTGGGGGCTGGTCTTCGGGCAGACGAGGGATCCCAAGCACCCCAGAGCAAGGGTGTGTGGGTGGGGGTCCTGGGCTGCCCAAGTCTCCAGCTCATGGGGTTAGATGGGCACAAGGGTGGGGTGTGACCGAGTGTCTCCCATCCCTGGTCCGCTGTGGACACCGTGGCGTGGGGTGGAGTGGCTTCCCAGAATCTCAGCAGCTGGGGCTGGACTGCCTCTCACATTTCTTTCCCACTTGCACATCTGGGAGGGCTGCTGAAGGCTCTCGGCCCCAGGCAGCGGAGGGCAGGCAGGCCCTGTACAGAAGCCCCAGCAGGCCCCCTGGCCTCCAGTCTGGCCTGTAGCTTGGGCACCATGGTGGCCAGTGGCCTTGTGCGCTTGTTCGCAGGGCCTGGTGCCCACTCGGCTACTTGGAGTGGATCTCAGACTCATCCAGGGCAGCGTTTTTTAGCAGGACCTCTCCGCGGCCTCCAAGGGTCTCCCCTTACCCTCTGGCCTGACCTTGCTACATGCAGATCAGTGGGTCACCTCCCTCTCTTCAGTGACCCAGCCATTCAGGATGAAGTGCTGGCTGCACCCATCCTCCTGTCACCTCAGACACCACTGGGGAGGCACCTCCCCCCCCCCAGGGCTGCCGGTGTCCACTGCCCACCTCTCCCGTGCCGAGTCCTTCCCTGGCCCATCCTAAGGCCACCCCGCTCCACAGGCCAGGGGTGAGCTGTACACTCCCAACCACAAGCCCGGATACTGCGCCTTCTACGACGAGTGCGGGAAGAACCCCGAGCTGTCCGGAAGCCTGGCCTCCTTGTCCAACGTGTCCTGCCTGTCCAACACGCCTGCCCGCCACATCACGGGCGACCATCTGACCCTCCTGCGCCGCGTCTGCCCGCGCCTGTACGCCGGGCCCACCACCACCTACGCCTGCTGCTCCCGCAAGCAGCTGGTGGCCCTGGAGGCGAGCATGGCCATCACCAAGGCCCTGCTGACCCGCTGCCCGGCCTGTTCGGACAACTTCGTGAGCCTGCACTGCCACAACACGTGCAGCCCCAACCAGAGCGCCTTCATCAACGTGACGCGCGTGGTCGCGCGGGGGGGCAGCCGGCCCCGCGCCGTGGTGGCCTACGAGGCCTTCTATCAGCGCAGCTTCGCAGAGGAGACCTACGCCTCCTGCAGCCGCGTGCGCATCCCCGCGGCCGCCTCGCTGGCCGTGGGCGCCATGTGCGGGGTGTACGGCTCCGCCCTCTGCAATGCCCAGCGCTGGCTCAACTACCAGGGGGACACCGGGAACGGCCTGGCGCCCCTGGACATCACCTTCCACCTGTGGGAGCCGGGCCAGGCCGCGGGGAGCGCGATGCAGCCTCTGGCCGGCAGCATCACGCGCTGTAACGAGTCGCAGGGGGACAGCGCGGCGGCCTGCTCCTGCCAGGACTGCGCGGCGTCCTGCCCGGCCATCGCCAGGCCCCAGGCCCTGGACGCCGCCTTCCGCCTGGGCCGCATGGCCGCCGGGCCGGCCCTGGTTATCATCCTCGTCTCGGTCCTCGCCGCGCTGGCTGCCGTGCTCACGGCCTTCCGCGTGCAGCCGGGCCTGGCGTCCTGCGGCTGCAAGGGGGGGACCCCGGCCCCCAGAGCGGGCCTCAGCCTCTCCAGCAGGCTCAGCCTCTGGACCCACAACTTCCTCAGCCAGTGCTTCCAGGCTTGGGGCACATGGGTGGCCTCGTGGCCACTGACGGTCCTGGCTGTGTCCGTCGCTGTGGTGGTGGCCTTGGCTGCGGGCCTGGCCTTCACAGAACTGACCACGGACCCCGTGGAGCTGTGGTCAGCCCCCAACAGCCAAGCCAGAAAGGAGAAGGCATTCCACGACCAGCATTTTGGCCCCTTCTTCCGAACCAACCAGGTGATCTTGACCGCCCCTCAGCGGCCCAGCTACAGGTACGACTCCCTGCTGCTGGGGCCCAAGAACTTCAGCGGGGTGCTGGCCGCCGACCTGCTGCTGGAGCTGCTGGGCCTGCAGGAGCGGCTGCGGCACCTGCAGGTGTGGTCGCCCCAGGAGCAGCGCAACGTGTCCCTGAGTGACATCTGCTACGCGCCCCTCAACCCACGCAACGCCAGTCTATACGACTGCTGCATCAACAGCCTCCTGCAGTATTTCCAGAACAACAGCACGCGCCTGCTGCTCACGGCCAACCAGACGCTGACGGGGCAGACCGCCCAGGTGGACTGGAGGGACCACTTCCTCTACTGCGCCAAGTGAGTCCCCCACTGCCGGGGGGGTGGCGCTGAGGGCGGCAAGGCCTCTGGAACCAGGCCAGTCACACAGCCGCCAAGGACCCCACGTCTGCCCCCCGTCTCCATCCCGAGGGCTGCGATGCTCATTCCTCCCCACGCTCCTTCTCAGCCCCACGCCTCAGGGTGGGCTCCTGCTCCCTGGAGCAGATCTGCACGTGGCCGTCGGCCTCCCCAGCCCCAACTCCTGACGCTGCAGGGCTGTGCTTGCCCTTTCTTGGCTCGCACCTCCCAGAGCAGTCTTATGGCCTTGCCGTTGGGTCTGCTTCTGTTTGCGCTTCGCCTCTGGGCGGACCGGCAGGGCTGTGGGAAGCTCGGGAGGTGTCCTAGGGCCAGTGCAGGGGCTGTGGCTGGTCTCAGGCCCCGATCTCCTGGCCTGGGTGTCCCTGAGCAGGCCACAGCCACAGCCCCTCCCACCGTTTGGGGTGGTGCAAACAGGATGCCAATAAGGCCCCTGGGCCGTGGCCAGGAGCCACCCACCCCACCTGGAGGGAGTAGGTGGGCAGGTAGGGTCTCTGAGGTTGGAGAGGGCAGAGGTCCCCGAACTCTGACAGAGGGTTGGAGACCCCACAGAGGCCTGGTTTGAACGGAGGTTATGTCCGCTGGCATTTGCCATGTGAGGGAGGAAAACAGTAGTGACAAAATATTAATTCTTTAAAAATAGCGACAATAAGCCCATTACATAGAGACACAAATGATATATTTTTATGAAAAAATAACTATATTTTCCAAACAAAAACATCAGTGATAAGAGTGGCATGTTTGCAAATCTCTTCAGTGTTTTGAAGGCGCCGAATTCGGTATCTGGTTCTGTGTAGTCACAGCACTTGGCTCGCCTTGCAGCCCGAAGAAGGAGGCATGTTGAGCCGACCTTTCCTGGTAATTGTGCATTTTCTTCAACCCTACCCTGAAACTCAGCTGGTGGTCTTTTCTATTTCTTTATTTATTTTTCTGAGGGCAGCGTCACTGGCCCTCATATGTGGGACCCGAACCGGGGCCGCTGGCTTCCCAAGCCAGCGCTTAACCACCGCGCCACTCGGCCGGCCCTGGTGGTCTTTTCCGGCCCTGGTGTCTTTTCTTAACCATCAGCTGTAAAGTGGTCTGGAAGCCACGTTTGTGAACTTTTGTACGTCACACACTCAAGAGCAAAAGAGGGTAAAAAAAAGCAAAGAGCGGGGCTGGCCGGCCGAGCGCTGGCCTGGGAAGCCAGCGGCCTGGCTTCTGTCCCACATATGAGGGCCAGTGACACTGCCCTCAAAAAGAAAAAAAAAAAAGTACTGAAAGCAAAGAGCATCGTAGTGTCATTATGAAAACGGTTCTGACTTGCGGACAGGTCACCTTTGCAGGGCCACACTGAGAGCCCCTGGATTAGAGGGCAAGCACGTCTGGGTGCTTGCTGGACTCTGTTCCCTGGGCCCCTGGGCCGCCCTCAGAGATGCAGGCTGGAGCCGAAGCTCGGACCTGGGCTCCCCAGCCCTCACGCTGGCTTTATTCTCATTCTGGACATTCGCAACCACTCTGGGAGGTCCAATGAGCCCCATTTCAGAGACAGGGAAACGGGCTCTGTGAGGTGTGAAGAGCTGCTCACGTTCACACGGCAACCAGCATGGCCGTTGTGACCAAAAGACTCACTCACCCAGAACAGAGTGCTTGCCAAAGGGACTGTTGAAGGGCGCGGAGGTCATCGGGATGGTAAACTGTCCACACGAAAGAAAGCGATCTGACTCAGGGCTTGGAGGTTTCCGGGCAGTGGGAGGAGAGGCCAAGGGCACCATGAGGCCTGAAAGGTGGTTGGTGGTCTGGACTCAGGGGCTGTCTAGCTCCACCCCAGGGGACCCTGTGTAATGCTTGGCCACCGGCCTTGTCTGGAATGGGGTGGTGATGGGGCCTAGGGAGTCCGGGGTGTGAGGCGACGTGAGCTCAGGCACCCTGATCTGGGGAGCTCCGGTCCACCCTGCATCAGGCAGCGTGCAATCTTGTCAGGAGAAACGATTCTGACCACAGGGTCAGGCAATGGGGTGGGGGACCTGGGGTGGGCCAAGGCCATGGCAGTGGCCCTAGAAGGTCCTTTTTCTCGCTCCAGCGCCCCACTCACCTTCAAAGATGGCACGGCCCTGGCGCTGAGCTGCATGGCTGACTACGGGGCCCCTGTCTTCCCTTTCCTTGCTGTGGGGGGCTACAAAGGTAAGCTGGGTGGCCCCAGGGGAGGCCACAAGGGGGAAACACGGCTGCAGGAGGTGGGCCTAGTGATGGGGCTTCTCAGTGCCTGGGGTGTCCGGGCTGGTGGGGGCCCGCGGGAGGCCACAGACCTGCTGCTGCTGCCTCCTTCGCAGCCACCTCCTTCATCTTCTCCCAGGGCTGTTCCCATTCTCTGGTTTTGTGCCTGGGCCCACAGGACTTGCCTTTGGCTGAGAGACAGAAGTGGGGTGTAGGGGTTAGACAATGACTCAAATGAGGAAGGCGGGCGGAGGGGTGCGGCTGGAGTGGGGGCGGGGAGGCAGGGGTGTGCTGGAGGGTGGCTGAGTGTTCCTCCTCTCAGGGAAGGACTACTCTGAGGCAGAGGCCCTGATCATGACCTTCTCCCTCAACAACTACCCCCCTGGGGACCCCCGGCTGGCCCAGGCCAAGCTCTGGGAGGCAGGCTTCTTGGAGGAGATGCGAGCCTTCCAGAGACGGACTGCCGGCATGTTCCAAGTCACATTCATGGCGGAGGTAAGGGCTGCAGGGTTTCCGACTTGGGGACAACCCAGCTGACTTTGGGTGGGTTCCTGTGTCCCTGTCCCAGCTCTCTCTTGAGTGACCCTGGGCCCGGGCATCCCACTCAGGAGGACGGGTGATGGGACAGCTGTCTTGCTGCCTTGCGGGGCCCAAGGCGACTCGTCAGGGGACAGCGTGCTGGTTGGGTGTGTCCACAGCGCTCCCTGGAGGATGAGGTCAGCCGCACCACGGCCCAAGACCTGCCGATCTTTGCTGTCAGCTACCTGGTCATCTTCCTGTACATCTCCCTGGCCCTGGGCAGCTACACCAGCTGCAGCCGCGTGCTGGTGAGCAGGGGGCGGGGGGTGGCGCGGGGGCGTCTGGAGCCTTCCCAACCAGAGCACATCGCTGCGAAGGAGACACACCGCAGTGGCTCCCCTGGGGGACACCTCTCAGAAGCGCCCCCTGCTCCCTGACTGACCCCCGCTGGGAAACAGAGCTACTGGGAAAAGTGCCTGGCAAGGTGCAGCCTCCTCCTGCTCAGGGTGGGGCTGACGGCCAGCCCTGAAGCAGGAGGCTGACCGGTCCCGTTGCAGGCGGATGCCAAGGCCACGCTGGGCCTGGGCGGGGTGGCCGTCGTGCTGGGGGCCGTCATGGCCGCCATGGGCCTCTTCTCCTACCTGCGCGTGCCGTCCTCTCTGGTGGTGCTTCAGGTGGTGCCTTTCCTGGTGCTGGCCGTGGGCGCCGACAACATCTTCATCTTCGTCCTGGAGCACCAGGTGAGCGTCCGCGCCAGGCCAGCTGTGTGGCGCCCCGGCTTCCCGTGCCCAGCCACGCGGTTCTCCGTCCCCACAGAACACAGCGCTCCGTGTTCACTCTCCGTCGCAGAGACGCATGTGCCCTGCGTGAGCCCCGGCCCTGGCCGTCCGCCATGCCTGTGCTGAGGGGTCACGCCGCATGTTAGAGCCCCCCTTGGCACACTGCCGCGTGGTGTTCCAGTGGTGTGGCCCCTGCTGTTGGTGAACACTGAGGGTCCCAGCAATCCTTGGGGCGCACGTGCCCAGCATTCCTCTGGGCCAGCCCTGAGAAGGGGGACATGGGACAGAGCAGCGTCAGCAGGCGCTGCTCCGATGGGGAGGGGCTCCGGGCGATGGGCACGATGGGAGTGAGGGCCCGTGCTAGTTCCCTTGGCCTGGGCTCAGTCCCTGCTCTCCCCACCCAGAGGCTTCCGCGGAGGCCCGGGGAGCAGCGAGAGGCCCACATCGGCCGAGCGCTGGGCAGCGTGGGGCCCAGCATGCTGCTGTGCAGTGTGTCCGAGGCCATCTGCTTCTTCCTGGGTGAGCCTGGCATCCCCACCCTGTGCGGGGAGGCCGGGAGGCGTGGGTGCGGGGCCCCTCCCTCTGCACCGGGTCAGTAGGGGCTGCTCCCTGAGCCTCTGTTCTGGCCTCCAGGCGCCCTGACCCCCATGCCTGCTGTGCGGGTCTTTGCGCTGACGTCCGGCGTGGCAGTGATCCTGGACTTCCTGCTGCAGATGTCGGCCTTCGTGGCCCTGGTGTCTCTGGACAGCAGGCGGCAGGAGGTAGGGGCCAGCCCCACCTTGGCCTCCTGGGGCGGCTTCCTGTGGCAGAACAGCTCAGAGTAGGGTTACAGCAGGAACTTTGCACTGGAACGTTGGGGCCACGTAGTCCCCGATGTCCCACAGAAAAGTCATTTTGTTTTGGTCATTTTGGAGAATGTGATCAAACTTGCTCAAGTATATGAAGTCGCAAAATACAATAGAAATCAGACAGGGAGCTGCTGTCGCAGAATTTGAAGGTGATTTATCAGCGTAGAAAACGGAAATAAAGGGGACAGCACATTGGTATCCCCACAGTTTCTGGGGGGGGGGGTTCCCGGGGTCTGCTGTGGGGCCACCAGAAGGTCTTCTCCCCCTCAGGCCTCCCGGCTGGACGTCTGCTGCTGTGTCCGCGCCCAGGAGCTGCCCCCGCCCAGCCACCGGGAGGGGCTGCTGCTCAGCTTCTTCCGAAAGGTCTACGCCCCGCTCCTGCTGCACCGGGTCACCCGCATGGTCGTGGTGAGTGGCTGGGAGGGGCAGTGGGGTCCACACAGCCCCGGGCAGGGGCTGCCCAGCCTGACCCCCGCCCCGCCCAGGTCCAGGTGCCAAGGCACAGGATGGTGGCCGGTGGCTGGGACTCAATGGGCCCAAGTACCCAAGTCGTCCCCAGGATGCCCTGCTGTCCAAGGGGGAGGGGGACCGTCGTGCGGGAGATCCTCACTGGCACTTCCCTCCTTAGCTGCTGGTGTTCCTGGCCCTGTTCGGGGTGGGTCTCTATTTCATGTGCCACATCAGCGTGGGGTTGGACCAGGAGTTGGCCCTGCCTAAGGTGAGCTGTGCTATGAGTCCTCATTCCCAGGGGGGGCAGGGAGGGTGTGCAGCACCCAGCAGGTGGGCGGCCTGGGCCAGGGGCCTGTTGGGGGTACAGGACAGCTCCCCGAGTGGACTGGGCAAGAGGGCGTCATCGCCAGCCCCAGGCCATGTGAGGCAGATGGCCAGGCATCTGGAGGGGGGCATGTTACGTGGCTGTCCAGAGTGATCGTGTGCTGGCTGAGCACCTGCGCTGTGCAACCCAGGGACAGTTCCTTCCTGATAGACATCCAGGGTCCCGTGCTGTGGGGCAGGAAAGTCCTGCCAGAGGCTCTGAGAGGCTCCTGGCCAGAGGAGAGGTTGGGGGAGGGGGCCCGAGCATGTGCGGGGGTGGGGGTTGTGGAGAAGGCAGCAGGGTGACAGCACTGATCTGTGGGTGGCTGGGTGCGTGGAGGGGTGGGGAAAGGTGCTGTCAGCTCAGGGCTAGCATGTGTGGTTGACAGGGTCACCTAAGCGAGGCCGGGGACCTGCTGCTCGTCTGGGTGTGTGTGGGCTGGTGGCTGTGGGAAGGACATCTTGGTGCCCGGGGCCCAGGGGAGAGTGCATTATGAGGACTCAGACAGCCACTGCCACTGTTGGGATGGTGATGGGCTGGGTGTTCGAAGGAGCCCAGCCTGGGTAGTCATCTGCGGGTGGTGCTGGCCTTGCACGTAACGTGACGAGGGAAGAGTGGCTAGAGGGGTGGCACCTTTGAGCCACAGGTGGTGAGAGCTGGCAGCCTGTGGAGTGACCTTGCCACCCACAGCCGCCCCTCACAGAGGCTGACGGTAGTTTTCAAGTTTTCATCTAGTACAGGGGTCGGCAAACTTTTGAGACCAAAGAGCCAATCCTGTCCCTCATAACAATTTAAAAATTATTTGAGAGCCATAAAACAAATGAAATCACCATTATATGAATAATATCCTTTAAAAATTTTATAAATGAAACTATGATAGTTTCATTTTCATTTTCAATTTTACTTCAGAGCCACATGTACGTACCCAAAGAGTTGCATGTGGCTTGCGAGCCGCAGTTCGTTGACCCCTGGTCTAGTAAGTACATCCACCTCCTGGTCTTTCTCAGGGATAGTTGTCGTTGATTAATTTTTGTTCCTGGCTATAGACTATATGTATCTGATTCTTTGTATGTCTTGTGGGTTTTTTGTTGTTGTTGAAAAATGGACATTGGAGTCTTATCATGTGATAACTCTAAACATTAGCTTCTCCCTCTTCCCAGGATTTGCTTTTTTGGTCTTTCTGATTTGATTGTTGCTGGTGTGTCCATCCTGGAAATTAGCTTGAGTTGTAAAGTTAAAGTCTTATCAGCTCTTTTCTGAGCCTTGCATTTCCCTGGGCTTTTACAATGACTTTGCTTTTGAATTTTCTATTCCTTAAATGTCTGGCTCCCAAAAGGAGAAAAAGGGAAGAAAAATAAACCCCAAAAAACAATAAATCAGGCATTTGCCGGTTACGTATCTTGGAAGTCACTTCAGCCCGAGATGGTGGAGGGTGTAACGGCGGCCTGGCCGTGTGCACCACTGAGATCAGGGAAGCAACAAGAGGTCAGAATGCAGATCCCTGACATCGGGCAGTGGATCCTGTACGCTGTGTGCAGCCTGCTCCCAGAGTGTGTGTGGCTGCCTGCCACAGGCCTGGGAGGGCAAGGGGCGGGAGATGCAACCACGCTGAGCTGAAATCGATCCAAATTAACCAGGGTTCACCAGCCACGTCTTTCCCTGGAAGCCTCAAGCCCTCGCTAGACCCCAGATAGTTTCACGAGACAGATCCTGTCAGTGCACGTGGTGTGCACATGGGAGAGGGACTTTTGGGGTTGCCTGCTCCACCATCTTCCTTGATGTCACTCAGGATTTATGTTGTAGGAGAAGGGACAGGCCCTGAAGGTGCCTGGCACATGACCTCAGGGTGTGTCATGGATGCTTACAGGTGCACATGCATGTGGGCTGTGGTCACAGACCAGCCTGGTAGATCTGCTGTGCCAAACTGGATGATAAGAAGGGGTAAATTACATGCACACGTGTGTTCATATGTATGTTAGTGTGTTCCTGTAGGCTGGAGTTTGTACTCTGTGCTTGTACCTCCTTGAGTGTATTCTGTGCATGTTCCTGGATGTGTGCACCTTGTGGCATGTACCTCTGTGAGTGTGCCTCCGTGAGTATGCACCTGTGTGTACCGCCGTGAGTGAGCCTGTGAGTGTGCACCTGTGTGTGCCTCCATGAGTGTGCCTCCGTGAGTGTGCACCTGTGTGTGCCTCTGTGAGTGTGCCTCCATGAGTATGCACCTGTGTGTACCGCCGTGAGTGAGCCTGTGAGTGTGCACCTGTGTGTACCTCCGTGAGTGTGCCTCCATGAGTGTGCACATGTGGGTGCCTCCGTGAGTGTGCACCTGTGTGTACCTCCGTGAGTGTGCCCCTGTGTGTACCTCCGTGAGTGTGCCCCTGTGTGTACCTCCGTGTGTGCCCCTGTGTGTACCTCCGTGAGTGTGCACCTGTGTGTACCTCTGTGAGTGTGCCTCCATGAGTGTGAGCTGCAGCGAGCCCCTGGGGATACGTTTGGTCCCACCTCACTGAGTGCCCTCCGTTCCAGGACTCGTACCTGCTCGACTACTTCCTCTTTCTGAATCGCTACTTTGAGGTGGGGGCCCCAGTCTACTTTGTCACCACTGGGGGCTACAACTTCTCCACCCAAATGGGCATGAATGCCATCTGCTCCAGTGCTGGCTGCCAAAGCTTCTCCTTAACCCAGAAGATCCAGTATGCGACCGAGTTCCCTGAGCTGTGAGTTGCCCACCCACACCCACGTCCATGCCCCCACGCCTCCGGTCCCCCTCTTGCCTCTCTGCCCCACCCTGATGCCCACTTGCTGCCACGTGCCTGGGGAGGCCCAGTGTGGGGGCTGGGCCACTGGAAGGACCCACTGCCCGCCTGCCTGGTCCTGCGTCCCTGACGTCCTCTCCCTGACACTCAGGTCTTACTTGGCCATCCCAGCCTCCTCCTGGGTGGACGACTTCATTGACTGGCTGACACCGTCCTCCTGCTGCCGCCTTTATGCCTTTGGCCCCAATAAAGACAATTTCTGCCCCTCGACTGTCAGTGAGTGAGAGACCTTGGGGGGCTCCTGACCCACCACAGCTTAGGGAAACTGAGGCAAGAGAAAGGCAAAGACTGGCGAGGCTCCCTTAGCTCCATGCCCTCTTAGAGGGTCAGTTGGGGTGGGGGCACTGGCTCAGAACACACATGTGGGTGACCAGGCCCAAATGGGTGGACACCCAGCTGGCCACTGGGTGCTTACACACTCGTGTCCCCCCTGAGTTGTGCCCACGTTCCCTGGGCATGCTGGTTCTCAGTGGCAGTGGGAATGGGGAGTGAGCTGAGGTGGCCCTGCCCTGGGAGCAGCTGCGTTGGTAGGTGGCGTGGGGAGGCCCTGTGGGGTTGTTTCTCTGCCCCAAACTTTCCTTCCTCACCTGATCATAGGGCCCATAAGTTTCCATAACAGAGAGGAGAGTGCACATGGATTGCCGTGGCCTGCGTGGGGTGCGTGCCTGAGGCCGTGAGGGAACGGGCAGCATCAGGGGAGAGAGGGCCGCTGCCCAGAGTCCCTGCTGCCCGGAGCCCCTGCTGTCTTTGCAGACTCGGTGGCCTGCTTGAAGAGCTGCGTGAGCCTCACACTTGGCCCCGTCCGGCCATCGGTGGAGCAGTTCCACAAGTACCTTCCCTGGTTCCTGAGCGACCCGCCCAACATCAAGTGTCCCAAAGGGTAGGTCGGGTGGGACGTCTGCTGCGGAGGGCGGGGCCATGCGGGGCCTGCAGGGTTTGTCTGGGTCAAGCCTTTGCTCTGTCACCACCCCACAGCGGCCTGGCAGCATACGGCAACTCTGTGGATTTGGGCCCTGATGGCCAGGTTCTAGGTAAGTGTGGCCTCGACGGCCTCCCAGTTTTGCATCTTCTCCCTTTGCTCCTCCATGGATGCTTCTAAGCACCTCCTCGGAGGCCGGCTCCTGGGCTCCTGGTCCCCAGGCTTCCCGCTGTGCGCCCTGCTTTCTCCTCCCCATCCCAAATCCACAGAGCAGCACCTGGGGCCATCAGGAGAGCCCTTCGCTCCGTCTGTCAGAGGCGGGGCTGCTGCGAAACCACGCTGCAGGCCCCCTGTCTGAAATTTACCCCGAATCTCAACACAGTGGTGGCTGAGCTCCGAAGCCTGGTCGCTCGGGGTCTTGAGGGTGCCGGGAGCAAGCTCCGACCTTGGCTTTCCTCTCCGCCCCACGGCAGCCTCACGCTTCATGGCCTACCACAAGCCCCTAAAGACGTCACAGGATTACACGGAGGCTCTGAGGGCCACCCGGGCGCTGGCGGCCAACATCACCGCTGACCTGCGGAAGGTGGCAGGCACCGACCCGGCCTTTGAGGTCTTCCCCTACACGTGAGGCTGGGGGCTGGCTCAGGGCGGGGCTGGGTGGGCGCCCCCTGCCCTCAGGGTGCTCTCCTCCTGAAATGGGCGCAGAGGCCCTGCCAGTGTGTGACAGCCGCGCGCCCGCAGGATCACCAATGTGTTCTACGAGCAGTACCTGACGGTGGTGCCCGAGGGGCTGTTCATGCTCAGCCTCTGCCTGGTGCCCACCTTCGCAGTCTGCTGCCTCCTGCTGGGCATGGACCTGCGCTCCGGCCTCCTGAACCTCTTCTCCATCGTCATGATCCTGGTGGACACCGTGGGCTTCATGGCGCTGTGGGGCATCAGCTACAACGCCGTGTCCCTCATCAACCTGGTCACGGTCGGTACCGCCGGGTGCAGGGCCTCACGCGTACACCCCGTTCTCTCCAGGGTCTGGGCACTTTGCCCGGCCCTTTGGCGCTGAAGCCCCCTCTGCCCACAGGCGGTGGGCATCTCTGTGGAGTTCGTGTCCCACATCACACGCTCCTTTGCTGTCAGCACGAAGCCCACCCGGCTGGAGAGAGCCAAGGAGGCCACCATCTCCATGGGCAGCGCGGTGAGTAGGTGGGTTGGAGCAAAGCCCTGGGCGGCTGCCGCGTACCCAGCCTGACAGCTTTCTGGGACCCCTAGGTGTTCGCCGGCGTTGCCATGACCAACCTCCCAGGCATCCTGGTGTTGGGCCTGGCCAGGGCCCAGCTCATCCACATCTTCTTCTTTCGTCTGAACCTGCTCATCACGCTGCTGGGCCTGCTGCACGGCCTGGTCTTCCTGCCAGTGGTGCTGAGCTATCTGGGTGAGTGCCAGGCCCCCCACAGGCAGGGCTGACTCAGGAAGGGGCCTCAGGCACAGCGCGGGGTGCTTGTCTGACCCCCTCCCCCAGGACAGCCCGGCTGAGAGCGCAGTCCCTCCTGGTCTGTGAGGCACTTCATGTGACACGGGGAAACGTCTTTCCTTGTCAGCAGGCATACATTTCAGACCGTGTTGGTGGCCATAGGGTCCTCACCTTTTAACCCCGGTTTTCGGCACAGGGTGTATCCCGCGCTGAGCAGTGGCGTGTGCGTGACGCCATGCAGAGTAGGGCAGACACTTCACAGAACAGCGCTGCCCGTGAAGCGCTGTCACCCACTCAGAAACTGCTGGTGTTATACTCAGAACTGGCTTTGTAACTCTAATGGGGGACAACTCAGCTTGGAGGCACACCCTATAGTGTGCACAATCCACGGCCCGTTAGAACAGCACACAGCTGCTGGGCCTCAGACTTTTTCGACCTTCCCAACTGTGGCTGGCGCTGCACGGCCCATCCTGTGGCTGCTGCTGACCCCGCCTCCGTGACCCTTCCAGTTCAGTCCCTGACTTGTTCATGGCGTCTGTCACAGCCCTGCAGAAAGCTCACAGTTTCAGCTTCTACCAGCGTCTCTAGTGCCCACTCATTTCCTCCTGCAGCATGGTTATCTGTCCCTGCCCTGAGCTCTAAAGGAGCCCCAGGGTGAGGCTGTGGCCCCCTCTCAGGATGGGCAAGCAGACAGCAGTTCAGTTTGCCCCCAGATGGTGATAGCCATAGGGGTAACATGGGAGCAAACATTTGCAGAAGGCCGTTTATGTCCCAATATATGTCCACCTGTCCTCCTAGCACCCCTACAGGTAGATGCTTACAGATGGGGAAACTGAGGCTCTGCCCCAGTCACAGGGCAGTGCCAGTGCTCAACCCTGGCACCCCAGTCTGTTGCAGGGACTTCCTGACCCTCTTTGGCAGGACAGTGTACGTTGGGGATGGTGGGTGGGAGGTAAGGAGCAGCAGCCCCGGATGGACCACTGGGAGGACCCCAGAGTGTTGGGAGGGAGGGAGAAGCTCGCAGGTCCCACCCCTGCAGAATAGCCCTTACGCAGTGTCCCAGGAAGGGGAGTGACAGGCACAGAGGCCCCCGGGGCCACTCCCGGCCCTGAGTCTGTCAACAGTGAGGACCAACTTCTCCCAGCAGGGAGTGCTTGCTGTGCTGTGGACACAGGATGCTCCCAGGGAAAGGGGATGGGGGTGCACAGGCTGTGGGGGTGTCAGGGCTTCCTCTGCAAGGTCATGCTGACGGTGGGGTCTGCTCTGGAGGGTGGACGGCCAGGAGGCTTGGTGCAGATGACAGCTGAACTGGCTGCTGGTTTTTTGGGGTTGCGTGGAGCAAGGGCTAGGGTGCAGTGGGTGGGGGCTCAAGGCTCAACTGCAGACCTTTCTTGGCTGTACTGCCTCGCTGACTGCCTCGCTGACCATGGTCCTCTCTGTCTGTCCCCCTGCAGGGCCTGATGCTAACCCAGGCTTGGTGCTGGAGCAGCAGCGGGCAGAGGAGGCAGCCATGGCCCGGACGGCCTCCTGCTCAAAGCACCCGCCCCCAGGGAATGACCCTGGCCAAAAGTATGTAGAGCTTTGAACCTCCTGCCAGATGTGAGGATGGGCAGATGTTGTGATGCAACCAGAGCCCCATCCAGGCTCTAGGGGCCATGAGGGCTCCAGGTGGGAACCTTGCCCCATCCTCCCCCGCAGGGCCCAGAAGCTGTCCCTGTGGGAACGCCCATGACGGGGCACCTTTGGCCAGCAGGCCCCTGGTGGGCCCTCCGCCCTGGTAGCAGGCCCATTGTTTCCAAATGGGCAGTACAAGACTGCCTCCTCCTCCCTGGACCTGGATTTTGGCGTGTCCAGGAAGACACACTTCTTGACATTTGTTCCAGGCTCAGCACTCTCCCATAGCTGCCCACTCCCTACCCACCCCCATCCAGTGCTTGTGGCAAAGAAGTCCCACTTTGGTGTCAGTCTTTTTTTTTTTTTTTTTTTTTGAGGGGAGTGTCACTGGCCCTCACATGTGGGACCGAACCGGGGCCGCTGGCTTCCCAAGCCAGCGCTTAACCACCGTGCCACTCGGCCGGCCCTGGTGCCAGTCTTTAAGGCTCTTCAGCATCTCTGAGAACAGAGAGGACACTCACCCTGGCTGCAGGCTCCACAGAAGGCCAGGGAGAGACTTCTGTTGGTGCGAGGGGGGCAGCAGAATGTTCTGGAAAACACTATGGTCATGGATTGACCCCACTGGAAATGGCACTTGGTTTGGCCTCCAGCTGCATTATTAAAGCTGTTGCCACCAGTGGAGGCCGCCTGTGTCTGCAAGACTGCAAGCTCCTGGAACAGGCCAGCCCTCCCACAGCTGTCGCACGCCTGGAGCACAGGTCAGGGCCTCAAACCAGGCCAATCTGAGCCTCATGGAGAAGAGCAGACTGAGGAACGCACCTGGCTCAGTGCGTGCATAACGGTACTTAATGTCTGTGGAACAGAAATGGCGTTTTATGTCACATATATTGTGGCTGCCTCTGGGTTTAAGATAATTTCTTTTTTTTTTAAACTGGGGAATGTGTGTTTTTCCAGGACCCATCAGCTCCAAGTCAAGTAATTGTTTCAATCTAGTTGTGGAGGGTACAGTCCAGTGGCCCATGTGGGGATCAAATCTTGGTGTATGAGCCTGCACTCTAACCACCTGAGCTAACTGGCCACCTCAAGATAGTTTTTGTAAATAACACAAATACCACAGGTAAGGGCCGGCCGAGTGGCTCAGTTGGTTAAGAGCTCGCTCAAGAGTGCGAGCTGAGCTCCGAGCAACAGCTGTTCGAGGCCAGCCCCAGCTGAGTTGCCGTTGAGCTGCCAACAGGTGGCAGGATGGCTCAGCTAAAAAAAAACCAAAAAAAAACCAAAAAAAAACAAATACCACAGGTGGATGGGTGATTCACGGAGATGTTAGCTTGTTTTCTCTACCCCTTTGCAAGAAAGTAGCCAGGCCATTGTATGCCCTTCCTTAGCAGTGACTTTCAGGGGCTGGCTGAGCGGCGCATTGGTTAAGAGCTGGCTTGGGATGCCAGCGGCCCCGGTTCGGATCCCACATATGAGGGCCAGTGACACTGCCCTCTACAGCTAACAGCTCCACCTGGAGCTGGGCTGTGTGAGCCCTGGCGACGGTGTAGGCTGCAGCCCCTGCTGCAGTGGGCTGCCATAGGCTACAGTGAGTGGCCGGCAGCCAGCGTGAGCGGCCAGCAGTCAGCATGAGCTGCCAATAGCCGTGGTGAGTGACCATCCAGAGGTCTGCGACTGATCTGCCTCATCAGGGAAGCGCGCAATGACGATACCAACATGGGCCAGTGAAGCGACGTCCTCCACAACTAGACTGAAGAACAAAAAGACAGCAACTTGTCTGTTCCCCTTCTCCAGTTCACCAGTGCTGTTCCCTTCCCCCAATTCCCCAATAAAATCTTAAAAAAAAAAAAAAGAAGTGACTTTCAGGAGTGGGGGCAACTCCCCTACCTCAAGCAGGAGGCACAGGGCCTGTGGGTCTGGCGAGTGCAAGGATCTGCAGCTGCTCCCTTCCTGTGCAGGGCCCTCAGCTGGGAGAGCAAGGAAATACATTTGCCTAAATACGTGTGGCTACACGCACACACACACATTTCTACAGCTAGTCCTGTTTGTAGCCACCTGCATCTACATCTGCAAGCTCATTCTGAGGCCGCCAGCTCTGACCCACCACCAATGGATCACTCTAAGCCCCTTCGTTGCTTATCTGTAACCAGCTGTACCAACAGTCAGAAGCCTGGCTTCACCCCCCACACCACTGCCTCAGTTGCTCATTTCCACTGTTCAGATGTATGGTTTTCAGAATGGATAGCCCTGCAGGAAACTTTAGAATGAAGTTTCCGCGTGCAGTCCCTTGGCCCCACCCACTCCACTCATTTCCAGTTACTCAGGTCAGCATCTCCATTCAGTGGGGTTGTCTTATATATTGGTAACAGGTTGTTTCATCACACTCTGCATTTCATCCCGGGACACCCAATCTCTTGATTTTTAAAAATTTGCATACAGTAAAGTTGTTCTCGGTGCTATGAAGGTCTCTGGCTTTTACAATACACGTGCCAGCTGTCCAGCAGCAGTCTCAACTGTAGTAGCTTCACCCATCTGACCTTTCCTCACACCCAGCCCCTGGTAAGCACTGCTCTGATTACGTTTCTACCGCTCTGCCATTTTTCAGGATGTCATACTGCCTGGCAGCTTTCTCAGATTGGCTTCTACCTCTAAGCAGTACGTTTTTAAGATCCACCAACACCATTTTGCTGTTTGGGCACTCATTCCTTCTTGCTGATAACAATGTTTCACTATGTGTGCGGACCAGTGTGTTCATTCAGCTCTTCAAGGGTGTCTTGGTTGCCTCGTTTTTGGCAATTATGAATCAAGCTGCTTATAAACATCTATGTTTTCGTGTGGACAAGGTCTTCAGCCCAGTTGAGTGAATACCTAAGAGTGTGACTGTTGGATTGTATGGTAAGAGTATGTTTAGCTTCGTACTCTATTTAAATATTTACTTTTAGAATAGGAAATGCAAGCACATAGTACTGACTTCACAGGTGGCCTTCTCTGTTATTCCTGTTTTCCAAGTCCCCTCTGCAGAGGCAGTTTCTGTCTATCTCTTGTGATACTTTCAGATGTTATTCAAAACCTGGAAATACAGCAGATGGCTACATGTCCTTCCTATCAGACTGAGGCATTACATAACACTCCCACATAACACACCCATCCCAGGATCCCTTAATTCTCTAGGACAGCGGCTCTCATAGTATAGTCTGTGGACCCCTGGAGGGGGGTGTCTCCAAGGTCGAAGAAATAAATGACATCATTTGTTTGTTTTTTTACCGTATAGACATTTGCAAAGATGGTACAGAAGCAATGGTGGGTAGATTGCTGGTCTTAGCGGGAATCAAGGTGGTGACTGTGTGTACCCGGGCTGCCGTAACAAAGTACCACAGATTGGGTGGCTTAAACAACTGGAATTTGTTTTCCCTCAGTTCTGGAGTCTGGAGTCAGGGTTGGTGTCTGGTAAGACCTCTCTTCCTAACTCAGATGCGGCTGAAATGCTGTGTGCACATGTGGCCTTTCTTCTGTGCGTACTCAGGGAGACTGTACCTCTGTGAGGCTGTAAAAGATCCATTCTAAGCAGGACAGACGGATGGATATTGGCGTGACAAAGAAGGGAACATTTATTGTTTCAGATTCCATATTGCACCTAACCTCGAAGAAACTACCACTAGCCGAATTTGGGTGTAGTTTCAAAGAATAATACTCACCGTTATTTGAAAAGACAATTAAAACAGTCCTCACATTTACAGTCACTGACTCTGTGAGCCAGGCTTTCTTCACATACATCAACCCCATGTAATGTGCTCTTCATGGTTTACAAATGAATATTTTGAAGTTTTGTTTTAATTTCCAATATGGTAACTATCGATAAGTGGAACCCACATGAAGACTACTGCAGTCTTCAATGTTTTTTTTTTTTTTAATTAATTTTTTTTTTGAGGGCAGTGTCACTGGCCCTTATATGCGGGACCCGAACCGGGGCCCCTGGCTTCCCAAGCCAGCGCGTAAACACCGCGCCCCTCGGCCGGCCCTTCAATATGTTTTAAGAGCCTAAGTGGGTCCTGAGTCTAAAGTTTCAGAGCAACTGCGCTAGGGCCCTTGATGAGTTTGACGTCATTTACAATTCCTTGGACCCACACACCATGCGGCTGCACGCTGCTCACGTGTGGATCTCCGCTGTGGAGATGCGCGTCGTTTCCTGTCCACTAGAGAAGGAACCGTGCAGCGCACTTCGCCGTCACGCAGGACGCCGGTTGGCTTTGCACGCAGCCCCGCAACCTGGCTGCTTAGGGCCCGGCTCCTCCCAGTGCGGGAACCGGCTTCATCACATCACTGGGGGCTGCGCGAATTAAACTGCTCAATAAAACCTTTGACACTGTTTTTAACTTTTGTCCTTGGACACCACGTGGGACACGAGCGTGCACACGACGCGCACGGACGTTTCCCAGCGACGGCACGCCGGCCTGTGGCGCGCCTTTTCCACGCAGCGCTCAGGCGCGCGCGCGCTCTGCGTCTGTCTTCTACTGACGACGTCACCTTACGTTTCACCCGCAGCTCTGTCGTTAACGGGAGCACGGCAGCCGCCCGCCCGCACTTTCCTCCTCCCGCCCATCCGCGGAAGGCTCGCACGGCCGGTCGCGCCCGGAACCCGGGGGTCCGGACACCGGGGCGGCAGCGCGACCCACAGGCGACGCCACGGGGACGGATCACGTGGTGCGGACCGGCCGCGCGCTTCCGCCCGTTTCCAACATGGCCACCGACCCGCAGGCCACACCACGGGGCCGAGTCACGTGGTGCGGCCCGGCCGCGCGCTTCCGCCCGTTTCCAATATGGCCGCCAGGCGCCCTCCGTCGCACCACCCCGGGCCCTCTCGCGTCTAGGAGCCACTTCGGGGCCTAAGGGCACCCCTCAGAGAGGCCTCCCGGGGAACCGACGGGGCGGCGGGACCAGCGGCGCGGTCGCCCCGGCGCAGAGCGGCCGCGGAGGCCGCGCGAGCGCGGACCGGAAGTCCCGCGGGTGTGGCGGCGGCGGGGCCGTTTCCGCGGCGCGCCGGAAGTGGCTGTGGGCCGGCGTCCGGGCCGCGCCTGCCGGGAGCGCGCTGCCCTCTGGCCGGCGACGCCATGGAGCCCGGGGCGGCCGAGCTGTACGACCAGGCCCTGCTGGGCATCCTGCAGCACGTGGGCAACGTCCAGGACTTCCTGCGCGTGCTCTTCGGCTTCCTCTACCGCAAGACCGACTTCTACCGCCTGCTGCGCCAGCCGTCCGACCGCATGGGCTTCCCCCCGGGGGCCGCGCAGGCGCTGGTGCTGCAGGTGACGCGGGCGGCGGGGGGGCGGTCGGCGGGCCCCCGCTCCGGGCCTCGGTTTCCCCTCCGGCACTGCCCCGCGCGAGCCTCCCGGGGCCGCGGCTCGCGTATCAGGACGGGCTCCCGACAGCCCGGGGGACACCGGGCGCCCCCCGGTCAGGGCCAGCTAGGCCCCCGCAGCTCAGGACCCGAAAACCAGCGCCTTCACTCCCCAAACCAGGCTGGAGGTGGGAGGGAGGCCGAGGACTGATGGGCGGGGTCCCCTTGTGTGAAGTGCGTCTCCCCAGGTCAAAGGCAGCACCTGGGAGCATGCATCTGCGTTTCCCACATTGCCTTTGCTGTATGTTACACCTGGGAGCATGCATCTGGGTTTCCCACATTGCCTTTGCTGTATGTTACACCTGGGAGCATGCATCTGCGTTTCCCACATTGCCTTTATTGTATGTGTGAGGTCCTATTGACACTCGCTCACCGAAGCTGACTGGGCACCTTGGAATGGAATCAGCAAGTCCTTGCCGATTGTGTTGACGCTCGCGGCCGTCACAGGCAGAGGTGCACTGCGGTTTGGATGATGAAACAGTCTCTCTCCTTCTAACCCTTGTTATAGTTAGGAAGGAAAAACACAGGTGGTAACAGCTATCTATGCAAGGCCGGTTGTGTGGCAGCCATGGGAAGCAAAGGAATAGAAAGCATGGTTTGGAAATCAGAAAGGGGAGGTGGGACTGTGCTGGGAGGAAAGGGGGCACTCGGCTGAATGCCTGCTGGGAGGAGCCTGAGAAAACAAATGCTGCTGGTGCCTCCCCTAAGCCTCTAGCTTGGCAGTGTGCACAGTGCTTTCAGCTGTTGTCTTGCTACAAGCTGTGGGTTGCTTGGTGATTTTCCTGGTGCCCAAGGAAGAAACCAAAGCTCACACTGTCTGAGTAGCTACCAAAGATACTGCAGTGTGAGGGGACAGGAGTTGAGTCTTCATTTCAGAACTGAAGCCCTTTCTCCTCCTTCCAGGGGCCTCGTGCCCTCGCACCCACGGCCTCTGGCAGGCCCCGTGGCTGTTTCCTCCTTTCCACGATGCTCCTGGGAAGTAGATGCGGTTGATTTTTTTTGTGGCCACTGAGGGTGCTGACTCAGCAAGGGAGGTGATTGACCAGATTTCTTCGTGCAACTGGACTCAGAACTTCATTTTTGTGATTCCAGATGTTTCTGCTCCATTATTTAACCATTCCACAGTAGGGTGGGAACACTGTTAGTACAGCTTGCAGAAATGGCGTGGAAGAGAAAGGAACAGTTATTACGCTGGGGGCCTTACGGCCAGGACGTCGTCCTACCTAATCTTAACACAGCCTGAGAGGTTGGGCTTTGGCCTTTTACAGGTGAACTGGCCAGGTAACTCGTTTATCTGGTAACTATACGTAAACCTACTATGCTCTAAGTGTAACTCTTATGGTTAAGACTTGGTGACCAGTTTAAGTGGAGATGAGGGCAGGGCAGGATGAATCAGAGATGACCCACGGTTTCAAACTTGGGCAGTTGGAATAGTGATAATGCATTAGCTGTACTATCACTTGAGCTGGGGGAAAAGCCTAGTTTTAGACACGTTGAGTTAGAGATCGCAGACAGAAGCCTCTGCCCTCAGGCTGTTGGATTTTGGGACGGACCTCGGGGATCCAGAGAGCCTGAGTGGTCCGAGGGAGAGACGAGCTGAAAGTGGAGGGCTGGGGAGGGAGGGAGAAGCAGAGGCTGTACACTGGGAGTGGGGGGACAGTAAGTGTCACAGAAACCAAGGGGACGGCTTCCAACAGAGGGTGGAGAGGGGCTCCGTTTCTGGAAGTGGTTCCTGCCCGTTAGCATTGCCCGGGAAGTGTACCAAAGCAGACATTCCCTGGGTGTCTTGGTTGGAGGGTCAGGGTGACTCCTGGGAGCTGTCCCTTAACCACAGGGGCGTGTGGCAGGACACATGTGAAGCAGGGTTTAGCACCGCGCAGTTTTGTTGTGGGTAGGATGTCGAGGTGAGGACAGATTTCCAGTTATAAAATAGCCAAGCCATGGGATGTGACACACAGCCTAGGGTGATAGTGTTATGGGGACAGCTTGCCATGGCAACAGGTCACAGCAGTGGCGTGGGGATCGCTGAGGGTCCAGCTGTCGGTCACTGAGTGTACACCTGAAAATAATAGGACACTGTCAGCTGTGTCTCAGAAAGAAAGGAAATCAGAGCGAGTGACTTGGTACCACACAGCGTCCCCTCCCTGCGGTTTTGGGCAGCCTCCTGACCACACTGTGCTTGTCTGCTCCTGACTTGATAGCAGAAGACCCTTCCTGCGGCCACTTTACCCAAGGGGAGGTGCTTGGGGTCTCTTCAGAGCACAGGCAAAGAGGGTTCGGATGGGAACTCGAAAGCATTCCCCGATATTTTGGGGACTGATGTAAAACTTGTCAGACTTTTCCTCCTAATTCTAAGGGCTTGCACAGCCTGGATACACAGCCCGAAGGACCCTCATCGGGAAAGACAGGTGAAGGGTGCATTCTTCTCCTTGATATGTTAGTGTGTTCTAAGGAAAAATAGTTCAGAGTGACATTTCATTAGTTTTCATTGACACTGTTTATCTGGGAGTTGCTGGCCAGCCTGTGCAGGAGAAGCCCACCCAAGAGAGTCAGGAAAGCCGGCTCCATCTGTTCCTCACGGAGCTCGTGGGGAGGTCTTGGGCGAGTCACTCTCCTGTCAGTTGAGAAGGTTGGTTGGAGGTCACAGATGGCTCTTGCAGCCCTGCGGTCTGCGGGGCGAGGACCACCAGGCAGAGTCTGTGGGGTCCCGGCTGTTCGGGGAGTCCTGCTGTTGCTCTTTTTGTGGAGTTAAGATGAAGGTCTGGGGCGCCAGGAGCACGAGTGGCTCCAAGGGCAGAGGGTTAGGGTCACAGACGTGGGTGCTGGAGAGCCCGGTTCTCAGAAGGAGTAGGAGTGGGCTTTTACTATCTCCGCAGGTTTGCCTTTCCCAGAATGTCACATAGTTGGAACCATTACAGTGTGCAGCCTTCTCAGACTGGCTTCTGTCACCTAGTAACACACATGCAAGGCTCCTGCATGTCTTTCCGTGGCTGACCGCTCATCTCTGAAGTGCTGATAATGCTCCTCTGTCTGGACGGGCAGTGTGTCCAGCACCCACTGAAGGACGTCTCTGTTCCTAGTTTGGGGAGTGGTGACTAAAGCTGCTCTAAACGTCCGTGTGCGGGGTTTTGTGTGGAGTGAGTGTCCAGTGCCATTGGGCAAATACCAAGGGCCACGGCCGCTGGGTGACTGGCAGCTCTGCTCCCAGCTTCCTGCCACCAGCTGCCACAGGGGCTTTTTCTTGAGGACCCCGCCTCTGGGGGCTGTGGTTTCCTGAGGAACACGGACCTGCCTTTCGTTGGAAGGCTGACCAGGCCCCCTCCTTCCAGGAAACGCCTCTGTTTCTTTCCCCAGCAATGCTCATTTGCCTCACTGTGATGGCACGGCGGGTGATCTCAGCCCCTGCCATCAGGTGGGGGCCTGTCCTGGCTGCAGGGCTGCGTGCGCCCGTGGACGTGTTTGGGCCACGTTTCGTGTGTTTCATGTGCGCTTTCTGGGGGGACAGTCCCAGCGCTTTCATGGGCGTGCCTGTGTCCCAGGGGAGATGGAGGGCTGGCGCACCTGCGTCCCAGAGTTCGGAAGCTGTCCGTAGGAGCCGTGTCTGGCGCTTTGCAGGCACCTCCTGGAAGTTCGTTGGGCTGAACTTCCAGCCTTCTGAGGCCCAGACCACTGAGCCTGGGGGCAGCTGCCGTCTTGTGAGGGAGCTTCAGCCCCATCTCCTCTGCCATCTGCCGTCTGAGCTGTGGGCCTGAGCAGCGCTCAGTACCTGGGCAGTGTGTGCTTTGCACGGCAGACACAGACAGGCTGAGGGTGATGGCGGCAAGGCCATTCCGTCACGCACCCTGAGACGACAGGTGGGCTCCTGCGGGCCGTGGCTTGCGAGGCCTCCCGGGTTGGTTTGGAGCTCCCCGGGAGGGTGCGCTTCCGGATGGCTGTCAGCCCAGTCCCAATGCATCTCCGCCCCGCCAGCGGAAGTGCTGTCCCCATGGCTGCCACGCCTTCTTCCTGCGTGTTGCTTTGCCTGCCCCTGTGTGGTGCATTCTGGGAGGTGAGCTGAGGGCTGCGCGGCTGTTTGATTTCAGGTATTCAGAACCTTTGAGCACATGGCCCGTCAGGACGACGACAAGAGGAGCAAAGAGCTGGAGGAGAAGCTGAGGCGCGAGGATGCGGCGGCCACGGAGCAGGAGCCGGAGCCGGCGGCAGGCGTGGGCCCGGCTGGGCCTGCGCACGCCCCAGGCCGGCAGGGCGCCGGGCAGGAGGAGGCCGAGCTGCCAGAGGCCGACGTGGGCGCCGACGTGGGCGCCGCGGAGGCCCCGAGGGAGCCCCCCGCACCCCCCAGGTAAGAGCTGCTGCCTTGTCTCTGGGCCCGGGGCGGTGGGTCTGAGTGGGCTTCCCAGGTCCACGCTGACCTGCCGCAGCGTTGTCTGAGCTCTTCTCGTGTGCAGTTGCGTGACAAGGCTTTGGTGGCACAGGATGGCAGGGCCGTGGCCTCGGTGGCCTCTTCTCTCCTGGTCAGGTCAGGCCAGACCTGCCGGTCACACAGCCGGTGAAGACCTGCCGTCTGGGGCTTCACCCCGGTGCTGCTGCTGCCCCTCCTGGGGGGCCATCTGATACGGGGCCTGTGCACCCCGAGCCCTTAGACACTGCCACCTGGTCTTACCTGGGACGAGCAATGTCACCTTTCCAAGTCTCCTGTGAAGCGGAGGTGATCACAGCACCTCCCTCATAGGCTGTTGGGATGGCGCCGGCCAGGCCAACTGGGATGGGGGGTGGGCGCAGCCCATGGTCCTTGTGTATGAGTGGCCTAGGCAGAAAGGCAGTGCACCTCTCGGCCGGCAGGTGTCGCTGTAGCTGGGCCGCCTCTGGCTCTGCCCTTATAATCACAAACAGAATTCCTTAAAAAAGAAGAGAAGGGGAAGAAGGTAGCACCGAGAGTAAATTATTTTCTGGAAACAGTGTTTCTTCCCTGGGTGCTGGGCCTGGGGGCTCCCATGCTGACCTGCTGAGTGGCTGCGTGCCCTGGATGCAGCTAGGCTGTCCCTCTGCCTGCCCAGAGAAGGGGACCACAGAGCCCTGGGTGGCTGTCACGGGACGTGGGGACGTGCCTGCCCCTGTGGGGAAGGCTGGCAGAACAAGGCTCCTCAGGAAGCTGCCCCCGATGCTCCCTCCCTTTGGGTGGTGCGGACTTCGCGTCAGCAGTGGCTTTGTGCTTCGCTTAGAGTCACAGTCAGAGGCGGGGCCAGAGGGGTTGGGGGCTGGGGCGGGAGGCGGAGGGCCCAGCGGGCTCAACGGGCGACGGGAAGGGCAGCCACCCAGGACCGTCGGGACGGAAACCACCAGCTTCTAGGCGAGTGTTTTCTGTAACGCTGAAGTGTAACTTTTATGCCAGCTTGTTCGTTTTCTTTGGAAAACGGATACGCACCTCACAGAGGACGAACTGGGAAGGATTTAAACACACGCGAGAGCAGACGCGGTCTAACTGGCCTGCGTGCTCGCGTCACCAGCCCCGCACCAGCTGCCCCCCTCCCGTTATTTCACCAGGGTTTAAACTTCCAGTTTTCACGTAATATCCTAATTAACAAAACTATAAGAGGTTTGTTTACATTTACAAATGAGGCTCCAACTACATGTCGTTCGTAGTTGATCCTTAATTTCTCTCTTTTATTTCCTCAAAATTTATCTGTTAAAAAAAATCAGGGCCGGCCGAGTGGCGCGGAGGTTAAGAGCTGGTTTGGGAAGCCAGCGGCCCCGGTTTGGGTCCCACGTATGAGGGCCAGTGACACTGCCCTTGAAAAAAATCAAGTTGTTCGTCGGTTGAGTCCCTGCGATCTGGACTGTGCTGACTTTCGAGGGGGCGTGCGCAACAGTGGGTTTAGGGGGGTGCTGCCCAAAGCTCCAGTGTGCAGTGGAAGTGAGTTCTCCTTAAGGACAACCACCACCTGTATTTTCTTCTCTAAAATTTTTCATATCGTATATATTTTTCTTGCTACAAATGCTGCACCCTCAGCGTGGACCGTCACGGACTGGGCTTCCTGTTGCCAGCACCCTTCTCCTGGTGGGTGCGGCGGCACTATTCTCCGGGGTCAGGGAGCTGGAGAGAGCAGGGGATCTGCCTGCAGTCCCTGGGCTTGAAATGCTGGTTCCCAGGCCCGCCCCAGGAGAGCCGACCACCAGGTCTGGCTGCGGCCATGGGCTCCTCAGAAGCTCTCCAGGTGACTGGCTGTAGCTGAGCCAGCTCTTGACGGCCTCCGAGCTTTCACCCTGTGGTGTCACATCCGTGAGCCCCGCTGGGAGTGTAACTGGGCTGTCACCCACCTTCTGCCGTGAAAGTGTGCGTGCTTCTCGGAACACGTGCTCGGATACCTGCGGGGCCCGTCCCCAGACAGGGTTGCTGGGCACAGGGTCCGGTGATGTCTTTCGGTGGCGGTTGCTAACTTAGCCCCAGACAGCCCGGCAGTCTGAACCACCAGGTGACTGCTGGTGGCCCTGGCACACTTCTTGGCCTCTGTTACCTGTGGCCTCATTGGTTATATTTGACGTGCCACTCACTGTGTGTATGTCGCATTCTGACTGGCTTTGTGATGCTTCTGTATTTTTTCATTTTATTCTGTGTGTTCACAGATACTAAAGCGTTTGTGTCTTTGCCGTGTTTTCCTATAATGCATCTAACACTTGAGGGCGAAGGCTTCAACTCCCTTCCCCCAGGCTTTTCTTGAAAATTATTCCAAATGAAAATTCGGTTGAAACTTTTACTGGGAATACATTCAGTTTATGTTTTGAATTAGAGATAATTGGTATCTTCCCATCATCGAGTCTTTATGTCCAAGAACGAGATGTCTTACTTAAGGCTTGTATGTTCTGTAGAGTTTTAACGTTTTTATTTGATAGGGTCTGCACACCGATGCTGAATTCTCTTCCTGTTTCCTCATAGTTCCTCAGTTGATTTTCTTAGGTTTTCTAGGAATAGAGGCTATTCAGAATTTATTGTATTGTTTTAGTAACAATTTGGTAATAAACTGCATCCATTTTTGTTTGTTTGTTTGTTTTTGTTTTGCACTCCCTGCATCCATTTTTAACATCCAGAATCTTAAGTATATAACTGCATGTTTTCTGTCGTCTAGGTCAGCGCCTGAGCTCCTGGAAGGGTGGAGCTGACCGAGCTGAGGAGGGTGAGGCAAGGAGGGGTGGGTTCTCCCAGGGGGCCTGAGAAGTGGAGCCAGTGGGTGGAGTCCCAGAGGCAGCCGGTGCCCGCGGTGGGCACTTGCAGCCATGGACTGGATGAGCTCACCCAGGCCGGGTTGCAGATGGGGAAGAGCCCCAAGGATTGAGAGCTGGGGCGTCTGTCTGTCCAGGGGCCCGGAACACTAGGGCGCATGAGTGAAGGGGTGCAGCTTGGAGTGCGTCAGCGGGGCGGGAGGCCAGTTGGGTTTCTTGGTAGACTGTCGGCTCAGCGTTTCTCATGTGCCTGACATCTCACTGAGGCTCTGTCCCCACTGTAACTGCTTGGTGTCTGGGGGGAGGGACACTGGGACTGCTGGCATCTGCTTCTCGTGCCTACGCACTGGCCTTAGCCACGTCGTGCACTCGGGGACCCCCTCCCACACCCCGCACTCGCTGGGCTGTGCTGTGAGGCGTGCACCCCCACTCATTCTTTCATGCCAGTTTCGTCCCCACTTTCCTTGTTCTGTCACTCAGGGTGCCCCTTCAAGGGGACGTGGCCTGTGACGTCTGCACCGTTCTCCGAGCGCTTCTCTGTGTTCTGGTGGGCCAGGGTCCTCCTGTCGTCTGCATGGGGCCGGCTCTGCTGTCGCTTTGGCGTCTCACCTGCCAGAGGCCTGTGTCCCCCTACAGCTGTCCTCATTGTCCCCCTGTCTTTCCTGCCGCCTTCCCCTTTGGAGTAAGACACCCTGGTTGGGGTGCTAGCTCTGGCTCTGCTCAGCTGTGTGAGGGGGACATGGCTCACAGAGGCTGGCAGTGGGGTCACTGAAAATGCTGAGCATTGGGTACAGGGGAGCGTTTGGGGGTGTGTGCATGTGTGGGCCTGCCCAGCTCCCCGGCCTGAGCACGGCGCTGTTGGCTGTCAACGGATCCTGTGATCACCTGCTCGTCACCCATGTGGTCCTGGGTTTGGGTGACTGCAGAGCAGGGTGGCAGTGCCCCAGGAGTTGCCATGTCACAGATGCCTGGCTGTGGTTGCCAGGCTTCCCTCCTCGGTGCCCTCCATCTCGGCTGCTGGGCTAAGGGCGTGGCCAGGCTGCGTTCACAGCTGGTGCTGCCTGGCCCAGCGGCGCTCACAGGCCTCGTGCCCAGGTTCTAGTGACGTCACTGGTGTCTCCCCTCTGCTCGCCCTGGCCGGAGGGTCCTTTGGGGGTGTCTGGGGGCTGATCCAGAGACTATAAACAGGAGGCGTGTTCTCAGCCTGTCCTGTCACAGCTGACATTCCTGGCAGCCTGCAGTTGACGAGAACACAGAGTACTCTCTGCAGAGACTGGGACTGCACCCCGGTGGCGTGTCATCGCTGCTTGTCACCTTGGCTGTTCCTGCTGGGTGTGCCTTCGAGGTTGAGCTGTTGTCTGGCTGTGCAGATGGCCACACTCTGACCAAGGCCGCTGGTGTGTCCAGGAAGCACTTGGTTGGCATGAGAGTCTGACTGTGCTCAAGTGGGCTCATGCAGGCAGATGGTGCCCAGAGTCCGCAGCTGGGCCTGAGCAGTGCAGCGGTGTGTGCAATCAGGGCCACGGAGGGCGCATGAGCCTGATGGGTGCTGGGTGTCGCTGCCTGTCTGTCAGCTCCCCGAGCTAGGGCTGTGCCCCCATGGCACCTGTAGCTGGCTTTGGGGCCTGGGGCAGGCGAGCCTTCGGTGACTTGATGTGGGTGACATGCTTTCTGGACAGGTGGGTCGGTGCTGAGGACATGGGGCCTGGTTCCCCGCCGATCGGGTGACGCAGGCTGGAAGTCCTGTCGGGAACCGTTACTGCATGAGGACACGTTGCAGTGATGCAGCCAGAACCCCAGGGCCACCGTTGCCTTGCTGTGGGGGAGAGGAGGCTGGCGCCGTGCGCCCACACGTGCAAACTGTTGTGCAAACACACTTCGGTGCTGGTGGAAACCCCTCCACTAACGGTTCACCCCAAAGCAGTAGGAGTAGAAATGATGACCCTCTAGATAAAGCAAGTAGTGGGAAAACATTGCCGGCACCCGCTGCGTCAGGTGCTGTGAGCACTTGCAGCCAGCAGGGAAATGACACAGAGGGGAAAGGCCCTTCTATGTGTTTTCCAAAGTTGGGGGACTGGGGAAATAGGGGCGATGGGGAGAAGGAGAGAATGCAGCAGCAGATGCAGAATCGGCACTTGAAAATATTCAGGCTGCGTGTGTTCAGTGGCACGTCCTCGATGCAGCCCTTGCCGACTGCGCCTCTGCTGGTCACCTGGGTTTGAACTTCACTTATTACGGCCCATTTGTTTTCTGATGTCAGTGTCAGAGATACAGACCCGGTGGCTTCAGAGCCACCCTGTGGGGTCCCAGCGTGCATGTGGCAGCCCCAGAAACCACCTCGGGCCTTGCTGATAAGACAACACCACACTCCTCTCGTGAGGGACAGCCTGGGGGTGGGGGCGTGAGGCCACAACATGTGAGTCGGAAGTCTGATGTGAGGTGGGTCTTCCAAAGTGAGCGTGTGGGGGTCCTGACTAGGACTGGGTGAGGATAGTCGGAGTTGGTGGCACTGTGAGGCTGAGACTTGGAGATTGACTGAGGCCAAGTGTAAACTGGGGGAGTTCAGCGTTCTTTGGGGACCCTACTGGCTGAGGAGGGTCGGGGATGGGAGCCACATGCCTGCTGAGTGTGGGTTGTATGTCACCTGGACTGGACCTCCCCGCCGCGTGGCTGTCCCCGGGACCGTGTGCTGGGTGCACTCCTGGCAGGCAGACTCTGCACATCTGATTACAGCTCCATTTGCAAGTCTGCTGGATACTGCAATAGTCAAGCTGGTCGTGACTTTTCTGATTTTGGATGATTAGGGATAGAAAATGGAGTTAGAAGCTAAGAATTCAGTATTCTTCAGTGGATACATTTATGGACTCGATTATCTGATTTTTGTTTTAAAATGTATATTTCACATTTATGTACTTGTAAAAAATTGGGATGCCTTTTTCCCTTGCTAAAATAATTTAACATGATTTAAGAAAAAGTCTCACTATAACGAAGTTCCACTGCTAATTGATTAGAGAGCTTGTAGTAAATCTCGGCTGACCGTCTGATGCAGATCATCAAAGATGGCCCCCAGATTTGCATTAAGCCCATCAAACTACTCATGGGCATATTATGAGACTTCAGGTACCTTGCCTCATTTATTTGATGTAAATATAGACTCATCGCGTATATATATGTGTATATATATATATATATATACACACACACACACACACACACCCATATATACATTTTTTTTTTTTTTTTTGAGAGCAGTGTCACTGGCCCTCATATGTGGGACTGAACCGGGCCCGCTGGCGTCCCAAGCCAGCGCTTAACCACCGTGCCACTCGGCCGGCCCCTCATCTCATATTTTTAACTGCTGCAAAATTAATTTTAAAATGTTAAAAGGAAGTTTTCAAAGTGTACTTGTTGTGAGAATTTTTTGCTGAACCAAGCCTTCCTGACAGTTGGCGAGCGGTCTCCTGGTGCAGCTGGGCCAGTGCACATGGTGCCCATGCGCCAGTCCGTCCTTGGCTGGACTTTGTATTTAGACAAAAGCACACAGGGAGTAATAACTCCAAAAAATGGATTAGAAACTTAGAAGAGAGCATTCTTGGTAGACGGAGGCACAAATCCCCTCCGAGCTGGGGGAGAGGTTGGGAGGGCCTGAGATACTCAATTATAGTGATAATCTATCATCTTGAAGAAAGTATGGAGACGATTTGTAAACCAGGAGAAGACCTTTATAGAATTCTCATAAAAAATACACAGAGACCTTGTCTGCACCGCGGGAAGCACAGACAAGTGATCATGGGATCTCAGGAGCGAGTCCCGCTGCCAGTGAGCGCTGACACGCGGGAACGGGCGGGCCGAGCTGCGTGCTGCTTCACGGTATTTAATCGGCAAGTGGCAGGACGGTGCTGAGCTGAGCCTGACCCGCCGTGCGGCACGTGCTGCTGGACGGCCGTGGAAGTCAGCCTGGCTGCCTCAGGGCTGGCCCTGACCCCCGCCCCAGCAGGTACTCTCCTGGGTGAGGAGCCAAAACAGGCCCTTCCGATTTCAGATGACCCTGGAGGGACCAGCCTGCCGCACTCCACGGGCCCCCCTGCTGCTTCCCATGATGGGTCGCGATCCTTGTTTCAACTCTCTCCCTACCCTGGCTCTGCTTGTGTGTGTGTTTCTGATAGATCCCAGAAATCACATTTCACCCATCAAACTAATGCAATGACAGCCTCCAGATCCACCATCCCTGTCACCCTGTTCCAGCGTGTGCTCGGCTTTCTCTGACTGTCGCAGAGAGCCTGTGCAGTAGCTTTTCCTGTTGCAGATGTGGCATTGGCTGCTGTGCCGTCTTCCTTTGGAATACCTGCCTTGTTTCTGTTCCATACGTCTTGTTGGTAAAGAAACTTGGAACTTCTGCTGTCATTTCCACACTCTGGGCTTGGCCGCTGGCATGTTGACGGCTGTGATGAATGTGGTCTCTGCCCGTCCTGCCCCGTCGACGGTGGAAAGATGGGAATGGCGTGGCAGTGACGCCGCTTGGGAGGCGCCTGTTCCACAGCCTTCTGTGTGCAGACTTGTGTCCCTTGTGGCTGCAGATGGTGATTTTTCTCGCCCTGAGGGGCCTTTTTCATTTATTACCTGGAACCCATACAGAGGAACTTGGTTTTCCCGAAATTCCATTTCCCACAGAGTGGTTTTACCTATTCATCTTCAGATTGAGTTAGACTCTGGTCACCAGCTTTTATGGCACATGTGCTATTGCGCTGATCTCCACCTTCAATCTTCCTGGCCGGGCCTGTCGAGCTAGTGCTGGCTGCCCTGGCTGCGGGGTTCCCCGGGCTGCCGGCCTTGCCCTCAGGACCTGACGGCCGGCGTGGGCGGAGGGATGTGGCAGGGGGCTTAGGGTTGAGCGGAGCAGCAGCAGGCCCCCGCGGGCCAGTTTTATCGGCGATGCCCTTGGCCAGGGCACTGACCTGACTTCTAAGCTCCGTGAGGACCACGGGAGCAGGCAGTGCTGCTGGCTGTGGCGGCGACACCTTCCTGCCATAAGGGAGCTGCGTTCGGGTGTGTCTGCAGGTCCCCTCTTTGCCCTGTCCCTGGGCTTTCCCAGAGGGCTGAGTGGGTCAGAAATCGGGCTCAGAGATGCAAAAGCAGGTGAGAGTGGGCAGCGCTTTCGGAGGACCAGGAGACGGCGTGCGCCCTGGCGCGAGGGCTGACGTGTGCTGGGAGGCCGTCTGACTTCTGGTTGTTTCTCAGGGGACAGGAGCAGTTCCAGAGGAACCCCGACAGCTACAACGGCGCTGTGCGCGAGAACTACACCTGGTCGCAGGACTACACCGACCTGGAGCTGAAGGTGCCGGTGCCGCGGCACGTGGTGAAGGGCAGGCAGGTAACGGGCTCTTTCCGCTGTTTGCGCTCCTATCCGGGGCACGAGTGTCGGCCCTTCTCTCCACCCCTGGTCTCCACTCCGTCACCCCCACCCTCCTGTTGAAGCCCGTCAGGTCAGGAGTGGGGCGCGCCCAGCCACCCCCTCAGCCTTCCTGTGCGGGGTGCGTAGTGCTTGAGCTTCCTTCTTATTGTAGTGTTCTCACGTCACGTGTGGCATTTAGTGTCATGTCCACAGAAGACAGGACCAGTGGGCAAGGCATCTTCACTGCTGGAGAAGCAGGGTCCCCAGGGGCAGAGCAGAGACCCTCAGTTCTGTAATGACGGGCGGACCCCGGTTCTGCACTCGGCGGAGCTCACCTCTGAGCAGGGAGCCACGTCCTGTGGGGCTGTCACATTTACAGCCTGAGTGGGCCTCCAGCTCACTCTAACGCTTTAGTGGGAGGTAGCCGAGTCCTGCGGAACCCCACTGAGAACGATGCGATGGTAGGTGGTTGTAAATAGATGGGCTTCACTGTGAAGGAAACGACCTCGGTGCAGTGTGTGCAGTGGGGTGTCACCCGCTTGTACTCCCAGTGTAAAACACTTTGGTTGTGCCACAGACTGTGTCTTCACTTCAGTCCCCCCAAGGCCCTGCAGCCGGCAAAGTGGGCAACCTGTCGGGTGAGACATGGAGGCTGCAGGAGTCACTCAGCCATCCAGGCCGACGTGGATACTCAGCACACGTCCCAGCCTTGTGCCTGGTCAGGGCACTCTCCAAGGGAGGCTGGTGGGGACGGCCGAGTGATCGTGGTGGTGAAGCGTGGTTTGGTTCAGGGCTCTGCTCCCCGTGCACCACTCCTCCCTCGAAGCAAGTGCTGCTGCTCCTAGAAAGGCCCCCCGGAGCACGCGACATGCAGGCTGGGCTGCATGTGTGTTTTCTGGGATCTCCGCCATTGAAGTGGCAGCAGCTCCTGTTGGTCTGGACATGTGTGCAGACCCAGGCCGGGCGGCCTCCGAGTCTCACTGGCTCCCTGTCCTGAGGCTCTGAGCACAGGTCCCTCGCTCGCTCCCGGGCTGCCCCTAACACGGGCCTGCCATGTGCAGGAGTGAGGTGGGGCCGCCATCGGCACCCCCAGTCACTCCTCCCTTCTTCCTTCTCCCCACCCCACTCTGGGACATGTGCCAGGGCTCAGGGACCCCTGGTTGCTGGACTTCAGGATCCCGTCAGACCCGGTAACGGGGGTCATCCCACTGACCTTGTCCCCTGCGGTCCTGGTAAGCCAGGGACCTGTCGCGCTGCGTTGTCCAGCATCTGTTAGGGTGACCGAGGGTCAGGCGTTGATTTCAACTTCATTTGTGGTCGGATTGCCTTGTATGAAGGTGAATAAATTATGAAAGGTGTTGCTGACCACTCTTCATTACTGGCTGGAAAAGCGATGGCTTCCTGGGCTGTACCTGTCTTGCCACTTCCCCAGGAGCTTCTGGGGCTCTCTCAGGGCTGCATTGGAACCAGCCTAAAGCCAGCAGGAGACCCAGGTCACCTGACAGCTCCCTACGCCAGCCACAGCCACCCAGTGAGCACTGCGTGTCCCACATACATGCTGGCGATGGGTGTCAGCGTCCTGACCCTGCTCTGCCACAAGCATTGTGTCCCGTTGGCGCTCAGGGACAGGGCGTCACATGCTTCTCTCACATGCACTTGCGACCGACTGCTGGGATGGTGCGGCCACTCCCCCCCGGGGGCCTGGGGCCTGCTCATTCCTGTATTAGACATTGCCATGCTCCTGCAGGATTGCTCCATCAGCAACCACCTTGGAGGGTCTGCTGCAAGGTGGCTTGTCGGGCTGTCCGGGCTGGCTGGCTCTGGGGCCAGGGCTCCTACCTGCCATAGGCGTGTAGATGGGCAGGGGCGGGGGAGTGGCGTTGGCCCTGGACTGAAGGGGGCCAGGCCCCCAAAGTGCTGGGGCCTCTCGCATCAGTGTTTTGTGACACCTGCTGACGTACTTCATCTCCTACATGGTTGAGGTTTTCTTTACTTTTTAAAGGTTTTTATTAAGATACAGTATTACGTCAGTTTCAGAGGCACACCATAGTTCTTCAACATCTTTATACCTTAAGGGAGTGACCACCACGATAAGTCCAGCAGCCATCTGGCACCGTCCATGCCGTCACAGTGCTACTGACCAAATTCCCCACGCTGAACGTTACGTTCCCGTGACTTGTTTTATACGTGGAGATTTGGACCTCTTTTTTCCCCTTCACCTTTTCCTGTCGTGTCCCGCACAACTGGGCTAGGTGGGTGTGGAGAAGGGACAGCGAAAGGTTAAGGAAAAAAGAGAGAGACACAACATAGGAGAGAAAACAGTTTGGGGCCAGGGGACCCCAGCCTCGTGGACTGGAGCCCTGAATCAGGCCTGACTGATCCTTTTATTATCTTACACATAAGCAAGGGTCAATGTAGCTTCAATGTAGCTTCTGAGGTCTGTTGTGTCTCACGCCCAAAAACATAGCTAAAGGCCAAATCACCCACACCTGCAAGTACTGGAAGTTATTGTCATGCACCTCTTACGAGACAGAACTCTTTCTCCAGGGCTTACTGATAAGAATGCATGGAGGACAGACGTTATCATATCAATAGGCCATTTCACAGGCAGGCTGCCAGACCCTGAAGCAAGGGGTTCACGCCCTATTTCTGTCAACTCGTGATTCCTCCTGTTGGTACCCACTGGCATCCACGGGCACCCACAGACACCCATGCAACCACGTCTGGCTTGGGTTGTTTCTCTCTCTCGAGAAAACTTACCCGTCTCTGACTGACCGGCCATCCTTTGGTACCAAACAGGGATATATATATATATACAGTAAGCATAATATTGAAGTTATGATCTGTCTCTATGGAGAGGTGCATGGAGGCAGACAGGCAGGCTATCGTGACATTTTCCTCCCCATTTTTAATTTTTCAATTACAGTTGACGTTCAGTATTATATTCATTTCAGGTGTGCAGCGTAGTGGTGAGACATTTATGTAATTTACATGGTTGAAGTTTTCTTACTTTCCTTCCATAGTGGTTTTTCCCCAGGGCATTCTTATTATACTGTAACCTTCGGAGAACTCACGGTCTCTCCATGTCTTAGCCATCTAAGAGTTTCAATCATGCCTCTTGTTTTAAAACTTGGGGAGGAGTTTATTTTGCATCTCTTGGCTTTTGCTGGTCTAAGGTTTTTCTGAGTTGCCACCTTTCTGGACTGGCTCCTTTGCAGCTGTCCTCTGAGGTACCTGTCACACAGCTGCCTATCAGTTTTATTTTGGGCTCTTCCCTTGGCATCTGTGTGGTGGTGGCTGTGATTGCAGCCGCTCTGCTCTGAGCCCTTGGTGCAGGGGTCGGGGTGGGAGACGCTGCATGTTGGCAGAGGGGTCCTGGCCCCCTTCTCCAGATGCAGCCTTCCTTGCTCGCTGATTTCTGAGGAAATGGACTTGCCTCGCAGGTGTAAGTGGGGGGCCGATAAGGGAAGAGATTGCTCTGGTGAATCTCAAGGAAAACTGAAAATCACGCTCTGGTCTGAAGCACGAGCCACGTGGTAGGTCTGCCTCATCCCCTGCTCACCCAGGGGAGCTAGGAGCGGGGTCATGACACGGGGGTTGGTGCGATGGCCGACGTCAGCTAGGCTGGCCGGAAGCATGGCCTCTCACTGAACCATAGGATTTTAATGCTGGAAAATTGAGGTCCAGAGATTTGTAGTCTAATCTCTCATTTTGCAGATGAGAAAGCTCTTGGAGATGCAAAGTGAGGAGGCCCCGGCCCCCACCCCCGCCCCGCCTGATTGGTTGTCTTTTGAGTGGAAAATGTCAGATAGTTACAGGCAGGCCATGCGTGGCTGACATTGAATGACAAGTGAATTAATTTCCTCCTCAGTGATCTCCTTCCTCTGGGAGACTGTGGGTGGTCATTGTTGACTGGTGGGGTCCTGCCGCCGGCTGGTGGGCTCCCGCCCTGAACTTTTGCTGCCTTGTGTTAGTTCACTTTGATCTTCTTACCCCGTTAGAGCGGTTTTCTCTGAACTCCACTGGTTCCCAGTTTAAGTGAACTTGTGTTCCTCGTGGAAGTTCCCTTCTCTGTGGTGATTTGGGCCCCATCTCATCTATCAATAGCCAGCAAGCAGCCTAACACAGTAGGAGTTTCATCCCTTGGCCTTCCTGTCGTATTTGATTAGGTCAAGGCACTCGCACATGCAGCTAAGAAAGAACAGGTAGAACCTGAAACTAAACGAAACCAGGGAGATAGAACCCAGGCTGAAAACGACACTAATGTTGATTTTAAAAACCGTAGTTTTAAAGCAGTCTAGAGTGTCCTCACCATCTGCTGTCATATGTGGATGAGGATGGTTTAGGGTGTTGGTGGGGGGCGTTCTGGGTTTGAGGCAGGCGCTGCATTTAATTACAGACGTGGTCAGTGTAACGGCTTGGAAATGTGGGGGTGGTCCTTGGCATTTCCACACGCAGTGCCTTCACACACGTGCTGTCCCTTACCTCCTGTGCAGAAAGGGACACAGCTGGCTGGGTGGCGTGTTGGTTTGAAGGGCACCAGGGTGACGCCGGCCTGCTCCTGAGGTCTCTGCGCCTGCATTGGCACCACCGTGCTGTCCTTCGCTGGCGTCTCAGCACTCGTCACGCAGGACGAGGCCATCTGTGTGGTCCCCACCGTGCACACATCTGCGCCCCATGCTCTACCCATATGTGGACACATTTTCCGTTCTCCTGGAGTATGTCGGTGTGGAACTGCTGGGTCCTGCTCCATGATTCATCTCACGAGGAGTTTGCTCAACTGTATTCGAAACTACTTGCACCATTTTACATACCCAGCAGAAACACGTCGGGTTCATATCCCTCCACATCCTAACATCTGTTGGGTCTGCTTTTGTTTTGTTTTGCTTTTTGTTGCCATCCTGAAGACTGTCAGGGGCTGTCTCACTGCTTTGGGTTTGCATTTCCCTGATGACTGATGATGTTGAGTGTCTTCCATTTTCTTCCTGGCTACTTGTGTATCTTCAAAGAAATGTCTGTTCAAGTCGTTTGCCCATTTTAAAATTGGGTTGTTTGTCTTTTCATTGTTGAGTTATAAATGTTCTTTTAAACTCGATCTCATTCTACCTTTGTTAGCTAAATATTCTGCAAATATTTTCTCACATTCCATGAGTTGTCATTTCACTTTCTTTTTTTTTTTTTTTTTTTTTTTTGAGGGCAGTGTCACTGGCCCTCACATGTAGGACCCAAACCGGGGCCGCCGGCCTCCCAAGCTAGCGCTTAACCACTGTGCCACTCGGCCTGTCCTCATTTCACATTCTTAAGAGATAGTGTCCTTTGAAGCACAAAAGTCTTTAATTTTTATAAAGTTTAACTTAATTATTTATTATTCATATATCTATTTGATTTTGGTTGCTTGTGCTTTTGGTGTCATCTACAAAACCATTGCCTACTCCAGGGTCATGAAGATTTACACAACAGATGCATTTAGGCTGTCTTTCCTATTTACCTTCACTGGGGCTCTTGTTTCTTCATGTGGGTTCAGGTTACCATCTAGTTGCCTTTTATTTCAACCTGAGGGGCTCCCTTTAGTATTCTTATAGGGCTTATGCAAGAAAACACAGGCCTGTTAAGGATGAATTCTCTCTAATGAATTGCCTGGCAATGGTTTAATTTTGCCTTCTTTTTTTTTTAGCTGAGCAGCTCAGCTCCGGCTGGGCATTGAACTGCTGTTGCTCAGAGCTCAGCTCACACTCGTGAGCATGCTCTTAACCAAATGAGCCACTCGACCGGCCCTTTGCCTTCATTTTTGAAGAATGGGCTTGTTGGATGCAGAATTCTTGGCTGACTGTTCCCTTTCTTTTAGTCCTGTGAATACTTCATCCCCACTGCCTTTTAGCCCCCATGGTTTCTCATGACAAATTAGCTGGTACTCTTGAATGTCTTTCGTGTGTGGCATGTTGCTTTCCTCTTCCTCCTTTCAAGATTCTCTCTTTGGCCTTTTTGACAGCTTAATTTTGATGCATCTAGGTCTTAATCTCTTTGAGTAGATTCTACTTGGAGTTTGTAGAGCTTCTGGGATCTCGAGGTTAATTTTTTTGGGTCAAATTTGGAACCATTTCAGCCATGATTTTTAAAATATTTTCTGCCCTTTCTCTCCTCCTCTTCTGTGACCCCATTGTGCATGTGGAGGTGTGTTTAGAGGCGCCCCTCCAGTCTCTGACGCTCTGTGCTTGTGCTTTTTTATTCTTCCAGTTTGCTGATTCTTTCCTCCAACTGCTGAAATCTACTGAGAAGAGACCCATTAGCGGATTTTTCACTAATTTTTTTCTTCTGAATTCCAGAGTTTGCCTTTGGTTCTTTAAAGATATAATATCCATCTCTTTATTGCTATTCTCTAACTTATGACCATTATTCACATTACTTCGCTTTATTTTATTTATTTATCTTTTTAAGATTTTATTGGGGAATTGGGGGAGGGGAACAGACAAGTTGCTGTCCTATTGTTCTTCAGTCTAGTTGTGGAGGACGTCCCTTCACTGACCCGTGTTGGTATCGTCATTGCGCTCTTCCCAGGTGAGGCATTCGCTTGTCAGCCATTGGATGGCCCCTCACGGCGGCTCTTGGCAGCTCACTGCAGCCTATGTCATCGCTGGCGACTTACGGCAGCCCAGCTCCAGGTGGAGCTGTTGTTCACCATCTTAGCTGTAGAGGGCGCAGTGTCACTGGCCCTCATGTGGGATCCGAACTGGGGCCCTGCTGCTCAGAGCTGCCATCCCAAGCTAGCTCTTAATCAACGTGCCATTCGTCCAGCTCTCACATTACTTCCCTTTAGCTTGCACGTGATTTTCTTTAGCTCTGAGCATATTTACAACAGCTAATCTAGACTTTCCACTAAGTCCATGCTTGGACTTCCTCAGGGGCAGTTTTACTGATATTTTTCCCTGGTATATGGGCCATCTCTTCTTGTTTCTTTGTGAGTCTTGTAATGTTTGGTTGAAAACTGAGCATTTTAAATAACAATGTGGCAACTCTGGAAATCAGAGTTTCCCTTCTTCCCATGGTTTGTTGTTTTAGGACTTGATGTAATTGTTTTTGTTTGTTTAATGACTTTCCTGAACTAATTCTCCGAAGTCTGTATTTTTTATTGTGTGTGGCCAGTAACATCTCTACATGGTCAGCTTAGTGCTCGGCTAATGGTTGGACCCAGTAAATCTGTCAGGATGCTCCATGTACACATTGGGGAGCGCCTTGCACGCCGAGCCTTCCCCGCCTGCTCACACAGACTCTGAGTCAGCTGGCGGGGAGAGCTGAGGGCCCCCCGTGCTTTCTCTGAGCATGTGCCCTCTGCACTCCCAGGAATATTTCCGAGTGCCTCAGGGTCCCCTTGGACACTACATCCCCAGCTTTTCCTGTAGTTTGACTCCGTTGTCATCCATGACCTGTCAGCTGCAAAGTTAGAACACTTGCCTGTAATTGTTTTCAGCACTGCCTGGGAAAAGGCTTTTCTGAGTCTGGTCAAAACAGACAGCCTTGCAAGTGGCGTCTCCCTGGGAACTGTCATACGGGTCAAGTAATGGCAGTTCTTTGGAACGAAGCTTTGAAAGTGCTCCGTCTCCATGCACCCCTTTGGATGGCAGCCAATGGGCTGGAGGATGAGGATGGGTCCTGGGCAAGTTAAAATTTCACAAAAGCTTGCTTTCTGGCCGAGTTGTTTTTCTTGCATAAATGCTCCCTGGGTCCCTGCAAACCTTTGGTTAGCTTCCAGAGTTCAGAAAAAGTGGATAAGTGGCCATTTTTGCAGTGTTCTTGTTGCTGTTTTGGAAGTCCTTCACCATTTTCACCAACCCCTTTGGATCAGGAATTTCTCGTGTAGTTTCTTGTTTCCCTGGGGTTGCTTGCTGCCTTTCTTCTTCTCTTGTCAAAAATGGTATGCTTCCATCAGAATTACCTAGACTCTCAGCAATGCCCTGTGTTGTCTAGAAGTCACCCTCTTCCTGAAGATCCCTTTCTTTTTTCTTTTTTAAAGATTTTATTGGGGAATTGGGGGAGGGGACCAGACAAGTTGTTGTTCTTCAATCTTCGCTGTGGAGAGCACCAGTCGCCATCTGGCTTCCCGTTGGCAGATCATGGCCTCTCAGCTCAAGGTGCTGTGTTCAGTCTTAGTTGCGGGTGGGCGTAGCCACCATCCCTTGCGGGAGTCGAACCAGCAGCCTTGTTGTTAAGAGCCCATGCTCTACCCGCTGAGCCATCCGGGGAGCAGCTCAGCCCAAGGTGTTGAGTTCAGGAAGATCCCTTTCTTGAAAACCCGCTCCCCGCGACGCCAGCCTGTGCTGGTCATTCCTCCCCGCGACGCCAGCCTGTGCTGGTCATCCCTCCCCGCGACGCCAGCCTGTGCTGGTCATCCCTCCCCGCGACGCCAGCCTGTGCTGGTCATCCCTCCCCGCGACGCCAGCCTGTGCTGGTCATTCCCAGCTCTGCGGCGCAGCTTCCTTCCTGGAACTTCCTGTCACGGCGCTAGGTTAGGGTCGCTGCTGTGTGGCTCCCTACTGGATCTTCCTCTTTTGTCCCCCAGCTTTATTGAGATATAACTGACATGTAACATCGTATAGTTTAAGTTGTACAATGTTGTGAAATGATCACGATAGTTTAGTTAGTTACAATTTTTTTCTTAGGATGAGAGCTTTTAAGATATACTCGTTTAGCAACTTGCAAATATACACTGCGGCCTGGTTCCCAGGGCTGACTCATCTTATGACTGGAAGTTTGTACCTTTGACCCCTTTCACGCAGCTTCTTCCTCTGTTTAGTTTTCCTCCTCATTTTGTTGTAGTATAGCTTCATGTAACTTGCTCAAAATGACGAGGTAAATACAGAGTTCTCCATTGTCTTCACTGGTCGTTTATTTAACCTTTCACTTGTTTCATAGTTCGGTGTGTTTAGAAGTCTACACCCCCCCGCCCCCCGAGGCCAGAGGCTCCGTACCCAGTGTCACTGGTCCTACAGACTCGCCCATTTAGGTTCTTGGTGAGCAAACTCTTTTCCTTCTCTTTGGGACTTTTCAGACTTTTTAAAATGCTTGGTGCCATGAATTATACGTTTGTATAATTCATCTTTCACTCTGCTCACCCTCGGTGGGTCCTTTCAGTCTGAAAACACATTTTCCTTAAGCCCTGAAATTGTCTTGTCCCCATCATAGATTCTGGGTGCCACATGCATTGCCTGGGCTGGTCTTTGTCTACCTTGATTTCTTTGCTTTTATCTCCCAGCTTTTCTAATGGAAGTTTTATTGCTGCCACTGCATTGTAAGTGTTGTTTTTCTGTCTGAGTCTGTTTTCATGTTCTGGTTCTGCCAGTGCCGCATCTTCTCTGGTCTGCTGAAGATAAAAACTGGAGATATTTTAGAATATTCTTTCTTCCTAGTTAGCTCTGTAGTTTTTGTTTCATTCTCTTGACCTCAGTCTGTTCATGTTGCTGCTTTCCTCAGAGGACACAATCCTCAGTTCCCTATCAGGTTTTTTATTGAAAAGTGTATTTTCCCCATTCTTGTGAGTACAGGCCGCTGTTGACCTGCTCTGTTCTGAGTCTGGGGTCTGTTCCTCCCAGCGCCACTGAGAGCCGAGGGGCAACTGGTTGGCCTTGCGTCATAGCGTGTGGGAGCTGGGCACCCAGCCAGGGCCCCGAGACTGCTGGTCAGTTTGTTTGGAGCACTGCCCGCCGTGGGCTCCTGTCCCTTTCACTGGCACAGCTGTCTCCAAACTGACTCTCCGCTGCGGCCCTCCTGCCCTCTGTGCCGGCTTGCTGTCAGCGGGAAGCCCTGTGAGGCTGTGGGTTCCCAGAGGCAGACCTGCCACTCGTCTCTGTGCTGGCCTTTTCTCCGTGGGCTTTGTTCCTGTCATCTCTGGGTCATGGAGGTCAGGAGACGGCCACCTGTTCTCAGAGCGATGTCGCGAGCCAGACCTCCGGGCGTTCTCCCCTAGCTGGCTTCCCTGCGGTGCTTTGCTTCTTCCTGTGGTCAGCTTGCTCCTGTCAGGAAGCGTCATACACGGCTGGCTGGGAGAGTGATGTGATAAAGCGAACTTGCCCTTGGCCGCCCCTCGCCCTGCAGCCAGGCGTTGCATGCCCCCGTTCATAGCATTTAGTCGGAGTGACCATGTCCCAGCTGGTCTGCATCCTGTGTGTGTGTCGGGGGCGGGGGGTGGGGGTGTGTGAAGCTGGGCTGTGGCCGTGGCTTTGCAGAACTAGCTGAGTAAACAGTCCTCCCAGAAGCTGGGTGTGCATGGAGCCTGCGCGTGGGCCGCGGCGACACGGTCACTTCACACTGGGCAGCACTTCTGTCCTCTCCTCCCTCACCTCAAGAACATTGTCTCCCCCTTTGTCATCTTTTGTTTAACATCAGAGAATCAGGTGCTGCTGACAAATATAAACTCGGATTTGAAATTTCTGTGACTTAGAGGGTTTCTTTTCAAGCTTTTTGTGAGCATTTAATGAGCTCTACCAAGCGGCCTGGGGGCCATTGGAAAAGGCCAGGTCCCCCTCCAGTGGCCACTCGGTTCACACACACATTACACCAAACTGCTATGAAAAGACTTCTGCAGGGCCGGCCGAGTGGCGCGGTGGTTAAGCGCTGGCTTGGGAAGCCAGCGGCCCCGGTTCGGGTCCCACATATGAGGGCCAGTGACACTGCCCTCAAAAAAAAACCAAACTTCTGCATTATGAGACACAAGGATTTCAGAATTTAAAAGGAGGAAGTGAAACAAATAGAAACGGGTCCAGTGTGCTTCCCTCATCCCATCCCTGACCCGGCGATTCCTGGGCACGCCGGTTCGGCGCCAGCTGCCAGGTCCACACGGGCGAGCCCATTCCCGGCAGCCCCCTGTGCGGTCGTGGAGACGGGGAGGGCGCCCCAGCGTGGGGTCCCAGTGAAGGAGCGGGGCTCGCTTGTGGAGCGGGTTCCCAGCTGACAGGACCAGCCCCCAGGCCCCGGTGAAGGCTGAGCCTCAGGCGGCCCAGCACAGGTGCCCGCCTCCCCTGGGGCCCGCCCCCCAGCACTGCCGAGGCCTTGCGGAAAGGCGGCACGGACACACACCTGCGTCCCGCATGCCAGCCGGTCTTGTCATTTAGTCGGAGTGACCATGTGCCAATTTTCTTGTTCCAGGTGCCTTGTGACTCAAGGACGTCTTGCGTCTTATCCTGTGGCGCTTGGCCAGGCACCAGGGAACCATGGTCCCCTCCATTTCAGAGCACACTGGTCACCACCTTCACACATGAAATGATTCTCTTCTGCTTTGTCGCAGGTCTCGGTGGCCCTCGGCAGCAGCTCCATCCGGGTGGCTGTGCTGGAACAAAGTGGGGAGCGCGTCCTTATGGAGGGGAAGTTCACCCACAAGGTCAACACCGAGGGCTCTGTCTGGAGCCTGGAGCCTGGGAAGTGCATTCTGGTGAGTGCGGGCGGGCGGCACTCCCGCGGTGGGGGTCTTCGTCCTGCCCTCGGGGGCACCAGCCAGCGAGTGGGAGAGACCTTGCCGTTCGCGAGCCGAAAGTTCGGTGTGCTCCCGATTCGATTACCATTCCCTGGTGGTGTGTGGGACTGCGCTCTGGCGTGTGGCGGCCGTGAGTTACAGAGCAGCTGCTCAGCCCCTGCAGCCCCGGGCAGAGTGGCGCCAAGGTCACTGGCCTGGCTGTGTCTTGCAGTAGCCTTGCAGGACCTCTGCTCCCCGACGCCCTTCAGTGGCAGGCCCTGTGCTGGGCACCAGGTGATTGCAGGGCGGGAAGGGCCCCTCGTCAGTCCCATTCTCGTCAGTCCCTGGGACCTGCGATGGGCCTTGGCTGCAGATGTGACACGTGAGGGGCGCTGTGATGGACAGCTCACCCTAGGTTACCCAGGTGGCCCGCAGTCGGGTGACGAGGTGAGAGGAATGAAGTGAAGTCAGGGCAGGGGTTGGGGACACGTGGCCACAGCCCGTCTCCTGGAACCTCCGGGGTGAGCAGGGCCATGTGTCACCATGGTCTGGGACTGCGGACACAAATGTCTTGTTTGAAGCCCCATGTGCAGCACTGTGTAATGGTGGCCCCAGGACCTGGCACAGGCCTCACGTGGCAGAGTCGCTGTGAGGGCCACGTGGGACAAGGGTGGTGACTCAGGTGCCTGTCATCGCACCAGAGTCCTTCCTTAGTCTTTGGAACCTCTGTTGTGCCAGCATTTGGTGCAGACATGACCCTTGCTTCCAGCTGCCCCTCCTGAGGTGTGGACCCGCGTCAGACATGCCAGGCAGGCTTTCAGTGCCAGCAGGGGTGGCAGCTAAAACCGGGTGGCAGCTCTTGCCTGCCTCCCGCCCACACGCGAGTATGTTCAACGCAGCCTCCTGGTTCCCAGTCTCGCCCATGCACCTTCATCCCGGAACCTGCGTCAGCTCCCTGTCCCTGTTTGTCCCTCCATGCAAAGCTGATGCTCTGTGGTCGAGGCGAAGCTGGTCCCTGCTGATGACATGCTCACGGGTCATTTAGCATTGGCCCAGGGGCCACAGACTGTCCACCGGCCTGCACCTTCCTCGGCGGCATGAGTTTCCGCACAGGCTGTGCCCACCCCTCACCCCCCCAGGTGGTTTATTCAGATGAGCTTCTTCAGTCGCAGGCGGACTGTAGTCCTTGGCCCTGGGCCTGTTTGTTTTTCCCCTCGCGCTGACTGAGTGCGTGTGTGCCCCTCACTCGTTCCTGGCGGTTTTCTAGTGAGCATGTGCATTTCTCCCTGCGGCTCACTGCCTTCATTCACTCTCGCTGGTGTCCTGGAGGCCACTGGCCCTGGGAGGCGTGTCCTCATCACTTAACCACCTTCTTCACAAATGCAGGTTGGACTGTGGTAGCCTGGTGTTGGTGACAGCCTGGAGCCTGCGGTGGAGGGTCATCCCTGGCATGGAGTGGGCCCCTGGTGCTTAGTGCCCGTGCCTCTAGGACCCTCACTTTTCTCACTGTGCCCAGATCCTTGGCGTCGTCCCCAGGCCCGGTCCCAGCAAGAAGGAGTGCAAGTTTGGAATTAGGAGGGTGGCAGCGTGGCAGCCTGCGGCAGCAAGCCCCACAGTGTTGTAAAGCGCGGCCGGCTGCGCTCACAGTGGACGGGCACGCCCTCCTGTCCTGCCTTCCAGCCACACCCGCGCCACAGCCCGGGCGTCTGGCGCCTGCAGCGATCTACTGTTGAAGCTTAAGAAAAGAGTCGGCAACACCAAAAACCAGATGGCTCGTACAGTGCTGCCTTGGGCGCGCCCTGAGCAGCCAGGGGTCCGACGGGTCCCCTGCATCCCCGCAGAATGCCTGGAACTGAGCGCGTTCCTGGCCTTGCACACTTCCTCCACGAAGTACCACCCAAGGTCCCCTTGGCCCAGCCTGACCCCCGGGGCAGCTGTGAGGAGCTGCCGTCCTTACGGGACACTGGCTCCCTGAATAGAACCGAGATTCCGGGACCAAGGCAGGAGAGGGAGGCGAATGCTGGGGAGTCACCGGCCAGGGTGATCTCATTCATGCCGAGTTCCAAGTTCCTATGAGGATGTTCTGGGGAGGGGGTCCACCGAGAAACCGAATCTCTGCCTGGGACCAGGTCCCGGACACCTCAAATTCTAGGCATCCAGGCGTCGGAGCTGAGGGTGACGGGCTTCGTCACGGAGCAGCAGGCCCTTGCTGGCTGGTGCGCGGCACCGGCTGGGGCCGGAAGCAGCGTTCCCCACCATCGCCGCTGGGGCAGATGGGATCGGGCAGGAACCTCCGTGGACACCACCAGGTGTGACGTGTGCCTGCAGGTGGGGCACCCAGAAGGAGCACAGCGTCACCTGTGCAGTGCTTTGCTGGTGTGCTTCCCTGAGTTTAATCAGGAGGAAACACCTGGCAAACCCCAAGTGCACAATAACCTTTAAAAACAAAACAACAAAAGACAAAAAGTCTGTAGAGTGTTCCGGGTGAAAGGGGACAGGACCACAAACACAGGCGGCCCGGACTGGATCCTGAGCGGGGACGAGGCCAGGACAGGCATTCAGGTGCTTCCGTGGCCTCAGGAGGGAGGCGCTCATCAGATACCCGGGGTGAACGGCCAAGGTGGCTCAGAGAAAAGGCCGGGTTCGCACCGCTTGTTACACCCTGATGCAGTGAGCGTGCGCGCAGACAGCTAAAGTGAGGCTGCGTGGGTTAGGGAAGCATGTCCGCTCCGACGAGTCTTGTGCCTTACGAGTTTGGAGTTGCTCCAAATACATTTTTTGAGGGCGGTGCCACTGGCCCTCGTAGGTGGGACCCGAACTGGGGCCGCTGGCGTCGCAAGCCACTGCTTAACCACCGCGTTGTTCGGCCGGCCCAAATAAAATGTTTTTAAGAATGAGATCGCAAATAAGCATGTGCGAAGATGCCCAACATCAGTCGTTGAGATGTGAGTTAAAACCCCAGTGACGTGTTGCTTCACACTGGAAAGAACTGACTTCACTAGGTGCTGGTGACACTGTTGGTGGGAGCGCGGAATGAAGACCGGCGTGACGGTGTCATCAGGTCAGACACACTGAGCAGGGGCCCAGTGGGCGCTGACTGCTGTGTGGAGGCGCGCGGCCCCCAGGCCAACCTCCCTGTCTGGAGCAGAGCGGGCACATGGGCTGCGGCCACGTGACCCCATCAGCGGCACGCACTGTGAGAAGGCAAAGTGAGCGTCGGGCGAAGGGGCGGGGCGCCTGGGGAGGGCCTGTGCCCACTGTGTGCAGAGCGCCTCCACAAGCCGCTTTGAAGAAGTAACAGCATGAGCAAGCCCAAAGCAAGTGTGAAACCGTCAGCTGACTTCATCACAGTCGTCTTCCCCCGAGCCCTCTCAGCACTGCGCCCTCACAGGTGTCCCCTGTGTCCCCGTGTCCTCCTCTGAGTGAGTCACCTCCCTGCCCTCCTGCATGACGGGTCTCATCCCGTCAGAGTGGACAGTGCAAGGGGACCGTCTGCCAAGACTCCCAGTGAGCCCAGCCGCGGACCGCAGACCGCGGCAGGGGTGCCACCTGGGCGCTGACCTGAGACGGGTGCCCGTGGCACCAGCTTCACGCAAAGCCCCAGCGTTCTGCTTTTGTTCTCGTGGTACGGTCCCCACCTCTGAGTTCTGTCCCCCAGGCCCTCTCCTCGGGTAGTGCCGTGAGGCTGGGTGTGGGAGGGGAGTCGCATGCAGGGGTCGCAGGATGGAGGAGCCGGCCAGGGATGAAAGCAGAAGGCGCCTGGGCGGGAGTGGGGGGTGCAGCTCACAACGCGCTGAGCAGGTGGTCCTTGGGTCCCAGGTCCCCGTCCGGCAGGAGACGGGCTCCGGGCTTGGAAGCAGCCAAGGTCCTCGGAGGGGTAGGGGTGCCTGTAGGGGCTGTCAGAAGGACATGGACAGGAGGGCCCTCTGGGGCTGGGCCCCCGTGGCATCTTGGGGAGGCTGTGCTGGGGGACATGGATGGTGGGTAGCTCAGAGGTCTGGCCAAAGTGGGTGGGGGTCCTGGTGGTGCAGCGGGTGTGGGGTAGTGACACACAGGGGGACCCCAAGGCACCCCCAGATTGCAGTCTTGGGGCATTAGAGCCCGGTTGTGGTGCCGCGCCCTGACCCGTGTCTGCCTGTGCCCAGGTGAGCCTCAACAAGGCGGGGGAGTACTGGTGGAGTGCCGTCCTGGAGGGCGAGGAGCCCATCGACATCGACCAGATCAACAAGGAGCGCTCCATGGCCACTGTGGACGAGGAGGAGCACGCCGTCCTGGACAGGCTCACCTTCGACTACCACCAGAAGCTGCAGGGCAAGCCGCAGAGCCATGAGCTGGTACGGGCGGGCATGGGGGGCTGGACAGGGTGGGGCGGGGCGGGGCAGGGGTGCGGGTGGGAGCCTCACTGCAGGGCCAACTCCCGGCTGGGGCCTGACTCGGGCAGCCCGGCCTGCTCACCTGGTCACAGCTGGAGAGGCACCCTATGCACACAACCCCAGCTGCACGGCGAGGGTTTTTAGCTCACGGGCCTGCTGCAGGGTCAGCACAGGTCCGACCAGGAGGGCCCGTGGGCAGGGAGCCCTTCCGAGTCACTTTCGATCATCAGAGGCCCTGGAAGTCCGTGTGGCCAGAGGCTGTGGTGGCAGGAGGAGGCCGGTGACGGGAGGAGAGGGTCTCGCCTGAGCAGTGCAGAGAGGGGTTAGGCGTCCCCTGCGTCTGTGGGGACACGCTCCCGGACCCCCAGGGGACACCGACAGCACGGACAGCACTGAGCCCTGTACATACCATGCTGCTCCCACACGCTCACGCCTTCTCACTACGGGAAGCCCCTTAGCGCTTCGCGTGGCCGGCTCTGACTCGCCAGCATCACTGCTCTTGCGCTTTGGGGCCATTATGCAGTAGGACAAGGGTGACTAGAGCACACGCACCGTGACAGTTGATCTGATCTCGGAGACGGCTGCCAAGTGACTGCCGGGCGGGGAGCGTGCAGGAGACGCTGGAGGCGGGGACGGTTCAGGTCCCGGGCCGGACGGGGGACAGCTCGAGGCTTCATCGCACTGCTGAGAATGGCGCACAGTTTAAAGCTTACGGACCGTTGCTTTCTGGACTTTTCCGTGTAACGTTTTCGGACTGCGGTTGACCACAAGTAACAAACCACAGAGGCAGAGTCTCAGATGAGTGTAGATGGCTCCATTCTGCCTTCTGTTTTAATAAGTGGGCTCAGGGAAGAAAGAGTCTTTTTCTCAGGTTGATTTTAGCCCCCAGGGTTTCACACGAGCCACAGTGGGGGGGTTGCTGCACACTGTGATTTTGTTCCTCGTGTGGCAAGCACTGGACCCCTCCCCCATGCTGGTCAGCTCTCTGGAGGTCCTATGGGTCCCCTGCAGCCTGACTGTTCTGTGAGTGCCCGAGGCCCACCGCCTGCGGGCCTGGCCTCCCTGTCCTCAGTGCACGCAGGTTGGGTCTCACTGACCTGGGGTCTTCTCAGAATGAGCTCTGGGCCCCAGCAGCTCAGCCGGGGCTTGAACCCTGAGCTGGCTCTGGCCTCGGTCTGAATCTTCTCTCGGCTCAGTTCCTGGTCCCACCAGGGCTGGGGGCTCGGACTCAAGTCAGCCATTGGCAAGGGTCACAGGCCTCACGTGTAGGCTGCATGCGTTTGCCCATGGCCACCAGAGGAAGAGCAGCCTGAACGCTGGCCCGATGGGAAGGGGCCCTGTGCAGCCATTGGAGGTGCTGGTGTCCCCTTCCGGAAGTGGGTGGGCACAGTGCCCTGAGGCCCACACCGGGAGCAGGAGGGTCCTGATCCAGACGGTGTGGTTCCCGTGGAAGGCGTCCTGGAGGACTCGCCACACACGTGCCAGCAACATGCTGGCCTGGCTGAGCCCAGCGGCCCGTGGACACCAGCGGACACTCAAGCCCAGGGCTGGCAGTGCAGGTGGCAGCACCCGGGGTCACCCTTACCTGGCCGACCTGTTCCTCGCCATCCAGTGGTCCCTCGCTGGAGATGGATGGCTTGGGGCTGCTGTGACTGGACGAGTGTGCTCGCAGCCTGGCGCTGCGGCAGCACCGCTGCCCGGCCTCATGGGCTTCTTGGGACCGCCCTCCCTGCGGGCCGGGCCGTGAGGGCAGCTTTGGGCCTCAGAGGGAATCGCGGCGGGGGAGGATCCACAGGCGTGGTGACACTCGGTGGTGCTGAGGCGGCACAGCCGCGGATGGCTCAACTGACATCCTGCTCCCTGGAGGAAAGCGGGTCCCCAGGGGAAGGAAATTGGGGCCACACGTCCACCCCAGATGGGGGCTGTGGTGGCAATGGCACTGCGTTGTGTCCTGAGGGGCAGGACCCGCCAAGGGCACGGGTGAGGCCTGCCCTTAGAGTGTGAGTGCCGAGGCCAGCGCCACCCCGGGACGCTGCCTGCCGGAGCTGCAGCTGTGAGCCCCAGCGAGTGTGCTCAGGTGGGGTGCAGCGTGGCGGGAGGCCCAGGACGAGGGAGGTAGGTGGAGGCCTGGCCCACGCCCCTTCTGCCCGACGCCTGCCCCTGCTGGCGCAGTGGACGGCCACGGGCGTTGTCTGTGCCACGTGAGCTGTGGTGCTGCCTGGTCCCTGTGTGGCACTGCCTTTCAAACACCGCGAACTTGCCCTGCGCTCAGTGGGTGGGCCCTAGCCCTGCTCCGTCATTCTTTTTTTTTTTTTTTTTTTAAAGATTTTATTGGAGAATTGGGGAAGGGGAACAGACAAGTTGTTGTCCTTCAATCTTGGTTGTGGAGGGCGCAGCTAGCTCAGCTCCAAGTCAGCAGCTCAAGGCCACTCAGCTCAAGAGGCCATGTTCAATCTTAGTTGCGGGTGGGCATAGCCCACCATCCCATGAGGGAGTCGAACCGGCAGTCTTGTTGTTAGGAGCACGTGCTCTCACCAGCTGAACCATCCTGCCACCTTTTGGCAGCTCAGCAGCAGCTCAGCTTGGGAGCAGCTCACTGGCCCATGTGGGAATCAAACTGGTGACCCTGTTGCTCAGAGCTAACTCTCTCAACCAACTGAGCCACTCAGCCAGCCCCTGCTCTGTCATTCTTATTTCTTGGGGTCACAAGGAGCGGGGGTGGCTCCAGCTGGGTGTTCACGGAGCCTATGGCTCGGGGCGCAGTGTCCTGCAGTCGCCTGGTGCAGACCATACTGCCCAGCCTGCTGCTGCCCCTGGGCACTGGACCTCCCAGACAGGCCACTGTGGGTCTCCTGAGGCCACCCTCCGAGTCATGGCCCAGGTAACCCTAGGTTATCGATGGTACAGGCCTCGATGCCACCAGCCTCCTCCCCGGGCCATTGAAGTTTGGGCAGAAACCCTTGGTGAGGAGGGATAGCAGCTCCGCCATGAAGATGGCCTGAGCTTTGCTGGTGACAAGATGGAGGTGGGATCCGCATGTGGGGAGCACGGTGTCACAGAGGGTCTGCAGTCACCCGAGGCGGGTCCTCGGAAAGGGGAGCGGAGTCCTGCCTGGACTGGGCCTAACGCCTGTGTTTTCTGTTGTAGAAAGTCCATGAGATGCTGAAGAAGGGGTGGGACGCTGAAGGCTCTCCCTTCCGAGGCCAGCGGTTCGACCCGGCCATGTTCAACATCTCCCCAGGGGCCGTGCAGTTCTAGTGACGAGGAGAGGACGCCCTCGCTGTGCCCCTCCTGCTGGGACTCGCTGGCGGTGGCCTCGCCTTCCCTTCTTTCTAGGGCGAGCGGCCTCCCCTGCCCGGCGTCTGCAGACTGTCCAGAGCAGGGCAGGCCGTGTGGGGTGCCCAGGACGTGCGTCCCAGCAGGCACAGCTGGGGCCCGCCGCCCGCCCTTCCTGTGTGTGCGCTGCTTTGCTGTTCTTGTGCTGGGCAGTGGGGGTGGGGGTGCAGGGCGGGGTGACGCCTGGCGGGGTGGCGCTGTTGGCCTGACCTTGCTGCACGGTCACTGCAGTCTTGCTCGTGTGTAATGTGCAGTGTCATGGGACAGCTGAAACCGAGGTCCTTGCCGGTTGCGGATGTTGTGAGAAAGTCTTGTGGCCACAGGCACAGCAGGGCCTCCGACCTGCCCTGCCTTCCACCCCCAGCGCTTTCCTCTTGTGAGACCTGGTTGTTGTCAGAGCGAGCTGGGCCGGCTGCCCTCAGGAGACCACCGTGTGCCAGCAGCCCTGGTGCGTTTTTGGCTGACCCCCAGCCACTCCATGGAGCTTCCGGCCCTGCTCCCAACTGGGGCCTGCGACCTGGGCACCGATCGCCGCACGCTGCAGCCAGCCTGGTGGGCTCTGCCCGCCGGGCTGCAGGTCCAGGAACCTGTCTGGCGGATGGTCCTTCTGGAGGCTTCCACCTCCAGCTGCATGGGTGGGCTGGCTCATCGTCACATAGGCAGGCTGCTCGCCAGGTGGCTTTCCTGTGTCCCTGGAAAACTTTTGGTTGCTGTGATGTCATCCCAGGAGCACGGGCACCAGGTGGCTGGTGAGCAGCACATCGCCGAGGGGGCATGAGCCCCATCTGCAGTCAGTCGTCACTGAGCTGGCCCTGGACCTTACGCGACCCCTGTCATGGCCCCAGGCCTCACGTGCATCTGAGTCTCCTTGTCCCTCACCTTTGGGGGTCTCCCAGAGTGACGAGGTGGGGTGTGGCACCTGACCTCAGCGATTTGGGAAACTTCGAGAGCCGTGGACTCTGTAGTCAGCCGTCTTGCCCGATTTTATTTTCAGTGTCGCGTCTCTCCCCTCTCCGCCGGCTGTGACAGGCGCAAAGGCCTCTGGGAATAGCGGGGGGCGCTGGTCCCGCGGCCGATGGTGCCCTGGGGTCTCTCATGCACCTCTGCCGGTTGCTGCGGCTGCTCCTGCCCTGTTTTCTCTCTGCAGACGCGGCAGCAACAGATCGGCCCCTGAGCTCTGCCTGAGGACGGTGGGCGCCCACCTGCGAAGCCGCCTGTCAGCGTGTGGGTTTGCAATAAATCTGTATTTAAGCGCTTCTGCGTCTGTGGCTTGTGCTGCCCGGTCGGCAGCTCTCCATGTGGTCATTCCCGAGATCCTAACTCCGTCCCGAGCCCCGCCTACGCCTGCCGGTGGAGCGCACAGCTCCCAGACACACAGGGCTCGGTCCATCCCCAGCAGGCGGCCGCAGGGAAGGAGGGCGTGCTGGCTACTCCTGCAGACCTTCCCGGGCCGGCCAAGCTCGGGGTCCTCATCCGCCAACTCCCCGCCCCTACCCTGGACCCTCCCTTGACACAGCCCTGCAGACCCTGACAAACAGCCCAGGGAGGACTGCTCCGGGCCTGCTCCCTTCCCACGTCTGGGCAGGAGGGTGACCTGGCCACAGGCAGACGGAAGCTCACACCTTTAGAAGGGCTACTGGGTAAAGTACAGGTACCAGAACTCACCGCCTTGGCTGCGTCCCAGTGACATGCGGTACAGTCCCACTGACGTGCAGCCGTCCCCCCCAGCCCCACACCGTTTTCTTCCTCCCACGTGGAACTCCATGCCCGTCAGGTGGTTCCTCATCCTCTGCTGGCGCTGAAAACGAGCACTTACAGAAGTCGCGCTCCCTGGGCAGCCTTGAGAGCGTGGAGACAGATGGTGCTGGGCATGTGGTCACTCTGTGCCGCGTACCCCCGGCCAACGGCGGTCAGCCAGGACTGGCCAGCCGGGGCTGGAGGCAGAGTCCTGAGGGACAGCACGCCCCAGTGTGGAGAAGGGCCAGGCGTCCTGGGAGCGGGGACAGGCCAGGTGGGGTCCACGGGCCGGGAGGTGGTGCGTGGGTGCAGGGCCGGGCCCTTGTCACTGGGCGGAGAGGGGCTCTAGGGCATTGGCCGTGCCCCGCGCGGGGGCGGCGGAGGCGGCAGGAGGCGTGTCGGCAGGGAGGTCCAGAGCTCAGCTTTGGGGGCCTCCTGGTCTTAAGCCTCCCGGGAGGACGGGGGACACCAGGGTGAAGGAGCTGGGGGGGTGGCGCCCTGAATAATGCTTCCCAGAACCCGTGACTCACCTTCCATGGTAAAGGGCACCGGGCGTGGTAAAGACGGGATTCAGCGGAGCCTGAGATGAGCCGGTCCTGGGTTATCCGGGGGCCCTGTGTCACCGCGCCCCTTAACGGGGGCATGAGGGTCAGAGTCACACAAGGAGAGGTGACTGAACCAGAGGTTGGGGCCCCACACTCTGAAGATGGAGGTGGGGGATGTGGGCACCTCTGGACGCTGGAAAAGGCCGGAAGCGGGCCTGCCCCTGTATTTCGGACCTCGGCCTGCGGTCTAGGAGAGCAGATGGCTGGTTTAAGTCACTGTCTGTGGCAATTGGTCGCAGCAGCCCCAGAAATTGCCTCGGGAGCACGGGTGGTGGAGGGGTTGCCTGATGGTGGTTACGTATGCCCAGCAGCAAAACGGCGTGGCGGTGCGGTCATCGTACTTGTTGCTGGCACACCAGCTGACCCAGTCCTGACCACCCTGCACCCCCCTCCCTCCAGGGGCCTCCAGGAGCGCCGAGCTCGGGAACCCCACATTTGAGCTTCCATCAGTGGGGCTCGGGCAGGAGAGATGTGCCACGTGCCGGAGAGATGTGCCACGTGCCGTTGGGTTCTGGAGGTTTGGCGGGTCAAGGGCGACTGGGCGGAGCCTTCTCGAGGGGCTACAGTGACACGGGGCTCCAGCCACTCGGCCTCCCCGCCCACTGGCTGACCCTTGGGTGCTGTGCCTGTGGGGGAGCCTGGAGGGCGCAGAGCTTGGAGCCGGTTTGAGAAGCCCCACAGAGAGCCTGGGCTGCCTTCCCTGTGGACCAGCCATCAGACCAGTCTCTGGCCTTGACCTGTAACTTGTTTTGAAATAAGTACAGTCAGGAAAGCTGTGAGGAACGCCCTGTGCCCCCACATGCAGCTTACCCCAGTAGCCGCAGGACGTCAAAATGGGGGAATGGATGTGGGTCCAGTCCACTGACAGCCCCCTGGTGCGTGTGCGTGCCTGTGTGTGTGCATGTAGCTCCGTGTACCTGTTGTGTCGCCATGGGCTCCCGGGACCCCTGCCCCTGACCACCTGGGAAGCACCAGTCTTCTCTGGTGTGCAAATAGACCGTGTGGTGCGTGGCCTTGCACACCGGCGTTTTCACTCGGCACCCCACTGCTGAGTGGGGGCGCCCAGCAGTTCTCTCCTGGCTGCCGGATGGGTGGACTGCAGTCCGTTTAACTGTCCACCATCGAGGTACACCTGGGCAGTATCCCACATTTTGCCTGTCTCCAGTAGAGCCCTGTGAGCACTCGTGCCATGTTTTGTGTGAGCGTTTTGTGTGTCTTCGTTTCTTTGGGGTGATACCCAAAAAATGCACTCACTGGCTCGCCCGTGTAAGTGCGCATTTAACTGTAAGAAACGGTCAGACTGCTCTCAGGGTGGCTGCACCGTGTCCCCGTCCCACCAGCAGCAGAGGAGATGTTGGCCCTCCCGTGTCCCCTCTGCACCTGGTGCTGGGATAGGATGAGGGCCCCCAGGTGTCTCGCCTGCTCCTCAGAACTTGTCTGCAGGGCCTCGTGCGGCCGCAGGTTACAGGTGGGAGGCAGGAGTTAGGCAATCCCAAGGTAGGATTATTCCGTACGAGCCCGGCCAGTGTAATCACAGGGCCCTTCAGATGCGGAGTGGGGGTGGGGGCCTAGTGTCTGAGTGGTGCTCTGAGGGAGCCGGACCGGCCGTCGCTGCCTGTGAAGTTGGACGGTGGCCACCAGTCACCAGAAGGTGGAAAAGGCCAGGAACGGGGTCCTCCCCAGAGTGTCCGACTGATTCCAGCCCTGCAGGAGCCATCTCGGGCTGCTGACCTCTGGCTAGACCTCTGGCTAGGACAGAACTGTGTTTTAAGCTGCAAAATGTGTGTAAAGATGTCACAGCAGTAGGAAATGAATACAGGTGTGTCACTATTTGAGCTTGTGCCATTCTGATGTGTGTGCCGGTATCGCAGCTGGTTTACCCTGCGTTTCCCCCACGGCCGACTGGTTAGCCTTCTCACGTGCCATCCTTATATAATCTTCTGGTGAGATGCCTCTCAAGACTTTGACCCATTTCCTAATTGCACTGATTGTGTTAATGTCAAGTTTAAACTGTTTTTACATATTCTAGACAAAAGTTCTTCATTGGATATGTGATTTGCAAATGTTTTCTCCCAGTCTTTAATTAATCTTTTCATCCTTTAACATAGTCTTTCTCAGAGCAAAAGTGTTTAATGTCAGTGAGGTCCAATTTATTATTTTCTTCTATGATTATGCTTCAGTGTGAAGTCTAAAATATCTTTGCCTAGTTCTAGGCCTCAAAGATTGTCTCCCAATTTTTTTTTTCTAGAAGTTTTATCGTTTATGTTTTACATTTGAGCCCAGAATTCACTGAGTTAATTTTTGTATAAGGTTTTAGGTTCAGGGTTTTAGGTGTGGTTTTTTTTGTATTTTTTTGCATGTGGATGTCCAGTTGCTCCAGCACCACTTAGTAAAAAGGCTCCTGGGCCGGCCGAGTGGCGCATTGGTTAAGAGCTGGCTTGTGACTCCAGCAGCCCCGGTTCAGATCCCACATATGAAGGCCAGTGACAGCTAACAACAGTTCCATCTGGAGCTGGGCTGTGTGAGCCCCGGCGACGGTGTAGGCTGCAGCCCCTGCTGCAGTGGGCTGCCACAGGCTACAGTGAGTGGCCGGCAGCCAGCGTGAGGGGCCGGCAGCCAGTGCGAGCTGCCAAGAGCCGCAGTGAGCGACCATCCAGAGGCCGGCGACCGATCTGCCTCATCTGGGAAGAGCGCAATGACGATACCAACATGGGCCAGTGAAGCAACATCCTCAGCAACTAGACTGAAGAACAAAAAAGACAGCAACTTGTCTGTTCCCCTCCCCTAATCCCCCAATCAAATCTTTAAAAAAAAAAAAAGTCTCCTTTGTCAAAGATTGATTGGACATATTTGTGCGCATCTGTTTCTGGGCTCTCAGTTCAGGTGCTGCGTCTCTCTACCCCTCCACCAGGACCAACTGTCTGATTACCGTGGCTTTGTGGTCAGCCTTGTTGTCAACGTTACTCTTCTTAATTGTTTTGGTTATTCCTTTTTCATATAAATTTTAGAATAAGCCTGTCTATATCTACAAAAAAAAAAAATCTTGTTAGATTTTGGTAAGAATGACATATACCTGTAGATCAATTTAGGAAGAATTGACATCCTTGCTTTGTTGAGTCTCCCAGTCAATGAATTTGGTTATGTCTCTCCAAATATGTAGCGCTCTTTCATCAGCATTTTGTAATTTTCCTCATAGATTCTGTACATGTGTTGTTAGATTTGTACCTATTGTATTTTGTGTTCTTTGGGTCAATTGTAAATGCTGTCACATCTTTTATTTTGATGTCCCTTTGTTCATTGTCAGCATATGGAAATGACTTTAGTTGATCTTGTATCCTGTGACCTCACTAAACTCATTTATTCTAGGAGGTTTTTGCTTTTGTTTTTTTGTTTTTTTGTTTGTTTTGTCTTATTTTGTTATGTTTCATAGATTCCTTGGGATTTTATTTTTATGTGGTCAGTCATGTTGTCTGCAAATAAAGATACTGTTGTTTCTTTCTTTCCAGTATGGATGCCTTTTATTTATTTTTATTTCCTTATTGCAATGGGTAGAACTTCCAGTACTATGCTGAGTAAGAAGGGTGAGACCAAACTTCCTTCACTTGTTCCAGAACTTAGAGAGAAAATGTCCAGTTTTCACCATGAAGTGTGATGGTAGCTTTAGATTTTTGGTAGATGCTCTTTTTTTTAAAGATTTTATTGGGGAATTGGGGGAGGGGAACAGCGTTGGGGAATCGGGGAAGGGGAACAGACAAGTTGCTGTCCTTTGTTCTTCAGTCTAGTTGCGGAGGACGTTGCTTCACTGGCCCATGTTGGTATTATCATTGCGCTCTTCCCGGGTGAGGCAGATCGCTCGCCGGCCTCTGGACGGCTGCTCACGCTGGCTGCGGGACACTCACTGTAGCTCATGGCAGCCCACTGCAGCAGGGGCTGCAGCCCACACCATCAGCAGCCCAGCTCCAGGTGGAGCTGTTGTGCACCGTCTTTGCTGTAGAGGGCAGTGTCACTGGCCTTCATATGTGGGATCTGAACCCGGGCCCTGCTGCTCAGAGCTGGTGTCCCAAGCCAGCTCTTAACCAACGTGCCACTTGGTTGGCCTGGTAGATGCTCTTTTTGAGTTGGGGCAAATTTACCTCTATTCCTACCTAGTGTGGTGATAGTTTTATAATGAATGGGTTTAGAATTTTGTCAGATGCTTTTTCTGCATAAATTTATGTGATAATATGGTTTTTCCTTTTTAGCCTGCTGATATATTATGTTACAATGATTGATTTTCAAGTATTGAACCAGCCTTGCGTTCCTGGAATAAATCCCATTGGATCTGCACACTACTGGATTCAATTTGCTAATATTTTTTTGAGGATTTTTGTCAAAGTTCATGAGGGAATGATCTGTGGTTTCCATGTGCCCATGTGCGTGGGTGCACGTGCGCTCTTTTTCTGGTTTGATATCGGGGATCCTGGCCTCGTAAATGGAGTTAGGAAGTGTTTTTTTCCTCTCATAGTTTATGGAAGAGATTATGTAAAACTGGTGCTAATTCTTAAGTTATCTGGACTTAGAGATTTCTTTTTCTGCCATTTTTAAGTGAAAATTCCAATTACTTTAATGGTTATATGACTATTCAGATGATCTAGTTCATCTTTCCTGAGTTTTGGTCATTTGTACTGTGAGAAATCGGACCAATTCTAAATTGTCAAATTTATGAGTGTAAAAGTATTCATAGCATCCTCTCATTATCCTTTCAATGGACACAGGATCTGTTACAATACTCCTTGTTTCATTCCTGACATTGGTGATTTGTGTCTTCTCTCTTGTCATCTTTGTCAATCTTGGTAGAGTTTTATCAATTTTATTGATTGTTCTTTTTGAAAGCCAGCTTTTTGTTTTATTAATTGTCTCTATAGTTTCCATGTTCTCTTTTATCTCGTTGATTTCTACCCTTCTGTATTTCCTTCCTTCTACTTCCTTTGAGTGTATTTTGCTCTTTTTCTAGTTTCTTGAGTAGATACTTCGATCATTGATTCGCAGTCTTCCTTCTTTTCTAATCTAAGTGTATTACTATAAATTTCCCTCTCATGCACTGCTTTAGGTGCTTGATTATTTATTTTTTTCATTCAGTTCTATGTATCTTATAATTCCCTTTGAGACTCCTTCTTTCAGAAGTGTGTTGTTAAATTTTCAAGCAGGATTTTCCTGTTGGCTTTTCTCGTTGATTTCTACTTGAATTCCATTATAGTCAGAAGGTGTACTCTTCGGTTTTAGTTATTTTAAATCTGTTAAGGTTTGCTTTATGACCCAAGATATGGTCTATCTTGGTGAATGGCAATGGCCACTTGAAAAGAATGTGTATTCTGCTGTTGGGTAGAGAGAGTTGTAGAAATAGTAATTCAATCCCGTCACCTGATGGTGTTGTTCAGTTCTTCTATATCCTTGTCCATTCTCAATTTAGTAGTTTTATCAATTGCTGAGATTGGGGTTCTTGAAGTTCTCAACTTTAATTGTGTATTTGTTTATTTCTCCTTCAGCTCCACCATTTTTCCTTCATGCATTTTGAAGTGCTGTTGTTTGGTACATACATTTAGGGTTGCTATACCTGTTTGGTAGATTGATCTCTTTTTTTTTTTTTTTTTTTTTTTTGAGGGCAGTGTCACTGGCCCTCATATGTGGGATCTGAACCCGGGCCGCTGGCTTCCCAAGGCAGCTCTTAACCACCGTGCCATTCAGCCTGCCCTAGATTGATCTTTTTTTCACTATGTAATGTCCCTATGTGTTTAGTAATTTTCTTTGCTCTGAAGTCTACTTTATCTCAGCTTAATATAGCCACTCCTACTATATTAAGTAATAAAATTATTTTTTATTAATGTTTACATAATACATCTTTCCCCATCCTTTTACTTTCAGTCTACTTTGATGTGAGTTCCTTGTAGACAGCATATAATTGGGTTATGTTTTTTTATCTGTTCTGCCACCTGTCTTTTAATTGGTGTATTTAGACCATGTACATTTAAAGTAATTATTGATACATTAGGCCTTAGTCTCAATTTTATTATTTGCTTTCTGTTTGTTCCTTCTATTTCTCATTCTTCTATTTGTTTTTCCTTGCCTTTCTGTGGGTTTCTTGAATGTTTTTTACAACTCCACTTTGATTTTTTTTTTTTAAGATTTTTATTGGGGAATTGGGGGAGGGGAACAGCGTTGGGAAACTGGGGAAGGGGACCAGACAAGTTGTTCTCTTTTTGTTCTTCAGTCTAGTTGTGGAGGACGTCACTTCACTGGCCCATGTTGGTATTGTCATTGCACTCTTCCCAGGTGAGTCACCTCACTGGCCTCTGGACAGCCACTCACAGCAGCTCACGCCAGCTGCCGGCCACTCACGCTGGCTGCCAGCCACTCACAGTAGCTCATGGAGGCAGCCCACTGCAGCAGGGGCTGCAGCCTACACTGTTGCTGGTGACTCATGGCAGCCCAGCTCCAGGTGGAGCTGTTGTTCACCATCTTAGCTGTAGAGGGAGCAGTGTCACTGGCCCTCATGTGGGATCCGAACCAGGGCCTCTGGCGTCCCAAGCCAACTCTTAATCAATGTGTCACTCGGCCGGCCCTGATATTATTATTTCTTTTTAGGATATCATCTTAAGTAGTTTTTGCTGGATGCTCTGCATATTTCCATATACATGTGTAACTCATCACAGTCTCCCAGTGTTGACATCTTCTCACTTTGCGTGAGTGTGGACACCTTGCTCCCGTTAATGCCCCTTTATGCTCCCAGGTCGTAAAGTATAATTGTTGTTAATATTTCTTCTACTTTGAGGAACGTCAGGTGGTGTTGCAGTTTTTACTGAATGAAGGAATTACTGAAGTGAAGTAGTCTGTCATGCTCACCTTTGTTTGTACCTTTTCCATTGTTCTTTCCTGGATGAAGCCTCCAGCCTTCTCCTGTTATCATTTTCTTTCTGTTTGGAGAGTTTTCTTTATCCATTCTTTAAAGATAGGCAAGATAGCAGCAAATTCTCTTCATTTTTCTTCATTTGGGAATAACTTTATTTCCCCTGCATTCCTAAAGGATTGTTTCACTGGATATAGAGTTTGCAATTGACAACTCTTTTCTTTCAGCGCCTGAAAAATATTGTGCCACTTACTTCCAACTGCCATGGTTTCAGGTGAGAAACCTGCCGTCATTTGAATGATGTTTCTTTATAGAAATGTGTCATTTCTCTCTGGCTATCTTCAAAATTTTTTTCTTGTTTGTCATCAGTTTTCAGACATTTAATTGTGATGTGTCTTGGGCCGGCCGAGTGGCGTGGTGGTTAAGTGCTGGCTTGGGAAGCCAGCAGCCCTGGTTCAGGTCCCACATATGAGGGCCTGTGACACTGCCCTCAAAACAAAACAAAACAAAACAAAAAGATAATTGTGATGTGTCTTGGTGTGGATCTCTTTAGGTTTTTACTATTTGGAGTTTGCTCTGCTTCTTGAATCTATAGATTTATGTCTTTTGTAAAATTGGGATGTTTTCAGATGTTATTTCTTTAATTAATTTTCCAGGCCCACATTCTTTCTCCCTGCCTCTGGGACTCCAATGGTCTGAATGTTGGATCTTATATATGTTCCATGGATCTCTGATACCCTGTTTGTTTTATTTTTCAGTCTATTTTCTCTTACTCAGAATGAGTAAATTCTATTGATCTGTCTTTAACTTTACTGACTGTCCCTCTTTCATCTCCACTCTACTACTGAGTTCATCTGGCAAGGTTTTTAATCTGGTTTGTATAGTTTTCAGTTCTATAATGTTTACTTTATAGAAAACATCTTCTTATAAACAAAGAAACATAAAAGTTTTTTGCTGAGGTTTTCTATTTCTTCATTTGTTTCAAGAGGTTTTGTAGTTGCTTATTAAAGCATGTTTATGATGACTGCTTTAAGATCCTTGTCAGGTAATTCCAACATCTGATTTATCTTGGCATCGGCACCAGTTCATTATCTTTTCTCATTCAAGTTGTGGTTTTCCTGGTTCTTTGTATGAAACAGGAGTTTTGATTGTATCCTGGATGTTTTGGTTGGTAGGTTAGGAGAGTCATAATCCTATTTATTTTAGCCAGCAGTCACCCTTCTTAGCTTCGACATGTAAGTTCTGGCCTGCTCTTGTGGGTTGCAGCACCAGTGTTTAGTTTTCGGTGTCCTCGCATGGTGGCATGGCCTGCACGGGCAGGCGTGCTTCTGCTGGGCCTGGGCTCCACGTGATGCTGGTGGAGGCAGGGAGGCACAGGCTGAGCACCAGCCCTATCTTCTGTGGGGCCTCCCCGCCCCCGTCCTTTGGCCCAAGGGCAGCTGTTCCTGTTGTCTGTCTCTCTGTTTGTCGATGCCGCCGATACTGGTGGCAATGTGGGCTGCAGGCCTCTGCATAGCCCGGGGTCTGTGCAGATAAAAAGAGTCCGGGGACTCACGGCCTGTCTTCCTCCCTTCCAGCTTTCAGGGTCCCTTTAGGGAGGCTGTTGGATTTTGCCCAGGGAGGGGGAATGGGAGAAGTGAGCCTACCCTGTTCCAGAACTGGGAGGTTTTGCCATCACAATGTTTCCTCTGTAGAACCAGGAGGCACGATGGCTCCTCGATGACAGCTTAGCAGATGGCAGCCCACACAAACGGCTCTGGGGCTTCAGGCTGCCGGACACTCTGATCGCTGTGTCCAGAGCTTCTCGCAGCTATCCAAAGCCTGCTGCACGCCCACCCACACAGACTAGGGACCCTTGGCTTTTGTCTCATGGGGCACAGAATGCTGCGCGCTGCAGCATAGCACAAAGTGCAAAGGCTCTGAGGTGTGAAGGCAGGGCGAGGAAAAGGAAAGAGGCCGTGAGGGCAGCACAGACTGTCGGAGGCTGGCATTCCTGTCCGCAGGGGCCCTCCCCACTCCCAAGGCTCAGAGACCCTGCAAGGGAGAAGGGACGGAGGAACGCTGGCGGGGCGGGGTCCCCGGGGTGTGCAGGAGGAGGCCACTTTTCTCAGCCTTCCAGCCCTGGGGCTAAAAATACCAGTTTGCAAAATCAGCTGCTAATCTTGTTGCTACATACACTTCAACCCAGAACTGCCATTTTGTGCTAAGTTTGGCTGAGCAGCCTTTCCGGGGAACCTGTCTCAGCCTCAGGCCCGGGTCCGAGAGAACACTCAGGGAGATGGGCTTCCTGCCCATCGCATTACGAGCACACAGCCTGATTATCCTCCTCTTGCCAGCCAGAACGGGACCCGTGTCACCGGAGCTGTGTGTCCAGGCTCCATGGGGGACCTGAACCGTGTGCTGTCTGTCAGTCAGTCCTCACCCAGTGCTGGCTGCCTTCTCCTTCCGGCCCGTTTCCAACATCCTCTGCCCAGGATGACCACCAAGGTGGCCTCTCCAGGGCCCCTGCTTGTGGCAGGCGGATGCTGGCACCCCTGCCTATCCCCCGCCCCTCCAAGTGCGGGAAGGCTGTAGGTTTTCTGTGGCCCTCTGTGTCCAGGGTCCACTCTGCACAGACAGCGTCCCATCTTCTTACAAAGAGGCCTCATGCAACCAGCCAGTGCAAATCTGGGCCCCAGAGACGTCGCTCTTGAGCACACATGCTCACACCCCATTGGGGCCCAGGGTGGGCTGGGCAGCAGGAGGACACCCAAACACATTGCCAGGTTTGTCCTCCTGCTGCCCAGGGGACACGCCGAGTCCCAGCCCCTCCCTCCACATGGGGCAGAGCTGGGCCTCGGTCTTACCCAGGGACCATTGGGGCCCATGCTCCTGCCTCCCTTGAGGGTCCATGTATCCCCAGGAATAGAGGTGGGTCGGAGCTCCCGTCTGGCCTGTTTCACCCTTGTGACTGATGTGCCAGGATTAAGGAGCTAACAGCAGTGTTTGGGCGTGGGGCCAAAGTGAGAGAGAAGATGACGGCAGCAGACCGTTCATTACCCAAAGTGTGACACTGCAGGAGAGGGAATCTGGGGCTCTGCTTGATTTAGAGCACACCCTGGGGCGGCCACGGCAGCAGTGTGTCTGCTCCCCGGAAGCAGGAGGTGGGGCTGCCAGGCCTGTCCCCCTCCCACAGGCCTCCAGCTGTTCTTTTTGTTGGTTTTCATAACAGCTTTATTGAGGTCTAATTCACAAAGCATAAAATTCACCCTTTTAAAGTGTACAATTCAGTGATTTTTAAGTGTATTCACAGCATTATGCAACCATCACCATTAAGTTTAGAATATTTTCATCACCCCAAAAAGAAGCCTCGTTCCCATTAGCATCATCCCCCAACCCAACCCCCCACATCCCAGGCCCCATCGACCACAAGTCTAATTCCTGTCTCTGTGAATGTGCCTGTTTCATAGGATGAAGTTGGACCCCTTCCTCACAGCATATACAAAAATTACAAGGAATCGACAACCGAAATAGAAGAGCTAAAATAGATTCTAAAATAGTAGAATAAAACATAAATCTTCATAACTTTGGATTAGATAATGGCTACTTAGATATGACACCAAAAGCATAAGCAACCAAAAGAAAATAAAGATAAACTGGGCTTTATTCAAATTAAAAATTTTGTGCATCAAAAGACATTATCAAGAAAGTGAAAATATGGGCTGGCCGAGTGGCGCGGTGGTTAAGCGCTGATTTGGGAAGCCAGCAGCCCCGGTTCGGGTCCCACATATGAGGGCCAGTGACACTGCCCTCAAAAAAAAAAAAAAAAGTGAAAATATGGGCCAGCCAAGTGGCGTGGTGGTTAAGCCCAGCCAAGTGGCACGGTGGTTAAGCGCTGGCTTGGGAAGCCAGCAGCCCCGGTTCAGGTCCCATATATGAGGGCCAGTGACACCGCCCTCAAAAAAAAGGAAAGTAAGTGTTGGTGAGGATGTGGAAAATTGGTATCTTTGTGTCTGGCTGGTGGGCATGTGACATGGTGCAGCTCTGCGGGAAACAGTCTGGCTGTTCTTAGAAAGTTAAACACAGAGCGGCCATGTGACCCAGCGATCCCACTCCTAGATAGAGACCCAAGTGATCCAGAAACAAATGCCAGACAGACACTTGCGTAGCTTGGTTCATAGCAGCCAAACGGCGGAAATGACTGAAATACCCACGACTACAGATCAGATAAAGTGTGGCCTACGCATGCAATGGAGTATCATTCAGCCATAAAGAGGGATGAATTTCTGACATATGCTACAACGCGGATGAACTTTGAAAACATTATGCTTGGGAAACAAGCCAGACGCAACAGGACAAATAGTGTGTGGTTCTATTTATCTGAAATACCTAGAATAGGAAAATTCAGAGACAGGAAATAGTTCAAAGATGACTAGGGGCTGGAGGGTGGGTGGATGGGGGTTATGGCTTCATGCTTACAGAATTTGGGGTGACAAAGTTTTGGAAATAGTAGTGATGGTTACACAAGATTGTGAATGTACTTACTGCCGCTGAATTGTACACTTAAAGATGGTTGAAATGGCAAATTTTATATATATTTTATCACAATAAAAATTTGAATTCTTTTCTATGTATTTTGGCTGCAGGGGATAGAAGGGTTGCTGGACATGTTAGCTGACCTCTCTAAGCCTCAGTTTCCACATCTGTAAAGTGGAAACAGACACATTACCTCTCTCACGGGATTGCTGTAAAAATCAAATAATAACACATTTAACTACTTAGCACAAAGTCTGGCACATATAAGGGAACCATAATCTGGAGCTGTGATCATTAGTTTTAGTATTTTTTTTTTTTTGAGGGCAGTGTCACTGGCCCTCATATGTGGGACCTGAACCGGGGCCGCTGGCTTCCCAAGACCTGCGCTTCACCACCGCGCCACTCGGCCGGCCCAGTTTTAATATTTTTACTCTGTCCAGACACATCCAATTTTATGCCATCTATAAAATGACCCTTCCTTGAGTTTCTACTTCCAGCTACGGTGGCCAGACCACTGAGAACAATGAGGAAACCCAAATGAGAAAAGAAGGGGTTTGAAGGCACCAGTAAGCTGCAGCCAACCAGGCAATGAGGAGCCGTGTTTCCCAAGAGAAGAGAACTGGAGGGAGGTCAGCTGGGACTCTGCACACCACTGACCCTCCAGGTCTTTACCGATTCTCAGTGGAGAGAGAGAGACTGGAACGCTGGCCACAGGGTGACTCCCGCAGATGCTGGAAGCACCAAATCCCATTTCCCCTGAGGCATCTGCGGCTATGTTAGGTGCACATGGTGAGAAAGGCAGTGGAAGGCCGAGCGGAGTTTTCAACAACCTCATGGTTATGAAGAAACAAATGGGAGTTGAGGATCCGAGGACGGGGTGGGGGTAGGGGCTGCACCCTAGGAATGGGCATGAACTAAAATAGGACGAGACGTAGGACTGCAATCCTGCCTCGTGATATTTGACCTTCGGTAGTCTGCCCACTCTCTAGCTGCCCCCAGGGGATAAGGTGAACTCTCTCTGGGCAAAGGTAATAGAACCCAGGGCCTCCCGATATGTTGGCATGGGCAATATCTGTTACGTAAAATTTCCTGGGGCTAAGAGTTCATTAAGGGAACTTACACACGAAGTGTCTCTTGGGTAGTGGCAAGACAACGTGGATGTCCTCTGCGCCTTCCACCTCCCCACCCCAACTCTGTTTTTTAGCTAAAAGCAGTTAGTCTACATGCCGGGACAGAATGCGTGTTTAAGGGGTCAGGGGCTGCCAGGGACTGAGAGGCTTTGGCACCTGAGCCAGTTAAGAGACAGATAATGTCAAGGGCGTCTCACTGCACATTTCCTGTGTACGTTCCCAGATTGCGGGGTGGGAGGCAGGAGTCAAGATGGCGCATTAGCTTCGAGGTGAGTCAGCTCTGTCTGCACACTGTCCAATACTCAATTTTAAGTTACTAGACATACCAAGAAAAAAACAGGAAAAATTCTCAGATAACACAGATATTGGAATTATCAGCTCAGACTTTAAAATAAGTGTTATTAATATTTTAAAGAAAATATAGAAGATGAAAAATTTCACTAGAGAAAAAATATATAAATTCTAGAGCTGAAAACACAATAATTGATATTTAGAATACAATTGATGGGTTTAAGATGGAACACAGAGAAGAGAGGATTAATGGAAGTAGGTTGATAGGATTAATAGAAGGTGGGACAGTAGAAATATCCAGGCTGACACACAAAGATGGAGAACACCCATCGGTAGATGACTGGCTTAAGAAACTGTGGTACATTTATACAATGGAGTATTACTCCGCTATAAAGAAGAATGAAATTGTACCATTTGCAACGATATGGATGGACCTAGAGACTATTATGTTGAGTGAAATAAGTCAGTCGGAGAAAGACAAATACCATATGATCTCACTTATATGTGGAATCTGCAAAGCTGAATGAATGAGCGAAGGAAACAGAAACAGTCCCATAGACATAGAGGAAAAACAGGGCTGCTAGTTGGGAGGGGGGTGGGGATGAGGGCGAAGGGGAAGGGATTAGACAGCATAAATAGGCAACTACAGTATTGTCACAGGGATATGAAAGACAGTTCGGGGAATATAATGTTAAAATTTTGTGAGGTGTCAGATGGTCACATGTTTTGTTAGGGAGACCACTTCATGGATGAAATAGAGGCTTGATCACTGCACTGTACACCTGAAATTGATGTTGTATAATATTGTATGCCAACTGTAATTGAATAGATAGATAGTCACTGGATGTGGATTATATGGTGGAAGGGAGTCAAAGGAATTGCAATAGATACTATGATATGGGGGGGAGGAGAGGGGAGGAGAATTGGGGGAGGGGGTTGTCCCTTTGAGGGGTAACAGTATAACTATTGCACTTTGTTGTACACCTGAAGCTAATTTAAAAATATATAAATAAATAAATTTTAAAAAAAAGATGGAAAACAGATGGAAAACACAGGAGAGTGGAAGACACACATGGAGTTCATTGAAAAGTTCTAAAATATGTACATCTGGAGTCCCAGAAAGAGGAAAGAAATGGAGCAGAAGATGTTAGACATAAAGATTGATAATTTTAAAAACAAATGAATGCTACCAGTCCACAGACTCAAGACACTCACTGAACCCCAGGCAGTATAAATACAAGATAATCTTAAAAGAAGCCAGACTGGGCCGGCCGAGTGGCGCGGTGGTTAAGCGCTGGCTTGGGAAGCCAGTGGACCCGGTACGGGTCCCACATATGAGGGCCAGTGACACTGCCCTCAAAAAAAAAAAAAAAGCCAGAGTAAAAAGGAGTGACGACAGAGTAATTTCAATGGAGTAACAATCAGACAAAGCAGACTTTTCAACACAAATGAATAATCAGAAGGCACTAATATAACATTTTTAAAGTTTTGGAGAAAATAACTGCCAATCTAGAATATTACAGAATTTGGCGTGTTGGTTGGGAACTCACTTGGGACACCAGTGGCCCTGGTTTGGATCCCACATGTGAGGGCTGGTGACGCTACCCTCAAAAAAAAAAAAAAAAAAAGAAAGTCTTCATTGGCAGAATACCTGCACTAAAACAAAACAAAACAAAAACTACAGGGAGTTCTTTCTTTCCCCAGATAGAAACATGGAAATAAAGAGTGATGGCTGGAAAGGGTGAATCTAAATGAATATTGACTCTCTAAGACAACAATAATGCCTTCTGTGGTTTAAAATATATGTAAAAATAAAACGCCTGACAATAATAAATAAATGGGAAGGATGAAAATTGGAAATAGGGTGTTTTTAAGGTCTGGGAATGGGTAAAAAGAAAAAAGAAATAGTAATTTATGGTAGAACTTAACAAGTAAAGGGTGCTTGTTGCCATCAAAGGTAACATTGAATAGTAGGGGCCGGCCAAGTGGAGTGTTGGTTAAGAGTTGGCTTGGGACACCAGCTCTGAGCAGCAGGGCCCCGGTTCGGATCCCACATGAAGGCCAGTGACGCTGTGCCCTCTACAGCTAAGATGGTGAACAACAGCTCGACCTGGAGCTGGGCTGCCGTGAGTCACCAGTGTCGGCGTGGAGTGCAGTGGGGTGGCAGTGGGCTGCCGTGAGCGGCTGTCCAATGGCCAGAGACCGATCTGCCTCACCCGGGAAGAGCAAAATGATCACAATTCCAACATGGGCCAGTGAAGCAACGTCCTCCACAACTAGACTGAAGAACAAAAGGACAGCAACTTGTCTGTTCCCGTTCCCTGATTCCCCAACACTGTTCCTCTTCCCCAATTTCCCAATAAAATCTTAAAAAAAAAAAATGTAAATAGTAAAATAGTAGAAGAATGCATAACTAACAGGCTAATGGATGAGGGGAATGGAATGATAACAAATACTTAATCCTCCCCCCCAAAAGGCAAGAAAGGAGAGGATTAAAAGAATATAAAGCAGATGGGATAAACAGGAAACAAAACTCACAAAGTAGGTATAAACTTACTACTTCAGGAAGTATCTGAAATGTAAATGGACTATATACTCCAAGTATCAGACTGAGAAGGACAATCCAAACAAAACAAAAAATTAAACTGTGTGTTGTTACAAGAGGCACATTTTACATATAAGGATACAGAGAAGCTGACAATAAAGGAATGGGAAAATATAAAGCAGGAGTGTCACAGGTCGCTAAGACCACTGTCAGGCTTGCTTCACTGGAAGGACTCAGCACCCAGAAGAGCGGCCATATTCACGGTCACGGAAGGAGACAGGCTAGGATCAGCAAAGGGAGATGGGACATTCCAGCTTCTGGGCGCCCCCCCCAGTGCAGCTGTACGGGACATGCTAATTCTCCCAACAGTAATGTGTGATGACACGTATGCAGCGCTGCCAACCTAGGAGCCGCCTGAGCCTGGGTGTCCAGTCGCACTGTCCGCACGGCTAACCTTAGCTGCTCAGGCTCCAGCTCCAGAGGTCAAACTGAAACCGCAGAGCCCAGGGCCTCGGACAGACCGCGGCAGGCGTTCACAATGAGCCACGTTAGCGTCGGCTGTCTGGTTGTATCCGCCAGCCGGTGCCGCCATGACAAATGCCACAGACTGGTGGCTTCCACAATAGACACTTACTTTCTCGCAGTTCCGGAGGCTGGAAGACCAGAATGTCAGCCGTTTGGCTTCTCCTGAGACCTCTCTCCAGGCTTGCAGATGGCTGCCTTGAGCTGTGTCCTCACATGGCCTTGTCTCTGTGTGTGAGCACCCCTGGTGTCTCTCCTGTGTGTCCCAATCTCCTTAGGACACTAGTGGGATTGGATTAGGCCTGGTCCAAATGGCCTCGCTTTAGCTTAATTACCTCTTTAAAGGCCCAGCCTCTAGATACAGTCACATTCTGAGGTCCTGGGGGTCAGGTTTCAACATATAGATTGGGAGTGGGGAGTATATTTAAGTTCAAAACATTGGTCAAAGTGATACAGTGGGACCCAAGTCCTCAGGCATACAAAAACACTTTCTTTAGGCAGGATATTCCAAGGGCTTAAAGGCTGTTTCCCAGAAGCCAGTCAAGGGTCAGCCATGTTTTGGAATTCGTAGGGTTTGGTCAAACCAAGACTGATGTGTTAATCTTTTACTGCACGCCATGCAAGCACTAACCAAAAGAAAGGTAATGTAGCTATACTATCATTAGATAAAATCAACCTTAAGAAAATAAGGACAATTAGAAATAAAGAGGGACATAATGATAAAAAGGTATACTCAGTAGAAATATATACAAATTTTTAAATGTATAAACCTAATAACATAACTTTAAAATATACACAGTAAGGGCCGGCCGAGTGACGCGGCGGTTGGGTGCTGTTTTGGGACGCCAGCAGCCCCGGTTCGGGTCCCACATATGAGGGCCAGTGACACTGCCCTCAAAAAAAAAAATTAAAAAAAAAAAAATATATATATATATACAGTAAAATGACAACACTAAAATGAGAAATAAAAAATTGGCAACTATGGTGGAAGACTTGAACCTGCCTCGTTCAGTGTATTAGAGAACAAACACACACAAAAAAATTTCAGTAAGGCGAAGACTTGAATAGCAGAGTTAACAAATGACGTATTTGGCATATATAGAATACCATACCGAATAATGACAAAATACACAGCAATTAGCAGTGCATCTGGAACATTACAAAAATTGATCATATGGTTGAGCCATAAGTTTTAACACATTTTAAAGGTTTAAAATTATTCAAATTATGTCCTAGGAGTAGAAGGGAACTTTCTTATTATTGTAAAGAGTATCTACAAAGAACCTTCTTAGTGATGAGATACTGAAAACTTTCCCCTTGAGGTCTGGAATGAGACAAAGTTATTCAAAATCACCACCACCACACATCATTGTATTGGAGAGCCTACCCAGTGCAAAAGGCAAATAATGAAAGATCTAAAGTTTGAAAAGGAAGAAATAAAATAGTCATTACTTACAGATAAAAATTATTGTGTACATAAAACACCCAAAAGAATGTCAGGCTGGGGCCGGGTGAGTGGCGCGGTGGTTAAGCGCTGGCTTGGGAAGCCAGCGGTCCCGGTTCGGTTCCCACATGTGAGGCCAGTGACACTGCCCTCAAAAAAAAAAAAAGAGAATGTCAGGCAACTTATAAAAAATTAATATGTGAAATTAACAAGGCTCCTGGCTATAATGTCACCATTTTAAACATTATATATACCGGCAACAGTTAAAAATCTTTCTTGGGCCGGCCGAGTGGCGCATTTGTTAAGCGCTGGTTTTGGGATGCCTGCGGCCCCGGTTCGGATCCCACATGAGGGCCAGTGACACTGCCCTCTACAGCTAACAACAGCTCCACCTGGAGCAGGGCTGTGCGAGCCCTGGTGATGGTGTAGCTGCAGCCCCTGCTGCAGTGGGCTGCCATAGGCTACAGTGAGTGGCCCGCAGCCAGTGTGAGTGGCTGGCAGCCAAGCGTGAGCTGCCAATAGCCGCGGGGAGCGACATCCAGAGGCCAGCGACCGATCTGCCTCATCCAGGAAGAGCGCAATGACGATACCAACAGTGAAGCAACATCCTCCGCAACTAAACTGAAGAACAAAAAGACAGCAACTTGTCTGTTCCCCTTCCCCGATTCCCCAACGCTGTTCCCCTCCACCAATTCCCCAATAAAATCTTTAAAAAAAAAAAAATCTTTCTCAGGGCCGGCCGAGTGGCTCAGTGGGTTAAGAGCTCGCTCAAGAGGGCGAGCTGAGCTCTGAGCAACAGCAGTTCGATGCCCAGCCCGAGCTGAGCTGAGCTGCCAATAGGTGGCAGGATGGCTCAGATAAAAGAAAAAAAAAAAATGCAAGATTGGGAGAGACATGAGCTGCACTTGCTAAAAAGGACGTCCCAGCTGCCCACAAGCACCCGAGAAGGCGCTCGCCTCGAGGGGTGAGGGGACGGAGGTCAAGGCCAGAAGAACCCTCACACCCACCTGAACGGCCCCAAACCTTAGCACCCCAGGTCTTGCCCGCTGGACTGCACCAGAACCTCTGTATCTGTAGGTGGGAATGTCACTCGGTACAGCCACCGTGGGAACTTCCAGTGTCCATTAGAGGTGATTCCACTGGTAGGAGTTTGCCATCGGCGGTGCCCATGCGTTGGTCCACCGCGGCGACCGAGGGCGCTCGCAGCCCTGTGGGCGCACACAGTGGCACCGCCCCGGCCGGAGCCGGCACAGCCGCAGGTATGTGGCCGCCCTGCACACAGGCATTAGGTGCAGCGCTGAGGAAAGCAGATGCAAAGGACATGCTTTCCAGTTCCAGCTGTTTCCAGTGTCACAAACAGGCCCCGCCGCCCTGGGCTGTGGAGGTGACAGTGGCCGCCACGGCAGGGGGACTGGTGCTGGGCGAGGGACTGCAGTGCGTCCGCACGCGTGCCACCTGCGCCCTTTCCCGTGTACCTGACACCTGCAGGAGTGATGACTGACCCCCTCCTGGCCTCTGCTCCCCGCTGCCCTCGCTTCCTCCTCCGGCCCCAAGGAAGCTGCTGCTTTTTAAATGTTTTCTTTTGAGAGAATCTGAAACTTACAGAAAAGGTGCAGAATACTCCTATATACCCTTGAGCAGAATTCCCCAGTGGCTCACATTGGACCGTCTGCCGGGCAGGTCTTTTCTGCAGCTCACTGGACAATCGGCTGCAGACACGGTCCAGCATCAGCCCTCCCTGTCCTCGTGCACAACCGGGGTCCTCTCCCAGGGAAACAGGGCGCGACTGTCAAAACCAGGAACTGAATCTTGCCGCGGTGTCAACCCAGGCGACGCCTGGGAAGGTCAGTGTCCCCTCTGCCCCATGCCCTTGGCGCGAGCTCAGTGTCAGCCAAGCAGGCCTCTAGTCGCCCCTGCCTTCCCCACCTTGACGTTTGTGCAGAGTTGGGGTCAGTGGCTTTGCGAGGGCCTCTTGCATTTTACCTCGGGTGGCGCCTGCCCGGCCCGCACGGAGCGCTCCACCCGTCCTGCAGACCTGGGCTTCCGTCACCCCCTTGACCCCAGGAAGTCCAAGCCTGAATTGTGGGTCTTCCCTCACGTTGCAGTTTCATTTGTGTGAAGGTCTTTTCTTCAACCTTGTTCCTTAAGGGCATTTTTACTGCATAAGAATTTGTGGGGGTTGACAGCTTTTTTCCTTCCAAACTTGGCTGATGTCATTTCACTGTCGCCTGGCTTTCACTCTTTTGGGTGTGCAGGAGTTAGAATCCTTACATTGCTGTCTTGAATGTAATGTGTCTTTTTATATTTATCTTGACTGGTGTTTGGTGAGATTATTGGATATGTAAATTGATGTTTTCCATCAAGTTTGGGAAGTTTTTGGCCATTGTGTCGTCAAATATTCCGCCTCAATTTCATGCCCTTTCTTCTGAGACTCTGATCTTAGGTGTGTAAGACGCTTTGACGTGGTCTCCAGTCCCTGTCTCTCTTCATTTTCCTTCCCCCTTTTTACTCACACACTTCGGATTAGAGCATGTCGATTGATCTGCCTTTCCATATATCTTTCATTTGGGGGCTGAGATTTTTATCCATTCACTGATTAAAACCATAGCTCTCTTTAATTCTTTGAACTTCTTTATAATACTGGCCTTACAGTCCGCCAAGCCCAACACCTGGGTCATCTGGGATTGGCTGTCTCCGTTTCTGCTTTCTGCTTACCTGGCGGGGATCGCATTCTTCTGCTTCTTTGTATACCTAGTGGGTTTCCTGAACTGCATACTGGACACTGTCGCTGACACACTGAGCAACTGAGGGTCCTGTTCCTTTCCTCTGAAGAATGTGGGCTCCTGTTTCTGGGGGCAGTTCAGTCCCTGCCTGATGACCCGGGAGTTGCCTGGGTTTGTGTGTGTTGTTGTTCCACCTCCTGAAAATCGAGGCCCCCCTCTACTGCAGCCCGACCCAGTCCTGCCCTGTGTCTGCGTGGCCGGGGCTCAGCAGGGACCCACACGTCCCCACCTGGGATTCTGGGTACACTGCATGTATGGGGACCCTGTTCTTCGGGGTCCTGCCCCACACAATCTACTGCTCCTCCTCCCTGGTCTGGCCTCTGCCTTGTCAGGTACATGTGACCTCTGTGCACAGCCAGGAATTGCTCCCTGGTGAGAGCTGAGCGAATGTCAGTTGTCCTCTCAGAGCTCCCAGGCTGGCGCCGTCTGTGCAGGGCCGGAAAAGTCGTCTCACACTCTGTCCAGGTTTCTTGTGGTGGAAGGCCGGTCTGCTGCCAGCTGGTCTGTAAAGTCTACAAGTGGAAGTCACAGCTGCAAAGGCAGTGCTCTGTGCCCTTCTCTGCCCGCGCCCTCCTCGCCCCTTGTGTCCCCGCCCCTCGGCTCAGTGACCTTGCCCTGCTGGGCGCTCTCACCTGGGCTTCCAGGTGCCATGTCCTGGGGTCACCCTCTGCTTGCTCCTCCTTAGTTCCTTGGCCACCCCTTCCCCAGACCATCGCCTGGATGCTGGCTTCCCCCCAGGACCCCAGACAGGCCTTTGCTCTCCCCCCGGGGACCCTCCCCAGGCTGTGGCTTCCGCTCCCGCCTTCAGGTCTCATCTCTGCTGTGGCTGCAGGCCTGCCTCCCCCAGTGCTGCAGTTTTGGTGCTGTGGAGCCCTGCACAGCCCTGAGCAGAATGAATGCCTTCCCCCAAACCTGCTCCCCAGGTGTCCTCTCTACTCTGACGTCCTGAGCAGTAGCACCCACCAAATCCTGATTCCAAACCACCGTCCCAGGCGGACGCCTGTGGGCCCTGCCAGGTGGCTCTTATCAATTTAACATCAACAGCATAGAGCCGGAAAGATGTGCAGTTTCTGAGTGTGGCCCCAGCAGTTTTGGGGGAGAAGAGTAAGGGCAGAGTGGGGCGGGGAAGGGGAGGAGGCTCAGGGAGCCCCGGGTCCTGCAGTGGCCAGCAACCCAGCAAACGCCCTGGGTGCCGGAGGCCCGAGGCCGTGAGGAGGCAGCTGCCATTGTCCCCGGGCCCAGGACCTGCCTGGCGTGAGGGGCAGCCTGCTTTATGGCCTGTGTGAGCGCTGCCCTGCACACGGCTGACCGCTGTGAGTGCTGGCCTGAGGTCCGGCCTCCAGCTGCGTGGGCAGGGCCCATGCAGTCCCCTCTGTGAGGGAGCCCCTCTTGTGATCGCCCTGTCTGAGGCCCAAAGCAGAGATTCCGGCACAGGTCAGGACAGGAGGCTGTATCTCGCTGTGCGAGGCCTCTGCCCCAAGGGGAAGACCACGCAGGAGCCAAGGCGCCTGGGCTGGGGCGCGGCCCAGGGGCCACCCACTGCCCTTAGGACTCCTGGGTGGAGGCGACTCCGAACATGGGGCACCTCAGAGGAGCCTGAGGGGTCCCGGGAGGCAGGACAGGGAGCTGCAGCGCCCTGGGGGGAGTGTGAAGGGTCAGATCCCACCTCTGCTGCCGGTGGGGGGCTCAGAGGGGCCAACCGAGAGAGTCGGGCAGAGGCTCGTGACCGTGAATTTCTGTTTCCCTCGTTTGTGCCCTTTTGCGGGGGGGGGGGGTGCCAGGCACAGGGCTGGCCCCCCACCCCTCACAGAGCCCAGCGTGCCCTTCGCAGGGCGGGAGGTGAGCCCCTGCTCCCCGGGGGGGCCCTAATGACGCGCTGTGTGCAAACTGCGTTATATTTGGCACCCCCACACGAGCCCTTGTCTCCACGGAGCCCTCCCCCCTGTCACATTCCCGGGTCACGTGCTGGCATCGCCATCCCCTCCTCCGTGTATCTGCCAGGCCAATCCCGGCGGGGGCGATTTGGGTTGTTTCCAGTTCTCTCGGTTATAAATAGCGCCGCTGTGCATGTCTTTATTACAAATCCTTCTTTCCTCGGAAACCATGAATAGCTGAGTCCCTGGGGCACCCAGGACCCAGCGAGCGCACCCTACAAACCCTCCTTGCTCCCCGGCGCGCCCCACCGCCTGCCGGTCAGGCGGGACCGCGGCACCTGCTTCCCGAGGTGGGGGCGCGCCCGGGCCTCCTGCCCTCCCAGGGCCGGGTCGCTTCTCCTTTCTCCGTTATTCTCCTTGACTTTTCTTAATAGCACAAGTACAGGAAGTGAACGTTCTTATTGTGCAAAGTTCACCACAGTCCTTACACCTCTTCTAGGGTATTTTCCTTGTTTTGAGTCAATATGAGTCATTTATATTCTCCCAGGAAAACGTCCATTTCAAATGCGCCCGTCCAGCTCCGGACCCAGGGCACGCCGCTCTCTGAGGACCTTTGTCCTCCTCGCCGTACCTGCCTCCTGGGCTTGTTTTCAGTGTTGACCTGCCTTGTCAGAGATTTGTCTGTTGTACTGTTTAAACTTTGTTTCAAAGATCTAGCTTTTGGTATTACCCACCAGCTGTGCTGTGGAGCGTGTCCAGCCTCGTCAGGGCACCCCTTTACCTCCTCGGCGGTGTTGTCACCTCCTCCGGCTGCCAGCGAGCCGGCCGTCCATCTGGCTGTTCTCTCAAAGGCCGGCAGGGCCGTGACTTCACTCGTGTGTTTATAGGTTTCCTTTTCACAGTTTCCTAGTTTGTGATTTTAATTTCCTGCTGAGTGGATGTATTTGGCTTCCTTTACTTATTTATTTTTAATTGTATTGCACTGTTGTCACTGATTCCTGCTTTTGTAGAATTTTCGAGATTTCCTGTGTGTCCTCCGACTTGGCCAGTCGCTGACACTGAGAAGGATGTGCAATCTCCATGCGATGCCCACAGCCCACATCCATTTCAGTGATTTTAACATCGAGGTGTAATTTACACACGTGCTTACACATAACTGACATGTAAATTACATTTGCGTAAACATGCCCAGTTTTTAAGTTTGCTCAGTTGTTGACAAACGAATACACTTGTGTAACCACAAGAAAACATGGACTCTCTACCACCCCAGAACCCCTGGGGCTGCCCCACACCAGCGCCTGCCCTCCGGCCTCTGCGGACCCGTGGATTGGTCCTAGGATTCCGTAGAAAGGGGGTGTGTTCTCTGAGTCTGCCTTCTTTCGTTGAGCTTGGTCCAAGAGGTTCACGATCGTGCTCAGGCTGATTGGCGCCCTGCACGCCTGCTCATGGGGTTCATGTGGCTTCCAGCCCCGGTTACTAGGAATAGAGCTGCTGTAAACATTCTTGAACCAATTTCTTTTTTTTCAATGTACGTTTTTAGTTTTTTTTGGGTAAACACCTAAGAGAGGCATTAGTAAGTCATAGTGAAGGTATTTACTTACCTTTATAAGAAGCTGCCAACAGTTCCCCCATGGTGCACCTTTTCGTTTAGTGTTTTCCATGTCCGTTGACAATAGTAAACCCCAACAGCTGTGAGGTCTTAGCCCTTGCCGCCACGCAGAGACTCCTAATAGGGTGAGAATTAGAACCTAGAACCGGGCTGGTGTGGCTCTTTCTGCCTTCCTGGCCTCAGCAGACACTGCTCTTCGGGGTCACTACCCGGAGAATGGGTGGGGTACACACAGGGGCGATGCAGGGAGGCCACCGTGATGCCCGAGACTCATCCTCTCGCTTCTTCAGTGACAGATCCCACATTTTGGGTCCAGACCTTTGCCCCAGCGCCCCTTAGAACTAAGTGAAGTGATTAGAGCCTAGCCAGTGGGTCATCAGGGAAGGGTCACGTGGCCAGAAGCTGACAAGTACCCACTGTCCATCCTGCCTTTTGCTATCTGGCTACTAGGGACCTGGACGCAATGGCTGGGTCTCTGTGTTGGAACACCTGGACGAGAGCCAGCCCTGGCAGAGCAGAGAGCTGGAGGCAGCCTGGTCACTGAGGGCTACACGGAGCCCAGCTGCTGTGACCAGCAGAGCTGCCACCTCTGGGTGGCTGATGACTCTGTGTCTGTGATGGGAGCCCAGGCCTGTGGCCACCTCAGCACGCCCTGTGTGTTTGCGGGTGAGCAGGTGGCACCGGGCGCCTGAGTTCAGGTCTCCTGACATACCAAGAAGCAGTTTCCACAACAAAATGCTGGTGTCATGGTAAGGGAGGTGCAGTGTGGGAGTGACTCCCCGGCCCCTCCTGGCTATTTGGGACACTGGTGTCATGCTGCCTGAACAGCCCTGGTTGATGGAGATAATTTTGTGAGCCCAATACTAGGTTGGGGGAGAGCTGGGTTGGGGCAAAGCCTGGACTTTTAGGGCACAGGGTCACAGGCATCTCCAGGAGAAGGGTGGTGACACCAACCAGGAGAGATGCGATCGAGTTGGACAGGAATGGGCAGCTGGCCTGGGGGCTGGGGAGGGAACCCCAGGCAGCCAGAGGCTGGGAGGGGCTCAGGGGAGGGAGGTGGCAGGAGCAGGGCTGAGCCCCAGCCCGGGAGTGGGCTCAGCAGGAGTCCCCGCACCCCTGGAGTATGTCTTTCGCAGACGGTGCTGCCCACTGTGGGCTTGGATTCTGGGTCTGTGGCCTCACGTCCCTGGGCTCAGCCCTGGCGCAGGACACTTGCGGTGTCCCAGGCTTACTGGTTAGCTTTGTTCCTTTGCTTGTTAGTATTTAGGGGGCTTGGACTCCCTTGGGGGGACCAGGTGCCAAGCAGAACACGCAGATGAACAAATGTCAGAAACGGGCTTGCAGGCCCAGTACCCGCCTTCTTTCCCGACACACCAGCCAGCTCCAGTCACAGGGTCCTTGGATGGCAGCTGCTTCTGCCTGCAGTGTCTTCCCCCTTCCCAGTGTGTGTCATTCAGACCTCCAGCTCCTCAGGGGGTCCTCCCTGGGCACACACTCTGAAGTTGTCACCCTGTCACTCTCTAGCAAATCACTTTGTTGTAAACGTGTCAGCAAATCACTACTCAGTGTTTTCGTGTTTGTTTCTTGTTGGTTGTGGGCATAAGCCCACCTCATTCCCGAGTGACCTGAGCCCAGTTACAGAGTCTTTCTGTGCCTCAGTTTCCTCATTTGTAAAAGGAGGCTGATGATAGCCCCTATCTTGCAAGGTTGCTATAATGTTTAAATAAGGTGGTGGGTGTTAGACCTTCAGAAGATTTTCCAGTATGTGGTGAGTACATTATAAATTATAGCGTACCCACCACCACCACCACCACCACCATGATTATCACCATCACCGCCAAATCGTCCTCCCACGTGCCTGCCACATAATCCTGCGCAGGCTGCCACATCAAAGGCCGGTTGATTGGAGACGGATGGACGGGGGTCTTTGTGCCCTGGGGGACCGCAGCCTGTTCTTCCAGACAGATGACTGTGCCTGGGAGAGGTGGTGGCAGTGACATCCCTCCCATGGCAGCAGCCCTTGGGGGTGAGGGGACAGAGGAAGCCGTGGCTTTCCTTGGGAGACTTAGCCCCAGTGCAGCACTTTTGGCTCTGCAGATGTGGAGCGCGTTGCCATGGGGACCGTCCTAACAATAACCTCCCAGAACTGAGAACTGATATTTCCCACACCCGCGCCAGCTGCCACCTGGGAGGGAGAACCCTCCTCACTGATGAAAGCCAGCTAGAAAGGATAAGGGGGAGGCGGAGAAGGCACTGGGGGGTGGGTAGAAGAGGGCCCTTCCTGAAGGAGGGCTGGGAGGCCAAAGCCAGATGAGGGGCCTTCTGGGGACAGGGGGCCCCAGAAAGAGTTAGGGCTGGCAGCCCTTCACCCTTCTAGCTTTTCCACTCTGCTGGGAGGAGCCCTCTGGGCCTGGAGGTGGGGAGTGAGTTGTTCTGTGAGTGGGGATGAGGGATTGGGCTGTGTAGGACAGTTGGGGTCTCTGCAGGCTCAGCAGTTCCCCACAATGGTGCCCCCCCTTTCTGCCCTTAAGGTTGCTCTGCATCGCACCTTTAAAGTTTCAGCCCAGGGGAGGGGCTGTCCAGGGGACCTCAGGTGCTAACAGGAGTAGAAGGGGACCTCAAATTGTACCCGTTTAGTGACACTGATTTCTTGTGTAGCCTTGGATGTGGGCAGCCTCCCCACCCAGGGAAAGGGACCTCAAAAACAAACCACCCAGAGTGCTGCTGTGGAGGCCATGTGTCGTGTGTGTGTTACTGTGTGTGTGAGCATGTGAGCGTGTGAAGACCGGAGGCTTTGTGGAGCTGTGAGCTTTCAGTCCCAAGCACGTTCTAGCTGTGTGCCATCTCTGTCTCTATCCCATTTAGTAAAATGAGTGTAGTAATAGTATAGCCCTCCTAGGATTGTTTGAGGATTAAATGAGGTAATTCATATAGAATCAGGTAAGCAGACCAGCGCCATCATGCCTTTAATGTGACTTCATCGTGGCATGGACTCTCACTGGTAGGAGTGTGAGCTTTGCAGCGCCCAGGGTCTGCTTATAGCTTAGAGACAGCTTGATTTGTCCAGGGGTGCAATTTTGTTTTGTTTGTGCTTTGCATTCTTTTGTGTGGGACGGCCTCCTTCTCGCTGGAGCTCAAAACCACGCAGATGGTCCAGCATGTGGGGTGAGGCGCTCCTGTGGGGCTGCACACAACCCCAGAGCAAGCCTCTGCCTGTCTGTGAGGGGCCTTGTAGGAGAGGCGGGTGGTGCTTGCCAGGATGGCTGAGGGCTCTGGTCGCAGCATGACAGCAGGGAGGCGGTCTCCCCTCCGCCAGCCCTGCTCTGCTGAGATCAAGGCCATGCCCCACACAGGCCCCTCAGTGCCCCCAGTCAGGACTCACCACGACCTCGATTGTCCTTGGCCTCTAACCGTCTCCTGGGTGCAAATGAGGTCTGCAAACCCACACAGGACCTGGACTTGTCCCACCCGGTCTGCTAATCTGCCTGATATCCATGTGCCAAAGGCATCTTAGTGGGGGGAGGTCCTGGCTGCCCCCACCCCAGAATCCCTTCAAAATGATCTTTTATCCAGGAAACATTTATTTATTTATTTTTATTTTTTGTTTTGTTTTTTGAGGGCAGTGTCACTGGCCCTCATATGTGGGACCAAACCGCTGGCTTCCCAAGCCAGCGCTTAACCACCGCGCCACTCGGCCGGCCCTCAGGAAACATTTATTGTGGCCGCCACCAAGGTGAGCGATGAACAGGACAGGCCCAGAGCCCGCCACTGGGACCCTGCGGTGCTGTCCGTGGCTCGCGTCAGGACAGCCGGGCAGCCCAAACCCCGAGCTGGCCTCTGGAAACTTCCTTCCTCGGGGCCTGCCCAGGATGGGCCTTAGCCCCTCCAGGAGTGTGGGGGTGCCGGATCCCAGTGGGTCCTCTTCACAGGATCTGAAGTCCCCGTTCTAGATGGCAGCCTGGGCGTGGCCCTGCAGGAGATTCTTCTGTGGAAAAATGGGGTCAGCCGGCTTCTCCTGCCGCCGCGCGCTCCCCCGTCCTCTCCCAGGGCCACGTTCAGGAGGACCCTCTTCTATCTGGCCAGAGGGGGTGGGGGGTGGGCAGGCGGATTAGGCCTGGGACAGGGGAGAGTGTCCTCCTTCCCCCGCGGGGGACTGTGAGCTCTCAGGACCGCAAATTCCCCTGACTCAAGGGCCCTGGGCCTGAACTCCAACCTCCCCCTTGCTGGGATCGTGCGGACACCCCGGCACCCAGGGCTGGGACCGCGGGCAAGGGCGTGGCCTCCAGCCTTTCACCTGCCACCCCCGGGGTCCCCAGCGCGCACTCTGATGTGGGCAGCCCCTGGGCAGCTCTGCGGACGAGACCACCTTGCTGCGTGCGGCGGGGTCAGGCAGCACCTCCTCCGTGGGTGCGAGGGATGACTCCTGTGGCGGGCGGGCACACGTGCGCCCGGTGCCCTCCCGCAGTCCGGGCCAGGTGGGCCTCGCGGCGGTGCGGGGCTGGGCTCACTGCGCCCCGCGCGCGCGCGCGCAGGAGGGTCTCCAGCAGAGGCAGCCGGCTGTGCTTCTGCGCGTGGCCCTGCGCGCCAGGCGAGTGGAGCGCAAGGCCTCGGGTGCGGGGCACGTGCGTGTGGCGCGCGTGCGGGGCGCGGGGCTCGCGCAGGGCGGCGGGCGCGGCGGGGACAGCGGCGCCCGCGCGCCCCGCGCGTAGGTGTGCGGCGCGCCCCTGGCGGCGCGGAGCGCGCAGATCTCGCGTGCGCTCGCCCAGCCCGGCCCCCGCCCGGCGCCGCGAGCCGAGTGCCGCCCGCGCCCGCGTCGCCGTGCCCGCGAGCGGGAGCCGGAGTCGCCGCCGCCCGAGCGCAGCAGAGCGCACGCCGAGCCCGTCCGCCGCCGCCATGGCCACCACGGCGACCTGCACCCGCTTCACGGACGAGTACCAGCTCTACGAGGATATTGGCAAGTAAGAGCCGCGGCGCGCGGGCCGGGGCCGCCGACCCTCTGCGCACTGCGGCCCGGCGCGCCCCCGGCGCCCCGCTCGGGGCCTGAGCGCACGGCCCCGCCAGGCCCGGACCCCGGCTCGCGGCGCGGCGGGGGCGGCAGCAGGTGTCCCCGGGGCGCCCGGCAGACGTGACGCACTCGGCGGCGGGAGGTCAGAGAGGAGGCGCGCCCGGGCGCCGCGGCCCCCACCCCACGAGCGGCCAGGCGCGCGGGGGCGGCAGGACCTGCTCGCCGCCCGTTCCTCCGCGTGGCTCCATCCGCCCGTGGGTGTTGGGGGGGTGCTCGCTGCGAGGCGGGCCGCGTGGGAACAGCCTGTGCCGCGGGTCCCCGGGGAGCCTGTGTTCTGGGGGATTTTCCCCAGATCCTTCTGGAAGGAGCATTCGGAGCGCTGGAGACCAGTCAGGGGGCTGGGGATGAGGGGCTCCTGATTTCAGGGTCATGGGGGCTGGATTTGAAGGTGGCTGTGGGCACTGGTGGGAGGGCGTTTGAAGGCTCCTCTCAGCCTGGGAACAGGTGGCTCCGGGCTCTGCTCGGCCCACGACGTGAGGGGTGTAGCCGCCCGTCAGGGGCTCCTCCGCGGCCGGGGCTGGACAGGCACCCTGTCTGGCTGCAGAACTGAATCTCCAGGCTCGCACCTGGAGTCCAGGAGCCCCTTCTCCGCCAGCCTTCTCCATCGCCCTCCATCCCGGCGTGGTGGCTGCGCTGGGGAGGTTCCCTCTTACACATCCAGCCGGCGGATACTTTTTTTCTTTTTCTAAAAAAAACGTCTGTGTTGATACTTGGCGTTGGAATGGACGCTGACCATTGATGGTTGTGGGTGTGGAGCTGGGAGGAGGGCGGGGTGCAAATCCCCAGGCCTGGGGATTGAGGGGGTGGCTTGCAGGGGCCCATGGTGGGGGCGAGGCTGGGCCCAGGGATCCACAAACCCCCGTCCCTTGGGTGGGGTTGGTTGGGTGTCTGGCGCCAAGGTGGCTGGCCCCGGAAAGCCGAGCAGAGGGAAGGGAAGGGAAGGGGTCAGCTTTCCCCAGCTGGGGGTTCCTCTGATGAGCAGAGGGCGGCAGTGGGAGGACGGGCGCCCCTTCCAGGGCACTTCGTGTGGTTCTTCACCTTCAGGGGTGCCTCTCTGTGAACCCCTAGTTCCTTGCTCGATGACCCTTGCTCCACATTTCTGTGAACCTCTGGCCCAAGCAGTGACTGCTGACCATGGAGCTGCCAGCCACTGCCACCCTGGAGAGTGGGGGTCCTTGGGGCTGCCCTAGGGAGGAAGAGGGGATGGCAGCCCCTACCTGGCCTGAGTGGATGAGGAGACCCAGTGCGGGGGGCAAGGCCTGGGAGAAGAGGGAAGAACAGGGCTTCACATCGGCCTGGCCCCCTTTTGGGGACCCCCCCCCCCCCCCCCGCAGATGTCAGGCCCAGCCCTGCTTGGGGCCTCCAGGGCAGGGAGGAAGCCAGGCAAGTGCAGGGGTGAGTGCAGGGAGCTGGGCACTTGGCCTCCCTGCCCAGGGCCGGGGTCCTCGGTGGCCATGGTGGCTGGTTGTTGACAGCGCCTGGCCTACTGGAGGCCCAGGTGGACGGGTCCAAGTTTATTTAAAGCTGCAGCCCCTGGCACCAGACGACGCTGAGCACCATGCCACAGCTGCCCTCGTGACGTGGCCGTTGGCTTTTCCTGTCGCCCTCCATCCCTTCCCCCCCCACCAGCTGCCGGGCATTGTCCCCTGGGGCCTGGGCAGCTGGGTCTGAGGGCCAGCGGAGCTGTTTGCTGAGGCCCTGCCCTTGTTGGTCCGGCTGGGCAGGGCTGATGTGGCCCGTGGCCTGGGTTAAGAAGCACCTCGAGTTGGGGGTCCTCAGACAGGGCAGAGCTGGGCAGGACACTCAGCGCAGCACAGAGCCGCCAACAGTGTTTTCCATGTGTTTTGTTTTTTATTTGATATTGATTTATTTTTTAATTGAGAAAACTTCCCGAAGTAATAAACACGTGTGCGTCTTCTGCCCAGAACTGAAAACTGTTCCTCCTTTATTGCCCTTTTGGCTTTAAGTTCTTTGTAAGTTATAAGCAGTGCAGCTTCAGAGTTGGCGTGAAGCGCCATTTCCCCAGCTGCCATCTCGCTTGTGGCGTTCATCCTCCCTTCTTGGTTAATTTACACACAGATGGAAGTGTCCATCACTAATATATAGGGTTCTCCATGTGTTTTCCTTTAACTTTACATAAAAACCCTGAAACTTTGTTTCCACTCGGTTTAGTGCTGTTGGCACCAGTGTGAGGTCACTCGCTGAGACTTTTCGCTGCTGCTGTGTGTAGCAGCTGTGACACGGGCAGGTTGCACCCCCTGATGGCAGCCTGGGCTGTTCCCAGCTGCGAACCTCCAGCCCCGGCATGTGTGCTGGCCAGCGGGCCATGGCCTCCGGCTCTCCCGGCCGGGGCCCGGCATGCCCACGCCGCCAGCCCTTCCTTGGTCTTGTGCGTTCGACTGTTTGTTGGGTCAGAAGAGGTGTTCGTGCTCAGGCTCCCGAGCCTTCCACTTTTGGGGTGATCTCCATTAAGCTATGGGTGCTCTCCATAGACGAAAGCTGCTCCCATGAGGTTCTGGACACAGTTCATGGATTCGGGGACCCCTCCCCTTGGGGCATGTGGCCCCCAACAACCTGTAAGGAGCATGTCACTTTGAACCTGTGATTTCATTTGATTCCACTTGCTCAGGAAGTTCCCCCCACCAGCGTGTAACAGACACAGATCCGCTGCCCAGAGAGAGTGGGCCACCTGTGTTGGCAGCACCCCGACCTCAAGCCCACCCCTCCCCCAACCTTGAGAGGCCACAGCTGACCTTGGTGCGTCCTTGACTCCATATAATGTGCCCCAGTGGTGGAGAGCAGGCCTGTCCTGGGGTGTGACCCCCCCAATGGTCAGTCAGCACACTGTCACCTCACCGGTCAATGGCTAGGTTGCTGATAAACGGGACATTCGGAGCAGGTGAAGTGGTGAATCCCTGGGCTGTGGGCGCCTGGAGAAAGGATTTGGATGGAGGAGGAACCAGCAGGCTGGCTCCCTCCCGCACACGCCCGCCCACCACCCACCAACACGTGCTGCCTCAGGGAGTTCACTCATTCCTGCGGCTGCTGAGTGAGGTGGTGTTCACATCTCTGCACCCGGCTTCCTCCCTGCCCACCAGCTCCCCGACTTCTGTCTTCCCCTGGCATTGGACAGCCTCTGACATGAAGGCTGGGCTTTGGGCACCTGCCTTCAGCTGTGTCCCCTCCAGCACCCACCTGCCACCCCCTGCACGTTTGAGTTGGGGGTGATAGGCCCCTGGGGCTGAGCCTTGACTGTGTGATGTAGGCTGTTGCGACAAGAACTTGCATAGGCTGAGTTGCTGCAGGATGCGCACGAAGGTGGTGCCGGCTTAGTTACTATCGAATGGTATTTTTATACCATAACCTACTTTACTGAGAGCTAAGAATATATCTCGCACTGGGCCCCAGTGCTCTGTCTCCTTGGGTGGCAGTCGCTAGCAGTTAAATGGTGCTTATTATATTAGCGTGCTTGGTCTGCAACCATCTCGTGTTGATGGAAGAGGTGGGTGAGGCCCCGATTCGCGCCACGCAGGACCGAGGCCCCAAGGGCCACGTTTGCTGCGGGCAGTCGACTCTGGAACCCACCTCTGTCCCTCCCAGGAGCTCTTGACCTTACTTTTCTGGACTTTAAAGCTGCCGTTATTCCACCGCTGATGCGTGCCCGCCTGTGGTCCACTCTGACCCTCAACTCTTCAGGGCCTCACCTGTCCTTAGCAGCTGTTCGTTGTCATCATGCCCTTCCAGCACAAAGCACCGCCACAGGGCTCCCGCGCGTCATCTCTCCATGGCAATAAGCACTCTGTCCCCAGGTGGGACCAGCAAGGCTTGACATTTTATTTTATTAATTAAACAAACTACAAGGACAACATTGTTTGTCAAAAAAGCAACACGCATGTATGTACAGTAAACATGAATCTTTTACACTTATGTTTCCTTGCACCCCAGAGGACCCTGGACTGTGATTTAAAGCCAAGGTACACTGCCTGTTCGTACACAAATACGTGTGCATGTCACACGCACACGACTTTAAAAACGCAGATGAAATCCCATGTATAGCTTCCGCGATTTGTTTGCCCCCAACCTTTTTCAGGACCACCCTCCACATCAGTCCTTTCTTACAGCCAGTGCCCGCCAGAAAGCTCAGAAGCAGGGGGACGTGTGTATGTGGTGGCCATGTTTCTAAAACCAAATGGGGCCCCATCCTCTGACAGGCGTGCCAGGGGCAGGAGGGGGCCCCAGGGCCGTCAGGAGGGCACGACTGTGGTGTGGGAGCAGTGGGCCTCGTCTCCTTGGGGGGCCTTGGGCCGGTACAGAGGTCTTGTTCAAAAAGCGCCCCAGACTATGTTCCTCTCTTTTTTGGTTTGGGGGATCCCCCGAGAGCCTAAGAGAGAGGGATGCAATGTCAGGTTTTCTTTCTTCCACCGAAAATAAAGTTCTAACAGCGATGGTTCCTTTAGCGAGTCCACACAGTGGCCAGGAATCTAAGCGCCTGAGAGGACAGACCACGCGGGGGTGACTGGAACAGCTCTGGTCCTTGCACACATCTCGTCCCCCTCTGCCTCCTGAGGCCACCTGGTTCAAGAAAGATGGCTTTTTTGGAGATTTCAAATGTGCTTTCAGAAATTTAGTTCCCTTTAGTTCGTCTCTGATGAAAATGGGATCTGCTTTGATGATTTAAAGCGCCTTTCACAGCTGCGCGCCACTGTGTCAGAAACATCCGACTATCACGGAGAATCACGTCGGAATGTGTACTTTATTCATGTCAAGGGCTGGGTCTGTTTAAAACAAACCCACCCGCTTATGTTGGAGAGCTGTTGCCGGCTGCCTGGGAGGCCTGGCCTCCCAGGTCACAGGGTCGCTGGCTTTGGTATTGACACGTGATCCTGAAGCAACTCAAGTTAGGATCCTCTGTTAAGCCACATACAAGCTTTTGTTGAACCCTGGAGCAGATTGGCAATGGCTGGGCCCAGATGTAAGAGCGCCCTATGAGGAGCATGAGCTGTGTGTCCCGTGGGGCAGCATGAGAAGCACCGGTCGTCCAGCTGCGGAGCCACCAGTGAGCCCCAGGAAGCATGGCGCTGACCTTTACGATGGCGCAGGAGCCGTCCATATGCTGATGCCATGCCCCCAGGGTGTCCCACGTGTTCTAGTACCTAAAAAAAGTAAAAAACAGGTGAAAGGAACTTTAATAATGTATGTATTTAACCAGTATGTCCAAACTATTATTTCAACATATAATCAATACAAAAATTATTGTTCAACCATTTTATGTTTTAAAAACTATTATGTCTTTGACATTTGCTGCGTAGGTTACATTTACTGCGCACATGTGGTTCTGTGGCCACATGTGCCGCCGTGCCGGACAGAGCCCGTCTGCACCTTCCAGGTCATTCCTAATGTTATTGGCGTTATTGTGCAGTTTTTCTGGTTTCTTTAGCTCTTGTGCAGACTCCTTCATTCATTCAGCCAGGCTTTTCCTGGGCACTAGGAACCAGCAATGAGCAAAGCGGAGGCTGTTGCCCTCGGGGAGCTTATGGTGGGAGGTGTATGAACCCTAAGCAAGCCCCTGTCTGATGGGGGAGGCGTCAGCACCTCTGCCCCAGGAGTGACTAAGGAAGCTCAGGAGGCTGCAGTTATAAAAAGGGAGGTCAGGCTAGCGGGGAAGCCTCACATTGCTAAAATCAGAATGAAAGAGGGGACATCATAACTGACCTTTCAGAAATAAAAGGCTGATAAGGTAGTTTTGTGAGCGACTGTGCACCAAGAAGTGAGAAAACATACATGAAACAGTCATAGTCTTAGAAAGACACCAAGGACTGAATTGACTCCAGAAGAAATAGAAAATCTGAATAGGCCTACAGCAATTAAAGAGCTTCATTATTACACTTAAACTTTTTAAATGCCCCACAAAGGAAGTCCCAGGCCCAGATCACTCCCCTGTTAAACTCTATCTAACATTTAAAGAATTAACACCAGCCCTTCACAAAGTCTTCCGAAAACTAGAAGAGGAGAGAATTCTTCTCAACTCATTCTGTGAAGCCAGAGTTACCTGATGCCAAAACCAAAGACATCAGAAGAAAGGAAACTCCAGGCCAAGGTCCCTTAGGAATACAGATGCAATGTCCTCAACAAAATACCAGCGCACCGAGTCCAGCAGCACGGCACCACGGCTATACGTTATGAACCAGCAGGACTTGTCCAGGAGTGAAAGGGGCTCAATAGATCAGACTCAGACAACGGAACACACCGTGTTAACAGAATAAACAAAGAACAACCAGAGGACCTACCTTCCCGACTTCACAACTAAGTGGACAGAATACGGTGGGCAGTGGCCAGCATGAGCTGGACACTGGGGCCGATGGGCTCAGAAAGTTTAGAACACGGCACCGTGGTCAGTGACTTTTGACAGGGACAACAAGACAATTCAATGCTGAAGGAATAAAGGGTCCGTTCAGCCAATGGACGGCGGGGATCCACGGGCAAAGCAAACGAAGTTGGAACCCTCCCTCACACTGGATACAAAAGTGATCTCAAAATGGGCCATAGACCTAATGGTAGGAGCTAACACTGTAAAATTCTTAGAAGGAAACATGAGCGATTTGGATTTGGCAGTGGTTTCTTAGATACACCAAAGACAAGCAACGAAAGAGAAATAGATAAATCGGACCTCATCACAATAAAAATTTTGTGCTTCAAGGGAAGCCATCAGGAAAGTGAACAGACACTCCACAGGATGGGAGGAAATACTTGCAAATTGTAACTGATAAGGAACTTGTATGTAGAATGTTTTAAGAACTTACTACCTAAAAAGACAAATGGCCCAATTAAAAAATGGGTGAAGGACCGGAACAGATGTTTCTTTTTTTTTTCTTTTTTTTGAGGGCAGCGTCACTGGCCCTCAGATGTGGGACCCGAACCAGGGTCTCCGGCTTCCCAAGCCAGCGCTTAACCACCGCGCCCCTCGGCCGGCCCCAAGGAACAGATGTTTCTACAAAGAAGTCACACAAGTGGAAAGGCGTTCAGCATCCCTACTCATCAGGGAAACGCGCCTCAAAGCCACAGGGAGAGGCCACTTCAGTCCCAATGGGGGGCCACAGGAAAGCAGACTGACAGTGGTGTGAGGACCGCGTGGGGACCCCACGTGCAGCCGGTGGGGATGACGGTGCAGCTGCTCAGAGTCCCTTCCTAGATGTGTCCCCGAGAGAGGAAAACGGTGTCCACACAGCACTTCTCACAGCAGCATTATCCAAACAACCAAAAGGCAGACACACACACATGCCCATCAGCGGACACTTGGATAAAAAAAAACCATGTCGTGTCCATGCGATGGGACAGTGCAGGCATAAAAGCATGTGAAGGACCACTGAGCATGGACGCACTGCAGCGAGGAGCTCAGGGACACGTGGCCCCATCCACGTGGGGCGTCTGGAACAGGAGGCTGTGTGGACCCGGAGAGCCTGGGCTCAGAGGGCAGACAGTATGAGGAGTGACCGCTGCTGGGCAGAGGGGTGTTTTGGGGGTGAAGAAAATGTTGCAAATTTAGATGGTGGCACTGGACGTATGACTGTGATATAGTAAAGACCATCGAATGCCTTAAGTGGGTGAACTGTTGGTTGTGGGAATTATATCTCACTACAGATGTTTAAAATAAACGAAACCTGTGTAGAAAAAAGCCAAGCCTCTAGCACCTGGATCTCAGGGTGCGAATGCCAAGAAGTGAGCCTTGCAGTGTCGGCCAGCTCTCGTGCGGCGCCCCCGCCGCCTCTCAGAGGAGCAGCTGTGTCCCCCCACCGCTGCCTCGGGGTGCCTGAGGACAGGCTCAGGGCGCCGCCCCGGCTCACTCAGCCTAGCCTTCGCTCTGTCCCACACCGGGCACCTCTCACCAGGCAAGGAAGCATCTGCGAGCGGGAGGGTGGAGGCCGGCATGGAACAGACAGCAGGTGTGTGCACATGTGCGTGAGTGTGCCTGTGCGTGCATGTGAGTGTGTTTTAGAGAGGCGGGAAGGTGGGACCGGCCCCCCCAAGGCTCCAGCCTGCCCTTACTCCCCCAAATCGCAGCAGTTCAGACACCACAGCCCGTGGGCCTTGGGTCCAGCAGAGCCTCAGCACAGACAGAGGACATGGCTCCAGAGGAACCATGTCACAGCGGGGCGGCCTCCTCTCCTGGCTCTGCCGGGCCAGGTGCTGGGCGGTAAGGCCCCTGGAAGCAGGGAGGGTGAGTCCCAGTGGGTGTGGTGACAGGCGTGGGTGGCGGAGGAGGGCACACTGTCAGCAGGATTGGCAGGGACGGGAAGGGATGGTGGGGGATGTCACTCCAGACCCCTGGCCTCCTTCGCGTCTTCAGCTGGGTGCCCTCCCTTCCTTGTCCCTCTTCTCTCTGTTCCCCTTCTCCAGGGTCGGGCGTCCCCATTGTCGCAGTGTGGGTGGGGGTCCTGGCGGCAGCAGGGAGAGTTGTGGAGTGCAGACTGCTGGCCTGAGATGGGCGGCTTGTTCTCGTCACTGTGACTCTCTGATTGGCAGGGCTGGGTACGTGAGGCCCGCCAGGTCGCCCGTCTGGTGGGTGTGACCCAGGCACTTCCTGGGGTGATGACCGATAGGCAGCCCCTCGCTGTGTTGGGTGGACACCTTCCGGCGGAGGACTCGGGGGCCGGGTCTGTCCCTCCCAGTTCCCCCTGTTCCTGTCTCCCTCACTTAAAGGGTCCTTAGGGGTCTGTCCAGATGCTGCCTTGGGGACCAGCCCTTCCCCTACTGCCTCATCCTCAGTGGCCCCTCGGAAGGGAGCGCTGGGCTTTGCGGCTCCTTCAGTCACAGGCATCTGCACTGATTTGCAGCAGGTGACCGCTCCCTCTAGGCCAGGCTGTGCTGAGTTCCGGTCACCTGTGCTCCCAGCCTCTGGGACCACTGGTGCTTGGCCTCTTGGGAGACTTCCGTGCTGTCACATCCTGGGGCACATGAGGTTTTAGGCTCTGTCCCCACTGGGGGCGTCCGCCAGGCCTCTGCCCGGGCGCTGCGGCGTGGACCCAGGGACAGTGTGGCCTGAGCCCACTTTCCCCCTCTGTGCAGTGGGGGCAGTGAGGTGGGCCCTTCCCAGCAGGCCAGGGACAGTGTGTGGCTATGGGGAGGGTGGGTCGCCTCTCAGCGTCACTGTGAGGGCCAGTCCCACCGTGCTGGGGGTGTGGCAGAAGCCATGTCCCCTCTCCAGGGTCTGCGGCTTTCCCTACCCTGTGTCTGGGGCCTGAGCTGAGAGGCGGGCCAAGGCTGACCATTCAGGAGGACGCCGCTCAGAACCGACGGGGCTTCTAGCCCCCGCAGCCCCCCGTTGATGGACAGCCACCTGCCTGGGCTCAGACAGCAGAGCCCGCCCCCACCTGTGCCCAGCTGTTCGCTCCGTAGTTCATGGGCTCCTGCCTGGGACTGTGGGTTTTTTTCTCTCTAAATCTCTCGTGTTTGTTAGAAGTTCAAGTTTTATTTGTCACATGGTACTAAAGGAGCTCTTGAAAAACCCGATTTTAAAGGCAGGTACCAGTGTCTTCATCCTTAATGATTTCCCAGAGACACTCTGCCAACGCGACCCTGACGGACAATTTTATTGTGGTAAAACGCATGTAACCTTAGCTTAGTGATCTCACACTCAGTCACACCGTTGTGCAGCCATCCCCATCGTCCATCCCCAGAGCTTTCTCGTCGTCCCAAACTGACACTGTCCCCATCAGACACTAACTCCCCCGGCTCGCCCCGGCCTCACCACCTGCTGTCTCTGCCTCGAGTCCTAGGGACCTTATACACATGGACCCACACAGTGCGCCTCCTTCAGTGACGGGCTCGTTTCACTCAGCACAGTGTCCCCCGGTCCATCCACGCTTTGCAGGTGTCATCACTGGCTTCCTGCTTCAGGCTGAGCAATAGGACGCTGATGGAGGGACCACGTTTTGTCTCCCCACCCACCTGCCAATGGACCCTGGCTTGCTCCCAGCTTTTGGCTCCTGAAACAGTGCTTCTGTGAACACGGCATGCAGAGGACACTTTTAAAGGACACCTCATGGTTTGCTCCACAGGCAATGACTTCTCAGCACCAGCTGTGTGGCCTGGGCCTCCATGTCACCCTCCGGTTGTTCCCCCTGGAAACCAGGAGGGCTGGGCCGGTGGCTTTCTGGGGCCCCTGTGTCTCCGTGCGATGTCTCTGCGGGAACCCCATTTCATCTGAGACCTGCCGCCTCACTGAGGTGTCAGTGGGCTGACCGCACTGGCATCCATATTCCTGGGCATAAGCAAGGGTTGAGGTCTCATTGACCTGAAACAGAAACAGAAACTGACCCCTAAACTTGAATGGTCCCACACCTGACAGGAAAAAGAACCCAGGCCACTCAGCCCGTCAAGGTCAGTGTCTGGCAGCTGGGTCCGGTCTGCGCGCGGGAGGCGGGCCGGCCACCTCCTTCCAGGGCTGCGGACTGTCCCTCACTGTCCATCCTGACATGGCCACACCCGCTCCCCTGCCTGTCGGCGACAGCCTGGCACTGTGACGAGGGGACAGCCGCAGCTTTGAAGAGCCGCCTTTGGAGGTCTCTCAGTGGCGCCCTCACTCACAGGCCGGCAGGGAGGGAAGTCCCTTAGGCGCCCCACTCCTGTGAATCTAGCCATCCTGTTTCTTTTGAACCGGCTTTGGGGTGGCACACCAACGGACCAGTGACACGGGCTGCTTTCCAGGGCACATCGGTCCTTCTAGCCTTGCTGGGCTATCCCAGGTGTACAGACGGGAGCTGGAACAGTCACCACCCAGGGCGGCCTTGAGCGTTCTGGGGGGAGAAGGGGGCCCTGGCAGGGTGGGCCTGGCAGCTGGGACCCCCTGCTCCTGAGGGCCCCGGGCCCAGGTTCTGGGGGGCCATCTTGAGAACACAGTTGCCTGGATGTGACATCAGTGTCCCCAGGCCCGGCGGCTTTGGTCTGAGGCGGGCGGGCAGCTGTGAGTGGCTCCTTGTGGGGGCCTCCCGCTCTGCAGAGAATGGAACCCCAGCGATGAGTTCCTCCTCTTGCGGGCCTGGCCTGGTGGTGTGTCTGCTGGACAGCGTCCAGCACAGAGGTGTGAGCCTGCTGCGAGTGCAGGGGAGGGCTGGGCCGGCCTTGGAGAGAAGGGGGGTGGACACACGCGCACCACTGCCCAGGGACCCCTGTGCAGAGGCCCACGGGCAGCTCCCAGAGTCCCCAGGAGAGGTCAGCCTCCACAGACACAGTTCTGTCATCTTCATAATTAAGGTGACATTGACCTTGTTCCGATACTCACACTTTTAATGATATAAAAGTATTTGCCGTTATTTGTCAGGGCAAAGCCTGGCGCCCCCTGTCGGAGTGGTGGGTAAGATGGGCACCCAGGGCGGGCCAGGCCCCTGTGTCTGAGCTGGCTCTTCCCAACAGAAAGCAGATTAAAAAGTCAGCAACGGTTTTGGGAACCACTGTCCCTGGTCTCTGGTCATTCAGATGAGGTGACCTCTGCCGGGATGGGCCCCAAAGGGTTTGAGCGGGAAACAAGCTTCAGTGTGGTGCCTGGGGGCCTCAGGGGCTGTGGGACATTCAGGGCGCGTGGGGCTGGTGATTGCAGGGGTGTCCCCTCTACCTCTCACCCCACCCTGGGCCCTGGTCTTGGGCCAGCGGTCACAGCACAGCCGGGCCTCGCCCTTAGGACACAGGCAGGGTTTGGGGGCCCTGCCTCCCACCTGGTCCTCCCACAGGATGTGCCATCAGTGTCATGTGGGGGCATTCGAGGGAGAAGTGCGGGCACCCCCTCGGGTGATAGCTGGGGTGAGGGGAGGGGCGCACGCAGCTGCTACCTGCAGCAGGTGTGGGGGCACCGGGCTGTGTCCCGGGAGGCGCTGGCTTCCTGCGCTGTCTGGACCCTGGGGCAGAGAGGAGCGTCCAGGCTCCCTGTCGGGACAGACCAGAACCCGCCACGCTCCTCTCCTTGTGGGCAGGGCCTCCGGGCTCGTGTGGCCCAGGGGCGACGCCTCAGGTACAAACAGCTCCGACAGGCCGATAAGAAAATAGCCACAGATCCAAGGGAGATATGGGGGAGCCCGTGAGTGGGCAGCTCACAGACACGAGGCGGAAATTCAGTCAGCTGTGGAAACACAGAGACCCCAGAGGACACTGGAGCCACCCCTGCCAGGTCCCCAAGCTCACCTGGCTTCACAACGCGGACGGCTCTTTCAGGTGCCCCGGTGGCGCCGACAGCCCCCGCCCCGGCCTGAGACCCCGCGTGCGCAGAGGGAATTCCAGACGTGCCGCTTCCCCCAGGCAGAGCTGTCCAGGTGCCCGGGGCCCTCCGGCCCTCCTCCCACAGCCCAGGGACACTGGTCCCATGCGGCCCCTGCAGAGGCCGCTGCAGCCCGCACTGCGGCCTGGAGGAGGTGTCGGGGTGGTGCCGGCCCCCATCCCCCTCTGTCCTCACGGAGGTCTGTGCGTAATGTGGATCCGCCACTCGGGTCACCTCCACAGCTTCTGGGGGACGGGGCCCAGTGTGATGGTGCCGAGGTTTCCTGGGGAATGTAGGTCACCCTGGAGAAAGGGGGAGAAGGAGAGACAGGCGGTGGGGAGTGTGAGCAAGGAACACGTAGGCCGGCCAGCCTGACCCACCGGGGGCCGGGAGTGGCATGTGCCCATGGGTCAGGCTGGCCGGAAGGGAGCCCTCAGCGCCCGCCCATGGCCCTCCTGACAAGGGCGTCCCTCTCTTCTTTCTTATCCTCAGGGACAACCTGAACGGCCTGTCCCCAGAAGGCCTTTGTCCTGCTCAGGATCTCGTCCACTCTGCTCCATGAACAGTGTGGTGGGGGCAGAGGGGGACCGGTGGCATTTGGGGTGTGCAGAAGGAGGCCACACTATTCCCTGGTGTAGTCCCCTGTCTAGTGGGACCTGCTTAAGAGGTAACAACTGGTGGGGGCAGGGAGTGGGGAGCTGACAGATGGTGCTTATACTTCCCTGTGGTGTAAGTACGCCCGCTACGGCCAACCTGCCTGAAACTTGGGCTCTCTGGCTGGCATGAGCCGGCCTGGGGGCCAGACCCCGGGAGGCCGCGGGACGGCGTCTGCCTGGCCCCTTCTCTGCAGTGGGGCCCCCCCTCCACCTGGCGCAGCTCCCAAGACGCAGCTCCTCTTGCTCCCGCCCCCCACTGGAATATTCTACATCCCTGCACGTGCCCGTGAGCCTGAAAGGGCGCCTGGGAGGTGAGTATGCGGGGGGGCCGGCGTCTCTCCCACCCTCGGTGCTGTGATGTGTGGCTGAGAGCCCAGGGAGGCCGTCCTCGTGGTGGGCGCGTGTCCCCTGGCAGATGACATCTGCAGGGGTGCGGTCCTCGGTCCTGCCGGAGCTTTGAGGTGTCAGTGTGAATCCAGTACAGCCGTCTTCTTATGGCATTTGCTTTTCTGCATGAGGTTAAGCCCTCATCAGGAGGATACTTTGTTTTGTTTTGCTACTTAAAAAAGACAATGCACTTGATTTTTTAGAATTTTATGTTTACAGAAAAATTGGCCAGAAAGTAGTGAACCTACACCAGTTCCCTTCACTGTTACATCTAGTGTCCAGATGTGGTGCTCTGGTTACAGTGATGGCCAGTATCGCTGCACTGTCACTAATGGAAGTCCAGTTTCCACAGGGTTCTCTTTATGTTGTACAGTTCCACAGGATCACAGAGGTGTAAGGCCACGCGTCCATTGTGACAGCATTTCAGATCCTGTGCACATCGCTCCGCCCCGAGCCCCAGACAGCCCCCGACCTTCTCACTGCCCTCACGGTTTGCCTTTTCCAGAATGGCCCAGAGGTGGGACCATACAGTTCACAGCCGCTCCAGACTGGCTTCTGTCACTTACTTATATGCATTTAAGGATCCTCTGTGTCTTTTCATGGCTGAGAGCTCATTTCTTTTTATCACCAAATAATGTTCCACTGTCTGGATGGACACAGTTTATCCACCCACCCACCGAAGGACGTCTTGGTTGCTCCAAGTTTTGGCAATGGTGAATAAAGCTACTGTGTTCATAGATGTGCAGCATTTCGTGTGGACGCGTTTTCAGCTGTGGAGCATGATTACTGGGTGGGCCGGTTTATAGAGAGTTAGTTTTGTAAGAAACCTCTGCGCCATCTTCCGACATGGCCACACCACCGGCGCCCATGTCCCCCCCGCAGGTGGTGTGGTCAGCATCTGGATTCTGGCCACTCTAATGTGGAGTGATGGTACCTCCTTGCGGCTTTAATTCATTTCTCTGATGACATGTGATGTGGAGCATGTTTTCATTGCTTATTTTCCATCTGCATATGGTCTTTAGTCTATTTTAAATAGTTCTTTTTTTTTCTTCTTATCATTAATGTTAAGGGTTCTTTGTGTATTCTGGATACAAGTCCTCTATCAGATGTGTATTTTGCAGATATTTTCTCCCATCTGTGGCTTGTCTTCTGGTTCTCTTATCCCATCTTCACAGAATGGAATTTTCTTATTCTAATGAAGCCCAGCTTATTCTTCCTTCCTTCCTTCCTTCCTTCCTTCCTTCCTTCCTTCCTTCCTTCCTTCCTTCCTTCCTTCCTTCCTTCCTTCCAAGATTTTATTGGGGAATTGGGGAAGGGGAACAATGTTGGGGAAGTGGGGAAGGGGAACAGACAAGTTGTTGTCCTTCAGCCTTAGTTGTGGAGGGCGCAGCTAGCTCAGCTCCAAGTCCAGTCACCATCTGGCCACCCATCAGAAGCTCCCGGCCACTCAGCTCAAGGTGCCGTGTTCAATCTTAGTTGTGGGTGGGTGTAACCCACCATCCCATGCTGGAATCAAACCAGCAACCCTGTTGTTAAGAGCGCATGCTCTCACCAGCTGCGCCATCCTGCCACCTGTTGGCAGCTCAGAGGCAGCTCAGCTTGGGCTCAGCTCACTGGCCCATGTGGGAATCGAACTGGCGACCCTGTTGCTCAGAGCTCACACTCTTTTTTTTTTTTTTTTCAAAGATTTTTTTGGGGAATTGGGGAAGGAGAACAGCGTTGGGGAATCAGGGAAGGGGAACACACAAGTTGCTGTCCTTCTGTTCTTCAGTCTAGTTGCTGAGGACGTTGCTTCACTGGCCCATGTTGGTATCATCCTTGCGCTCTTCCCGGATGAGGCAGATCGGTCACCGGCCTCTGGATGGTCGCTCACCGCGGCTCTTGGGAGCTCACGCTGACTGCCGGCCACTCACTGTAGCCTATGGCAGCCCACTGCAGCAGGGGCTGCAGCCCACACCATCACCAGGGCTCGCACAGCCCAGCTCCAGGTGGAGCTGTTGTTAGCTGTAGAGGGCAGTGTCACCGGCCCTCCTATGTGGGATCCGAACCGGGGCCGCTGGCATCCCAAAACCAGCTCTTAACCAATGCGCCACTCGGCCGGCCCAGAGCTCACACTCAACTAACTGAGCTATTCAGCTGGCCCCTCAATTGTTACTTTCATGGATCCTGCCTTTGGTGTTGTATCTGAAAAAGTCATTGCCAAACTCAAGGTCACCTAGAGGTTCTCCTATGATATTTTATAGGACTTTTATAGTTTTGTGTTTTACATTTAGAGCTATGATCCATTTTGAGTTTTGTGAAAGGTATAAGGTCTGTGTCTACATTCATCCTTTTGTATCAAGATGTCCAGTAGTTCCTGTACTGTCTTTGTTTGGGCAGCTATAACCAAAATGCCATAAACTGGGTGGCTTATAAACAGCAGGCATTTCTCTCTCACAGTTCTCGAGGCTGGAAGTACAAGGTCAACCACCTGCAGAGTAAGTGTCTGGTGAGCCCGCTTCCTAGATGGCGCTCTCTTCCCTGTGTCCTCACCCAGTGGAAGAGATGGAGAGATCGCTTGGGGTCTCTTTAAAAAGGCATTAGTGGGCCGGCCGAGTGGGTTGGTTGAGAGTTGGATTAGAGCCGGCCGAGTGGCACAGTGGTTAAGAGCTGGTTTTGGGATGCCAGCGGCCCCAGTTCGGATCCCACATAGGAGGGCCGGTGACACTGCCCTCTACAGCTAACAACAGCTCCACCTGGAGCTGGGCTGCTGTGAGTCCCCAGGACGTCATAGCTGCAGCCCCTGCTGCAGTGGGCTGCCATAGGATACAGGGAGTGGCCGGCAGCCAGCGTGAGCGGCCAAGAGCCGCGGTGAGAGACATCCAGAGGCCGGTGACCGATCTGCCTCATCCGGGAAGAGCGCAATGATGATACCAACATGGGCCCGTGAAGCAACATCCTCCGCAACTAGACTGAAGAACAAAGGACAGCAACTTGTCTGTTCCCCTTCCCCGATTCCCCAACGCTGTTCCCCTCCCCCAATTCCCCAATAAAAAATCTTTAAAAAAAAAAACAAAAAAGGGCATTAGACCCTTTTTTGGGCCGGCCGAGTGGCTCAGTTGGTTAAGAATGTGAACTCTGAGCAACAGCATCGCCGGTTCGATTCCCATATGAGCCAGTGAGCTGCGCCCGAGCTGAGCTGCCTCTGAGCTGCCAATAGGTGGCAGGATGGCTCAGCTGGTGAGAACACGTGCTAACGACAAGGTTTCCGGTTCAACTCCCACATGGGATGGTGGGCTGTGCCCACCAGCAACTAAGATTGAACACAGCAACTGGAGCTGAGCAACCGTGAGCTACCAATGGGTGACCAGATGGCGACTGGACTTGGAGCTGAGATAGCTGCACCCTCCACCACTAAGATTGAAGGACAACAACTTGTCTGTTCCCCTTCCCCAATTCCCCAACACTGTTCCCCTTCCCCAATTTCTCAATAAAATCTTTAAGAAAATAAAAAAGGCATTAATCCCATTCCTGAGGGCTCTGTCCCCACAACCTCATCACCTCCCAGACCCCACCTCCTAATACCATCATCTCGAGGGTTGGGATTCCAACATGGGAATTTGAGGGACACACACATTTAGTCCATAGCAAGCACTGTTTGTTGAAAAGACCATCTTTGCTCCACTCACTTGCCTCTGCTCCTTTGTCAAAAGGTCAGTTGACTCTGTTTAGGGGTCTATTCCTGGGCTCTCTCTTCTGTCCCATTGATCCGTTTGTCTATGTCGCCATCAACACCACACTGTCTTGATTACCGTACCCTCGTAGTCAGTCTTGACGTCGGGCACTGTCAGTCCCTCCTACACTGTGTTGGCCGGTCTGGGTCTTTTGCCTCCACATAAGCTTTAGAATCAGTTTGTCGATAGCCACACAATCACCTCCTGGAATTTTGATTGAGATTATGGTGAATCAGTAGATAAGTTGGGAAGAACTGACATCTTGGCCATATGGAGTCTTCCTATCCACGGACGTGGAACATCTGTCCATTTTATTTATTTATTTATTTATTTATTTATTTATTTATTTATTTATTTATTTGAGGGCAGTGTCACTGACCCTCACATGTGGGACGAACCGGGGCCGCTGGCTTCCCAAGCCAGCGCGTAACCACCGCGCCACTCGGCCGGCCCCATCTGTCCATTTATTTAGTTTTGATTTTGTTCGTCAGGGTTTTCCTCATATAGGTCTTGTGTGTATTTTGTTAGATTTATACCTAAATATTTTGTTGTTTGCTACTAATATAAATGGCATTGTGTTTTTAAGTTCAAAATCCACTGGTGCATTGCTGGCTTATAGGAAAGTGGTTGGCTTTTGTGTATTAATTTTGTATCCTGCAGCCTTGCTGTAACAGCTCATTAGTTCCAGGAGTTTTTGTTGTTGATGATTCTTTGGGACTTTCTACATAGATAATCATATCATTTGCAAAGAAAGACACTTGTATTTCTTCCTTCTCAATCTGTATATTTTTATTTCCTTTTCTTTTCCAGTAGCATCAGCTAGGACCTCCAGTGTGATGTGCTGAAAAGGAGTGGTGAGAGGGGGCATCCCTGCCTTGTTCTGGTTACTTTCTTACCAAAAGGCTGCTGTTGGTTGTAGGTTTTTTTGTAGATGTTTGCTGGGGACAGAATTGCATCCCCCCAGAATTTATAGGTTGAAGCCTTACCTGCCACGGAGACCGTACTTGGAGATAGGATCTTCAGGAGGTAATGAAGGTTAAATGCGGTCAGAAGGGTGGGGCCTGATTGATACGGTTAGTGTCCTTACAGCAAGAGACCAGAGCTCACGTGCTGTCCCCATGTGCACCCTCTGAGGAAAGGCCAGGTCAATGCATAGCGAGATGGTGGCCATCAAGTCAAGAGAAGAGAGCTCACGTAAGGAACCCCACTGCTGGCCCACGATGTTGGACGTCCTGCCTTCAGAACTGTGAGAAAATGTGTTTCTGTTGTTTAGGCCCCAGACTGTGACGTTTCGTTACAACAGCCAGAGCTGAGTAGCACCAGGCCCTTTCTCAGGGTGCGGGCGTTCCGCGCCATTCCTAGTGGTGGGGAATTTTTGTCATGAATAGGTTTGGAGTTTGGCAAATGCTTTTTCTGCATCTCTTGATACGATCGTGTGATTTTCTTTTAAGTCGGTTGATGTGACGGATCACGTTAGTTGGTTTTCGAATGTTGAACCCGGCGGCCGTGCATACCTCCATCTCATGAGGGTGTACAGTGTATTTTGTCAGAAGCCTCATTTGGGCAGAAATCACCCCACGCTGCTGGCCTGGTTCCATCTGCTCCCAGCATTGTCAGAAATGTAAAGAAAATGTCTCTGAATTTACTTTCTTGGCTCGTCTGGGAGGACAGTGGCGGGACCTCAGCACATATGATTGGGGAGGGGGCGTCCCTGAGGAGAGGGGTGTTCGGGGGGACTCAGAGAGACGAAGACACTCTGCCGGCATTTCCTGTCTGAGACGCACCCACAAGACTCCACGGCAGCGGCTGCTGTTGTGCTGGGTGGGCATCCTCAGGGGGCCTGCGGACAGCCCGTGGGCTGATGCCTTTTCCACCCCGCCCTCCCCATGTCATTCTTTGCTGAAGTATTCAGTCTCTCAGAGGATGTCTGGTGCTGTCTCCAGTGGGTCACATGGGGTTTCCGAGGGGCGTCCGTATTGAGTCCTTAAACTAGCAGGCCCTTGGCCCCCACTCCTGGCCCTAATGAGACTTTTTGGAATAGAGATTCCTGTGATCAGATAAGTAGGGAGAGGCTGTGCCTCATGCTCCGTGGTTGGAAATTTGCAGCACAGATGATTGTATGAAAGGCCCTGAGAAGCCCTGCGGTGAAGGGGGGGGAAGGAGGGAAGGAAGCCACTTTTACTTCCTGGTTCCCAAGCTGACGCCCACAGAACCCCTCTGCACCTAATATCTGTTAATATTCTGTGGAAATGATACTTGAGGAACATTGTTTGGGAAAAGAGTGCCATTCTTTAAGGCACAGCTAGGGATCAGCATGTGTGGGGAGTCCCAACCCCAGGGCGTCAGGATGGGGCTGACTGGAAGAGAGACGTAATTATCAATAGTCAGGATGAGCTCGTGCTGGTTCAGGGCCTCATCCACTATGGCTGCGTCCGTATAAAAAGGGGGTGTCGGGACAGAGACAGAGAACGCCGTGTGAGCATGAAGGCAGAAACGGGTGGTGCTTCTAGAAGCCACGGAATACCGCGGCTGCCAGCAGAGCCCCAGAAGTGGCAGCGAGGCCTGGAGCAGATTCCCCGTCATGGCCTCAGGGGAACCAGCCCTGCCCGCACCTCTATGTTGGGTCTCTGGCCTCCAGGGCTGGGAGGTAATCATGTCTCCTCATGTCTCCTGTTTAAGCCACTCGGCCTGTGGGGCTTTGCCGCAGCGGCCCTGGGACACCAGCACAGAGCAGGCTCAGAGGTCGGGGCCTGGGGCGCTTCCAGGGGGGACCTGGGAATGACCAGGATGGGATGCTGCGCAGTGGTGAGAATCGGCCCCCACAGCTGGGGGCGTTGATTGTGCCTTTGGACATAAAGTCTCCGGAAAGAACTGAGGTCACAGCGGCCGTTTCCAAGAAGGGCGACTGCCAACACCCCAGATGCCTGCCATCGAGGAAGCACCCAGCCGCCCATGCAGGGATGCTCTCTGCGTGGACAAGTGCACGACCTGGGTCAGACAGTGGAATTGTGCGTGAAGTGCTGTTAAATGTGAAAGGTGACACACAAAGCAGCACCCACTCGTGGATGGGGAGTGCCAGGTGCTGGCAGAGACCGCCGGACCTGGGCGCTCACCGGTGGAATGAAAGGCTCTCCCACACTGGGCTGTAGTCGGGCCGCCTCAGGCCCTGTTTCTGAAACTCGGGCTGTTTGGGGACATGCCCCCGAGCTCCCGTGCCACGTCTGTCGGTGGGTGACGAGCAGCTATCCTTCCTGGCGCCCCTGGCTCTCATCCAGCAGGCAGGCGCTTGCTGGAACCCTCAGGGGAACCCTCCTTACCTGTGCACGTGGACGGGACCTCCTGAGTGGTTCAGCAGCTGGGTATGTCCACCACTGAGCTGTGAGGACAGCTGGAAGCCCAGGTGGGGGCCTGGTGGAGAGGGCACAGGTGGGGTACCTGGAGACACTGGAGGTGCTGACAGCAGAAGCAGGAGTCACCGAGGGAATGCCTGTCAGGACCTTCCCGGTACAGCGTGTCACATGTGGAAGCTGGCAGCCCCAGTCCCAGGACGCAGGGTCCAAAGAGCAGTGTCACACTTGCTGGCCGCTGCCCCCTGTAGGCAGTGGGCCTGACGGCGGATGGGCAGGCAGGGGGAGCCTCGCCATGTCCGCCTGGGGTTGCGCTGGTCACTCTTCTCTGGCTACTCCAGAGTGAGGTGTGCTGTCCACGCTGCCCGGCCTGCGTCCCCACAGTGACTGGGCAGGTTCTGAGCCTTCAGCCTCCAAACCCTGCCTGTGTCCCGAGGGAGAGGCCCAGCTGTGCTGGGGGACGCAAGTGACCTGTTGTGACAGGAGGTGTGCAGGTGCCGAGGGACAGACCTGGGGGTAGGGTGGCGGTAGCTCTTTCTAGAACGTTCCCTCAGGCCAAGCAGCAGGACAAGCCTGGCCTAGGGGGGCCTCTGAGGGTGCCCTCCCCCCTGCGTGGCAGGGCCTGGAGCGAGGACAGCCTGTGTCTGAGAGCAGGGCCTGTCCGCCCTGCGCTTCCCTGCCCCATCACTGAGCGCCTGCCACATGCCGGCATTGCGCCTCCGCCACCCTTGTTCCCTCCAGTGTGTGGCTCTGCCCTCATCACGGATGCTGACCTGCCCTGGAGGAAAGAGCAGTGTCTGCCACGGGGCAGTGGGCAGCCTGGGGCAGGCGTCCGCAGGGCCATCCGGCTGGGCTCTCAGCTGTTTTATTTACGCGCACCCTGCCCTACCCCAGCCCACAAGGACTCCAGCCCACTGCCACTTGCTCCTGGAGCCGCCCGTCTGGGTCTCTCCCCGCCCTGCTCCGGGCACCAGTACACCTTTGGGGCCCCTTGTAGCTGTGCACCGCACCCACATATACTGTAAGTTCCCCATAAACTGGCAGCCTGGCTGTTTGGAACGTCCAGCCATGAGGTCGCATTCAGGCCCTGGAAGAGCCGACCATCCAGGGACACCTGTGGAGCCCGTGCTGGGGTGGCCCAGCCCTTTGGGGGCCAGAGTGTGACAGATGGTGGCCCAGGCCCATAAATGTGATAATGTGACGTGCTCAGCTATCCTCGGGACGGGGGTGCAGACCAGACCAAAGCCTTTGAACCAGAGGTCCCCCCACCACACTCTCCAGAGCTCCAAGCTCGTGTCACAGTCAAAAGCACCATCCTTGGCCGGCCGAGTGGCGCGGTGGTTAAGCGCTGGCTTGGGAAGCCAGAGGCCCTGGTTCAGTCCCACATATGAGGGCCAGTGACACTGCCCTCAAAAAAAAAAACAAACCAAAAAAAAAAAAAGCACCATCCTTTCTCTGCATTTTTTCTTAAATAAAATAGAATATTTTGAGGATGTAACCCATGCACATAGTGAGAAAATCACACAGAATGTAGGGTGACTAGAGTGCGCCTCCACATCCAGCCCCGAGGCGGCCACTGCCCGTTCCCCACTGACTCTGGAAAAGGGAAGACGCAGCTCAAAGAACAGCCATTGGGGTCGGCCGAGTGGCGCATTGGTTAAGAGCTGGCTTGGGACGCCTGCAGCCCCGGTTCAGATCCCACATATGAGGGCCAGTGACACTGCCCCCTACAGCTAACAACAGCTCCACCTGGAGCTGGGCTGTGCGAGCCCCGGCGACGGTGTGGGCTGCAGCCCCTGCTGCAGTGGGCTGCCATAGGCTACAGTGAGTGGCCGGCAGCCAGCGTGAGCTGCCAATAGCCGCGGTGAGCGACCGTCCAGAGGCCGGCGACCGATCTGCCTCACCCGGGAAAAGCGCAATGATGATACCAACATGGGCCAGTGAAGCAACGTCCTGTGCAACTAGACTGAAGAACAAAAAGACAGCAACTTGTGTGTTCCCCTTCCCCGATTCCCCAGCGCTGTTCCCCTCCCCCAATTCCCCAATAAAATCTTTAAAAAAAAAAAAAAAAGAACAGCCATTGATCAGAACGATCTGCGTCATTAAAAAAATGTTCAATTAAATTTAATGCAATGTTTCTTTTTTTCCAGGAAGTGAATAGTACCTTTTAATGAACTTTTGTTTCGAAAAAAGTATTATACAAGAAAATGTTCCCTAATACGACGCTGACTGCTTTTCTGTCCCCCAGGGCCCTGGGTTTCTCAGGCTGTGTGGGTGGCAGGAGGCTGTGTCCTCTGGGGCCTCTGGGGACAGGAGACAGAGGAGGGCGTGTGCTCAGCTGACTAACCCCTGCGCCCCCATCCCGGCCTCCTGTCCAGACTAAGACCCTCCCGAGACGTTTCCTGTTCAGGCCTCGTCTCTCACGTGCTGGGGTCTGATGCTCTTGGAAATTATGAAATCAAATCACACCCAGGCCTGTTTGGCCTAGGTTCCCGCTCCCTGCCCCTCCTCTCGGGGATCAGTGCTCGTGGGTTAGGCCTGGACACCCCACTTTCCTGTGTCTTTCCTTCTCTTGGCCCTGGAGGGAGACATATCCCTCCGGCGGCTCCCTCCGAAGCTCTGCTGTGGGACATGTGGCATTAATCAGCTCTCTCTCTGTCCCCCATTTGACTCCCAGGGGGGCTTTCTCTGTGGTCCGACGCTGTGTCAAGCTTTGCACCGGCCATGAGTATGCAGCCAAGATCATCAACACCAAGAAGCTGTCAGCCAGAGGTAGGGAGGCTGTGCACAGGGCGAGGGTGGGGCGGCACCCAGGGTGCAGGTCGCGGCTGCCGTGGGACCTGAACGTGGCGGGGGGACAGGGACCCCACTGTCAGACCTGGGATCGCAGCTTTGCACTGGTTTGGGGGCCTCCCTGCGGCTGGAGGGACAGAGGCGTGGTGGCTGATAATGCCGTCTCCAGGGGCCCGTGGGCCGGAGGGCTTCGGGTGGCAGGTGATGCTGTAGGGTTCCTCCCTCAGCCCCACGAGGGCAGCCCCGCCTGTGCTGGGAGGCTCGCTGGGCCTGCAGGGGGAGCGTGGTGCTGGCCCGAGCTGCCCGAGCACATGTGCGGGTATGGCCGGGACATGGGGGCAGTGGACAGAGGTGAGTGACTGTGACACGCCACAGAGGTGCTGCCCTGAGCAGGGGCATCGGAGTGCCGATGTGCGAGGGGCCTCGTGGTGGCCGGGATTCGGGGTGGGGCAGGGCCCCAGGTTGGGTGTGGAGGGTGGGCCATCTCCGCGAGGACCCAGTGCTGTGGGGGTCCTCTGAGCCCAGGGTGAGGCAGGCGTGGCTGAGCTAAGCCCCGGTGCCCAGTGAGCACCCACACAAACCAGAGCTGATTGAGAGGCCTGACCCAGGCCTCCTGGCTGGACAAAGTGCATTTTCTTTTCCTGCTTGCTTCTTTGGTATAGAAAGTCTCAAATATACCTAAATACAGAGAAAAATGACAGAATGAGCCCCCCACCTGGCTTCAGCAGTTATCACCCATCCCCATCCCATCCCGTATCTTGCAGGGGATCCCTGTCACCTCAGCCGTGCTGTTCAGCATGTTTCTCTAACAGAAAAGTTTCCAAAAACAACCGCTCCTCCCCGCACAGGGTCCAGGGGTCCTCCCAAGCCTAGGCAGCAGTGGGAGGACAAAGGGAAGGTCTGAGAACCCCAATTCTTAGCCCTGTACTGGGGGTGGGCCAGGGATGGGCAGCCTACATGGTGGCGTTGGTCTCGTCACCACACAGTCCTGACTGCCCCACTGCGTGGCCTTGTTACTTAGCACCCTGTGCCTTGGCTTCCCCAGCAGTCACATAGGGGTGGAGCTAGTGCCTCCTTCTGAGGGGTGCTGCGAAGGGTAAGGGAGTGAGGCGCGAGGTGCTGCCCGAGACTGGCCTCCTGCATCTTGCTCTCAGGCCCTGGCCGCTCCTCTGGCCACGCAGCCTGCAGTGCCCAGGACCCCTCCTCCGGGAACTGGCTGGGGTCCCCACCCAGCTTGGGAAAGCCCCGCTGAGGCAGTCAGCAGGAGTTTAGCAGGTGCAAAGCTGGGGACAAGCATGTCCAGGGACATGCTTGTCTCCATCGCTCCTTGCTCCTTGAGGCCAAACAGCCAAACGCAGCCCAGCAGTGGTCTCTGCGGCGCCCCAGCTCCGGCGCGAACCTGAAACAGCTGCCTCTCCTTAACATCTTCCGGGGCTGATGAGGTAAACCCTGTTCTCGGCTGACCCCGCGTCTCCCTCCACCCCTCCCAGGACTTGGCCTCTCCTGTTCTTCACACCCAGTCCCTGGACATGCTTGTCCCCCACTTCGTACCTGCAAACTCCTGCTGACTGCCTCAGCGGGGTCTCCCCTGCCTCCAGTAGGAATCTGCGACCCTAGGACCCTGTCTCTCCCATCAGGCCCCCAGGCCATGCGGGCAGGGACTTCACTGTCTTGTTCACCACTGGATCTCCCACACCTGCCCAGGGGCTGGCAGGTGATGAGCTCCCCGTAAATGCTTTCAGAGGATGAATTTGAATGCGCAGGTGTAGTCGGTGCTGGAGGCAGGCAGGTTAATCTCCCCGGTGTGAGGCCTAGCGGGCAGTGGGAGGGGGTCTGGGAGGCCCCTGGTCTCTGGACACCTGGGCGTCAGGGAGACCCAGGTCCAGGAGCATTTCCGTGGCGGGGAAGCCTGGAGCCTCCTGCCCCCGCCCCAGGCCTGGTGTCCCCTGTGGCCTGCAGCTGTCCCGCAGGGTCAGACATGCTCCGGGCAGAGAAGGGGTCTGAGCCCTGGCGCCCAGCCCGGCTGCCTGTGTGGCATGTGCCCGACCGGCTCCCTCCCCAGGAAGCCGGTTCAGAGAGGCCTGCACCAGCTGTGTCCTGGGAGGTGGGGACCCAGACCCTGGGTGCCCTGGGTGGGGGGACAGTGGGGAGGTGGGGACTTCCGGAGATCACGCCCCACTCCACCTTCATTCTTACCCACTGAGTCCGGCGGACTGGAGGGGCCTCACTCAGCGCGGCAGGGAGCTGTGGTCTCCCCACTCCCAGGCCGAGGAGACAGTCTCGGTCCTTCGAGGCTTTGGATGGTTGGGCAGTGGCCGGAGGTGGACACACAGTATGCGCCAGGGACAGGAACCTGCCCGCCCCTCGCTGGCAGCTCAGTCCGAGAGGACACTACCCAGCACCCCAGCTTACGCCAGAGGCTGTGGGAGTGAGATTTTAACATTTGAATACTTAATTAAGTAGAGGATTGTGAGACATTCAGAGTCTGAGAATGTTCTGAATAATTAGAGAGTATTAACCACTGTTCACAAAACCAGTTAGAGGAAAATTAAGTGGGGTAAGATCGCTGGGCCCCTGGGCCTGCTCAGCGTTCCTTGCTCTCACTGCCCACCCCCAGCTCACTGTTAGCACGAAGCGCTGTTTGGGGGCGATTTCGTTGCCTTAGGAGGGCACCCTGTGAGCTGGGTCAGTGCTCAGTGGCCATGAGTGCCCAGGAAGCAGGTGTCCCACAAGTGACCCATGGCCAGTGGCCGCGTGTGGGGAGGCCTGCGGGGACCTGGGCACTCATCGCACGAGCAGCATCAGTCCTTACGTTGCTTCTCCGGGACCCCCACGCCCTCAGACGTCCACAGCCCAGGAAACTGAGTCCCACAGAAGCAGAGACGCACAGCTGGGGCACTGGCTCTGGACTTGACCCAGCCGGGGAGGCCGAGGGTTCATCATTGTGGGCTGACTGGGGGTTGGCCTGCAGGTGGAGACTGACCTCACAGGTGAGGCGAGACAGCAGGTGAGAGTTTCTGGGTCTCACCTCTGCCTCCTCCCCGCCGCAGGCTGATGCCCAGCCCACCCCAAGTCCCCTTCCTGGGCCACCCCCTCCCTCCCCAGGGCCTGGGTGGTCCCCTCTGCGGGGAGCGTTGGGGGGCACCTCTGCCTGAAGGTGTGACAGGGGTGTGGGGCTGAGGCTGCCCCGCCTCCGACACCTGCCGGGTTCGTGCAGCGGAACCCACAGCCCAGAAGGCAGCCCGGCTCAGGCTGAGGTGGCCCGGAACCCGCCCAACTGGGTCACCAGAGGCCGCGGCGCCGCATTGCGGGGCGGCCGAGCATGCGCGGCGGGCGGCCTCCCTCCCCTCCCTCCTCGGAGCCCCTTCCCACCGCCCCTCCCTGCCTCTCTTGACCCTCCCCGGCTCAGAGCCCCCCCTCCTCTCCTCTCCTCTCCCCTTTCCCTCCTCCCCTCCCCTGCCCTGACACCCCTTCCCCACCTGAGCACCCCTCCTCCACTCGTCGGCCCCTCCCTGGCAGCGCCCAGCACCCCAGGGGCGGAGTCAGGCCTCTGTATAGACACGCACAAACATCAGATAAACAGTAAGTTTTTAGAATGTGTCCCAGAGCCCCAGTCAACTTTTGATCGACTCTGCCCTCAGGTCAGGGCTCCAGGGACCCTGGGCAGCGGGAGGCTCTCCCTAGTGACTTGGAGGTGAGTGGGAGTGTGGGCCCCTAACCCTAACCCAGGACCAGGGTCAAACTGGAATGGACCCGACGCCTTCCTGTCAGGTTCTGTCGGGTTTATGAGGCGTCAGCGAGTGCCCTCTGCGCAGGTGGGGAGGGAGTAAGAAGGCGAGCTGGGGGTCTGCGGCGGGACCCCCATTCCCGTCCTAGGGAAGGAAGCCGCTGAGTCCCAGATTTAGCAGATAAATTTGAAGTTCGGAGAGACAATGAAAAAGATCTGAATACAAACTTGTCCCAAACTGCATGGGACACACTCATATTACAAAATTACTTGTTGTTCAGGTGAATTTGGGACATCCTTATACCAACAAAATTTGTGTTGCTTGGCTGAAATTCAAATTAACCAGACAATTTGTGTTTTATCACGTTTCTAATTCATCAACCACGTGCATGAGGAGCATGCTGATCCCATGGGAGGTGGCTTTGTAGTGACTAGAGGGTGAGTGCCCATCCCCACAGGGGGATGTGATCGGCTTGCTTGAATAGTTCCTCACTGGGGGGAACTGCGGCCACCACTTGGGGACCGGCGGGCACTGTACCTGGTCTGCCTGGTGAGGAGGGACGTCTGCACGGAACCTCCATCGTAGGACTTACGTTACTAGGTACCAGCACGCTGAGCTGTGCCTGCGCTGGGCAATGGCTGGGAGCCTGTGGAGGGCGCGGGGAGGCCTCTGTTCCCTTAGGAGGCCAGGCGAAAGGCCCCATGGACCCCATGGAGACAGGCCCCTGGGGACCCAGCTGCCGTGTGGCCTGGGAAGGTCCAGCGGGCCCCCAGGTGGCTGGCAAACAGCCCAGAGGCCACAGCACCATGGCATGGTGAGGGGCATGTACCTGGCGGCTGGTCAGGGCCCCCGCAGAGCCTTTCTGTCCCAGCGAGGTAGAGACAGGACAGACAGACAGACCTTGGTGGTGTACGGCTGGGTGACCAGGAGCTGGGACCGCTCTTGTCGTTTTACGCAAAACACACACAGGAGCCACGCTTTTCATTGGTATCGGTGCCGTTGCCCACCCAGGGCGACAGCAGCCACTGGTCCAGGTGGACCCACAAGTGCCTGTGTGCCCTGAGTAGAGGGGCCGCAGCATCGCCGGCCACCCCAGACAGTGGCCCTGTGCTAGGCTGTGTGCAGACCCCTGCACTGCCCCTGGGGTCCAGATGGCTCACCCCACAATTTCCAGCCCCGTGAGCCTGCCAGGTCGGGACTGGGTGACTGCTTCCCAAAGCCGGGTCCTCCCTGCAGCCAGTCACCCTGGGCCCAGATGGGGGACGGCGACAGGGCGAGCCCCTCTGCCCTGAGTGCAGCCCACCTCCTTCTTGGGACCCTGAGGGCAGGGTGCACAGGGGCTGTGGACCCACCCTCCTGGTATGAAAGCCCCACACTCTGTCAGTTTCTTACCAGTGGCTCGGGGCGCAAAGGGCTGCCAGCCTGGGTTCCCAGGTGCAGCCTCTGGGGATTTGGCGACTTTGGGACATGAGTTAAAAAGTTAGTGCTGACAGTGCTTAGTTTGTGCCAGAGTGGCAGAGATCAGAGGAGGAAGCAGCAAAAACAGCACGGGTGACAGGGCAGGTGGGGAGGGCACGGGGGCTGCTCTCCGCAGTGGCCTGTCTGGGCACCCCCCACCCTTTCACAGGTGGCAAACAGATTCATACAGGAGGCTTGGCTCCATTCAGGGTCCCACGTCCAGTGTCCCCACGGCCCCCTGAGGCCCATACACAGGCCTGCAGAGCTGACAGCTGGACACACCAGACTGGGTGTGGGAACTGACTCCCCTGAACATCCCCCGCCGAGGTGGTCAGCATGAGCACTGGGCCTCCTTCTCCCCAGGGGGACTCTGTCTCTGGCTGGTGCATGGCCCTCAGGCTCTGGTCACAATGACAAGTAAGGCAGCAAGGGCAGGCTGCTTCTAGCCCTCCCCCCGCAAAAGGCCACAGCCCAAGGGCCGGCCAGCACTGCCCACCCCTTCCCTGGGATCACCCTTCAGTGCAGTGGACGGTGACCCCAGGGCAGGGGTCAGACCCCCACCAGTTGTATGACCGGGAGCTCTGGGCAGCAGCCATGGTGACCCATGACCACAGCCGAGTCCCCTGCTGTCCCTGTGCCCTCCTCCAGGCAGGGCGGGGAGCTGGGGATGTGGGGAGACCCTCCTGCTGGCGGGGGCCCCAGGGCCCGCGGTGTCCAGCAGATGCCCCCAGAGGAGAGCGTGTTCCTGAAGCACGGTGCTGGGCAGGCTCCTTATCCCAGAGGAGGCCCCGCTTGTCCCCCGCTGGGCCTGGTGGGGTGGGGGCCTCCTGTCTTCCCCCACCCAGCGCCTTAAGGATGTCCTGCCAATGACAGCACTGCTGCTGCTTGATAGCTGGCGAGGGCCCACAGGCCCACCCACTCCCCTCCTGTCCCTCTTCTCCCCTCAACCCTGCTGCCAGGGAGCATGTGGGAGCTGGGAGGACGGGGTGGAGGCTAGTGTGGGCGCCACAGGGTCGGCCCTGGGGGTCCAGCCCCACGGAGCCTTGACCTGAGCGCCCCGACTGTGGCTGCCTTGCTTTGAGTGCAGGGTCCACACCGTCCTCGCCTGCCGCCCTCAGCAGCTTTCTCTTTATTCTTGCTCAGCTCAGGATGCCCCCACCTGGGGAGACCCTGCCTGGGGGGACCTGCCCAGCACCTCCCCGCCCCCCAGCTATGGGCGCCTGTCTCCTCCTGCCCAGTCCCCTCATGGTGGTGGGTGGGCCACAGCACAGTGACAACCCCAGCAGCTCCGCCCCCGGGGGGGCGCATGCAGGGCTCCACTGGCGCCACCTCCATCCCGGGTCCCGCCCCATCCTGGGGGGCCCACCCGTCGGGGCACCCAGAGTGCAGACACCATGGCGGAATTCGCCAGCCAAGCTGGCAGCCCTGGAGTTGCCGGGGGGGGGGGGGGGCTGCCAGTGGAGCTCAGAACCGAGGGGTTCAGGCGGTCACGCAGCGAGTGGGGACGCCGGTGGGGAATCTCAGGCCCAGTTTAGCTGGAGTGTCTGAGGAAAGCTGTTTTGTCTTGTTTGATAAGCATTTGTACGGGTATGAATGATGCTGTGTTTTATGTGTGGGTGTTTCTATGGCAGGAAAAGTAAACAGCTTGGTTTATGCCCTCGGGGGAGCAGGTGTGTAAGTGTGTCACGTGAGCGTATGCAAGATTGCTCCAGACCTCTGGCTACTGTGTGGACATGGGTGACAGTGGGAGGCCAGTGACACGCCCTGGTGAGGTGGACACCAGCGCCCTTCTTGGCCCCACATAAGTAATTTATCTCCCCAAACGTGCAGGAGCAGGTGGAGGCCTCTGGATGGGGCTCTACCCTGGGTGACAGGTTTCAGTAATAAAATAGTCCTTTAAGTTATTTACTTTCCCAAGACGGGCTCCCACATGCGTTTTTCTCCTAGTTTTTATTTATGACGGAAATCAGGCAATTTTTCCAAAGAGAAGCCGCCCCTGTCCTGTACCGTCCCGTTCTGGCCTTGTCCACACATGGGCGGACGTCCCAGCGCCGCCACATGGGAATCGGCCATGACTGTCCTGGGACAGCTGGCAAAATGGAGAGATAGACTGTAGGTTTGGTTCGAGTGTCAGATCTGTGTAGGGTGGCTGCAGAGAATGTCCTTGTCATTACAAAACACACACCGAGGTGTTCCCTGGGAAAAGGATGAGGCGTGTGGGGCTTCAGACAGTCGGCCTGTGTATGTGGGTGGGGAGGGATTGCACAGAAGTGCTGCCCGATACTGCACGTTCTTGCTGCTTTGCTCTAAGTATGAAACGTGTTCAGAACAATACATTTAAAGAACGCTATGACAGAGAAAACCTGCCCTGGGACCCCCCCCCACTGCACCTTTGAGGGAGGGCAGGCTCTGCCCCCCTGGAGTTGGGCCTCACAGAGACAGACCCCCCAGTAGTGTACGTGTTGGAAAGCGGAGCCCACACCGTGTTCTGTGCCGACCGCCGGCTGTTCTTCATCCTGGTGGGGCGCCTTCTCTGCTGACGCCGTGTCTCCCACCACAGCGCGAGGGACAGCACCACACCGTCCCACCCTGTGGTTTGATGCGTGGGGTGTGCAGGTGTGGGCGCGAAGGCCAGGGCCCTCCCAGCGCCAGGGTGGCTGCCAGCTGAGCAGCGCAGGACGTGGGGGGCTCCACGGACGCCCACGTGGCCCCAGAGCCATTCCTGCCCAGGCCTGACTTCCCCACTCAGGAAAGGGACTCGCGTGTTTGCAAGTATGTGTGCGTTCACTACTGCGACCCTCCCAGCCTGCCAGTGCACATGTGTGCATGCGTGGGGGCGTGCGTGCATGTGTGTAAGTGCAGCTGTTTGGCTCTCCTTGAGAGGAGCTTTTCCTATCTCCATTAGCTTTTTTTTTTTTAATTGGGGAATTGGGGGAGGTGAACAGCATTGGGGAATCGGGGAAAGGGAACAGACAAGTTGCTGTCTTTTTGTTCTTCAGTTTAGTTGCGGAGGATGTTGCTTCACTGTTGGTATCGTCATTGCGCTCTTCCCGGATGAGGCAGATCGGTCGCTGGCCTCTGGATGTCGCTCCCCGCGGCTATTGGCAGCTCACACTGGCTGCCAGCCGCTCATGCTGGCTGCCGCCCACTCACTGTAGCCTTGGCAGCCCACTGCAGCAGGGACTGCAGCCCACACCATCGCCGGGGCTCGCACAGCCCAGCTCCAGGTGGAGCTGTTGTTAGCTGTAGAGGGCAGTGTCACTGGCCCTCACATGTGGGATCCGAACTGGGGCCGCTGGCATCCCAAATATACCCAAATAACCAATGCGCCACTCGGCCGGTCCTCCATTAGCTTTTAAAATCCTCCTGGTACCTCTGTTTCAAATATTAAATTTTTGGCTGATAATTGCTCAGTCCTTGGTGGGCCTGTGGAATGAGGCCCTGCCCCTGGGGGACGCGGCCTTGCCTCCGCCTCCTGCCCCTGCTGCATAATTGCTCTGCCTGTGGATATGTGCGTGGGGAGTGGGGGGTCAGGCCCTTTCCCTCAGGTGTCTAGCCACAGTCCCCCTGAGGCCCATGCTGACCAGACAGCCGCCTCTCAGAGCAAGTGAGCCCTCCGCGGACGCTCCATCGTGTGGTTAGGGCAAGTGAGTGAAGGGTCAAGCCAGTGCTGAGGGTCCTGCTGCTAATGCTGCAGCCCCTCCTCCCGAACCACCTGGGGGGACTGTGCCCGAGCTGGCTGCCCTTCCCCCTTCCCCTGTGAGCCTCACTCCAAACACTTGGTGGCTTCTTCCTGCCCCAGCTCTGCACCAGGGCCCTGGACATATCTCCTCTGCAGGTGGTGATGGGTCTCCCTGGCTGTGAGTCTTGTGATTGGTGACCTGTTGGCATATGGCGACCTGGGTGGCGCTGGGAATGGGGGGGTGATGGGCTGCTGGGGCAAGAGGTGACATCTGTCCCTTTCTGTCCCCAGATCACCAGAAGCTGGAGAGAGAGGCTCGAATCTGCCGCCTTCTGAAGCACTCTAACATCGGTGAGTGGCCCCGGCGGGGTCGGGGCTGCAGCCTGTCCTCTCCAGAGATCTGGAGCTCCCTTTCCCTCTGCATTGAAGTCCCCCTCCTCCTGGAGGGGTTGTCGAGGTCAGCAGCCCCTGCCAGGGATCCAGGCTGGGCTGCCTGGGTGGGTTCCTGCCCACCGCCCCATAACTCCAAGCCATGATTTTCCTAGAAACGTGCAAAGGCCTGAACATCCTGTGGCTCTAGAAAAGCCACAAGACGCCCAATAACAAAGAAAAAAGGTTGGAAACCAAGGACCCCACCAGGTGCAGCGCTGACCCAAAGTCTGAGGTCTGGTTCTGCAGCACCTCGGCCGTCCCCACCGGCCCAGGTCCCCAGAACTACAGTTTGGGGGGGGTCCTGCCAGGCAGCTGCTGCTCGGGGACGAGTGCAGCCTCAGGAGCCAGGCCTTGGCCTCGAGGTGTGGCCTCCCTGCCCTGTGGGTCCCTTCTTTCTGAACCCCCAGAGCAAGTCTCTGGGTGGTACAGTCGAAGCAGCTGCTTGGACCCCAGGCCATGCTGACCCCTCCCAGCTGCCCGGCCTCCCTGCCAGCCCCTCGCCCCTGCAGCTCCGTGTTGGTCCCCACCTGCCACCCTGTGAGAGGAGCACGTGTGTGTCCTCCACCTCCAGTCCCTTTAGGGACTCCTGGGGGCCCGGGACCCAGGCCTTGCCTGTGCTGGGAAGCAGCCAGGAGGCCTGAGAGGACTTGGCCCTCTGCACCAGGCGGCATCTCCGCCAAAGGCAGCTGCCACCAAAGGGAGGGGCCAGGACTCTGTTTAAAACCAATGTCAGGTCACACTGAGCAGCTGGTTTGGGAGCCCCTGGCCTGGAGCATGTCTGCTGGTCCCCGGAGCCCTGCCCCTCGGGCTGAGCCCCTCCGGGACCCCGGGTTCTCTCCAGCTGTCCCCGCCCAGGCCCAGGCGGGGTGCGGGCAGAGGGTGGGGAGGCCAGCCTCCCATGTGCTGGGAACCGGGGGCTTTTCCAGCCCTTGGGCCTGGGCCCACGCCTTCTTAATCTCGAGGCTGACTCCCGTGAAAATTCCTGACCTGTTCCCAGAAAGCCCCGCTCAGTCCTGGGGGCCCAAGAGCTCGGGTGTCGCCAGGGACCCAGCCCCCACACTCAACTGGTTGGGGGGCGTCCTGGCAGATGGCCGGCTCCAGTCGGCCCTCAGCACCTGGCCGCGGCCCCTCTTCCACCCGCTGCCGCCCTTGGCCGGGGCTCCCGCAGACGCCACCTCGCGGCCAGCTCTGCCCTCACCCTTTCCTCACCCGCCCCTTCCGTGTGCCCTGAGCACCCGCCAGGGAGGCCCCCAGTCGGAGCTATTTCGAGAGTCCTCTCATTTAGGGGAGAGACCCAGGTGTTCTTTGAGTTGCTGTTTTGGGACAGCTCCTCAGCAAAGCGCCTCCTGCCCGGCCTGGATGCTCAGTGATTCTGGGTCAGATCTGACTGGTCCCCAAGTCCTTGTAGCAGCTTTATTCCAGAACCCAGGAGCGGCAGAGCTGAGACTGGGGGTCAGATGAACATTCCAGAACATGGCGGGGAGAGGAGACTGGGGGACTCAGACAGAACATTCTTTGTGGACTCTGAGTGGCTAGCTGGTGAGACTCCTAGGGGGACGTGAGGAGAGCCCCCCGCTCCGTGGCCAGTGTCCACCCAGCCCCACCTCTGAACAGAGGTGCTCCCGGGCCCCCCTTCCTGTCCTGGCTGACTCAGGAAGCAGTTATTTTCAGGGTGTGGGGAGTGGAGGAGCCTCAGTTTCCCTTTCTGTAAAGTGGGACCTCCTGGGAGGAACCGAGATGACTCCCGTGGAGAGTGGGGCGTAGCTGTCAAGCCCCCCTTCTCCCTGATGATGTGCTGGGGTTGGAATGCACAGCCCTGATTTGAGCCCGGCCTCCCCACTCAGAGCTGCTGGACTCTGAGACGCAGCCTCCTTGTTTTTGGGTTGTGAATGCCCCTAAGTCCTGGGCTGTTTCACAAGTGTGTTGTGTGTGGGGGCCCCTCTGGGCTCCTCTGCCAGCCGTCATTGGTATCTGGCTTTTCTCTGCCTGCTGTGACGGGTGCTGCCGTGTACACGCTGACCCATGTGTGAGTCTCGCCCGTGCTTTGGGCGTGCGCCCGGTGTGTGCTGGCTCTCTGCTGGCGTTTGAAGGGACCGCCATGCCTTTTTCTGATCTGGTTGGGTTGTCTCGCCGCCACCCTGCCTCATTCTGCTCATTTGAGGGCCACACACGGCTACCAGGGAGCCAGGCTCTTACAGGAGGAAAGCAGAGGCTTTGGGTGCGTTTCACAACCACACAGGCAGCACAGGGGTGTTTGCTGGGCTGAGCTGTCACGTTGGGAGCAGGGTACATGGACTGGGCCCCGAGCGGGAGCTGCACAGGCAGAGCCTCCCATCCCAGTGGGTAGCTTCTCTTCAGAGACAAGGTGGGACCTGGGCAGAGGCGACAGCCATGTGTTCCCCCACCCCCACCCTGCAGTGTCTTGTGTGGGGACATTTCTGGGTGTTGGGGATGGGCACCAGCCACAGAGGCCCCTCCCACACATCTGTGCTATACCCCACTGTCCCAAGAGACCTCAGGTTGGCACCTCCCCCTCCCCGGTCTCTGGGATCCCCACGACAGGGACCCTGGGGTGACAGAGATTAAGCAGAGCAGGGCAGACAAAATCCAGAATATTCCACAGCCTTGTTAAATTGGGCCCCACACCCTGTGGGATTAGGCACAGCCTATCAGACTCACTCAGAGGAGCATCCCCAGCCTCCCCCAGCCTCCCCTCAGCCTCCCCTCAGCCTCCCCTCAGCCTCCCCTCAGCTTCCCCTCAGCCTCCCCTCAGCCTCCCCTCAGCCTCCTCAGCCTCCCTCAGCCTCCCTCAGCCCCCCCTCAGCCTCCCCTCAGCCTCCCCTCAGCCTCCCCTCAGCCTCCCCCACAGCCTCCCACAGCCTCCCCACAGCCTCCCCTCAGCCTCCCCTCAGCCTCCCCTCAGCCTCCCCTCAGCCTCCCCTCAGCCTCCCCACAGCCTCCCCTCAGCCACCCCCCAGCCTCCCCTCAGCCTCCCCTCAGCCTCCCCACAGCCTCCCCTCAGCCTCCCCACAGCCTCCCCTCAGCCTCCCCTCAGCCTCCCCTCAGCCTCCCCACAGCCTCCCCACAGCCTCCCCACAGCCCCCACAGCCTCCCCACAGCCTCCCCTCAGCCTCCCCACAGCCTCCCTCAGCCTCCCCTCAGCCTCCCCTCAGCCTCCCCTCAGCTTCCCCTCAGCCTCCCCTCAGCCTCCCCTCAGCCTCCCCACAGCCTCCCTCAGCCTCCCCTCAGCCTCCCCACAGCCTCCCACAGCCTCCCCACAGCCTCCCCTCAGCCTCCCTCAGCCTCCCCTCAGCCTCCCTCAGCCTCCCCTCAGCCTCCCACATCCTCCCCTCAGCCTCCCCACAGCCTCCCCACAGCCTCCCCACACCCTCCCCACAGCCTCCCCTCAGCCTCCCTCAGCCCCCCACAGCCTCCCCTCAGCCTCCCCTCAGCCTCCCCACAGCCTCCCCACAGCCTCCCCTCACCCTCCCCTCAGCCTCCCACAGCCTCCCCACAGCCTCCCCTCAGCCTCCCCACAGCCTCCCCACAGCCTCCCCTCAGCCTCCCTCAGCCTCCCCACAGCCTCCCCTCAGCCTCCCTCAGCCTCCCCACAGCCTCCCCTCAGCCTCCCCACAGCCTCCCCTCAGCCTCCCCTCAGCCTCCCCTCAGCCTCCCCTCAGCCTCCCCGCAGCCTCCCACAGCCTCCCCACAGCCTCCCCTCAGCCTCCCCTCAGCCTCCCCTCAGCCTCCCCACAGCCTCCCCTCAGCCTCCCCTCAGCCTCCCCTCAGCCTCCCCTCAGCCTCCCCTCAGCCTCCCACAGCCTCCCACAGCCTCCCCACAGTCTCCCACAGCCTCCCCTCAGCCTCCCCACAGCCTCCCCACAGCCTCCCCTCAGCCTCCCTCAGCCTCCCCTCAGCCTCCCCTCAGCCTCCCCTCAGCCTCCCCTCAGCCTCCCCTCTGCACACCAACCCTCTCTCCCCTAGCCTGAATCAGTGATGGTGGATCCCCACCCCTTGGTTTCTGGGACTGGACCTGCCCTCCCTCTCTGGGTGGTTCACCCGTGAGCTGGGCAGGTGGGCACCTGGGAGACCAGCTCTGCCTGCAGCTGATTATATGTCACATCCCTGGGCCTTGACCTCCGATGGGGTCCAGGAGGTCCCCCCATGATAGCCCCTGGCTTGGGGCTCAGGACGCAGGCCCTAGAGGAGCCGTGGCCCCAGCAGGGGGGGTGCCCCTGGGCGCCCCCTCCCCCATACCGTGCTGTGTCACATCCTCACCCAGGGCTTCCTCCACCTCCTTCAGGACCCTGGGATGCTATTTGCATGCCACCCCCAGGTTATTTACTTAGTTTTTATTTAAATAGATTCTGTGACAATTCATTCTTCACTTAGCCTTGTCTGTGAAATCGTGGGTCTGATGTGCTAGCTAGGTTTTCTTCTAAACCATTAAAATAATATGCAACTATTGGGCCGGCCGAGTGGCGCGGTGGTTAAGCGCTGGCTTGGGAAGCCAGCGGCCCCGGTTCGGTCCCACATATGAGGGCCAGTGACACTGCCCTCAAAAACAAACAAATAAACAAAAACCCAAAAAACCTTAATATGCAACTATCTTTTAAATGTTAAAAAAAATTTTTAAAATATGTGTCCACGTGCACAGAGCCTCAAGTTCCGTGCAGACCCCAATGTCTTCCTGGACGAGGAGGGGGGACCCACTATCTGCCAGGGCCACCAGGAAGGAGGCTCTTAGCACCCCAGGTTACAGACCCCGCCTCCCCAGAGTGGGGTTCCCTGCGCAGGAGGAGGGGGCCCACAGGACTGTCCCTGGGCCGGTGCTGCCTGCCACGCTTTGGCTTCAGGTCAGGGGTCACTGCAGCCAGAGTGGGGGTGCTGGCAGTGAAGGGCTGGGACCCTAGGGGGAGGAGGACACTGGAGCCAGTTAGAAACCGGGGCAGGTGGAGGGCACTGGGGGCAGCCAGTTCCCACCTCCCCGGGGTCTGAGCCCCTGAGCGCACTGCTGTCCGGCCTCTCTGGGCACCAGCCTCCTCATCCGCAAGCTCACAGGGTGGTTGGCACCCGCACCAGCTGCTCCGGACGTAAAGGGTGGAGTCCAGCAGGTGGGGGCAGTAAGCGCCTGCCATTCAGGGCCGGGCATCTCCAGGTCAGTGAACGAGACGCTGGGCTCGCCTTCTGTGTGCTGGAGTCCCCCCGCACCCCGCTGTTTTCTGAGTCACTCGGCTAGTCAGTCCCCTGTCAGCCATCAAATGGAAAGCATCGCGCGACTGGGCGGGCACGGTTCCAGGCTGGGGACAGGAGACAGGCTAGGCCTTGGCTGTGCTGCTCTTCTGCGGACCCTCAGGCCTGAAGCTTTGGAAGTGATGCCTCAGTGGGCGGTGGTCCTGCCCCTCCGCCTGCCCCTGCTGTGCCCCTGACCTGGGAGACCCCTTGGGGTTCCGTTCCGGGGCCTGATGCGTGAGCCCCTGTGCCCTGGGTCTCCCTCTGGGGCCTGCACAGCCCACCCTGCATCCTGGCTCACGTCTCTCCTGTCCCCACAGTGCGCCTGCACGACAGCATCTCCGAGGAAGGGTTCCACTACCTGGTCTTCGATCTGTAAGTGCTCGGCTGAGGCCTCCCAGCCCCTGGGGGACAATCCCCTGACCCAGGTCAGCTTGCCCAGCTGCCTCCTGCCAGCCCCCTGCCCTCCCCACTTGCGTAGCAGTGGCCTATGCAGGTCCATGGGCCGTGCGGGGCCCTCGCCTCCATGCAGAACACGCTGGAGGCCGTGGGGAGAGGAAGGGGTCGGCCCCAGAAGCAGGCCATCCGCCCCCACTCTCCCTTGGTGTCCTCATCTCAGCTGGACTGGGGCGTCGCTGACTGGTACTAGCGTGTGTGTGTCTGCAATAGCATGTGTGCCCGTGTGCACACGTGTGTGTGGTTTTGGGGGTGTTGCACGCGTGTGCATGTGTGGGGGCGGAGAGAGAAGGCATCTGGGGCCGCTGCCGCCTCTCACTTCCTGCCGGGTTTGGAAGCGGTGCTGTCATCCCCCTTGCTCCCTGACAGCTCCCCGCAGCAGCACTATATTTAGCAGTCCGTGAGTCAGTGCCCCTGGGGACATGGGGTAGGCAGGGGCCATAGGCTGTGGGCAGCCTCGTGTGGCCTCCAGGCTGCCATGAGGCCAAGGAAGTACAGGGGTGCCGTTGCCATGGTGATGAGACTGACTGCATGGGGGCTCTCCCTCCCTTAAAGAACAGCTGCTTCGGGCCACCACTCAGGTGCCTCCTGTCAAGAGAGGCTGTGACTGTCCCTGTGAGGGCTTGGCCACCTCCCAGTACCCCCATGTCTCACAAAACACCACTTGGAGTCACGCCAGGTGGCCAGGGCTGTGGGCCCGGAACTGGGGAGAGCGTCTCTGGCCTGGGTTGGCATCACCTTTGGGAGGCGGCGGGCCCCTTGGCAGTTTGGAGGCTCTGTGGATTTGGGATCTGAAGGGTTTCCCCATTCCCTGCACCTGGGAATGTTACAGAGCTCTGGGGGCCAGGCCTGGAAACAGAGGCAGGGCTCCCCTGTGGGCCGTGGCTGTTGCCCAGAACTGCCCACATTGGCCAGGGCCTGAGGACAGGGAGGACAGAGGAGACACTGGCCTCAAGAACAGCGAGGCCCCCAGCAATGAACCCCATTCTGCCGCTCTGGACCACAGGCCCCAGGTGCCCAGCTCAGGCTGCAGCCTCCTGTGGGCGCAGCACCCAGGCGGGGGTCCCGGGTCCAGGCAGGGCCTCGCCTGCGAGCTGCGTGTGCAGAGCTGCGTGTGCAGAGCTGCGTGTGCAGAGCTGCGTGTGCAGAGCTGCGTGTGCAGAGCTGCGTGTCCTGGGCTGGACCTGTAACTGCTTCCTCCCGGTCCCCATGCGCGCACGCACACACACACACGTGCTCACACACGTGCGCAAACACGTGCACATGGTTACACACACATGTGCAGTTGCAGGAGCTCTGCCTCACGGTGGTTTGCCTGCTCTGAGCCTCAGTTGTCACCAGTGGCAAAATGGGATCTGAAGCTCCTCGCTCCCAGGGTTGGTGGGGGTCCCACGGGACCACAGCACAGGCGTCTATCCTGGTGTGGGGCACACCTACCCAACAAGCCCTCAGTTTCGTTTTTTTCTCCAAACTAAGAGCCTGCCACACCAGGGTCACCCATCCAGCAGTACCCATGCCAGGGTCACCTGTTAGCAGCGCCCACACCCAGGGTCTCCTCGCCATGGGCCAGCACAGCCTTGAGTTCTGGGCACAAATATGAGGCCGACCCGTGCCCCACTCAGAGGATTGATGGAACTGGATGCAGAGGGGAACCACAGCACATGGGGCCAGCTGCAGTGGGCAGTGTCCCCCCAGCACGGGGAAGGCTCTGGACCCCTCCGGGCAGGGAGCTCTAGATGGAGTCTCCGTGACCCAGAGCTTGCTGGGCTGGGCGAGGGCCTGGCACGCCCCGGGTGCCCTGCCTGCCGTCTGTGCACATCCACGTTTCCTAGCCTGGGGACCCTGGGTTCGCAGAGGTCCTCCAAGCCTGGGCTCCTGGATCTGACGCAGCAGGAGGCTGTGTGGACAGAGACCTGCTGTCCTCCTCGAGCCGGGACTCCGACACCCGCAGCCTCGCCTGCCAGCAAGGCCGGATCCAGGCACCTGCTCTTCGGGCCCCTTTGCTCTGGCCCCGAGAGCTGGGGTGGAGCAGACCTTCTCAGCCTGAACTAGAGTCCCAGGCCCGAGAAACAGTGCAGGGGCCCAACCCACCTCCTGTGGGGCCCCTCTGGGCACATCACTGAGACCGTGAGCTGCTCTCTGAGCTTGAGTGCCAGTGTTGTGGAGTGGGTGTGAGGACTCAAGTGTTAAATGCCACCCTGTGTGAGCAAGCACTCGGGCAGCCACGTGTCTAGGGGCAGTGGCGATAGGGCAGGGGTGCTGCTGGCAGAGTGGGGCTGGGGGTGACATGGGCCTCCAGGATCTGTGACTTCCGTGTGCGTTTCCCGCAGGGTCACTGGTGGGGAGCTCTTTGAGGACATCGTGGCGAGAGAGTACTACAGCGAGGCAGATGCCAGGTGGGTGCAGCCCCCTCTCCTCCTGCCCACCCGCCCCACTCAGCCCCACATCTGCTGCTGTGCACACGGTCCCCAACGTGGGCTGGGTGGACAGTCAGCGTCCAGAGGTGTCAGTCTGCCCACCCAGCCCTGCTGGGAGCCCTCTGAGCAGGTCAAACAGCAGGGGACAGCTCTTGTGTCCTCGACCAGCAAGAGTGCAGCCCAAGTCAGGGAGGCCCCAGGCTGCCTCAGTTTCCCCGGGGTGGGCAGTGGCCCACAGAGGAGTGCTTTCCTTGGGGTGGCTGGTGGCAGGAGAGCGATGTGGTCATGGGTGTCCTGCCCTGCCCGTGGACATCAGTCCATGGTCCACCGCGGGCAGCCCTGGGCTGTCTGTCTCAGAGGCAGAAAAGGAAGGCGGCTGTGCTTCCTGGACCCAGGCCCAGGCCCCCATGTGAGGGCTGGAGGGACAAAGGCTCCCTCCAGCTGGACTTCCCTGGGGACCCCGGACAGCCCTTCCCACTGGGATCAGCTCTCCCCAGGGCATGACGGGGTCTGCCGGACTCAGAGATGCTGTCTGCAGCATGGCTACGGGGGAATGTCAGGGCCCTCCCTGGAAGGGCAGGCCACGGTGGCCTGCTGTGCCCCATGCTGGCGGGCCAGATGCCACCCTGATCTGTGACAGGAATGGCACCCCTGACAGCATATCTCAGCTTGGAGACAGCTGAGGGCGGTCACCCCTTGCCCTGCCCACCTGGTGCCAGGAAACATGCATTTTTTTAAAAAAGGCTGACAGCGCCCCTCTCTAGGCTGTGGAATTATGGATGCTTTTTCATTTTTTTCATCTTCTTTGTCTATTTTTAAAATTTTCTTTAATGAATATGTATTTTCCAATCAAGAAAAATGAATATAATTTTTAAAAGTAGCTTTTTGTGACTTGTTTCTGCACCCACAGGCGACCTTGCCTGTTGGGAAGGCCTGAATCCCCGTGAAGTGTGAACTAGAAGGTGTGGTGGGTCCTGGTACCCCACCCAGGCCCCCGCAGAGCTGCGCAGCCGGACGGGTGGGGGTCCTGGATGGGGGCGGGGGGCTGCAGCCTGAGGGCCCAGGGACGCTGGCTGAGTTTCTGAGGCTCCTTGGGGAAGGGCTTCCATTTCGTTTTGCAAACAGCCTGAGAGAGGCCTGTCCCCTGCTAGAGAAGGAAGATGCTGGTGTTATTTCCTCCTCACAAGGAAGGTAGAGAGGATCAGAACCACTTCGTCTTGTTCTGCCATGTAGGGCGGGAATGTTCCGGGGTGGGTGCCCGGACTCCTGGGTCCAGGCCATCCTGACATCGGCCAGGCCGGGGGGCTCTGGGGTGACAGATGCAAGCCAGGCCAGGAAAGGAGTGTCCCGCTGTCCTCCCCAGGTCGGGCCAACAGTGCCTGGACTGAACTCTGCCTTCGAATCCCACCTGCAGCGCCCCCGGGGCGCCCTCACTGCCCTGTCTCCCCAGCTCGAACCTCAGCGCCCACTGGGCACTGCCCCGGGGCTGGCGCCCTCCCTGCGCCCTGCAGTGCGCAGTCTCCGGGGAGGGGGCGCAGCCCGCAGCCCACAGGCCCGCCCACACCCCCCACCATCCCCCAGGCCGCGCCCGACACAGCCCCCACCATACCCCACGCCCACACTGACCAGGCCCCTGACCACACCACACCCCATGCCTCACATGCTGCCCACTCCCCAGGCCCCCAAACCCCTGTGTTCCCAGCCCCTCCCTTGCTCACCTGCCCGTCCCACCCCCTTCGCTCCTGGGGTCCCCTGCTGCCGGTCTCCTGCCTTTCCTGGGGGAGGGGGCCTCCTGGAACTGGCCCAGAAGGGAGGGGCGGGCTCTGCGCTGGGGCCCCATGGCCAACACCGGGTTACCTCACAGCTGGACCATGAGGAGGGGCGACAGGGAGGGAGGGAAATCCTGGGGGGCCGCTCCTTGGCCTCGCTGAGAGAACACTGGGCGTCTGTTTGCCTGGGGGTCCTGTGCATTTGCCCTTTGCCCGCAGTGTTGCTGCTTTGCCTGGGGTGGGAGGGCCCTGGTGGGGACCTGGGGAGAAGCCCCTCCTGGGAGGGCACGGTGTCCCTTTATCTCCCCTGGGAACCCCCGCTGAAAGGGCTCAGGGTTGTGGCGAGGCCGGAGCCCCCCAGCCGGACTGGGGTGGGCACTTCCTAGCCAGCCGCTCGCATGCGTGGGTCCCCGGAGCAGAGGACGCCAGGCAGGAGCTGGGAGCCCTCTTGAGAGAAGTGGGGACTTAGGGAGTTGGTCAGGAAGCTGAGGGGTCTTATCAAGCTTGGGAAAGTAACGTTCAAAATACTTAGAAACCAGTTTTTTAAAACCATAAAAAGCAATATGGCTCATGAGAGATGGTGAAAGGGGCTGTGAGAATGCTGGCTGTCCCCGGGAGGAGGTCAGGAGGGGCACATGGGCCTGGTATTGGAGCCCAGAGCCGTGAGGACGTGTGCGGGACCCGTGTGGGGACAGCCAGCTGCTTGGAAGCCATTCTGACCATGACGATGATTTTCTAAATTGCTCATAATATTACAAATGGCCCCACGAGGAAGATGGTACAATGATACAGAAGGCAAGAGGCAGGCAGGACCTCGCTACTGGCCAGGTGGCCTCATGTCCTGAGGCTGTGGTCTCAGCTTGGAGGAGTGTCCCAGGAGCTGTCCCCAGAAGTCCTCAGAGGGTGGGGCTGCTCGGAATGGGCTGCTGGCCTGGCAGGTGGGTGTCCCGCCCACCTGCCGGATGTAAGGCAATTCCCACGTGGGTGCAGAGACCACCAGCTCTGCCGTGGGTGCAGGGTAGCCTGCAGTTTCCTGTTGGGGGACCTGGTTTGCTTAGCCAGCTCTTGGGGCATGGGGGCAAAGCCATCAGAGTGGCTGTGGGATGGTTGGGCCGGACAGCGTTGCAGGACTGGCTGTCGGTGACACAGGCCACGTCCCGTGGTGCTCAGGACACATGCAGACCGAGTACTGGCTCAGCAGGTGTGGTCGCTCTCTCTGGGGACTGGTTTGGGGGCTCTAAAGACCCAGAGGAGGGCAGAGGGTGCAGCCCACCCCTGTCTGGGCCCCCATGATGAGTGCTGCTGCAGCAGCTGGATCATGGGTCCAGTAAACATTTGGGAAACACCTTCCTCCAAGGTGAGGACCCAATCAAGAGGGGAGAATGCACATGGCCCTGTGGCCACAGAGACAGATGCTGCCCACACACCCACTCAGAGGGGCCAACGTGGGAGGGTTTGGAGGGGGTCCTGCAGGGCAAATACAAGACCGCTTGACCCAAAGCTGAAACCTGTACTGGCAGCGTCTGGGCAGGTCTGAGGTTGGAACTAAGTAACTGTCACTGCAGGGCTTGGCGAGCAGCCAGAGGCCCAGGAAACACTGGCCAGGGCGTGTGAAGGCCGCTGGTGCATGGGGAGGGCGGGGGGTCCATAGAGACCCGTGCCCGCTCCGCTGGGCAGCAGTGTAGGAGGGGCTGCTCAGCCGGGGGTCACGCAAGCCCATGTGGGCGCCGCAATGTGAGGTGCGGGTGGCTGGACTCCGCGATGGGACACTGACAGCCCACAGCACTCAGTCTGGTCTGTGAGTGAGAGGGCCTGAGGGCTGGGAGAGCCCATGGCCACCCTGGGCCCTGGTCAGCGGCCTCTGTGACAGGTACTGGGGCTGAACCTGGCCTCCACCCAGCAATCTGTCCTGACCTCAGCTGAGCTCTGCCCACCCGAGCCAGGCCCCTGGACCAGCTGGAGGGGTCCTCCGCTGGGGGCCACGCTGTGCCTGCCGTAACAGGACTGAGGGGGGCCGTGGTGCGGGGTCCGGGCTGGGGCCGCAAGGACAGGACTGCTCAGCTAAGGGCACTGGGAGTGGGTCTGGCCGGAGAGTCTAGGGCAGGGGACAGCCCCCGGTGCTGGCCTGGCTGCTGACCCCTTGCTAGTCGGTCACCGCTGGATCCTGAGGTCTGGCGTCCGGGGGGGACTCAGGTTTACTCTCCCTGTGGTGGCGGATGGCCTTTAGATGTGGCCACAGCTTTCTGAGGAAGAGGGCTGGTCACCCTCTTCTCCATGTTTGCTGTTAGGGAAGCAAAGCCTGACCCTCCAGTTGACTCTGAGTCACTCCACAGAGTCCAGAGGGGGCCGAGGGGCCCTGAGGGAATTTGCTGTCCCTCCCTCGCCCCGTCCAGAGGCGCTGGGACAGACCCCAGGTGCTGGGTTCCAGGCATCCTCTGGCCTCCAGGCTTCCATAGCTGGCAATGCTGCAGGGATGGTGTGGCTCTGGGGGCTGCTAGAAGCTGTGTGGACGCCCGGGGCCCTCCGGGAGGCGGCTCAGGCCCCAGGGTCCAGTTTGTGCAGGTGACATACGGAGCACAGGCGTTGGAGGTGCCTGGGGGCAGCCTGGACCCCTGAGTCAAGCCCCGGGAGGTGGGACAGCTTCCAACCTGGAGGGAGCCCCTCGCTCAGGCCCCGGGCAGTGCCAGGCTGCACCCCAGGGGAGCTGCTGGAGCGCTGGGCTGTCCAGTGTGGCAGCCAGAGGCCAGTGTGGATGCTTGTTTCTTAAAACAAAGTGACATGTCGGGCCGGCCAAGTGGCGCGGTGGTTGAGCGCTGGCTTGGGAAAGCCGGCGGCCCCGGTTCGAGTCCCACATATGAGGCCCAGTGACACTGCCCTCAACACAAGCAAACAAACAAAAAACAAAGCGACATGTGCTCTGGCACATGGGTGACCGGGGCTGCAGCATCAGCACTGCCCATCCCCAGGTGCCCGTCCACCAACCCTCTCCTGTTCCCGCCCGGGACCCTCCCTCCCCCGGCCGGCCGTGCAGGGCGCAGGCTCGGCACTGGGCTCCCTCCCAGAGGCACCAGCGCAGGGTCAGGCCAGCAGGAGGCTGCGGAGGGGCTCTCGGGGAGCAGGGGCGCCTCCTGTGAGTGTTAGGTGGGCCTGGCAGGGGCGAGGGAGGCCCCGAGGCCCTGCGCCCGCGCGGCCCCCACTAATGCCCGTGCTGTCCGCTGCAGTCACTGTATCCAGCAGATCCTGGAGGCGGTTCTCCACTGCCACCAAATGGGGGTCGTCCACAGGGACCTCAAGGTGAGTCCCCGCCCGCGCTCGCCAGGGCTCGTCTGTGCATGTCCTGTAAGAGGAGGCCTGGGCGGGCAGCGCCAGCCCCGGGGACTGCGCGTGGGGGCGTGTGTCCGTGCTTGTGCACACGTGCATGGAGGCTCATGCGTGTGTGTGCGTGTGCGCATGGGTGTGTCTGCACGCGCCCTTCCCAACGCCCCCAGGCTCCAGGGCTGAGGGGGCCGTTGTCAAAGCTCAGTCTGTGAGTGAGCACGTGTCCACTCAGCGTTTCCCCTTCTGGGCTCCCGCTGAGGCGCGGACGGGCAGCACCCAGGTGACGTGCAGGTGGGGCTGGTGTCACCGGGGCCGAGGGTGAAGGGCCAGCCTCCGGAGTCTCTACCAGCTGCCAGCTCGGCTCCGCTCTGGGCAAAGTGCTCACCCACCTTTCAGAAGAAGCGTGTGTCACCCCCAGGGCCTCGTCCCCTCCCTTTGACCCCAGCGTCCTCCAAGCCGGGCTGGGTCAGCCTCTTGTCGGGGGTGGTGGACCCCCGGGCCTGTCGCTCCCACTGAGAGACCGCGTGCCCGTGGTGCGGGCGCTGAACAGGGCCGCGCCTTCCAGGGGCCATTGGGGGTGTTCACGTGTACGCTGATCTTTGTAGGGCTGCCCCGGGGATGACGTCATGCCGGGAGCAGGCCTGGGGCCCTCTCCTGTGCCCTTCACGTATCGCTGCTCCCGCTGTGCACGGCTGTGTGGTCTCTGTCCTTTCATCTGTCTGCCCAGCCCCGCCTCATCCACCTGTCCCACCCTCTGTCACTGTCTTGTCTGAATGGGCCACAGGGGACTGGGCACAGTCCCACCTCGTCCCCGGACCCCATGAGTGACTGCTGGCTTTGAGGCCAAAGCACAGAAATGGAGAGGAGAGGTCACTAATGCAGTCCCTGCCCACCTCCTGCCTCGTGCCTGGTGCGGGAAAGCAGAGGGCCCCCCGAAGTAGTGCTCTGCTGGGCTTGCTCTCGGCCAGAGCAGGAGGACAGGGACAGCAGAGAGGCTGTCGCCTCCTCAGAGGCTGGAGGGAGGCAGGTGGACGCAGGGCCCAGCTGCTCTTTCCTCTGGGAGGGGCGTGCGATCTGTAGACTTAGGTCAAGCCCCCAGCTACAGTCCGGCCCCTGCTATTTCAGACTGCTTGATGTGGGGTGACTGGGGAGGTTGGGGGCCCCCTGCCCCACTTACACTGGCAAAATCAAGGTGTTCGAGGGTGTCCAGATGTGCTGAGCAGGCAGGGCTGCGTGGTGCAGCGTGTGTCAGAGGCCCTGGTTTCTGCCGCGTGGGGCTGGCCACTCGTTTGGTTGTAAGGGTCACTCACACCCTTCTAACACCTGCAGCATTTTGTCTTTCTTGGTGGCCCTAAAGTGTGTCAACGTAAGAAACATGCAAACCTTACGGAATTCTCACAAGTTTATTTGAGCCAAACTGACGATATTGCTGGGGCAAGATCTCAAATGCTCCAGGGAGTGATAGTTTTGCAGCTTGTATACATTTGGAATTAAGGAGGGGCAAGAAAGATGATGTGGAAGTGGGAGAGCAAGGTGGGATGGAGCACAAGACGCCTCGCTCTCCTGTGCGTTAGCCTAGATACACATGAACAATGGATGGGGCCGCTTAAGACAAAGACACCCTCTTACTAAAGAAGTGACAGGCCTGGGGTCCTCAGGTGGGGCTGTGGCCTCAGGGGCTTTCCCGGCACAAGGGTGCTGGGAGTCTGGGGCGTGCTCAGTGAGGAGGGGCCAGCAGTGGGGAGCTCTGAGTGCTGCTGGCTGAGAGGTGGTGAGGCCGGGATGGGAGGGGCCGAGTACACACACAGGGCCCCCTCAGGCTCTGGGGGCCAGTCAGAGTGCAGCTGCCCCCTGGAGCTCCCACATTCTGGGATGGTGCCCTTCCAGCTCAAGCAAGGGCACTGCTCCTACAGGCAGTTGAGAGCAGGCCAGGCCCACGCTGCCCCGGCCCACAGGCATAGTGAGTGGATGTCCTGCACTGTTCAGGCCTCCGCGCCCTTGGTCTTTCCTCCCTGCCCTTGGGGTCACGGCCTACAGGAAGTGCCTGAGCCCCAGTAGGCATCCTCGCACCCTGTCTCTGGGTAGCCAGGCGGGGGAGAGGATTGAAGCCTCTCTGACAAAAGGGCAGCCAAGGCTTGTACGGTGCACTCAGTTTTGGTTTCAGCACCCGGGTCCCCTGTCCTGGGTCTGAGGGATCGCAGTGGCACCTTGAGAGCCAACTTTTCCCTGCAAGGCTGGGTCCCCTGTGGGGTGGGCTGCAGGGTACAGGCGTAGCCATGCCGGGGGACACCCACATGGCGGGGTCAGATCTGTGCACTGCCTGCAAATTGCTGTCGTCTCTGTTTTGTGCCTCTCCTGGGACCCCTGGCTGTAAACCATACGCCTTGCCATCACCATCCCTACAGCCCGAGAACCTGCTCCTAGCCAGCAAGTGCAAGGGGGCCGCGGTGAAGCTGGCGGACTTCGGCCTGGCCATCGAGGTGCAGGGGGACCAGCAGGCGTGGTTCGGTGAGCCGGGCTGGTGGGACGGGGTGGGGCTCAGCGGCCCCCCAGGGTGCTCACACCACCCTCCCCCTCTGGCTAGGGTTCGCTGGCACACCAGGCTACCTGTCCCCAGAGGTCCTGCGCAAGGAGGCATATGGCAAGCCAGTGGACATCTGGGCATGCGGTAAGGCTGGAGAGCTGGGTGCGTGCGTGCGTGCGTGTGTGTAGGTATCGGGGGCAGGGCTGAGGCTGTGCAGACCACCCTGGCAGGGCTGCCTTCTTGGCAGGGGCATCCTGCAAGCAGGGAGGCTGGCCGTGAGCCTCCCCTGTGAGGTGGGGTGAAGGTGGGCAGAGATGCTGAGGCTGTGGGTCTCAGTGACACTTGCTGGCATTGGCTATGTCCCCAGTGCCCTCAGGCTCACTGGCTTCAGGCCAGTCCCCATCTTAGCTGAGGCCAAGGAACTGGCTGAGGGCCCCACAGCTGTTGGGTGCTGCAGCTGGACATCTGACCCCTGAGAGCCACACACTGGACACCTCCTGGGAGTGTCCTCCCACTGGCATGTGGCTGCACTTGTGGGCTCCGTGGGGCGCAGGGACAGGCCGGCTGCTCTGGGGGGGCCGCGGTGTGAGCCTGTGCCCTCGGCTTCCCAGGGGTGATCCTGTACATCCTACTTGTGGGCTACCCGCCCTTCTGGGACGAGGACCAGCACAAGCTGTACCAGCAGATCAAGGCTGGGGCCTACGACGTGAGTGCCGGGGCCTCCTGACCCAGACGCCAGGGGCGAGTGACCCTGCCTGCTGCCCGGGTCACGGCTGGGATGGGACCCCGCGGAGAATTCTGGCTGCCGCGTCCATTGTGCTCTGGTTCCTCCTTAGTTCCCGTCCCCTGAGTGGGACACCGTCACGCCTGAAGCCAAGAACCTTATTAACCAGATGCTGACCATCAATCCCGCCAAGCGCATCACGGCACACGAGGCCCTGAAGCACCCATGGGTCTGCGTAAGTGGCCTTGGCCCTGGACCCCGCCTGGCGGGCTGGCCTGGGGTCCTCTCCTCACACCTGACGGGTTCCCAGGTGTCCTGGGTGCTGCGTGGCCTGTGGCTTGGGACATGCCGGTAGGTTCGGGGGCCTCGGTGCCTGTTGCCCTGAGCCTCTCCCGGGCCCTCTCAGGCTCCCGTGGGAACACAGCTGATGAGTCGTGGGACTCCTGGCAGCGTGTGTGACCGCCCCTCTCCCCACAGCAACGCTCCACAGTGGCTTCCATGATGCATAGGCAGGAGACCGTGGAGTGCCTGAAAAAGTTCAACGCCCGGAGGAAGCTCAAGGTGAGACAATGGCCCCAGCGCCGGCCAGGCGCCCAGGGCCCCCACGTGCTCACCTGCCTGGGCGCCCCGAGCTGGGACGGGGTGGGGAGGCTGCAGGGGTCCCAGCCCCGCAGGACAGGCTGCTCGTTGGCACTGTTCAAGGCCAGACGTGTTAGATGGACCCAGTGGTCCCATGGCCACAACACACAAGTGCCCCAGTGTGGGCCTGGCCTCCAGGTGCAGAGCTCACGCCACCTCTGAGGTGCTCCTGGGCTGCACACCTGGAGCCCTCTGCTCGGCCGTGCTCTCCTAGTGTGAGCAAGTTGCCAAGCTCCCAGGCTAGGCCAGGTGTGGTAAGGACAGGTGTGTCGGGGGGGGGAGCTAGGAGGGTGGTGGCACTGGGCAGAGGCTGAGCTGTACTCTCCGACGGGCTGCTCCAGGTGGAGGGGACCACCTGGCACCACTCTTGGCCGAGCATGCATGGATGTGCCTGTCCGGGAGAGGCCCTGGGGGTCTTGAAGCTTTAGAAGCGGTGGTTGGTGGCAAGCTGAGGGCCCAGGGTGTGTCACTGGTTTAATTCTGGAAGTGGGTGGCTCGCCTGGGCACCGCTGCTGAGTCCTACGAGCCACCCACAGGCTGATGCCTGGCAGGGGTCTCCTGGCCTGTAGACGGCCCCGGCTTCAGCTGTGTGTCTCTCCCCAGGGCGCCATCCTCACCACCATGCTGGCTACGCGGAATTTCTCAGGTGAGGACATCTTCTCCAGGAAGTGACCCTCTCAGAGTGACCCCCCACCAGCGACCTGCCTTTCTCAGCCCCCCAGCCCCCTCCTCTGCTGCTGGCCCTGGCCTGGCCTGCTGCCCTCTGGGACCCGCCAAGGGCAACACCGCAGGGTCTGCCCACCTACCCTGCTCCAGAGGGCCCCCTGGCACGCGCCCCGTCCCTGCGTGTCCCCACCTGACTCCCAGTGTCTGTGCTGCCCGCTGCCTGGCCACAACTCCTGTGTCTGTCCAGGTGTCGGCCGGCACCTCTGTGGCTTGTCGCTGTCCTGAAAATTCTGACCACTGTTGTCGGGGGGGAGGTGACAGGAGTCTCTGCTGAGCTCTGGATATGCTGGTGGCCACCTGTCCAGGTCACTGAGGGTGGGAAGGTCTGGGGACATGAGGCCGCTTGGGTCAGTGGTGGGGGTGGGGGGCAGGAGGAAGGGTGTCTGTCATTGACCCTGAGGCCAAGGCCTCCCTCGGCAGGCCCACCAGGGGTAGCGTCACCTGAGTGGGGCTGGCCTCCCACTCACTGTCCTGTGGCTTGTCCGTCACCCGTGACACTCCTGCGGGAGTCTGTGATCTGTGCTCATTGTTCGTTTGCACCCGGCACTCCTCCTGTTACTTTTGCTGTGATTCTGTGCTGCCAGCTAGGGGCGTGCTGTCACCCCAACACGTATGGGACGCATCCTGTCCTCACGCCACCCGGGCACCGAGAAGCCCCGCAGGGGTTCTCTAAGGAGAAAGGAGGCAAATGCTTCCCAGTGTCACTGGTCTCCACCTTGTTTCCGCTCTCCTGTGAAAGGGGCTCTGGAACCGGCATCACCTAAGCCTTGACTCTAATCTTCTTCTGCTTCCTTTGTCTCTTCTCTCCCCTCACCTCGCCCACCCCTCGTCTGTGTCCGCCCCTCCCCTCATCTCTAACCCGGTGCTAACAGTGGGCAGACAGACCACCGCTCCGGCCACAATGTCCACCGCGGCCTCCGGCACCACCATGGGGCTGGTGGAACAAGGTAGATGTTCGGACCAGTGCCCGCCTGTCGGCATGCAGCTCCCCTCACTTCTCGCAGCCGCCAGCCAGGCCTTGAGAGGCACCCAGAGGCCCCGCCAAGCCCACGGCGAGGGCGGGGAGACGGCTCCCACTGTCTCCGGGGCCTCAGGCCCCACCTATTAAAGGAAGGCCAGGCTAGGTGACCCACAAGCTGTGCTTTGCCCCACATGCATTTACTGACCCCCACCCCGGTCTTGGCCCCAGAGTCTGGGGATCAGGAGACCCCTCTGGTCAGAGCCCTTTGCTTTCTTTTTTTTTTTTTGAGGGCAGTGTCACTGGCCCTCATATGTGGGACCGAACCGGGGCCGCTGGCTTCCCAAGCCGGCGCTCAGCCGCAGCGCCCCTCGGCCGGCCCTGAGCCCTTTGCTTTCTGAAGCTCTTCCCCCGGTTGTCCATCACGATCCTTATTCCCCAGGAAGCCCCGGGGCTGCTGCTGGCGGTCCAGCTCCTGACTGGGGTGTCCCCGGGGTTAGGGCACAGAGGCAGAGACCCTGTCCCCCGGCCTGGCCCGCCTCCGTCCCTGCCCCCGGGGCCTGCTGTTGCCCCTGGCCCTCACTTAGAGCTGGTCAGTGTCACGCCCCATACATGCGCGTCTGCCCTGCAAGCACCAGGCCGGGGACTTCAGCTTCCCTGAAAACAACTTTGAAAGCCTCTTGGTTCTTTCTACAAGGAGCGCCTCACTCGTCCCAAACCCATGCGGGGAGACGCTGGTCCTGCCAGCCTGCTCCTCTGGGCCATGGGGGCTGGTCTCCCGAGGCCCAGGCCAGCTTCGGCCCGCCTGACGTGACTGTAGCCAGACCCCACAGAGCTGTCAGACCCCTGTTCCTCCCCAAGGGCCCACGGCCCCGGCCCATGCCGAGGGCGGGCAGCCACAGCTGAGGGCCGGCCCTGCTGCTCCCAGGGCTGCAGGGCCCGGGTGGAGTGCTGTGTCCTCCCAGGCCCAGGCCCCTTCATTCCTGCACGTCCCCCGGACCCCCATCCCACTCCACAGCCGCCTGCCCGACCAGAGGAGCCAGTGTTCCCAGCCACCTCCTCCTGGGCACTCCGGGCAGGGCCATCCTTGGGGTGGACTTGGCCGGCCGGCAGGCCCCAGAGGGCCGTCATGAATCTGTCTCGTTTTCCAGGCCTTTCTGAAGCACCTGAGGGGAGGCAGGGGCAGGGGTCGGGGCGTGAGCCCAGGGGCTCCAGGTGAAGCCCTGCCACCCAGCGCAGGGACTGAGGCTGGTGCCCGAGCCGCTCCCTGCCAGGCTCTAGCCTCCAAGTGGATGTGGGCGTCGCTGCATGAGGCCAGTGCATGTGTGGCCCCACCTGGGCGCCAGGGGTCATTCTATCCGGGGTGCGGGGGTGGCCAGTGCATGTGGACGGAGCCCAGCATGGCTGTCCCTGGGTGACCAGCTATGGGATGAGGCAAAGGCTGGCCCAGTGGGCTGAGGGACCTCCCCTGCTAGTCAGCCCACCTCAGCTGGCTGCGCCGGACCCCGTAGACATGCGGGCGGGGGTCTCAGTTCCGAGGGCATCGCTTCTCCGTGGGCAGCGCAGCACCCCGTGGCCAGTGGAAGACCGACGTCTTTGTAGAGAGGTGGTTGTTCATCCAAGTTCTGGTCAGGTCCATGTGGCCTTCACGAGAGGGACTCGGAGCTGTGGCAGCAGCAGTGGCCTGGCCTTGGGACCCCTGGTGGGTGGGGCAGGGCGGTCTCTGCTTGTCTGGAAGGGGCCTGGGGCGGGCGTGCCTCCTCGGCCCCTCAGCTCCCTCTGGGTAATCACGCCTTGGACTTGAGAAAGCTCCCCGTGCCCGCTAGTGTGGACAGGAGCCAAACAGGACCCCGGAGTCACTCCAGGACAGGGACGCGAGTTTCCAGGAAATGCGGCGCCTGGGGACCTGCACCCAGACGCACGGTGCAGGTCGAAGGGGAGGAGTGTCTGGGAAATGAAACCAAAGGACAGGTGTCTGCCCGCGCCTGGGCCAGGGCGCTGGCCATCTGCCTCCTGGGCTGGTTAGGGGGAGCAGGACTGTTAGTGTCTCGCGTGGCACAGTCTGAATGCAGGTTTTTATAGAATCGGACTGAAGGGGACCCTCACGACAGTCTCAGGGCCTCCACCTGCCTCCACCTTTGGCCAGACCCAGTGGCTTCCTTTCCTGCCCAAGGTCGGGGAGAACTGGGCAGCACCGACTCCATCTCCGGACACTGGGCTGGCCCCGGCTGGACCTCCCAGACCAACATGGGCCTGCGTTGATCCTAACGCAGAGCCAGCTGGGTCTGCCGCTGACCAAGGCCACGTACACTGGGCCGGGGGTGACTCTCCCCACTCCTGCCCATCTTGAATTGGAGGGTAGGGGTCAGCTTGCCTGCCTGCTCAGCCTCCAGGACAAGTGCCCTCAAAACAGGCTGGATACCTCTTTCCTCCAGGCCCGGGTCTGGCCAGCTGGTCAACCAGCATAGACAGGGCCCCTGGACTCTACGACCTCAGGCAACTCCCACTGGGGGCGAAGTGGGACTGTCCCTGTGTGCTGGAGCTGGGGACGAGCAGAGGCGAGGTCAGTGGGGAGGTGAGGGGCCATGCTCGTCAGAATGCTGCTGGCCGGGGAGACCCAAGTTCGTGTCTGCAGGGCTGGCCTGTGGTGAGTGACAGGGTGACTGATGTTAGCTGCCACCAGGAGAGGTTTCACGTGGCCTCGGGAAGGTGGTGGTTCTGGTTCTGGGACGCAGAGGGCAGGGCTGCCAGGGTGTCCTGAGTTCAGCCACCCAGGTGGGGCCTCGCCCTTGGATGGCCCAGGGGACAAAGAAAGGCACGCGGCCTGCGGTCCCTTCACTCTCTGGGGTCCTGCAATGCTTCTCATGACGTGAGGCCCTCGGGGGGTGGGGGTGGGAGGGCAGGCCAGGAGCCTGGCCGCTGGTTCCACTCTGCCTGGTGGACCCTGGGAGGGGAACTTGAAAACGGGCAGGTTCCTGGGGACACGGGAGGCTGGGACCTGAAACCGTGCTCAGTACGGCGCCGCTCGATGGCTCCGCAGGGCCTCTGAGTCCTGAGCGTGGCGCTGGGCGCCTGGACATGGAGGACAGCGGTCAGCAGGCAGCAGCGCGGCCTGGCCACTGCATTAGGGGTCCTGACCAGGGCTTCTCAAAGTGAAGCAGCCTCAGGACCCCCAGAGGGCTTGCTGAGCAGATGCCAGCACACCCTCAGTTTCTGCCCCAGGAGGTCTGAGGGCCGGGCAGTGCTCACGCTGCCAGCGGGGGGACCCAACACCTCTCCGGGTCTAGGTGCCTAGTTGTCTGCCGCCGGCCTGAGGCGGCGACCGCCAGGGATGCTCCCAGCACTAGAGGGTCTGGCCCAGGCCTGCTGTGGGCCTCCCTGTCCCTCTGAGCAGCAGGTCCCCTGCAGGGCTGGCCAGCGGGAGCCTCTGGGGCGGGCGGTGGGGGCTGTGCCGCCTTCCTTCCCGGCCTGGGGCTCAGGCCCGCCGCCGCTTCTCTAACCTGCACCGCTTGCCTGGCCAGTGGGCAGGGCGGGCAGGACGCACTGTGGGTCCCGGGCGCCAACTCGCTCTCTGCCTGAACTGACGCAGACCTTGTTTTCTCTCTCTCTCCCCTCCTCACCTTCCTTTTTTGTAAGGTAAGCCGACTTCCTTTTTTTTCCAGTTGTGTAATTAAAACGAGCCTCTGTGGAGGGTACAAGTGCTGAGGGATGGTGGGGGTGGCAGGTCAGCGCCTCCGAATGGGAGGGCAGGTAGGCGAGCCCAGAGCGGGGGAGGCAGGACCAGGCAGCCCTGGCATCTGCAGTGGCCGGCTCATGTCTGAGGGGTGGTGACAGCCTGGGATGCTGATGGCCTTTTGGACCTCCCCAACATGTGTCATTCTGTGGACCCCACTCAGAGCCCAGGGTCCTCGGTAGGTGGGCAGAGAGGCCTGCATTGCACCTGCCAGTGGTGCCAGAGAAAGGCACGGGTTCAGGGAGAGGCTGCCCCTCAGGGCTCAGAACCAGGGACACAGCTCTGAGTCCCATCCGGCAAGGGAGGACCGGGAGACTGCACGCAGGCAGACATTCGGGGCTGGGACAAGCCCTCCTTACGTGGGTGGCCAGCTACAGCCCAGTGGCCCCGCCAAGAGCATGGAGAATTACAAGGGAGGCTCACAACCCAGCCTGGGGCCGCGTCCAGTGTCCCCACCTTCCTCCCCCCAGAGCCTGTGTGCTGCCCAGAAGCTGAGGGTCACACGTGGGAGGAGAAGTCTGGTGTCCCCCAGATCATGGAGGATGGTTAGGAGAAGGGCCTATCTCGGGGACGAGGGTCCTCGAGCAGCCCTGGCCGGACCTCCCAGTGGGTCCACCTGGGACAGCCCCGCCCAGAACTCTGAGCCGCCCCCTCACTTGCTCTTGGGGAGCCCACTGCCTTGCAGGCCCTCTGGGCCACCTCACACTGGGGGTGGGGCTGCAGTGGGACGGGCCACTCACTGTCCATGCCTGTTTCCTCCCAATGCAGCGCAGCCAAGAGTCTACTCAACAAGAAAGCAGATGGAGTCAAGGTGAGGCCCCCGTTTGGCCCCAGCCCCGGGGCCCCACAGGGCAGAGTCCAGGAAGGGGTGTGGTTGCCACTCTCCCCCTGATGGCTCCTCTCTCTGTCTGCCCCCTACAGCCCCAGACGAATAGCACCAAGAACAGTGCAGCCACCAGCCCCAAGGGGACGCTTCCTCCAGCCGCCCTGGTACTGAGCCCCTCAGCCCCCGGCTTTCTGGCCTGCCTGTACCCTGCTCCCAGCCTGCCTCTGTTGGGCACCCCTCAGTCCCCACCCCCCTTGGGTGTGGGGTCAGCCTCTGGGGGTTATGTCAGAGCCCCTCTCGGCTGCAGGGGACAGAACAGCCTCCCACCTTGCTTCCTGGTGGGTCTTCAGGAGGCCCAGGGCCCAGAGCCCAGAGCCAGGCTGCAGGGAAGATGGGCCGTGGGGTCCTGCCCGCAACCCCCTCCAGAGAGCCACATCTGAGAGGTGGGGCTTTGGTTTCTGTCCGGGACGGAGGGTGGGCTGGTCTTAGCTTCTGAGCCCACCCAGTGATCTGATGGGAGACACAGACCCTCTTGGCGGTTTCCCACCAAAGTTGCGTCCGGCAGGCCTGAAGGTGGACTTGGGTTACAGGTGCAGGGCTGTGCTGGCCTGTGGCCGCCCAGAGGGAGGAGCGGGTGGACACAAGGCCGGAGGGACCCTTGGCTCTGGGCCGCGCCTGGGGAGCTCTGAGTCACGGCCGGTGGACGCTGGCCCTGCTGCGCAGGCAGTGTGTGTGGGGCCTGCCATTCAAGGAGGTCGGGGTTGGCTGGTCCACAGGCCCTGAGTTTGTTGGAAGCACATCTGGTGACCCCACGAGCCCCTGGCCCCCCTTCTGGGAGCCAGCCCCCGACGGCCATGGATTTGCCCAATGGCCATCCAGTGTGTTGGGGGTGGGGGGCCGCCCGGGCCCAGGAAGCGGGGGTCCTACAGGTGGCCTCGCAGCCAGCCGCATCTCGGACCCATCCATTCCATGCGCCGCCGTACCTCCATGTCATCTTCAGGCCTGGGCCGCACCCACGCCAGCCTGCGGCTTCTCGCCCCTGCCCCGGCCTCGCCCTCCACCAGCTCCCGCTGCGTCCTGCAGTCCCTCCATCCCCCGCCGCCACCTCCCCTCTCTCCAGGCTCCTGCCGGGGGCCAGCTACCCCGCTCACCTCCCTCTCTCCTTCCTCTGTGCTTCCTTCTCCTGTAGGAACCTCAAACCACCGTCATTCATAACCCAGTGGACGGGATCAAGGTACTGCGTCACCCCTTGGCCTCAGGGCAGACCCCCGCCCCAGGGAAGCCTGGGGGAGCCAAGACCCCTCCCCGGGCAGGACAGAACCCCGCACTCGGTGGGGAAAGATCCCAGGAGCTGCCTTAGAGGCAGGGACTAGGCCCACGGTGGACTCAGAAGCCAGGGCTCCCGATGTGGGAGCAGGCCACGTCTCAGGACCCTCCTGGCTGCCCTCCGCCCTCCGCATTCTGCCCAGGCGAACGCCGCCCGCACAGCCGGGGGCAGCTGCGTGCAGGGCTCCCTGAGGGCCGCGGGGGAGAAGGGCTGCCAGCACCCCCGTGGGGGCAGCACAGACCCACCCGTCGCCCACTCCTGCCGCCCCAGCGCTTTCTGCTGAGCTGACCTCTCCTCTGCCCCTCGCTCTGCTCATCAGCTCCCATCTGCTGGCCTCGCACCAGGGGCGGGGGAGGGAAGTGCGGGGAGCGCTGTGTTTCTAGGACCAACACCCCTCACTGCACCTAGGACTGCAGCCGGGCTCCTCAAAGGGCTGGGACCAGGGGACCACGGCCAGTGCCTCTCAGCTGACCCAGAGCCAAGGCGCTAGGAGGGCCTGGGCGCCCTCCCGCCTCATGGCCTGCCGGGGACGGCTGCTCCCGGGACCCTGAGCCTGGGGTCAGGGTCCTGCTTCCCCATCAAGGGCTTCCGGACCACCTGCGGGGCTGTGGGGTGAGATCTGATCCCACAGCCTACAGACGCTCTTTTCTGGCCCAGGGCCCAGAGCAGTGTGTCCTGTGGGTGCGCCCCTCGGGGACCCTGTTAAGCTATTCCTTCTGAGGAGCAAGCAGGCTTCATGAAAACTCAGTGACAGGTGGATGGCACCTGGTTTTTTATCTGAAGGGCAGCAAGCTCTGAGTGGGTTGGGAAGTCCTGCGGCTGAGTCTGGGCCCTCAAAAGCCACTGGAGAGGCGCGGCCAGGCCCGGCTGGGAGGGGCGGGCGGCCCCTTCTGGGGAAGGCGCTGTGGGTGCAGCCTGGGCAGCCGAGACCCCTGAGGACGAGCTGCAAGCACAGGCTGAGGTCCCTTCCCGCTTCCGGGAGCCGTGACATTTCCAAGGCCTGGTTTCCTGTCCTGTTAGAGAGGCACCTGTGCTCAGGGGGCCGCGCACTGGGCGCATCCTGCTGGGAGGACTAAGTGGGGCCCCAGGCCCTGGGGCTGTAAGCAGCCCCACCCTGGGGACAGGCAAAGCTCGGTGTGCCTGTGGGTCTCTGCGGGAGCGGGGGCTCCTGGGCCCCGAGCACCAGGCCCTGTGGGGGTGGCTGAGGCAGAGGCCACGTGCTTACCTGCTGCCCCCTGTATCTTCCCCAGGAGTCATCCGACAGCACCCATACCACCATAGAGGACGAGGACACTAAAGGTACCATGCTGCTCCTGGCCGCGGCGGCAGCGGGCGGGGTCCCTTCTTGGAGCCTGTGACTGGGATGTGTCCGCGGGGACCGACCATGCCCAGAGCTGCTGTCCCACCGGGGCTGCAGCCTGACCTGTGAGGAAGCCACCACCCTCTGATCTTTGCACCATCCCCAGCTCGCTCTAGTGCCCGGCTCCCACAGGGGAATGAGTTCACGTCTGAATTTGCTCAGTTTCTTTTCTTAAAGTTCCTTAAACTTGTGACTCTGCCTGACGGGCAGGTCCTGAGTGGACAGGCAGCAAGAGGGCATTTCTGCAGCCTCACTGTGGGAGGGCGGGCGCAGACAGCCCTGTCCCCACATTCAGGCTCCCTTGGGGCCAACACAACGGCCCCTCCGCTTTCTTGGCCTCCAGGGAGGGAACCTGGCACCCACTCTGCCAGCCCACGTGGGGCTTGTGAACACTGACAAGCACCCTCAGGGCTGCCCGGGGCACCACAGCCAGCCCCTCTGCCAGTTTGTGGGGGAGGCAAAGGCCATGCACACCCTGCCTGAGCATCTCCCACAGCCCAGAGTGGACGTGAGCACAAGGCCCTGGCCACTGGATGCACGTGGTCCGCCAAACAGATTGAAACAGGCCTGAGCCATCAGCACAGAGGCTCGGCCCCCGCCTGGCTGTGTGGGGGCCGCAGAATGCAGAGCCTGCAGGAGGGCGGGGGAGAGGGCCAGCCTGCCCCCTGCATGTGGCCGGGGCGGGTGGAGAGACACCTGGTGGCGCTGTGGAGGCAGGGCCCGAGGACTCCGGCCTGACCGTTAATGGCCCCTGCGGGTACACACAGCCCCCCACCCATCTAGTCCTGCACGTGGTCCTGGGATGGCCTCACACACCTGCTGTGATTGGACAGCCCCCAGGGTCCCCCCGACGCCACTGTGTGGTCTTGGGGCAGCCATGAGCCGTGTCGCTGGTCTGGGGTTCTCGAGCTTAACCCTCACCTCGTCTTTCTCCTGCCCCCTTCTCTTCTGCGCACCCCTCGCCTGCATCCTGTTCACATCTCGTCTGTCCACCCAGCCCCCAAGGTCCCTGACATCCTGAGCTCCGGGAGGAGGGGCTCGGGGACCCCGGAAGCCGAGGGCCCCCCGCCCTGCCCATCTCTGGTTCCCATTAGTCCCCTGCCCACCCCATGTAAGTAGCCGGGCCCCTTCTGCTGCGAGGGTCTCCCTGAAGGGTCTGCAGCCTCAAGGGCTAGCTGGACTGGAGCTGCTGCCCCCGTGAACCCCCCTCCATGTGGGCCATGTCCATGGCTCCAGCCTCGTTCGTCTCAGGAGGCCTCCTGTCACTGAGACAGGCCCCAGGGGTGGGAGACAACGGCCTCCTCTGTCACCTCCTCATCTGTCTGCCTCCTGTCCCAGCCCCTAGGACCTCTGACATCCTGAGCTCCGGGAGGAGGGGCTCGGGGACCCCGGAAGCCGAGGGCCCCCCACTCTCCCCGTGTAAGTAGTGCCGCAGACCTGCACCCTGCTCTGTCCGGCCTCAGCTGTCCCCAGGCCCACCGAAGCCTGGCTTAAGTGTCAGGCCACCTAACTGCAGCCCGGCCCCCAGGACTCACCCCTCCTCCCACCTCCCACCCGCACCGCTGCCCAGCCCCAGGCCTCTCCCCAGAGGATGCCCCGGGCCTTTCCCCCTGCTTCCCTCAGGCCATCTCCAGTCACACTGACCTCACATGGGCCCCACACCCCGAGCCTGTCCTCGGGCTGTGCTTGCCAGAAATCCGTATCCCTGTCCACTGCACAGGCAGCCGCTCTCAGCACGTTTCCACCCCCACGTCCACCCCACCCGCTCCACACACCGTGACTCCCAGTCTGCCCCCATGTCCCCCGTGACCCTTCTGTCTCCACACATCCACAATGTGCCCCCCACAACCCCCATGACCCCCTCTGTTCCTTCTCCATCCCCCCATGAACGCGTTTCTCCCCACTTTCCCCCAAACTCCCATGTCCCCCATGACCCCCTCTGTCCCCCCAAGTCTCCTCATCACCTCTGTGGCCTACCCCGCCCCGCCGCCGCCTGGCCGCTCAGCACATAGGTTTCTCGCCTGTGTCTCCCGCACCCTCGTGTTCATGCCTGTTCTGTTCCACCCCAGCCCCCAGGATCTCTGACATCCTGAACACGGTGAGGAGGGGCTCGGGGACCCCAGAAGCCCAGGGCCCCCCACCCTGCCCATCTCCGCTTCTCCCAGGCCCCCCACCTGCCCCGTGTAAGTAGCACCTTGAGTGGCCCTGCTGTGGTTCCTGGTGGCTCACAAACCTGGTGGCATCTAGACCCCCAGGGGCAGGGCACAGCCCCGGGGGACGCAGTTTGCCTTCGGAGAACGGAGTTGCTGGCTAAATACGTGGGAGTGGACTCCTGTATGTTAGAAAAGAGCCAGACGTGGGTTCTCCGCCACGGGGCGGACTGCGCGTGGGAGCCGCCGGGCGGGGCGGGGCGCCCCGGAGCCGGGTATCGCTTACAGGGATGGATGACACCCCGGGGCCAGCCAGCCCACCTCCCGGAGACGCCGGGCTCTCAGAGGCGAGGCTGCGGGCCGGGGCCGGGCATGGCGGGGGAGTGGCTGGGTGAGTGCGGACCCCCGCCCCGCCCCGGGGCCAGGCCTGGGGCCTGGAGGAGGGAGGGTCTGCGGCCTGCTGGTTAAAGGCGGGGGGAGTGGAGGGGGAGGCCTGGGGGGGGAGCAGGGACTCGCTGAGAGCCCGCCTCGCTCGGCCTAAGGGTCGAGGACCAGCCCCGCGCTGGACCCCCAGCTTCGCTGAGGGTGGTTGGTGATTGAAATGGGAGGCCACGCTGCGGTGGGAACCCCCATCTGAGCAGCGCCTTACCCCATGTCCCCATCCCCCAGATGCGCACAGCCCTGGAGGGGCAGGGTTCACACCGCAGCCTGGGTTGGGGTATCTGAGGAGGAGGCCTTTGGGGGCGGGTGGGGGGCGCAGCACATCTCGGCCCTGAGCTAGGCCAGCGGGTGGAGGCCACAAGAACAGCTGGTGAGCAGGATGAAATGGAGGGGGGCCTGGTGGCCTGGCCTGCAGGGGCAGGGTGGGGAGGGGCCGTGGGGTACAGACGGCAGGGGGCGGCCCCAACCAGGCTCCCTCAGGAGTGGGGCCGTTGCTCCTGGATGTGTCCCCAACCCGAGTCCCCAGCATGTCCACCGGTGAAGGAGGGGGGAGGGACTCAGAATGCAGAAGGGACTTCTGAGGGGCTGCCTGCGGTTGGGAGTGGGCGCTCAGCGGGGCTGAGCAGGGGACAACCAGGGCCAGAGCACCTCGCTCTCCAACTTGGGGACCAGGCCACAGGGGTACCCCCTGGGGAGGCCATGGGCCTCCTCCTTTCTCACGAGTGTGCCTGCCAGCTGTCTCAGTGTGTTCTCCATAATCAGGGCTTACACACATACAGCCTGATCCTGCTGTCTGTCTGTCTGGGGCAGCTGGAAGGCTCCTGGCTCCCTTGCAGCTGCCAAGGAACAGGGCCTGGGGCCAAGAACGGGCCACTGGGGTCGCTGGGGCCCCCAGAACTCTTTGCCAATGGCTGGGCCTCCCGGCCTATCAGCTTGGCCGAGGAGAAGCCGGGGCGGCGGGGCTCCAGTTCACCTCTGGGAAGCAGGACTGCAAGCAGGTCACGAGTGTCGGCACCCACCTCCCACCCCCGCTGGGATGTCTGTCCCAGGGGGGCTGCAGCTGTGTCCCAAACATGAGGCTTGAGATTTGTGCTGTGACCACGGATTGCCCCTGGGTTTACTTAACACTTTCCCTTTATATTGACTCCCATTTTCAATTACAATTCATTTATATACACTCAGAATTTCGCCTGTAAACGGAACATTGGGTTCAGTTACCATGATCGAGAGTGACAGTAAAATCGATGTACACTGGAAACAACACAGAAAAAGCGTCACTCGGCGCTGCTGCACGGCTGTGGGCTGAGGGCTCCCGGGAGGTGCGGCAGCTCGCACACGGAGAGGAAGGGAGATGCATGGGCAGTGGGGGGCGGGCTGGTCACTGAGGCAGGACAGTGGCCTCGCTTGCCCTGGGGGAGGCGTCGGATGAGGAAGCTGGGCTGCAGCTGGAGGACAGGGAAGCCACCTCCGTGAAGGTGACAGGTGAACCAGGAGGGGCAGAGTGAGGTACCAGAGAACAGAGGGATGCTCAGAATGGAACCTCCCAGGCAGCGGGTGGTGAGCTGGGCCAGCTCTGGGGCAGGGCACTGCAACGGAGAGTCGGTGTAGGACCTCAAGTGGCAGACGCTTCCCTGCTGGGGTCCAGAAGGTGGTCAGGACAGAGCTCTGCAGTGGGCCTGGGGCCTTAGGGAGCTGGAACCTGCAGCCCGCCCTCCTGGAGGCCAGTGTCCAGGGCCACCAGACTCAGGGCCTGGCTCTCTGCAGACAGCCCCAAATTGACACCGTGCAGGGTCCAGGCACAAAGTTCAGCTGTAATGAGAGGACAGGGCGGGTCTTGTCAAGACGGGTCCCATGCATGTGTACAGGTCGATGCACACACATACGTGCCCACTCCCATGTGACATAAGCACTGCATGTACCCATCCCCTCAGGTGCTGTGGAGCTCCTCCTGCCTGCACCATCCAGAGTCCCCGCAGCACACGCACAGGCTCCCAGCACACGCACAGGCACGCCTGGGCTCACACACAGCCGACCGCCCAGGTGGGCACCTGGGAGAGAGACCGGCCAGACAGCTGGTGGGAGGTGCGGGGAAGCCCCACACGGGGGGCCAGGGGGCCCCTTTAGAGCAGCTGCGGGGGGGGCCTACAGATTTGCTCACTGAGAGCCTTCCCGGTGGCCTCGATGTGCTGCTGGGGGGTGGGGGCACGTGTGCACAGACACGCAGCTGGTGTGTCCATGACCTGGGGGAGGGACAGGGGCCCTGGGGCCCTGTTTTCAGGGCACTTCTTGGGTCTGGGTTTACCAGTGACATGTTATTGCTTTAAGAAATCACCATGAGGGCCGGCCGAGTGGCGCGGTGGTGAAGCGCTGGCTTGGGACGCCAGCGGCCCTGGTTCGGGTCCCACATGTGAGGGCCAGGGACGCTGCCCTCAAAAAAAAAAAAAAAAAAAAATGGGGCTTACTGCTCCTCACGGTCAAAGTAATCACCATGATGTGTGTGTGAGCCTGTGTGCACACACGTGTGCATGCCAGTATGTCTGCGTCTGTACGGAAGTGGTTAAGCACCTAAGCCAGGACGGTATTTCTCTAGAGGGGGAAAGTAAGGGACAAACAAGATGGGAATGCGGGTGGGGGTGGGGGAGGCCCAGGTATCAGCAACTGAGCAAATGAGAAAGCAGCCAGATTTGACCCGTGGGTGTAGGGCCGCAGCAGTTGCCCTGCTGCCTACATGTTTAAAAGTTTTGCATGGGGCCGGCCGAGTGGCGCGGTGGTTAAGCGCTGGCTTGGGAAGCCAGCAGCCTGGGTTCAGGTCCCACATATGAGGGCCAGTGACACCCCTCAAAAAAAAAAAAAGTTTTGCATGAAAATAGATTGTAGTTACAGAGACGAAGGGGCCCCAGGCGGCCACCCTGTGTAGGAGGCCAGTGGGCAGGAGCCGGAGGACAGGGTGGAGGGTCCAGGATGGAGGTGGCACACCCGGCGGGCCGTGGGCCCAGGGCCGCACACAGGCGGGGACCCGAGGAGGCGGGGGCCGGCAGGTGGGCGGTGGCTTCCAGGGAGAGAGGGCTGAAGCCCGCAGGCCGCACTCCCCACGCTGCCTGGGCCCTGCGGGCCCCCGCTGTGGGAGGCAGCCCTCAGGAGATGCGGGCCCCAGGAGGACTGGTCGGGGTGCGTCCGGGGTCTGGGGCCCCCGGTGGGTCGGGACAGGTTCCGTTTGCCGCTTCTGCGTTCTCCGTACATGTTCTTTCGAGGCTGGCACAGTTCTCTGTGGAGCTGCTCTGTGGGAGCCAGCTGGGGCGCAGGGAGCAGGGCCCGAGGCCCTGGAGAGGCGAGGAGGGCGGGCCCGGGGTCACGGCCGGTCTCCCCGCAGCTCGCAAGCAGGACATCATCAAGATCACGGAGCAGCTCATCGAGGCGGTCAACAACGGCGACTTCGAGGCCTACGCGTGAGTCGGGGCGCCTGGGGCGGGCTGGGGCCGCGCCGCGCTCGCGTCCGGGGGGTCGGAGGGGCTGCGCAGCCAGGCCCCGGGGGTGCGGAGGGCCCTCCTCACGCGGGTCTGCCCCCAGGAAAATCTGCGACCCAGGCCTGACCTCTTTCGAGCCCGAAGCCTTGGGCAACCTGGTCGAAGGGATGGACTTCCACAGGTTCTACTTCGAGAACCGTGAGTGCGGGAGCCCCGGCGGGGGAGTGGGCGGGGGGCGCGGGCGCCGCGCTAGCCGCCGGTCCGCCCGCCCGCAGTGCTCGCCAGGAACAGCAAGCCCGTGCACACCACCATCCTGAACCCGCACGTGCACGTCATCGGCGAGGACGCCGCCTGCATCGCCTACATCCGCCTCACGCAGTACATCGACGGGCAGGGCCGGCCGCGCACCAGCCAGTCCGAGGAGACGCGCGTGTGGCACCGCCGGGACGGCAAGTGGCAGAACGTGCACTTCCACTGCTCGGGCGCGCCCGTGGCCCCGCTGCAGTGACGCGAGCCCGGCCGCGAGCCGCCCTGCGCCCCGCCCGGGGCGCGGCCTGCCTGTCGCATGTGTGTGTCCGCCTCGCCCCTCCCCCGTGCCTGTGTCTGCAGAAAACCAAGACCTGACGTGATTTCTTTTTAAAAACAAGATGACAGTGACAACCACACACAAAAAATTGATGTCGGATGAAATGGGGAAAAAAAAAAAAAAAACTAAACGAAGGAAAAAGCTGTAAACACGACTGGCATTTGTGGGGCTTCGAACCGACTGGCCACTCCCCCCCCCAGCTCCACGTGTCTGTCCCTCGTGGCCTCAGGGCCTGTTTGTTCAGTGGCACCCACCCCCAGGCGGCTGTCTAGGCCTGCAGCTGGTTGCCAGGAGTGTCAGGTGGCACCCGGGCAGGGGGCACAGCTGTCCCCTCCCAGCACGGATGGCAGTGCAGAGGCCCCCGCCCGCCCGCCCGCGCGCCCCGGGCTCCAGCTCAGCCTTTCCCGGGCCCGCCCGCCGAGCTGACTGATGACCGGCACAGAGGCCCTCCCTGGGCTGGCCTCCCTCCCCCTAAAGAGGGGCCCCAGGGGTCAGAAGGCAGGGGTGGCGTCCAGCCACCCGGGCCACAGCAAGGGTCCAGGCCTTTGTAGGCTCAAGTGGCAGTGCTGGGCCTGGCACAGAAAGGAGGGAGGGCAGAGCGGACCACCCCACCAGGCCTCACGAAGGCGGCACTGTGTGACGGGGACCCAGAGGTGGGGAGACGGCCGGCTGGGCTCACCTGCGGGTCCCCCTGCATGGTAGTGTGGGGCGGGTGGGACCAGACCTGATCACAGAGGTGTGGCCCCTCCAGCCCCAATACCTGCCCTCTTCAATTCACATTGTTTTCAACAAGGTTTTTCTTTATCTTCTCCCACGAATCACACTGAGGGAGGGGCACAGAGGGGGAACAGGACACGGATGCCGATCTCCAGGGGACTGTCCCTCAACACATACTCGAGGGGACACTCACCTGTCTGTCCACAGCTGTGCTCAGGACAGTTGTCCCCACCCATGGACACAGGGTGAACATCTGCCACGTTCCCTGGGCCTTGGGCAGCGAGCAGCAAGGCTGGCCATGGACAGTGTGCGGCCTGGCCGCCATCCTGTCTTGGGTCCTCCTCCTCACCTCTCCCTATCCCGCCGTCTCCACATAGCTGCCCGTCTGGGTTAATTTGGGGTTTTTCTCTGGGGGATAGTTCTTTTGCATGACCCCCCACGAGCAAGCCACACCGGCTCTTCTAGCTAAATGTCCGGTTGGGCCGCCCTGCCGAGGGTCACTGCCTGCGGTGCGGGCTGGCCTTTCCTTCTCTCTCTTTTTGCTGAGTTTTACTGTCTTTTCTTTCTGAGCCTTGTAAGTGTACAAAAAATTATTTTGTTCTGTCTCGGGAAGCTGCGAATAAAAGAAAAACAGGACAAACTGGTTCAAGTGCAGCTGGCTGCTTTATGCCGGGACCTCCACCCACCCCCTGCCACGTGGCTCCCAGCTGCCTGGCTGCCGAAGCCCAAGGCCAGATTTTCTGAGCCTGTCAGGGCAGACAGCAGTCTCAGGTCACGCTCCAACAGCTGCCCACACATGGTCCCCTGGTTTCTCGCTGAGTTCAGTGTCTCCCCGAACACTGGAACCGAAACCAGCACCCAACCCCAATGCCCCCAACAACTCCAGTCACCACAGTGGCCTCTGAAGATGAAGCCAGGAGGCCCGTTCTGGGTGGGAAATGCCCCAGGATCAGGCTCCAACTGTCCTGTTGCCTGTCCCTCCATCCACACCCAGAGACCACAGATGCTTGGGACGTGTGGCGGCCATGGCCAGCTGGGCTGGCTCCCCAGAGACCACACGCGCTAGCTTGTGCAGACAGCACACAGGCCAGCACAGATGTCACACGCCAACGTCAGGCTCAGCAGAGTGGTGGCTGCTGGGATGCAAAGACGGCATGATGATGATGACGGCAGGCGATGATGACAGGGCCAGGAGAGGCTTCCCAGGGAGGCCAAGCGACAGGAGCCCGGGGTGGAGATCTGGGGACAGGGACAGAGGGCGCCCCCAGCAGGCCTTCCCTCTGCAGCTGCCTGGCACAGCATTCCTGCGAGACCCCCGGGTCTTTCTTGCCCTGGGGCTCTGCCCCTGGCCTGTCCCTCAGGGGGGACCCATCACCCAGCTGCCCACTGTAGCCTATGGCACGGACACAAAGCCTGCCGGGAACACCCTTGGCCTGTGCAGGCTGTTAGCACTGACCACATGGCCAGCTGGCCCTAAGACCCTCTAATCACATGGCGACACATACTCAGGCCCCGCCAGGCAAGGGCAGTGCCCTGCTGGCCCTCCACTCTCCCGGACAGAAGGTGCAGCCCTGCACACACACTGGCATGTGGACGCGGGCGGCCTCCCCTCGCCAGCTCCAGGCTCCGCTGCCTGTCTCCACTTCACCTTGTGCTTTGTTGGGACAGACACGCCCACCGCAGGTCCGAGACATGATAAGGCAGGCCTCCTCCTGCGGCCTGGGCCCCTGCACTTGGCAGGCATTCTCAAGTGTGTGGGCAGGAGGGGGGGCTTTGCCAGGCAGCCCCGAGAATCTAGGACAGAAGCCTATCGGCTGTAATCAGAGGAGCCTGCGGGCTAGGCCTCCCCCGGGGGGCAGCCCCCCCGCACAGTCTGAGCCAAAGTGGGACACCACTTATCCTGGCCCGTGGGGCAGGACCCCCCCCAGGCAGGGCCAGGAGCCACAGCCAGGTCACTTTTAAGTAGCACCTGCTTTGGGCAGCACCAGCGGAGGTCCCACAGCTGCTTCTGATTCCCGTGGTCACAGTGACAGCAGAAGATGGGCCAGCGACAGACCCACGTTTGCAGCCCCTCTAATGGCCAGACTGAAGTCATTCTCTAAACGGGCCAGACTCCCCGGCCTGTGAGGCCACCCCCGCAAATCCCAGTTCCCTCACCAGGCTCCTGGGGGACAGAGGCCAAAGGGCCCCCTGGCGTCCAACAAAGCACAGTGCCGTTTTGGAATTTCAAAAGACAACTTTATCCAGAGGAACCGCTCAAACAACACACAGAAAGTTGGGCAGCAATTAAAATACTCTGCCCAGACTTAACATTAGAATGGGAAATGCCCCATGGGGCCTGAGCCAGCCTCCCCCACCGTCACTCCCTGCTCCGCTTTGCACGCTCGCACCCACCCATCACCCTGCAAAGCGCGACAGTCAGCAGCAAGCCACCCCTCCGTAAGAGGGTCAAGCCGTCTCGGGTGCCAGTGAGCGGGCCGGGTCTGCGCTTTGCGGGGGCCTGGACGGCACTAGAATCACGTGGGCAGGCCGTCCCTCAGCCAGCAGTGCGGGGAAAAGGGAGGCTGGCAGGTGAACTTGTGAGTGACGGGGGCCACGGAAGCCGTGCAGACTCTATCTCCTGGCCCAAGCAAGAGGCCAGGGCTGCTGGCACTTCCTGTTGGGGCAGTGTGACCGTCCCGGTGTGGCAAGAGCCAGCGCGCTCAGGGAAGGACCCGAGGACGAGACCACCCCGCAGGTGCTCCCCTGGGGACCAGTCCCAAGGGCGCATCTTGAGCTTGTCCCCTCAGGCGGCACAGCTGGGCGAGAGGCGGCAGTCTGGAACGTGGCAGTAGGACCAGAGGGGCCTGGAAGCTCCTGGACCTGTTTCCAGGGCTGGGCCTCCAGCGACAGAGTGGGGGGAGGGGCTCAGCAGCTCCTACTGGGGCGGGGCAGGGGGCGGGGAGGCTGGCTCAGACCCCAAGTGGGGTGTTGCAAACGGGGTGTTGCGAGTCCTCGGGTCGGCTGGCACCTATGCTTGGCGCCCAGTAACGGTGGCCATGAGAAAGGCCACTTGCTAAGACACGCCGGTCCCCAGGTGGTTGCTGACCATCTCATGGCGAGGCACACAGCTGGGATCCAGCCCTTCAAGCTCGACGTCAGGGCAGGTGCCCCACCCCCTCCAAATACCTCCCAGGCATCTTGACTTTGTGGAAGTCTGCAGAAATGCAAACCACGTCTCAAATTTTGTGAAGCCCAGTGACTGTCATCGCAGCCGTGGCCCTGAAGCGCAGTGGTCCAGGGTGAACCTGCGGACTGGGACCAACCCCTCACTGGAGTGTTAACACAGTCAATGTACAAGGAAGCCCAAAGGCTGCTGAGACCAACAGACGGCAGGCGCTGACCGGTGGGGCTGCAGCCAGGGGCCTGGGCGTCAGCAAGGTCCAAAACGAGCCAGTCACCGTCTGCAGCACCCACTGAGAGTTTATGTGTCATCTGGTGCAAAAACACACCTTTGGGGGCCTCCAATTTTCTTTTCCAAACTGACCAGACGTGTGACACTGAGTGTCCCCCCCACCCCCAGGCCCCTCCCGTCAGCCCTCGGCCCCTCCTAGGAGCGCCAATGTGAGGGTGAGTCTGGCCCCAGCGCGGTTCTCTCTGTGGCGGGAGCTGCTGTTCTCGTGGGAATGGCGGCGACTCTGCAGTGTGGGGCCTGTGCCGGCAGTGGTCACATCACTGCACAGCACGAGTTTTGTTTCCGGGCCTTGAAAGAGACAGAGAGGAGCTAAGGAGGGCGCCATGAGACCAAAGCACTGAGTGGGACAGAGCAGCTGCCTGTCCACACCCATCAGCGTGGTCAGGAGGCAGCCAGGCACAGACAGGCACCTACATCGGGCTGGCTGCTGGCCTCCGTGGCCCACCCGTCTCCACAGGCAGTCCCTGGTGGTGTTTCTTCAGAGACCAGAGTGTGTTCATGGGGCCGCTACCTTCGCTCTCACTTTCTGTTCAGATGCCCGACCCCACTGGCCACCTCCCTCCAAGGCACACATGAAAGGAAAGGTGTGTGGACAGACCAAGCTGCCTCAGTCACCACTGTCTGAACAGCGACAGGCTGCTGTGCAGGGGACACACGCCAGGGCGTCCAAACCCAGAGAAGGGCTGTGCCTCACCACGGGGCAGGCAGCAGGAATGAGGGTGAACCCCGGGATCAGAACCTGAAGGGGCCTCTGCCCGCCTGTGGGAACCCTGGAGGCAGCTGGACAAAACCTCTGCCTGCTTTCACTCCAACAGCGCCCCACCTCGCCAAACGTTCCAGAACATTCTAAGGCAGACGTGCGGCGTGGAGGGGCGGCGGGCCAGTACGCACCGTTTTGTAGAAGGCCTTGGAGTGTATGCCCAGAACCTCCGACTTGGACACCAGGTCGTCGATCTTCTCGCCGCGCTCCAGCAGAGACTCCATGGTGCTGTGCTGCACAGGGACACACGGACGCTGCAGTGTGAGCAGCACCAGCCCCTCCGGCAGTGCGGCCACCAGAGGCACCAGGCCTCTCCACACAGCATCCCACTTGGGCCTGCAACACGGCCTAGTGACCTTCCTCCACGACCTGGAAGGTTCTTACTAGGGGAGAGCGTTTCCCACAAAAATCTGCATTCCAGAAGAGTGCTTTTATCCCCACCGACCGAGAGCAGTCCGCGTCCCTAAGGGCACCTATATTGAAAAGCCATCGCCACACACTGCCAGCTCACAGGGAGCGGGAGCGTGCACCACTCAGGATGGGTGACGGGACCAGGCCAGGGCTACCAGGAAGCAGCAGCTCGCTTCCACACACACGCCCATCGCCACAGCCGCTGCGGAGCGAGTGCGTGAACCCGAGTGTGCCTGTGTGAGGGTACACAGTGAGGAGAGGGTGTCCCTGACATCCACATGGCTGAGGCACCCGATCGCCACAGAGAAGCTAGCTGGATGAGGGTTCACACGGGATGACAGGGGGGTGACCAATCACCCAGAACGGAGCAGGTGGCCAGGACCCATCTCCCTCCCCACGGAGAGCAGGAGAGGGTGCTGTCCCCGCTCCCTGGGGCCCCCAGGCTCAGATTCTCAACCAGGGGCAGGAAGACAGGCTTGATGATGAAGGAGAGAGAGACACGCCTGACAACTCTCAGCCCCAACCACGTTATCTGCAGCCTGGTCCTGGCCTTCGTGCGGAGCCCTGGGAGGCGTTTCACAGAACAGGGGTTGCCAGGTGCCGCCCCGAGTCCAGCCCCAGGGACTCTGATGGACACAAAAGCCGCACCAATGTTGGAGGAGAGCTTTATATGTGGGGCCGGTCTTTCTGGGCGCCTTTTCTGGGCTTTTTAGCAGTCACATAGGGGCCATTCATTGCCAGGCCCTGTTGTTAGCGAGGCACAGTCTGGGCAGCGATGTAAAGATACACTTGCCCACAAGGGGGTCAGGGAGACACAGCAATGAGTAGTGAGGAAGCAGTGACACCCAAAAGGGCCTCCAAGTACTCGGGAAGCGTTAAGTATGGGACACCGTGCCAGGCAGCAGGGCAGGAACAGGCATACGTCAGGGGGCAGGGTCGTGAAGGGGAAGGGTGGTGAGGCCGGGCAATGAGGCTGCGCTTTCCCTCGTAGCTCACTCGAGAGCTGTTGAAGGGCTTTAAGCAGAAGTGTGACTGCTCAATGGCTACCGTCTGGGGGTGGGAAGTGAGGGGACCAGTGAGAGGCAGAGGCCACAGAACCAAACCTCAGGTGAAAACAGAAGCTGCTTGTGTGCCAAAGAGTGCTCAGAATTGAAAAAAAAAAAGGCTGAAAGTTACAAAGCAGGACATTTCAGATAAACACGTGGTCCCTGACAACTCTGGGCCTGAACTTCCTATGTGGGGTGTGCATCACCCTGCCCACCACTCCAAGTCCACAGGGAGGCGCCTGCCAGGTGAGACAAGCTAAGGGGGCACCAGGGGTGGGGGGCAGAACCCCAGAACTCAAACTGCCCTAACCGGAAGTGCCCAGGGAGCCCCGAGGGGGACAGGGCCAGGCCGGTCCCCAGATCCTCCCTCGCCCACAGGCTCGGGCTCTGAAGCCGCCGATGCCCACAGGGAGAGCGGGCAGCACCACTTCCAGGACAGCGCTCTGCCTGCCATGGAGACAGCACTGACCATGGACTCCACCACCAGCGAGCCTCTCGGCCCCTCATTTCCGAGGCTCGTGCTTACCAGGATGATCTTGGTCTCATCTAGCTCAGCCTGCACTTTACTCATGGGGTCAGCTTCTCGGGGATTCTAGGAAAGCGCCAAAAATAAGAATGACGTCAGGACCTGAGAGGCCACCTGGAAACAAATCTGAGAGCCTCGTTAGCTGGATGTACACAGTGGAGCAGCAGCCTGCCTCCGGGAACAGGTCCCTGGACATCAAGACCGTTGGGAAGTCACCCAGGGCTGGGCTTCTCCGTGTCACAGGGCCCTGGGCCACCCTGCCCTCCAAAGGCTTCGTCACTCCCTACCTGGTAGGTGCTAAGGTAGTCATCCAGGGCCGAGTAGTAAATGGTTGCAGGGGTGCCGACGGGCCACTCAGTCCTGTCAACCATCCTGGAGAATTCGTCCAGCACCTGCAGGACAAAGGCGCTCTACAATGGCCAGCCAGGGTCCAGGGCAGAGGTGGACAGCTAACAGCAAGTGACCCTTCCCAAATTTCTGGGAGTTAAAAAAGAAGTGTGCCCAGGGGAGAGGAACCTCAGCTGGCGAATGAGGCAAGTGCCAGGATTTTAAACCAGATTTCACTTTATCAGGTTACAAATTTCCAGGAGAAATGGTACTAGCCCTCCCTCTCATTCTTCCAAAGGAAAGCGAGGCCCTTCGGTTTCAGCACCCACCAGGCTCCATGTGCTTGTAAGTGTATCAGGTCATGGGGACAGGGTGCAGCCAGCACCTCCAGCAGGTGGCAGCTGCACCATGGGGAGACACGGAGCTGTCGAGCCTGTGGTGGCGCCGACCCACACCGGGAGTGGCCCCTGGGACTGCAGGATGCGTCCGGAGGGTGCTCCTTGAGCAGAAGCACAGAGTGGGGAGGACCTGGCATATGGGGCATAGCTACTCCGAGAGGAGGCAGGTCACCAGGGCAGAGCTGGAGTCTGTGTGGCTCAGAAGGAAATGAAAGTCGCATGACTGAAGGTGGAGGCAGGAAGGGAGCAGCTGGAGGAGTGACCAGGGGCGAGAGCACAGCTTCAACTGACCGAGGCCCCATTCCAGAGGACAGATGCAGTGACTATGGCAGACGGGGAGAGTCAAGGTGGCACCAGCCTGGACACAGGCGGGAAGAGGAGCACAGGTCAGTGCCCGGAGGGAGCCTGGGCAGGGTGCCAGACGGTCTCAGTTTAGGGCAAGGAGGAAGCTGAAAATGGGCTGATTTTGGACACGCCTTCTACCTCAGGTACTGCCACTGCCCCGGCCGGCCCCAGTCCATTCATTCATCCAGTCCAGTCCAGACAAACTGCAGACTCACCTTCTCCAGCAAGGTGAAAGCCACTCGGGACGGGTACTCACAGTCAGCAATGACCACTCCTGCAAGACTGTCATTTCGCACGTAGACATGGCACAGATAATCTAAGGGGACACACGAGGAGGGACATGAGGGTGTTAGACTTTTCAAGCCCCAAATCAGTCAGAGCATCACAACGTTGGGCGCCAGCCCTGTGTGTCAATGACCATGGTGAGGTGGACCAGGGCGCAGCTCTGCCCGAAGGAATGCACGCAGGCTGCCAGCGCGGCCCAATGGTTGCCTGAGGACCAGGAGATGCCCAAGGCCCAGTGTGCGAAGCCAGGGTCTGGAGATGCCAGCAGCCCCCTGTCAGCCGAGCCCAGGCGCAGTTCCGAGTGGCCCTGAGCTCCATGTCAGGTTCAGCAGGGTCTTGGGGACAGCAGCCCACCAAGGTTCTGCTCCCAACCTGAGGGGACCCTGGGCAAACAAAGCAGCCTACACTTTCTAAAGCCCTGTAAGAGTGGCCCCAAGTCAGGAAGTCACCTCTCTGGGCTTTAGGTTTCCTTGTTACAGCAACTCTGCCTGGCCCACTCCATGCTGGGGAGGGGATGGAGGTAGAGAGGACAGAGGCCAATCTAGGAAAAAAACTAGCCACTGCTGGGTGGCATCTCCAGTATTACTGTAAGTCATCAAATTAGCAGACTGTACAGTCTATACAAGGGCTTCTGCCAAACAGTCACAATCCACGGGATTAATTTTTGTCACTCGGAAAAGATTCAGGGATGACACCGCTAACCTCATCCCCAGGTAAAATGAAAGGATCATCACTGACGAATAAGAACCTTCCCATAAGACGCTTACCCAGAAGGTTCAGATGCTAAAGATGGAAAAACAGATTAAAGAGAAGGGAGACCATGAGCCTGAGACAGAAAAGGGCAGAGACATGAGAGCGGGGCTGAGGAGGGCGACAGCAGCTCAGAGACCTCCCAGGCTGTCCTCAGTATGATGCAAACATGAGGTCAAAATGCACACAGCACAGAAGCGGAGTGGCTGAGTCAGCGTCTGAGCAAGTGCCTGAGTGATAACACTGGGCAGGCGGCCACGGCCTGAGGACAACAGAGAACATCTCAGGACCCACACACCAATTTCAGTGCTGGGCTGTGGACAGCACATGGCCCTCCCACGGAACACACACATTCCACACACCTGCATCGTAACAGGTGTTTATGTCATCGCCACAGTCCCTCCATGTCACGTGACCCCAAGTCAGTGACACCTGCAATGGTCCGTGTTTCTGCCTGATAAAGCTAGCACGCGCCTTTCCCACCCTGTCTATATAATTTACACCTCTACAATAAATGCCTGAAAACTCATATAGGAAACCTGAATTATGAAAAAGAAAAACTAATGTGTTTTCAGGTTCCTGGTCAAAATCTAACAGTATTCCCTCCACTTGGCCTGCTGGAAACACTTTTCTGAGATGTCTATAGCTCTGGGGTGGGGTGGGGGTGGGGGCTACTGCCCAAAGCCCCTGATCATAAGTGAGCCCGAGCTTGAGCCAAGCAGCTTTGAGCACCAACAGTGTACATGGGAAAAGTGGGGGGAGAAAACTAGCCAGCAGAGCAGTGGGGTCTGGTAGCCCCCCCATCACACGGCAACTGCTTGAGCTAAGAGCTGGGCGGCCTGAGGCCTGGTGGCTGGGCTGCACTCACAGGTTGGCAGGTCCTCTTACCTTGCTCTTTGACAGAAGCTCTGCTGCCTATTCCTGAGCGTTCCACAATCAGTTGACTCGTGAAGGTCATGAATTCCTGAACACTAAGAAAAACAACACGTTACTTGCTCACGTCTCCTGGTCCCCAATATAGAAAGTGACCTCTGAGCTTAGACACAAAGAGACTGTTTCTTGGTTTCAATCTTTTCCCTCCCCACCTTAGTAACACATAATAAACGCTCTATAAATGAACACAGATACAGATAATTACAAATTATCGCAGCCATGCAAACCACATGTGTGTGCTACCCACTTCCAGGCTTCTGGGCATTTTCTACAGGCTAGAACCAATGTAACGTAGCCAGGGGATGATTTGGGACACAGTGGCGAACCAGAAGCCAGTTCTTGGCCCTCAAGGCCCCACTATCTTCCAAGAAGCAGGACAAATAAAAACTGCACTGGAAACACACAAGTGGCAAAAACTCTTCGGCAGATGCACAGGCAGTTATGGCTGCGGCTTGCCAAACACTGCAGTGCAACAGCCACTGCAAAGGCTGGGTTGTCCATGGCATGAGCCCTGGGCACCCTGGAAGGAATGGAGAGCAACAGCTCAACCAAGACAAGGAAGTGGGCAACGGCTGGTATGAAGGCCTAGAGGGAGGGAGAGATTCATCATGGGCCACAAGACACCATTTCGGCCAATGCCAGATCACAGATACAGCAGTGGTCCCATAAGAAGAACCCCAAGAGAATTTATAGTGAAGGGTTTAGCAGAAGCTTTTGGAGGTCTCAACAAGCTCCTCCAAGTCTGGAAGCATGGACCCAACACTGTAGGGTTTCATGGTGCTCTATCTGCTTATAAGCAAATCTCTGAAGGAAGAGAGAGAGAGAGAGAGAGAGAGAGAGAGAGAGAGAGAGAGAGAGAGAGAGAAACTGAGCAAACTACGAGGGATGCATTTGTGAAAAGAGGGACACGCCCTCAAGGAGAGCCTCAGGCAGGCCCTTCAGAAGGCGTTCCAGAAGGCACTGTGGTCAGGGGAGATGGTAGCTCCATGCGTGTCACTGCCCGACCTTCCGGTGGGACAGGAAGTGGAGGTGCGGACAGTGAGACTGACGGCCCTGACCCTCTGAAGGCCGAGGCCAATGTGTGCGTTTGTTTTAGTTTTTAACAGAGAAGTTTAAAAGTAAAAACCAATTTTTATAGAAGAAACCTTATTGAATAAAGATATATAGAAAATATTTTTTAGAGCTGTACAGTGTGTTCTTTCAAGAGTCAAAGTTTTAAAGTTATGTTCGTAAAATAAAACAACTAGAATAAGGTAAGGTAAATTTACTAAAAAATTTTAAAAAACTTTTAAATAAATGTAGTGTAGCAGAGCCTAAGTGTCCACTGCCGTAAAAACTCCAGTCTTGCACAGTATGTCCTAGGCCATCACATCCAGGCCCCAACCCCCCACTGACTCACCCAGAGCAATGTCCACTGTAAGTGCCTTGTACGGGTGCGCCAGTTTTTCTCTGTTACGCTGTATTTGTACGGTGCCTTGTCTGTGATTAGATGTGTTCAGATACACACTTACCACTTGTTACAGTTGCCTACAGGGTTTGCTACAGTAACATGTTGCACAGGCTGGTATCCTAGGAAGAATGGGCTGTACCATCTAGGTGTCTAGGTGTGAACGCCTCTGTGATGTTTGCACAACGACAAAATCACCTCATGACACATTTCTCAGAACGAATCCCCATCGTCCAGCGACACGTGACTGTAATCCCTTAGAGAAGCCCTTGCAGTGAAATCAAAGAGACAGAGCTGCGAGCAGGGCTGGAACCAGACCAAGGAAGGGCTGCACGGACTGTGCGAGGCCGCACACAGGCCCAGAAACCCCGGGGAACGCGGGGCAGCTCTGAGCTGGGGGCTGGCGATCCTGAGGCAGGAGGCATGGACGTGAGGGGGCCTGAGAGAGCCCGCGAGCTCAGCAGCGGTACCTGCTGTTTTCAGAGACACTAGTATAAAGACCCCTGCGGCACAGCGGCGGTGCCGTCATCAGAGCTGGCCCGGGGATCCCAACGACGAGGCCCAAGGCCCCCGCCGCATCTCAGGGCCCCCAGGAAACACCGGACGGGAGACGAGCGGCTCGGCGCGGGACGAGCGGGCAGCGGCGCAGGGAAGCAGCGCAGGGCCAGCAGGCGCGCCCGGGCCGGCCCGGGGGCGGCAGACTTCCGGGGGACGCGGGCGCGGGCGGCCTCCGCAGGGCCCTCGTCCGACGGGGCCCGGGCCCGCGCGCTGGACGCGTGTGCCACGCCTCTGGCCCCACTCCCCGCCACGGCGCGCCGGGGACCGCCCCCTCCCGTCTCGGGGCCCCGCGCCGGCCGCCCACCTGGACCTCTGGAAGAAGCTGAAGGACGACACGTCGTAGGCGGCCTTCAGCAGCAGCACCTGCGGGTCGCCTTTGAAGAGCACGCTGAGGCTGTACAGCCTCATGGCGCCGCCCCCGCCGCCCGGCTAGCAGCGAGCACCGCGGCCGCCGCGCCTCGACTCCGCCGGCTGCTGACGGGCCCGACGCCGGCTTCCTCCTCCGGGCCCCGGGCCACTTCCGCTTCCGGCCACGGGCTGCCGCGCCAGCCCCGCCGAGGGTTTCCTCGCCCGCGAGGCGGAGGGCAGCGACCGGAAACACGGGGCAGGGGCGGGGCGGCGCGGGTGCGCACGCGCGTGGGCCTGGCCCCGCCCACCCCTCCGCCCCGCCCCCTCCGGGCCCGCCCGCCTCCCCCGGGCCGGGGTCTGCCCTGGCTGCCTGAGTTCCGGGGCCGCCGCACCCCGGAGTTGCTGGAGTTGTTGCAATGATTTCTCACTGGAAGGGGGTGACTGAGGGAGTTCCCTAAGCGTACGCCATCCTGCCCGTTTCTTGTTTATTAAACGGCATCACTGTGACCACACATCTCCCTCACACACACACACACACACACACACACACACACACACACGAAGGGTGCAGCAGATACAATATGTTTAAGGAGTCAGGGTGGAGGGGATGCAGGAATTCTTGCACTGTCTTTGCAATTGTCCTGTGAGTCCCAGATGATCGGGTAGGAAAAACTTCAGGGAAGGGGTGTGCACGTCAGGCACGGAGCACCCACAGGAGTGGGGAGCAGCTCCCTGGAGCCCAGGGCCCCGCTCCTGCGCTGAGCCCTAGAAACACCCCTCTGCAGGGCTAACCAGAGCAGCACTGCCGTGACAAACGGCCTGGGCCCTCTAAGGTCACCCCTGCTGGGCGACGTAGGCACCGCCCACCTGCCAGGCTTGGCTCAGTTCACATACTGCCCACTGGCTGCACAGTGGGACTCCCCAGGGAGCTGGACAACAGCCAGCTGAGAGGCATACCGCAGGAGGCCCCACCTGGGGGGAGCCATGCAGTGGCCATGGCCCCCACATTCCCTTGTCTGGTCAGCCAAGGCCAGGCAAGCAGGGCTGTTGTCACTGCAAACCTGACATGAGCCTCCACTGCCAACACGGATGGGGCCTGGAGATGGCCACTGATGTGGTCAGGCCTCCAACAGGTCAGAGCATGGCAATCCTAAACTCATCGCTTTGAGTATTGATTGTTTTGAGCTAAAGGTATTTGAGAAACAGCAGGTGCAAGAGGCAGTCAGCTCCTCCTTTCTGTTCCTGAAAGCAGGGTCAACTCCGTGGAAAGGCGCCGTCTGTACCAGGGTGGAGGAGGACATTCCCACCACCACATGATGGTGGGCCCAGCAAAATCTGTACAAACAAACCTTGTTCAGCTCACCCTTATCTTCCTAGTCCACAATTTACCCTTCTCCACAATTTATTGTCCCTAGCCCAAACCCCTTTGTCTTGTCAATTCTTCACAAATTTTTGTTTGTTTGTTTGAGGGCAGTGTCACCGGCCCTCATATGTGGGATCTGAACCAGGGCCGCTGGCTTCCCAAGCCAGCGCTTAACCACTGCACCACTCAGCCGGCCCAATTCTTCACAAATTTATTGTTTCTTCATCTAAAAGGTATAAAAGCTTTCTGCTCTGATAACTTTTTAGACTCTTTATTCTCTTGTGAAGGCTCCTATGTACATGTAAAAATTTTAATAAAACTTGTAGGCTTTTTTCCTGTGAATGAAAGTTTAATTCTTAGGTCCAGCTGAAGACCCAAAGAGGGCTGAGGAGAATTTTTCCTGCCTTACACCTCCTTTGTAGTTCACCAAGCGTAAGGGGCATGCACACTTGCTGTCAACAGGGGTCTGTCAGCAGACCCAGCCCCCAGGAACCCCGCTCACCACCACAACCCCTCACTGAGGTGTCCCAAGCTCCCACTGGGTTCTGCAGGCCACAGGGAAGACAGATCCAGGTGTGGCTGCCACCAGCCATGAAGGAACAGGAGATGTCAGAGCAGGAGAGGACAGGTTCACCTGGATGCAGTGGCAGGAAAGACCACAGCCAAGGAAGACAGGAGGCAGTGAGCCAGCTGGGAGCTCTTGGAAATGATGAGAAGGGCACCTCCAGAACTGCCTCCCCGGCAGGGTTTCTCAGGAGCTGTGTTTGTTGCACTAGACATCCCTCCTCAGCTCAGAGGCTAGTGATGGATACGAAGCCCACTCTGGACACACGGGCACTGAAGCTGGTGGCTTTACCCTGACTGACTTTGCACCCTGACTGACCCCTATGGGGCCGACCTGCACAGAAGTGGGAGAAAGTCTGCAGAGCACAAAGCGGGCGGTGCAGGTCCTATGAGAAGGGCAGGGCTGGTCATCATCAAAGGGGGCTAGGGTCCCCAGGATCCCCCTGAGCAGGAAGCCGGATTGGAGTCGTCACAAAGGAAGAGTCATCACAAAGGAAGAGTCATCACAAAGAATCTGAAAGCTCCTGTGTGGTAGACAGGATGCTGCTTCCACCCTGAGTACCCTCAGGCCCCCTGAGTACTCCCACTCATGTCCCCTCCACCACCCCCCCCCAAGCTTTTCAGTGAGACCAGAGACCGGAGCCAATCAACACAAGCCCATCCCTATTGCCTCAGCGATTGTTTTGCAGTTGGGCACCTGATCAGGAGCTCAGCCAATCAATGCAGCCCAACCCTTCCACCTCCCTGGCCTCAATGACTTCATTTGAACATGATGACAATACCACCCCTGCCTGCTGCCTGCTGCCCCAAGACTGTCTGATCAAATGACAGAATGAATGCAAACGCACTTTGTGCATTATAAATGTTTTAATCAGCATTAGACATAAAGGCAATTTCTTGTTCTCATAATAAATGTATTACCTTTTCTTAGGAATAAGTCTAACAAGAAATGTGTAAGATCTATATGAGAAAAATAATAAAACTCATCTAAAAGATATAAAAGGGCACCTACACAAATGGAGCAAATGGCGTCTTTCTGAATGAGAAGACGCTACACCATAAAGATGTCAGTACTCTAACATGAACCCCCAAATACCGGAATTCAATGCATCTCCAATGAAATCATCGACAGCATTATTTTGTGAAATGGGGTGAGTGGACTAAAATTTATAGGAAAGATCAAAAGCTCACAGCAAAGAAAATTTTGTAGAGAAAAAGGAAGGGATGCTTGCCCTACCAGATAGCCACAAACTGGGAAGTTGTGGCAACTGAAAGAGTGTGGTGTGAGCAGAAGGTGCACAGGAGGCGAGTCGAGGCCACAGCGGGCAGACCAGCAAGGCCCACTTTTACCCTCAGACAGTTTGTTACTGACACAGACAACAGTAAAAAGAGGCCACTCCCCAGATGCCTGCACCCCAAGTCAGTCGCCTTGAGTGTGCCCTGGAGAGGAGCCCTGAGTCGCCCTGAGGGCCCCCACAGAAAGCCTCTTATCTCAATGGGAAACTTCCTGACGGCCTCCCCAGCAGATGGGAGGAGAGTGAGGGAAGGCCTCTCAGCAGCTCCTTCTGATAGGCTCTGGTTAGCTGTGGTTCCAGAGTTGGCCCGATGACCTGTGAGTAGCCCTGCAAGGTGACCAGAGCCAAGTGGTTCCCTTACAATAGAGAATAAAGCCACAGAGTACGAGCTGCGATGCAGCCAACATCGCAAGTCCGTGGGGCAAGGGTGCCCACAAATACTAGACACCGGCAAGATTGTCTTGGGCTCTGGATGGTTACGTGAACCCCGAGCCAGCAGAAGAGTCAGCTCCATTCCCAGGGTCTTCCCGCACTGGGTGTGAGCGGATGTACACATGTCCTGAGCCCAGACCCCTGGGTCTGTGGGACTCTGCTCTGGCTGGGCTCATTAGTCCAGCTTGGGCTTCAGTGGCAAAGCTTGTGGATGCTCTGGCTACGCGTGGCAATGCCAGTGGTCAAGCTGCCCCCTCCCTCTCCTCTGGGTCCCTGACTCACAGGGGCCTCTGCTCCTTAGGACATGAGTTTAGAAGCTCCTGTGACACTGCCCTGGGAACTGGACAGGTGGCAAAATCTGCGGTGACAAGGAGAGTGGGCTGTTGCTATGGTGATGGGAATGGAGGCCTTTTGCCATCAGCCTGTTTTCTGCTTGGCAGCTCTAATGACAGGCTGGCCAGCACCGCTGAGGCCGAGGGTGTGAGCGCAGAGGCCCGGCTCCTGGTTGTCATGGTACCACAGGCCCTCTCAGGAGCATTCCCCACCGCACACCTGGTCCTGGTCAGAGCAGGAAGTGTTGGGTGGTGACCAAGCCGAGGGAAGCAGATTGGGGTATGAGAGAAACAGTCACCTGCGGCCTAATTACTCAAATGCTGTCCCCAGCCACAGGAAGGGAGAGGAGCTTTTCTGCTGAGTCTGTCTAGAGGCCGCCACGCCGGCACAGCTCAGCACAGCCTGGACAGAAAGCTGACCAGCGCTGACCAGCCCTGGAGCCCAGCGATGTCCCTGCCCCGACTATACCCAGCCTGATGGTGGGGAAGGGTCCCAGCTGTGGCCCAGAAGACGAGTCTCGCCACCGGCTTGCTGGGAACTATGAAAAGGAGGAAACTCTGTGATTGAACCTCCAGCCAGGAAGCAGCTAAGGTGGACCACACTCTCCCAGACACCTGGGCCGTGACCCCTGGTTGAGAGAAGCCTTGGGACATTTCTGCTTCAGAAATCTGTGGGAGAACGCTGAGGGGCCCCAGCTCACGCGAGCTGGCTGCTGAGCCCATGCTGGATGACAGAGCCAGGATGGAGAACGCCAAGAAGGAAAAGGTAGCTCGCTGCCTCATTTGGCTCTAGAAACCTTTGTCACATGTCCCGACCTTCTGCAGTTTGTGTAGCAAGTGATTGTGCCTCAGAGCCTGATGTCATGCACAGGCCCTTTGGGGGTGATCTGCTGGGGAGGAGACCGAGGGCCCTGTCTCTGAAGGGCAAGTTCCTTCTTCCTAGCAGACCAGGTCTTCTGCCACTTCTTCAGACTCCGGGCCTGTGACTCGGAGTTTAGATGGCCAGGAGGTCCGGGAAGCCGCTTCTGTGGGATGGAGGGTCTGGGGAGTTTAAAGCCCCTGCCGAGGCGGGCTTGGAGCTTGGCACCTCAGAGGCAGAACCAACTGCCCAGCCACGAGACGACGCTTATCAGACATGGTGTGACAGGTCCCAGGTGCCCCACTTCCTCTCAGGACTGTCTTCATGAGCACAGAGCAATCACTTTGTCCAAAACAAAGAACAACGCAGACATCCTCTGAGGCAACCCTGTGCCCACGCAGTGAGCAAGGAGATGATGCAGACGACAGGCAGAGGGGAAGCAGGCTGCACCCAGGCCGGGCCGGGGGCAGTGGGGACATGGGCAGAGGGCCGGGGTCCAGTGCCCTGCGCGTAATTCCCTCCCCTCCCATGAAACAGTGAGGTCAACACAACTCCTGGCTGGTTCTGCTCCTGGCAGAGATTATGATGTCAGGAGAAACCAGCCACAGCCGCAGGCAGCAAGACAGGCCAAGGCTACGGCCAAGTCCTGTGTCCGCCGGTCACTGGCGCGAAGGCAGGAAAGGGGCCGGGGAGGCTGCCTGGGGACAAGCGACGTGGTGTCTTTGGCACAAGCACAGAGATGGCTTGGCAGCAGTGGGAGGTGGGCCTGTGGCCTGCTGTGAGCATCTGTTCCCAGACTCTGGGGCTGGCCCATGTCCCTTCCCCTTTGTCCCAGCAGACACACTACTCCCCAAGGTGAGGGGTTCTGTTTCACAGGCAGGGGAGCTGGTCCCAGTTCAGGAGCCAGGTTGCTCCAGAGGGCTGGGGTCAGTGACACCCTAGTCAGGGCCGAGAGCGGGGCAGGGCACGGCACAGCCTGCGGCACTCACTTTGGGCGGGGAGGGGGGTGGCACCAAAAACATCAGACATCAAGACAAGTAGCATTTTAATGCACATTCTAAAGAATCAAAATTAATGCCAAAAAATACAATGGACAAAATACTAAAACCCTAAAGAAAGATGGGACAAGGGTGACTTGTTTTTTTCACGTGTCTAAGTGCTGGGCAGGCTGCTTTTGCAGCAGAGGGCCAGGCAGCACAAGGGAGGTATGGGGCTGCAACGCCCACACCCGCCCATCCAGGAGCCTGTCTTGGCCGGCACAGAGCCCACCTCTGGTCTGGGGGCCAGCTGGGTTGCAGGGGCAACCTAGGGATGCAATCATTGCTGCCAGGCCCGCACAGGTCCTGTCCTGCGTCCCCTGGGAAGTGCTGGCCCACCCCGGCCAGCACATAGCCTGGAGCAGAGAGCGGCGCCCAGCAGGACAGCTGCAGCTATGTCCAGGGGAAGAGAGTGTTGGGGCGAGTTTGGAGGGAAGTCATTCCCTCTCACCCGTGCTGACCTTTCATAGCCCAGCTGTGGTCATCCCTCTGTAACCTGCAGGAGTGTGTGGCCTCGGCACCATTTTTAGTGGCTTTCCCACGTAGATGTCAGCTTCATACCACCCCTAGGGCTCCTTGGGCGCACGTCCTCTCCTACTGGCACTGCCCCACCCTCCAGCCTGGAGCTCACCCGTGTGGATTCATTCCCCTGCTATGGAGTGCCATCTCTCCAAGACCACCGCTTCTGGGTGGCCTGAACTTGGGCCTTGGAAACCCCTGGGAAGTTCCTGGCCTGTACTCCCCGCTCTGTCATCTGGGCCCCACAGGGATTCAAAGGTGTGAAGCGCGCACAGGTGGCTTTGTGTAGCGCATTTGGGGACACTCTAAAGGAAGAAAGATGGGAGGACGACACTCCAGGTGTGTTGGTCAGCTACGCGCAGTCACGAAACACCATGGACAGGCAGGTATTCCTCACAGCTCTGGGCACTGGAGGTCGGAGAGCAGGGTGCCTGCATGGCTAGTCCTGGTGAGGGCTTCTTCCTGGCTGGCAGATGCCACCTTCCTGCTGTGCCCTCACGTGGCTCTGGCTGGGGCAAAGCTGGAACTGGAGGCAGCCTGAGGTCTGGAGTGGGGAATCTGGCCCTCTCGGGCTCAGATCTGCAGTCCAGGACACAGAGGAAACTTCATGGGGCCTACGTGCTCAGAGCTCTAGCTCTGGGGGGCGTCTCACTCTGTTTTGCTCAGGACGTGTGGCAGGAGTGAGTCCCTTGTCTAAGGTGATGAAGTGAGTAAGTGTCCACCAGCTCCCACCTCCTGCTGCTAGGGCCGCGGGGGAGCTGGAACAATGACCGCCAGGTCCTGGCTCCTGGCCCCTCAAGGGAGAGCCTGCTGCAGAGGAAGCATGGGGACAGGCCGCTCTCCGGGGACCCATGTCTTTCCACCTGTCATTCGGTACCTTCAGTCTCTCCAGGCTCATCCGTAAAACTTTTATTTTTAATTAGGCTATAATATGCATGCAATAAAATTCACCTTGTTAAGTGCATAGGCCGATGAGCTCTGCACAGAGTTATGTAACCGGAGACACAGAATCTTTCCATCACTCATTCCTTGGGTCCGCCTCCTTGCTGTCCACCACCTCCCAGCCCCCAGGCCCTGGGAACCAGCGGCCTCTTGTTGTCCCTCCTGTCTTCGTCTTCCTTAGCCTTTCCTGCACAAAGGGAATCATTGAGACTGTCGCCTTTTGTGTCTGGCTTCTTTTACTTTGCGTGAAGCTGTGTTTCTATTAGCCACAGGCCAGTCCTCCCTGCCTCTCTGTCCTGTGGGGTGCCATGGTGGGTGCATCACCAGCTGACAGGCATTTGGGGAGCTCCTGTTTGGCTGCGATGACTAAGATGGGAGTGTTCCCGTTCAGGTGTGTGTGTAGATTGGGGTGTTTGTTTTGGGGGGAGGTATCTAGGAATGGTGTCCTGTGGTGAGCAAATGTTTAACCTTAGAAGGAACTGTCTCCAGAGAGGGCTGTACCATTTTGCATTCCCACCAGCTGTGGTGAGGGTTCTGGGTGCTGCACACCCTCCCCAAGCTTGGTTTCATCCCGTTTTAAATTGTAGTCCTTGTGCTGGGTGTGCCGTGGTATGCCATGTGGTTTTAGATGCGGTTCACACGACACGTGATGTGCACATTTCCAGAGGCTCACTGGGCATTCTTCAGTGAGGTTTGAAAAATCTGGTTCTTGTCTTCTTCTCATGGAGTTGTGAGAGCACCTCCTGTGTCTGGATACAAGGCATTTTATCAGCACGGTCCTGCCAAGTGGTGAAGGCGATGCTGCATGTCCTGTGACGACCTGGGCCTGCTTCCCATCACAACAGCCAATGCTTCCTGACACCCCAGCTGTCCCGCTGGTCTGCCCCTCCCACCTCAGACGGAGCCCCGGGTTTGAAGGTGGTGTTTGCGCCTAGGCCGGTAGCTTACCTCCTGTGGCTCGATGGCTGTGCACACTGTGCTACTATTACCACCCCAGGGTTTTGTCTTCCTGAGTCAATTTTGATAATTATGTTATTTTGAAAACCGTCCATTTTCTCTAAATTTTTAAAACTTATTGAAGCAAGTCTTATATGTAACTCCTATGACTTTCCAGGCTCCTCTTACTATGGCCCTGAAGTTGTTTATTGGTGTCTTCTTCTGCCCTTGGTCAGACTACCGAGTACTTTATTGGTCTTTTTATTTATTTATTTTATTTTTAAATTTTTTTTAGAGGGCAGTGTCACTGGCCCTCATATGTGGGATCTGAACTGGGGCCTCTGGCATCCCAAGCCAGCTGTTAACCACCGCGCCACTCAGCCGGCCCTTATTGGTCTTTTTAAATAACTGGATTTGGGTTTTCTTAATCACATTTACTTTTGTTTTGTGTGTTTTCTTTATAATTCATTTCTGCTTTTATCATTATGATTCCTTTATTCTAATTTGCCTTAGGTTTCCTTTATCTTTTGTGTGTTGGAGTTTCTCAGCATCTTCAGAGGATGCCCTGCTCAGTGATTGTCCATTCGTCTTGTCATGCGTGCATTTCAGGGCTAAATGTCCCTGTGGGGACTGCTCTGGCTGTGAGCCATACTTCTTGTTTGGTGCACTCATGATTATTTATCTATAAAGGGTCCGTAATCCAACTCAGATTTCCTGTTCAGCCCAAATGCCACTTACAACCGCCCCATTTGCTAGGTGTGCCTTCTGCGCGAGTCAAGTTCAAGCCACTCCAAATACCTGTGTTTCTCCAAACACCTCGGACGTTGTCCTGCGGGCTCCTCTATCTGGAACGTCCCTCTCTACCTGGCCACCTCCCCTCACGCCCCAAGGGCTGCAGGAAGGAGTCTAAGGAAATCCTGGTCTCAGTCTCCAGAAGCCTATCCACCTCTTCCATGTTCTCCAAGGAGTCTAGCTTGGCCGGGATCCATTTGTGTAGCTATTTGCTTGTCTCTTCTGCAGGATTGTAAGCTCCTTGAGAACTAAAACCTAGTCACTCTCATAATCCCAGACGGAGCACAAACCAGGTACTCAAACATGAAATCAAAGAGTTAGCCAAACCCCCTTTAACCTCTGTTTTTGGTCACTGATGCCAACATTCTGAGTATTAATCACGGCTTAATTTCTTAATTTCTGTAACCAATACACCAAAATAGTACATGGGTCTACCTAGTGGAACCGTGTGTGTTGCTCATGAAACAGTCAGGTGTGAGTGGCCCAGAGCTTCTCCACGTAGTGACCCAGAAACCCAGGCATCTTAGTTCACCCTCCGCCACCACCCACAGCCTCGCCATCACCTGTGCACAGCCCACAGGAGGACAAGGACAAGCAGAAGAGCAACTCTCTTCTTAAAAGCCCGGGCCTGGAGCTGTGCGCGTTTCTGCTCACTTCACACGGATACAGCTCACGGAAAGGAGGCTGTGGTTACCAGAGCCCAGTGTGCTCTGCTGCCTCCTGCCTCATCTCCCCTGTGCCTGCCCCTGACTTCCCAGTCACATTGCGTGACACCTCCCACCACCAGGCCCTGGCTGGCCCCTGCACAAGGGCCCAACCATCTCCTGTCCCTGTGCTGTAAGCAAACCCTTGCACCCGTCACTGGCCTCCAGGACCCTTTGTTCCAGAGCAGGGAGTGCCCACAGCGGAGCCCAGCTGGTGCCAACGGTCAGCAGGCCAGTGGGGGGGGGGAGGGGAGACGGACCCTCTGGTGTCCCTGGCCCCAGACCCACTTCCTTTTCCTTTAGAATTTGACCCATTTAACTCTGAATCTCCACCTTTTAGAGTCTGGGCCTCTGAGCCTATGCACAGAAATAGCAGATAAGATCCAACCTTTTTGGGATTTTTTTTGTTGTTTTTTTTTTTTTTTTTTTTTTTTAGCTGAGCCATCCTGCCACCTGTTGGCAGCTCAACGGCAACTCAGCTCGGGCTGGCCTCGAACTGCTATTGCTCAGAGCTCAGCTCGCACTCTTGAGGGAGCTCTTAACCAACTGAGCCACTCGGCCGGCCCTAAACCTTTTTGTTTTTTAACTTGATTTTTTTTTTTTAAAGATTTTATTGGGGAATTGGGAGAGGAGAACAACATTGGGGAATTGGGGGAGGGGAACAGACAAGTTGCGGTCCTTTTGTTCTTCAGTCTAGTTGCAGAGGTCGTTGCTTCAGTGGCCCATGTTGGTATCTCATTGCGCTCTTCCCGGATGAGGCAGATCGGTCGCCAGCCTCTGGACGGCTGCTCACAGCAGCTCTTGGTAGTTCACGCTGCTGCCGGCCACTCACTGTAGCCTATGGCAGCCCACTGCAGCAGGGCCTGCAGCCTACACCGTCACCGGGGCTCGCACAGCCCAGATCCAGGTGGGGCTGTTGTTAGCTGTAGAGGGCAGTGTCACTGGCCCTCATATGTGGGATCCGAACCGGGGCCGCTGGCGTCCCAAGCCAGATCTTAACAAATGCACCACTCGGCCAGCCCTAACTTGATTTTTAAATACAACTCCATCGATACACATTCATGGCAGAAAAATGTAGAAAATACAGATAAGCGAAAAGGAAAAGGAAATCACTCATATTTCCAGCATCAGAGCAATTACTGTTACTGTTTAGCTATATTTTCTCCCTTGTGTATATTATACATAAGACAAAAATGTATCATCTTGTATTTTACAACTAGTTTTTCACCTGTATTGGACATGTATTGCTGTGTAAAATATTACCTCAGCACTTAGTGGCTTGAGACAACCAACCTTCATTATCTCACAGTTTCTGTGGGTCAGGGAGCAGGAGAGGCACAGCTGGGCTCAGGTCCGGCTCCCTGTGCCTCAGCTCTACTGGGGCTGGTTGGAGCTGCCCATTGGCAGGAGGCCTCCGTGCTTCTCGCTGGACCAGAATGTCCTCACGGTACAACAGCGGCTTCCTCCAGAGTGAAGAACCCAAGAAAGAATGAGGCAGAAGCCTCAAAAGTCACACTCCATCATTTCTGCAACTTTCTGTTCAGCATGGGCGGGAACCATGCCGGGCCGAATGCAGAGATGGGGTTCACGGGGCCTCTTGGACGGTACACACCACGCTCCATACACTGTATGCCACGGGCCTGCCACATGTCCAGTTGCAGCCTGGCCCCTGTGCTCCTGGCCCCTCAGGTGGCTATGTACACACAGAGGGTGCTGTAACGGTCCTGGGAGAGCCCGGGGGGAGAGCCCCTCAGAGCCAGAGTGCACTGGGCAGGCCGGCTCTCCCACCCGCAAAGGCCTGTCAGGTGGCGGCAGGGGCAGCGCTGCCTGGAGGCTGAGGAGGCAGTTAGTTACTCAGGCAGGAGACCCCACCCCATGTTTGACTGTAGCATGAACTCTGAGGATGTGCCCTATGACCTCGTGGAGGACAGGCAGGGCTGCAGCCAGGGGGCAGGGATGTGGGGACTGGCTCTGTCTGGGTTTGTTTTCCCAAGGCCTTACTTGGGTCCCGAGAGGCCTCTTGGGCTATTCAGGCAAGTCCTTCAAGCCAGCTTGCACGGACACCAGCATAAGACTCACAAAAAACGTTTGTAGCTGGGGTCTGGGCTCCAGCAAGGGCTGAGGCCCAGGCCCTGCCATCGATAGGCCAGGAGACAGCCTGGTGGAGTGGGGATGGCTGCCCCCGCTCCGGTCTGGCTCCGCAGGGTGGGAAAGTGCCCTGCTCAGTGTCCTCATTTGTAAGACATGGAGATAACGGAGTACCTGGGTCCTAGTGACAGCAAGTAGGAGAGGCGGGGTGCCCTGAGTATCGCCTGGCACCCGGTCCCTGCTCCTGGGGGCTCCCAGGGGACCTGTGAGGCTGACCTCTGCCCCCAGGATTGGAGCCCTACATGCTTGTGCAACTCTGTGCTAAACAGATTCTTAGGAGAGAAACTGTTAGATCAAAATTAAATGTCAATAGCACTCCAGGTTGCCCTCTGACCAGGTAGCTGGACGGCATGTAGTCTCTGGGTTCCACAGAGGGACTTTCAGACCTACAGTCGGGGGCCATGGAACGGGGAGCCTTTGGCCCAGGATCCCTGATGCGTCCAAGCACATGGCCACAGGTGGGCATCCACAACAGAGGGGCCTGTGGACTGGGCTTCTGCAAGACCTGCCTCGCATTTGTTTAGAGTCCATGGATGGTGTTATCAGTCCCTGTGAATGTTTCTGTCTTGGGGACATGCTGCTCAGGGACCTCTGACAATAACCCTCATGCATGTGGCTTTGGGTATGACTTCCAGAGCGTATCCTCAGCTAGAAGACCAGCAGGCGTGCTGTGCAGGGGTGTGACGCACGCAGCTCGGTAGAGCACTCAGCTCAGGGCCTGGGTGTGAAAGTGTGTGACAAGGACAGAGGATGCAGCATGCTGTGCATGGGCCTGCGGACAGCTGGCTGCCCAGAGCTGCACATGGCGCCAGCTCAATACACACTGCTGTTTGCTTCTGTGCCTTTTGTCACAGACTGTCAGCCCCACCCCTTTGTGACCTTCCTTGGGTTTAACTTTTAAGTGGTGTGGCCTCGATAAGAGATGAGCTTCCTAAGTTAGGGTCTGTATCCATTAGGAATGCTTTGGGCTGCAGAACACCGAAAGCCCTAACTGTGGCTTCCCTGATTAGTATGTGTGCCCATTAGTGTGTGGGGGTCAGTGGCCTAGAGCTGGCTCAGCCCTCAGTGATGTCGTCAGGTCGGGGCCCCCGGCTGGCTCAGTGCCTCAGTGATGTTGTGAAGTCAGGGTCCCAGGGCTGTCTCAGTGCCTCAGTGATGTCGTCAGGTCGGGGCCCCAGGGCTCGCTCAACACCTCAGTGATGTCATCAGGGCTGGACTGCTCGTCCCTCTTCTCTGCCTTCCATAGTTGGCTGGCAGCACTTCCCCTCAGCCTTGACTTCTCATGCTTGCAGGACAGCTTCTGCAGTGCCGGCCATCATCCCTGCACACAGCTGTGAACAAACTTAAAGGGGCACTGACCTTCCCAGAGGTCCTGTCTTTCCCCTTCAGCTGTCACTGGCCAAAACGGGGCCACATTTCCAGGTCTAAACCAAATCACCTTCGAAAGGGGAGAGGACATCTGTGCTTGGCTCAGCCTAATCACTGGCGTTCCCTGGGCCTGGAGAGGGGCTGCCTTCCTTTAATGTGCTAACCCCTCCCCAACAAAGTGGCTGTGTTCCCCTTGGCTGGATTCAGAGGTGTCTACCCTGAGCCCACATGGAAGACTGCAGCCAGGGCGTAGTTTTTGTGACAAGTAGACCCACCATTTTTATCAGGTAGCTTTCCCTTCCTTTTTGGTCCAAATATTCAGTGAATCAAGGTGGCCTTCTCTGCAGGAATTTGCACTAAGTGGGGAGGGGAGCCACACACAAAGTCAGAGCAAGTCCCTCTTACTGGGGGGGGGCACACTGGAACAGGCAGCTGTGTTCAGGAGAGGCGAGCAGCCTTTCTCCCAGAAGGTTCCAGGGGAGGCCACACCCAGGCCATCCGGACTCCCCGGAAAGACAGCGTTGGTGTGCACAGGCCTCCTGGCAGAGCACAAGGACCCCGCGGCCTCAGAGCCTTGCAAACTGCAGACAGCCGCTGTGCCCTAGTCAGCCGTCGCCTCTGACTGGCGCTGCCTTGACTGTCCCCATGCACTTGGCAGCGATCCTAGAGGCGGAATGGCCGGGCTTCCTACACAGTGACACCGGCTGCCCTCGCCCTGCAGACAGGCTGTCCCGGCCTGTGTCACCCAGTCTCCTGGTCAGCGCCTTCTCCTCACCGGGGCCTCCTCACCGGGGGCCCACATCTGCCCTGCGCCCCTTCACCCGCCCGGGCGCGTGGGGCCGCCCTGGGAACCCGGCTGCTCGAATTTCTCAGCTGGTTTCAGCTGGCGGTTTGACACAGGGTGTCACCAGGGTCACAGGGCAAAGGACTCGCTCGGTGTAAGTGCGGCATGCCCCGTGACGCTGCCCTCCCCCGAGCAGGCGGAGCAGATCCTGGCGGAGTTCCGGCTGCAGGACGAGGACTTGAAGAAGGTGATGCGGCGGATGCAGATGGAGATGGACCGGGGCCTGAGGCTGGAGACGCACGAGGAGGCCAGTGTGAAGATGCTGCCCACCTACGTGCGCTCCACCCCCGAAGGCTCAGGTGCCGCGCGGGGCAGCTCCTCAAGGGCGCGCTGTCCTCAGCTCCGCTCGGGTCCGGGCAGCGGGCGGAGGGGCTGCTTCTCACCCAGTTGCCCGGCCCTGGCGCTTTCAGGTTCCCCCGGCCTCAGAAATCTGGCCTTTTCCATCTCCTGATGAAGACGTGGCTCCCGTGGTCCCGTGCCACACGCCCTGCCCCGGCTCCCGCACCACGCCCGGTCCCGAGTCTGGGCCATTTCACTAGTTTCCAGTTGGGCTCTGATCTTGGGGTAACTCCAGTCCACGGCAGAGGCTTCCCCCTGATTTCCCAGCTCACCTATGACCCTCCCACAGGCGACATCTGGCCCCAAGCCCCCTGTGCAGCCCCCCGGCCCCCACGCCATCCGCTCCTCCTCCCCCTGTGTGCGGCGGGGTCCCTGAGGCTGACGCACTTCTCCCTGTGGCTGCAGAAGTCGGGGACTTCCTCTCCCTGGACCTGGGCGGCACCAACTTCAGGGTGATGCTGGTGAAGGTGGGCGAAGGCGAAGCTGGGCAGTGGAGCGTGAAAACCAAGCACCAGATGTATTCCATCCCCGAGGACGCCATGACAGGCACCGCTGAGATGGTGAGCGGCTCAGAGCCACCCAGGGTGTCAGAGCACAGCCAGGCCAGGAGGGAGGGGCTCACCCATCTACAGAAGTTGGGGGAGCTGCGGGCAGGAGGGGCACCCAGTCTCAGAGGACCCAAGGAGCAGCTGAGAGGCCTGGGTGATTGCAGTTGTAATGTCTGCCCAGGGAGCAAGGCCATCCTGACCCAGGAAGGACTCAGGAGGGGGCACAGAGCTAGAATGGGCCCTGCAGGGACATGCCAAGGTCAGTACCGGGACAGGCAGGGCTTCAAGGCAGCAGGGATGGTGTGGTGCCTCACCAGTCAACCCCCAGGGCACTCAGCAATGCCTAGTTTTGTGGCAGGGCCACGTGAGTCCCAGTGGAGCTGATCCTCAGTGGAGGCAGGGATGGGGCGGCCAAGACACCGGGGGGCAGCAGAGGACAGTGGGTGCTGGAGACAGGCGTCGCAGTTATGGCCAGGGAGGTGTGTCTGTCCAAAGCCTGCGGCTGGACATCACTGTGACAGCACTGCTGTGCAGGGGATCGAGCCAGTCCTGGTGCCACCCTGTCCGGGGGCTGTCATCAGCAGGACATGCAGCAGAGTCAGAGGCAGCAGCTGAGTGCAGGCCTTGGGGGTGGGGGGTGGGGGGGCAAGCTGGCTCACCACTGTGGCCCATGGCCCTTCCAGCTCTTCGACTATGTGTCCGAGTGCATCTCCGACTTCCTGGACAAGCATCACATGAAGCACAAGAAGCTGCCCTTGGGCTTCACCTTCTCCTTCCCCGTGAGGCACGAAGACATTGACAAGGTGGGGGCGGGCAGGTGGGTGGGTGTGCACACCAGAGAATCCCCCAGCAGCCCCACTTGGGTTGAAACTGTGGCTGTCACTTGCCTTCTGTGAGCCTGTGGGAATAACGTCAGCTGGCTCTTACTACTTGCGTGGAGCCTCCCCATAACCTTGGGGGGTTGCACTGTTATTCCCCATTACAGGTTAGGAAACCACAGTCGGCAACTTGCCCACAATGGGAAGTAGAAGGCACGCTCACCGGCCTTCGCTGCGCTGTGTCCCCATGGTGGGGGCTGAGGCGGTGCCCTGTCTTCCATCTGGCAAACCGGCCTGACACAGCTACATGCACTGCACGTCAACTATACATAGATACACGCGTCAGTTACACACGCGTGGGGGACATGAGACCTCTGGGTCAGAGGAAGAAGCTCAGGACTCAGCACAGCAGCAACATGTCACACTGGTTTTTCCAGCCCCATCCCCACAGTGCACCAAGTGCCACTGGGTGCTGTCACCTACAGTAGGTGCACTGCAGGAGACATCCCGTGAGGGATGCCCCCTCTGGACTGCATCCTGACACTGGGATGCCATCTCTGGGCTCTACCAGATAAACGTCCTCAAGGTGGTTGGGACAGACCCGTGTCCAACACCTGTCAGAGCTGTGAGTTCAGTTAACTCCCCTCCCCACCACCGCCTCTCATTGTCCCCTCAGGGCATTCTTCTCAACTGGACCAAGGGCTTCAAGGCCTCCGGAGCAGAAGGCAACAACATCGTGGGGCTCCTACGAGATGCCATCAAGCGCAGAGGGGTGAGTGGCGCCTGCCCCAGGCTGCGCTGGCCCCTCTCAGGGCAGGATGGCAGGGAGAGCCTTCTGGGGTCCCCCCAGGGAGGGGTCTTGGCTCGTATCCTGGGGCTGGACCAGCCCAGAGCAGGCTGAGCTGAGACCCCCCCAGCCCTGTCAGCGTAGCCTCTGTGCCTCTTGGCAGGACTTTGAGATGGATGTGGTGGCGATGGTGAATGACACCGTGGCCACAATGATCTCCTGCTACTATGAAGACCGCCGGTGTGAGGTTGGCATGATTGTGGGTAAGGACGCAAGGTCTCCAGTGCAGAGCAGACCACGTGGGGCCTCCGCCTGAGGAGTGAGGCCACAGTGTGAGCCTTGGAAGGTCCTCGGAGCCAGGCCTGTGCCCCAGGCACTCGCCGCAGAGGTGCTGGGGCCCGGGTGGTCCTGGACAGCTGCTGGAGTACCCTGCATGCACAAGCTCTTTACTGGTAGGAAGCATTTCCACATCTGCCAGTCCCTGCATCAGATGGCACAGCAGCTGCACACTCCCCACTCCTGTCCCATCAGGATGTAATTAACACACCTCATCTGCTAAATTGACCAACCTGGACAGGTCTGTCCAAGTGGAAGAGGATAAGCAAAAGTGGCGTCACCTCTTCCTGGATGTCCATACCGAGCACAGGGACGGCAGCTACCTGGCAAGGAGGTGCGCTGGCCCCAGGGGCCTTTCCATGTGTGCCCAGGTGTCATCCCATCAGAGGGCAGCCTGCTGGGCACAGGCGCGTGTATTTGTTTACCCAGGCAGTCTCTGCCTCCACGGACCCTGCAGAACCAGCCCTGGGCATCGGCTGCCTGTGTTCTTAGCCGTCTTCAGCTGTGTGGTGCAGAGGGGCAGCCACACCTCCCGTTGTCTCTGCTGGTTTCTCGCATTTTCTCCTCCCATTCGTTCTCACCTTTCAGAAGCCCAGCTGTCTTATAGTCCATCACTCAGGACCTCAGGGGCCCTGGCATGCTCCCCTCACTCTCTCCTCCAGGGCCCAGGGTCACCAAGTCAGGGCATAGCTCCCCGAAATGCCTCAATCCTCGGGCATGCCCCTCCTGGAGCAGAGATGATAGAGGGCAGCCTGTGGTGACACCTGCCCCACATTCCCTCTTGGTTACTCGGCTCAGTGCTTAAAAAATATGTTTATGATAATTACCAAGATCTAAAAATGGGGAGAATTCACATGAAAGTCTGGATTTCTGTTTTTTTCCACAAGAAGTTGGAGTGCCTGGCACCACTGGGCTCTGATTCCTGCCAGGCAGCCCCACTAGCCGGTTGACTTTAGGGGTGTGCAGCCTATCAGTCACGGTCAGGGTGGTGCCCTGCTGCCAGCGTTTCGGAACTCTTAATAATTTATGAACAGAGGGCCCCATGTGTGCAAAGTATTCGGCACCCCACACATTCCCTGTCCAGTCCTACATGCAGTTGCGCATGTGCTGCTCCCAGGGCACATACTATGCCTTACTCCCGTCAGGCTGCCCCTCAAAAATAGGGCCCCAGACAGAGAAACTCAAACACATGCATAGGAAATGCCAGACAATTAGGGTGGGGCAGAGACAAAACCATAACATCCCACACCCATCTCTAGATGGCAAAGCAGTCTGACACGGTTCCCTAAATCCTCCCAACCAGCCCGATAATGGGAGGAGGTGTTACGGACCCCTGTTGGGGAGGAGGAAGAGCTCAGAGAGGTGGGTGCAAAGCAGGTCTGGGCACCTGGCAGAGCCTTCCCACAGTGCCGAGGGTGAAGGGCTGAAGGAAGTGGGGTCTCAGGGCCGCAGGGGCCCCTGCATGGCCCGAGGTGGGCCTGACGCTGTGTCCCACAGGCACGGGCTGTAACGCCTGCTACATGGAAGAGATGCACAACGTAGAGCTGGTGGAAGGAGATGAGGGCCGCATGTGCGTCAACACAGAGTGGGGGGCCTTCGGGGACGCTGGTGAGCTGGACGAGTTCCTGCTGGAGTACGACCGAATGGTGGACGAGAGCTCGCTGAACCCGGGCCAGCAGCTGTAAGGACCCCCTGGCCCGGCCTGCTGGCGCAGATGGGGCCGCCCATGCAGATAATGGACTTGTTTTTAAACGGGTCTGGGGAAAAGCAAACTGACAGTCCCTTGTAAGCTGGCTATCTCTTCCTCCAGCTCACATACGTGTTGCGCCCCTCTGAACAGTGAACAGTCAGATGTGGGCATCAGTCCCCAGAAAGAGGGTCTGGGATAGATAAGCCTGGACCTCCCCTTTCGACAGGTACAGGAGGGCCCCAAGCTGCCCCCAGCCACGTTAACTGGGTTTAACCGGAAGTACAGATGTGCCTACGTTCCCAGAATGGTTATTGCAGTTTGTGGAATGCTGTGGGTTCGCAGGACACAGCTTGAGAACCAGCCCTCTCAGCTTCTGGGGGCATCGTCGCTGTCCCCTCCCAGCTACTGTCACATCAGCTTTGTCTCTGGCTCCCAGAATCCTCTGCTGGGTGGGTAGCGTGCTACAAGATGAAACACAGAGGCTCACAGTAGGCACGCAGGTGCCAGGGCCCAGGAGCCCTAGCGGAGGGCTCCCCAGACCGGTCAGCAGCCCCTCTGAGCCTGGGCAATGAGCACAGCACCCCATGACATAGCTGTGGGAGGGCCCACTGGCCTCGGCGCAGGGCCTGTCACAGGAAGGCCTCCCAGGGCCTGGAACGGGGCGCGTGGGTTGTAATGCCCCCGGCTTGGCCAGGGGCTGTCCCAGCGCCCCGTCGTGGCCGAGGCGGGAGGAGCGGTGCCGCTCCGGGGCCGTCCCTGCAGGCATGACACGCCGCGTGTTTGGTGCAGGTACGAGAAGCTCATCGGTGGCAAGTACATGGGCGAGCTGGTGCGGCTCGTGCTGCTGAAGCTGGTGGACGAGAACCTGCTCTTCCACGGGGAGGCCTCGGAGCAGCTGCGCACGCGCGGCGCCTTCGAGACCCGCTTCGTCTCGCAGGTGGAGAGGTGCGCAGGCGGGCAGGGCGGCGTGCGGCCCCCCGTGGACGTCGTGTCACTTCGCTCACGCACAAGCCCGTCGGCGCGGCGGGGTGGCCCTGGGAACCCGCCCCCCGGCGCCGAGCGGGGCGGGGAGGGGGAGCGGCCTCCGCCGCGGGGCCACACCCCGCACCCTGCAGACGCCCTCCCCGTCCCGCCCCTGCCCCGCAGTGACTCGGGCGACCGCAAGCAGACCTACAACATCCTGAGCACGCTGGGCCTGAGGCCCTCGGCCGCCGACTGCGACCTCGTGCGCCGCGCCTGCGAGAGCGTGTCCACGCGCGCCGCGCACATGTGTGCAGCGGGGCTGGCGGGCGTCATCAACCGCATGCGCGAGAGCCGCAGCGAGGACGTGATGCGCATCACCGTGGGCGTGGACGGCTCGGTGTACAAGCTGCACCCCAGGTGAGCGGGGGCGCTGGCCGGGCAGCGTCGGGGCCTGTCCCCGCCCGTGAAACCGGAGGGGACCCGGGCTCGTCCCAGGCCCTGCGCACAGTCCGGGGGCGCTTAGCTCCTCTCCCGGCCTCGGCGCGCACCCCCAGGCTTCCCCTCCGCGCTGCGTTCCGTGGGGAGGCCAGTGGGGAGCTGAGACGAGGGATGGCAGCCCTGCTCGCCCCCATCCCCAGCTTCAAGGAGCGCTTCCACGCCGGCGTGCGCAGGCTGACGCCCAGCTGCGAGATCACCTTCATCCAGTCGGAGGAGGGCAGCGGCCGCGGCGCGGCGCTGGTCTCTGCCGTGGCCTGTAAGAAGGCCTGCATGCTGGGCCAGTGACAGCAGCGGCCTAGAGGCAAGGAGGAGGCTGTGGCCGCCGCTGTGCCTGGGCTTCGGGGGTCCGCGCTTCCCACATTCCTGCTGCCCCCTGGAGAGGGGGAAGGGCCCCCGGGGCAGGCCAGGTCTTCCTGAGCCCCAAGGCCCTAACTGTACTGGGGGCTGAGGTGAGCAGGAATGGAGACCCCCAAGTCTTCTGCCTTTCTGACGAGTCAACCCCTCAGAATGGAGTCGCTCGCTCAGAACTTCGTTGCATCTCTGCATGGCTGCATCTCAGAGCGTTCAGCCTGGGTCAGCCATGCCCACTCCCACTCCGCTCAGGGAGGGGGTGCCCTCTGGACCCTGCTGTGGCCAGGCTTCCCTGGGAGGTAGCCTCAGGGACCTGGCCAGACCTAGGCCTGGGCTCCACAAGGGGCAGGGCTGCTGACCACCCAGGCCTGGGGTGCAGGAGTGAAATGGGAGGGGTGGCCTAGTGTGGAGGCTGCCGTACTGGAGGACTGAAGATGGCGGCCTTTTCCCTCTCCTGCTGCCTTTCCTGAGTGGTTTGGGGTTCCGGGATGGCTCCTCACAGGAGGGACAAGAGCCACAGCCAGGAAGAGGAGGACCCCGTGGGGCTGCCATGCACGGGCCCAGCAGAACTGAGCATGCCCCAAGGGCCTACCCAGACCTCTCTCTTCTCACCAGACCTCCATGTGCAACACCAGCCTCTTCATACCCATCCTGGGACTGTGTGATTTTTTTAATTAAAAGTTTTAAAAGTTTAGAACTTGGCTGTGTCCACCGTTCTTTGACATCTGTGCATAAGGACTGGGGGACAGCGTGTAGACGCGGTCACATTGCACAGACACTCTGCAGGCCTATGAGCATCTGGCCAGCTATGCCGGGAGTGTGGAGAGTGACAGACCAGGCTGTAGGAATGGGGTGGCGTTTGTGTGATGTCAGTGGGTCCCGGACTTACCCAGACCCTGCCCACCGGTGGGATTTGGGGCGCGGATGCACCAGTGTCTAACCTCCAAGCAGCTCTGAGGTCTTCGGGAGCCCAAGGGAGTGCCCAGGAAGAGGGTGGGCTGGTCTCAGGGGCAGGCCCTGCTCCAGGTCAGGCTCAGCAGGGGTCCCTCCATGCATCTTGGGATCCAAGAAGACAGGTGATTTCTGAGGTCTTTCCAGGTACTCCTGGGTCCAAAGCCTGTTTTGAGTTAGCCAAGCCCGGGGCCTCATGCTATCTTACACAAAAAGCCAGTGACACACAAACACATATTTGTCTGATTTTTAACATACACTCACTTTTCAGTGAAAAATGACTTGTGTCATTCAGAACTTAACCCAAAGTTGTGATTTGGAGCAGGCTATCCCCCTTGAGATGTCTTGGTTCTCCCGTGTCTCCCATGGAATTGCTCCCTATGTCTAGTCCTCTCCAGTCTAAATTATGCACCAGCAGCTCTGCCAGCCAGCTAGCATCTGCTTCTGTCATTGTCCCACTAATGTTCTCACATTGCAATGTTTCCCACTGGGTCTCATTGTAATACAAATTATTGGGTTGTTGGAAAAGTCATGACATATTTTTTCTATGTTTTTTGTTGCAAAAATGCATCATGACTTTTCTGACAACCCATTAAATACTTCCTAGTTGCCCTTATCTTACAGTTCAGGGCATTGTGGTGATTTTTAAAAATCCCCTGTGTGGGTAGGCTATCTATCCTATGAATTTAATTTCCGGAGCATAAAAGAGGTGTCATAAAAGACTTACTTGTACAAAAGGGACATTGGATCTGCCGTTCTGGACTGAGAACTGCTGCTTCTTCGGCTGGACTGTCTGCATTGTCACCCCATCCAGCACGGGTACAGCCAGGGGCCCACTCCTTGTGCTTTGAAGGTCGCCTGCTTCCCATGTCTTCTATACCCTGTGCCCTCTGAGGAGCTGGATGCACAGCAGAGGGGTGCATGGTCCCCTCACTCAGTGTTGAGCCCCTCACCAGGGGCGTGGGACCCACTTTCAGGCAAGTCCAAGGAAATGTTTGGGGTCCAGGCAGTGCTCCAGCTCCAAAAGCCTCACATGCAGATTCTGCTTGGGGTCCCAGCCAGCTCAGGGCTGCCTGCTGCCCTTTGGTCAGGGGCCAGAAGCCACGGCCAAGTGTCTTCCCCACCCTCAGGGCCACCCACTGCCCTCCTAAGCCCGGTGGGGCCCCAGGCCAGCCCTCCCCCAGCTGTACTCTTGAACTGCGCAGGTTCTGGGCTGGACCTACAGGAGGGACAGTCAGATGGAGGTGAGGGGGGGCCCTCATCCAGCACCTCGAGTGATGAAGGCTGAGAGGCCGCTCTGTTCTCTGCCCTGGGGAGGCCTTGTGCCCCATGCTGCCCAGTTGAGTGGACACCAGATGTTGCATGTTACACGTCAGAGGCCTAAAGGTCATCAGGAATGTGGCTGGAATCCACTTGGGGCCCTCCCCTCCCCTAGCCCAGGCAGGGGCTGCCAAGTTTGGGTCTGTCCTCTCGTCCTTTCCTTATTTGGTGCTCCAGGTGATAAGGCTGACACATAAAGGGGGCCGTGGGCCCCTCACAGCAACCGGGCTGCCACAGAGAGACAATGGTGAGTGCCAGGTCGGGCAGTGGAGGACCGCCTTTGGGGTTGGGAAGCATAGTGGCTTCTGTGCCGCCGGGCCTGTGATGATAGTCTCCAGGGTAGGAAGAGGACCTGACCCAGCTCTCCTGGGAATGCTCTGGGGCGCACATAGGGGCATCTTGGGGGTCCTGGAGAGGACCCCTCCCCACCCACAGTGTTGCAGGCCAGCAGGAAGGCGGGGACCCGGGGCAAGGCCGCGGCCACCAAGCAGGCCCAACGAGGCTCTTCCAACGTCTTTTCCATGTTCGAGCAAGCCCAGATCCAGGAATTCAAAGAAGTGAGTACCCTACCCCCAGTAGCGCCCCTGCCCCCGATATCCCCTCTGTCCTTTGTAGGTCAGTGGTCCTGGCCACTATCCTTGCTCCTCCCACCTTCACTGGGGAGGGGGGCTGCTCCCACCTGGAGATTGGCCCCCTGCTTCACAGGCCTTCAGCTGCATTGACCAGAACCGTGATGGCATCATCTGTAAGTCAGACCTTCGGGAGACCTACTCCCAGCTCGGTGAGTCCACCGCCTCCCACCGGCCGCCCCCCCTCAACCCCTGCTCCCACCAGGGACCCTGCCCAAACTGCTGGGGGCCTGCTGAGACTGCAGGCATCATCCCTGCTCCCACCCTTCACACCTCCCTGCCCTGCTGTCGTGCCTTCCTTCTGCTTCACCTCCCCACCCACAGTGGCCTCTGACTCTCCCTATGGTTCAGAAGGAGGGGAGGGCAGCCTAAGCCCTGTTGGGGACACCGTGAGTCCCTGTGTCCACCTCATCCCCCATCCCCAGGGAAGATGAGTGTCCCAGAAGAGGAGCTGGACGCCATGCTGCAGGAGGGGAAGGGCCCCATCAACTTCACTGTCTTCCTCACGCTCTTTGGAGAGAAGCTCAACGGTGAGCCTGGGGCAGGTCTGGACACCCCTGGCCAGGCAGCAAGCTTGAACCCCACCTGGGCCCTGCGTGGACCCCACCCTGACCCCACCTGGACCCCACCTGGCCTTTGCGCACCCAGATGTGGGGCCCACTCCTGCATTCCAGACCCACAGGCACTAGTCACCCCAAGTCCCAACTTGGTGTTGGGAAATGTGCCTTCAGCCTCCACTCCCAAATCCCAAATCCCAATCTCCTGGTCATCCTCACGTGCTCCCTCGGCCTCCCAGGGACAGACCCTGAGGAAGCCATCCTGAGCGCTTTCCGGATGTTTGATCCCAGTGGCAAGGGCGTGGTGAACAAAGATGAGTAAGTGTCAGCTGGCCGGGCAAGGCTGAAGCAGGCACGGTGGTGAGACCCCTTGGGGGGTGGCCACCTGGATCCCGGGGCCTTCATTCCCCTCCCCACTGTTTCCACCACCCAGGTTCAAGCAACTTCTTCTGACCCAGGCAGACAAATTCTCACTGGCTGAGGTGAGGGTTCCTGGCTCCTTCGTGGGGAGCTCATCCCACAGGGCCCTGGGAGGCCTGTGACCCTCTGACTTCTGGGGCGTAAAGCCCAGATCTCCGGAAAAGGAAGTGGAGTCCAAAAGGGAGGAGAGTGAGCCCCGGTGGGAGAGCCCAGGTTCCCTCCCCAAGGGGGAGGGCGGCACAGGGAAGAGAGGGAGGTCCCTGTGGCCACGTTGTGCCCTGTGACTCGTGGCCTCCTTTAGGGCCCCCATCCCCTGATTCTGCCCAGAGTCAGACAACAGAAAAACATGAACTCAGCATTTAGGGTTTGGGCCTGAAAAGGCTAAGGACCACAGCACAGCCACAAGACAGAGTGAAGGGCCCCGGGCTCTCACAGTGCCTTCTCCAGGTGGAGCAGATGTTTGCCCTGACGCCCATGGACCTGGCCGGGAACATCGACTACAAGTCCCTGTGCTACATCATCACCCACGGGGATGAGAAGGAGGAGTGAGCGGGCTCACCGTGACTCAGGGCCATGGCCGGCCCACCTCAATAAACGCTGTTTCCCATTAACCCTGCAGTGGTGGTCTGTGTGTGACAGATGAGGTGCGGGGAGCCCAGGCGAGTTGAGGGCCAGGAACAGGGACCACTGTGAGAAGGAAGCAGGCGTTTCGCTGCCCGGTGACGGATGAGGACACTGGGGCCTGAGGGCGGCCATCTTGCTTCTGGGAGGGCTTTATGCACCCCTCACCAGGCCCCTCTCAAGCTGAGGCTGCCTGCCGGGCGCTCAGCAGAGGTTCTGCCCATGGCCCTGGGTCTCTGCTCTCCTGTGACCCCTGAGCACACAGTCCCCATCTCTGCACACTGGCTCCAGTGGGCCTCCCTGGAGTGTGTGGGGTGCTGGGCCCTGTGTGAAAGGCGCAGAGGAACCCATTGGAAAACAGCCAGACTACATCCGAAATGTAGGCAAGACCCATGACACCAAAGGAGGGCCAAGCTCGGGAAGTGGCTGCAGGACTGACAGGGCTCAGGGTCAGGCGGCTGGAGGTGGGGGCTTCTCTGGAGAGGACTGTCCCCTCCCCCACCTCCCCTGTAGAAACCAGGGGCTAGAGGGGTAAATGTCCCCATCCTGGGTACTGGAAGGCAACTTCCAGAGTGCCAAGTGGGAAGAGGAGAGAGCGGGGAGCAGGCAGGGGATGAGCAGAATCCTTCTCTGGACAGGAATAGCTGAGTGGGAGGTCTGTACCCCCTCCCACCCATCAGGCACCAAGGAAGGGTTGACCACACCCATGTCCTGAGGCCCCCAGGAGGCCAGGCATTTCCTGGGAGAGGTGCTCAAGTCTGATGTTTATCTGGGACTTGGCAATTTCACTGACTACATTGAGACTCAAGGGTTGAAGTTCTCTTTCTGTGGTTATCAGTGAGCACAAAAGTCATGGAACTGCCTGAGTCGGTGCAGAGGTCCCATGAGGTGACCCCAAGTGGGCGGGTGCGGTTTCAGCACAAAGCTGCTTGCTGGACCATCATTTCACATAGTATGGAACAATTTTATAGTTTTGAGTCCTTGCAGACAAAACTTATGGACGACTCTGAAATGGACCAAAGAGGTCACAGTTGTCTTCAAAAGGGTAGTGTCCAGCACAACCCCAGACCATCTGCTTCTGTGGGGTCCCTACACCGCCCGCCCCCCGCCATGATCTTGGAGCTAGTCACAACTCTAAGTGGTAGAACTAATGTCAGGTCAGTGAGTGCAGGTGAACGTGATCCCTCATGCCCAGGGAAGCACAGGGAACGTCCCCTCTCTGCGGCGACTCTTAGAATCATCCTCTGATCCAGCCGTAACACCTACTTGGTTCCCTCGTGAATTAATGAGTAAATAAAATCTTTGACAGGTGTTCGTTTCATGTTTGTATGGAAGTTGTGATTCTGCTTTCAAAACGTTTCTCCTTCTCATTCCTGGGGTAGTTACCTGGTGTGGTTAATCCTTTCTGCAATAAAACTGCCCTTGTTAGTGTTAGTTTGGAGCAAACAGAGGCAGAGAATGTGTGTGTTTGAGACCAAAGAGAGGAACAGAGAGACAAGTAGAGAAGGGGACAGACCTAGGGCATGGGTTCGACATGGCCCAGCACTGAAGGGGTGCCTGGCAAACTGAGGCAACTGCGCACGTAAAGCACACATGGCACTGTGAAGTATAAGAAAGAATGTAGGGGCCAGCCGAGTGGCTCAGTTGGTTAAGAGTTGTCTTAAAATGCAAGCTCTGAGCAACAGGGTCACCAGTTCGATTCCCACATGGGCCAGTGAATGCTGCACCTGAGCTGAGCTGTCACTAAGTTGCCAACAGGTGGCAGGATGGCTCAGCTGGTGTAACAACAAGATTGCCTGTTGGATGGTGGGCTACGCCCACCCGTAGCTAAAGACTGAACTCCCAGCACCTTGAGCTGAGCTGCCGCCCAGATGGCTCAGTGGATAGGGCGTGCTCTTAACAACAAGGCTGCTGGTTCTACTCCCGCATGGGATGGTGGCTACGCCCACCCGCAACTAAGACTGAACACAGCACCTTGAGCTTAGAGGCCACGAGCTGCCAACGGGAAGCCAGATGACGACTGGCGCCCTCCACAACAAAGACTGAAGAACTACGACTTGGCCAGTCCCCTTCCCCAATTCCCCAGCACTGTTCCCCTCCCCCAATTCCCCAATAAAATCTTTAACAAACGAGAAACAATGTAAACTAGCTCATTTATTTATTTTTTTTATTTTTATTTTTTGGAGGACAGTGTCACTGACCCTCATATGTGGGACCAGAACCTGGGCCGCTGGCTTCCCAAGCCAGCGCTTAACCACCGCGCCACTTGGCCGGTCCCTTAACTAATTCATTTATAATCCATGCATTGGGTTGGCCAGTTAGCTCAGGTGGTTAGAGCGCTTAACACCAAGGTTGCCGGTTCGATTCCCACATGGGCCAGTGAGCTGCACCCTCCACAACTAGACTGAAAACAGCGACTGGACTTGGAACTGATGGGTCCTAGAAAAACACAATGTTGCCCAATAAAGTTTTTTTAAAAAAATAAAATAATAATAATAATCTGTACATTGATTACATGTTTTCCTCTCCTTTTTTATTTATTTAATTTAATTTAATTTATTTATTTATTTATTTAAATTTTTTTGAGGGCAGTGTCATTGGCCTTCATATGTGGGACTGAACCGGGGCCGCTGGCGTCCCAAGCCAGCGCTTAACCACCGCGCCACGAGTGGCCCTTGATTACATGTTGAAATGATAACATTTTGGATATGTTTTCCAGATGGCACAGACATTTGTACAACCAGCTTTTCCCTTGTGGAAGCCATGGTTCTCTTACTGGACTGGCCTGATGCGGCTCACCTGTGAGAGTCTGAGGGCAAGAGGGCTGAGGTGGGCAAGGCTGGGAAGGGCCAGGAGGGGCTGGCCCGTGCGTCCTGCCTGCCATTGCTCTCTGTGTCCCCGTTCCTCCCCAAGGGGACCGTCATCAAGAGGCCACATGCACCCCCCCATACTTCCTGTCTTTCTACAAGCCTCGGCTCCAAGAGGACCACCATACCCAGCCAAGGCGCGCTCTGCAGATGTCCTGGAGCACCTGGTCGTTAGGGTCCCCACCCCATCCCCACCCACAGCAGTAGAGTCCCTGAGTAGGTGTCCCAGCCTCTGACCCTCCCCGCGACTATGTCCAGAACCTCCCAGGGCTCCCTGGAGGGACTTACGCAGCTTTCGGCTCCTTCTTCTTCTCTGCCAGGAGTTCAGGTCCAGTCGGAGGGGTGCACAGAAAAACACTATCCCATCCCAGGCTCTCCTCAAACCCTTCCTGCCCACCCCCAGCACCCTGTAGGGCCTGGAACACAGGCTGGCATCCCCTGACGCTCCCCCGAAGCTCAGCACAGGCCCCCTGGGGATGGAGGGGGCTGGCCAGAAAGGCAGAATGGAGGAGACCCCTGGAGGGCCCTTGAGCCCGGGCTGTCCCACTGTGCCAGGTGAGATAGCCAGAGGGCAGATTTAATTCTGCAAATTAAAAATAAGCAGAATACTCTCAGTGCAAAAATGGAAACACTTTTTCCTCCCTTTAGAAAATTTGTCAACGCAAGTTCTTTCCCTACCTCTTTCTGTGTAAATCTGTTTAGAAGCTGAATAAGCCTCTTGCAAGTTTTACAAGCCAGGAAAGCTCCCAAGGACATGGGGCCATCTTGAAGGGAGGTCCCACCCATCTCCCAGCTTCCTGGGAGGTTGGAGCTGAACGCCCGGGCCCAAGCCCAGTCCAGTGGTGAAGGTGTGAGAAGTCTGCTCTTCCTTCTGATAAAGGCAGTCAGCCAACCCCAGGGCCCCCAGCGTTGCCGAGGCGGGCGCTCGGAGCCCTGCTCCCCTGCAGGACCAGCCCCTTTTCTCTTGGGAACATCAGGGCTGGGCACACTTCTTCCTCTCTTCGGGATCTCCTCGGGGTTTGCCTGTGAAGAGTTCCGAGTTCCGGTTTAGTGCTTATTCAGTAACCAATCTGTTTGCTTTCCGCCCACCTTTTCGGACAGGTCATCTGGCTTTGCAGATTTTTGTTTAATTACCTTTGGAGCGTGGCCTGAAGCTCCTCCCACCAGAGCCTCAGCCAGAGGAGGTGGGCGCAGAGCGGCCTCCCAGGTTGGCCAGGGACGCAGCAGGGCCGGCCAGTTTGTAGTGTTTTCTGATTTTTACGCTGAGATGCCTTTGGCCTCGAGCCAGGGCCCCAGTCTTGTCCCCCTGCCCCCAGCAGAGTCCTCTGGGCAGGGGTGGACATTCTTCCTTTAGACAGCTGTTAACACCACTGGAAAAAGTAAAGACGCGCTCTTAAACTTTGCCTGGCACCAGAAATCTGTGCTCTGCGTACTCTTCCAGGAGGCCTGGGCTGTTCTGAGCTTCTCTGGAGAGGGCAGATGGCTATCGCCGTCCCCCCGCCCACACCGCTTACTGCCCAGTGCAGACCCTCTGCCACACAGGCGGAGAGGCCCAGTGCCCCAGTTCTGGCGGAGGGTCTGCGACGGCAGCGCTGGCACCTCGCTCTGACAAGAATGCAGGAGAGTCTCGTTGAGCTCGGGGGACTGGTAGAGAGTGGGTCTGAACACACGCTCTCCCGCTTTACCGTGAGCCTTCTAGGCTCTTCGGGTCTGAGAGGCTGGGGCTGTGGAGATGCAGAGGGAGGCCCAGGCTGGAGAGTCCTTCTCACTGAGAGGCACGGTGCAGGCCTGGGAATCAGGTGTCCTGGGTTCCAGCCCCATTCCCTGCATACATGAGTGACCTTCAGTAACCCCTGCTTCCTCTCTAGGACTCGATTTCCTCACCTCTGAGGTAGGGGCTGGGCTGGGTGCTGGCAGCAATTGCCACTCACTGAGACCACACTTGGCACTCAGTGCCTTTCTGAGCCACGTCTGCATCACACGCCTTGGGCCACCCTCCCAGCCTCCCCTTCTGAGGTCAGCCCTGAGTGGCCACGCACATCCACAGGTGGGGCCATTGCAGCACTCCATTTCATTTTCCTGATTAAATGTGCAGATGGAGGGACATGCAGATGGATTGGGGATTGAACATCATACCCCCACCAGTCTTCAGGTGCTGTCTGGTGGCCTGAAAATTTCCAGCAGAAAGGGGAGTACCTTGGAAGTGTGGCAAAACCACCTGTCTTGAGGGGGCAGAGCCCCCGGGGAGGCAGCACAGAGGAAAGGGGCAGGAGGGGTGGCTGCAACCGCGGGGAGCAGAGTCCCTGCGGGCTCCCTTCCCTCTCTATTCACTACTCCATCTTTCATCGTTCCTGAAACAGCCTCTGAGCCCTGCCTCTCTAGCCCCCCTGCCAGCTGTGGCACATCCCCCCAGGACCTGCCGCTGACGTGTGCAGAGCCACACCGCTCCAAAATAGAACCTTATCGCCCTGCACGCCTGCTCTGCCGTCAGCAACACCTCCCCCAAACTTCTCCCAGGACCCCTCCTTAACTCTCTGCTTCCTCCTCCTCCTCCCCTCCCACTGCTGCCCCAGGACCCACCAAGTCACCCTGCTCGGCCTTCTGACTGCCCACAGCCAGCTCTGGCCTGGTCCTTTGGCGCCCTCCTGGCACTGCCTGGTTGGAGCAACCCCTAGTGGCCATGCACATTCACAGCCCCCCTTGTGGTGACCCCCTCCCACAATACCTACAGGGTCAAGCATTGGGAGGTTGGGCCCCCTGCCTGGGGCCTCAGGTGACTAGTCTGGGGTGGCCACTGCTCCCAGAGGGACACAGAGCAGAGGCAGAGGCCTGTGGGAGAGAGAAGCAGGGGGTACAGGGGAGCAGAGGCGCGGGCCCTGAGAGCAGCGACAGACAGGAGAGGGCCCGCCCTTCCCATCCGTGGTCCTGAAGGTCCGTACCCTTGCAATGAAACCCATGTTTGCCTAAGTTACCGCCAACCGGTTTCTGTGACGGTCCTCTGACCTCCCACCAGTTCTGAGTCGCTGAAACCCAACGAATCAACGACCTTTGGCCTAAGTAGGCCAACACCAAGTGGTGCTATTTGCCCCTCACCCACCACTGAACTGCAGCTGGGCCCACCCACAAGAGCGCTCCATCCCACAGCCATGATGATGGCACTATCTCAGGCCTACGCCCTCTGTGTCCTGAGACCAAAGAACAGTTTCCAGAGGCCCCACCTGCCTCCTTGACCTCCGTGCACAGGCCTCCGCCTGGCCCCCTCCCCTCGCTCCGCTGCGGCTCCTGGACTGCCCCTGGCCCCCCAGTGACATGACCTCATCCCACCCGCCACAAGGCTCAGGGAGTTCTAACCAGCCTATCCCCTACTGTGGCCTGTCATGTCATCTAAGTGACACTCCTGACTCCGGGGAAAGCGAGGGCCACTTCATTTGCCTCTTCCCACATCGGCTCTCCTACATCACACTACAGATGTACAATAAATGTTCAAGATGATGCTGGTAACTTTTCCTCCTTTCACATTAATTTACAAGTTTACCATTAGGCCTGTAGAAGAAACACTAGACACCCACATGCAAAAGCATGAAGTTGGGCCCTTACCTCAAACCATATACAAAAATGAACTCAAAATGGATCAAAAGCTAACGCTACAAGACTCTCAGCAGAACCCATAGGGGAAAGTCTTTCATGACAATGGATTCAGCAATGAGTTCTTATAACGAGCAGTTAACCCATTAAATGCGTGAAGGTATTTGCAAATCACATTTCTTTTTTTTTTTTCTTTTTTTTTTTTGAGGGCAGTGTCACTGGCCCTCACATGTGGGACAGAACCGGGGCCGCTGGCTTCCCAAGCCAGCGCTTAACCACCGCACCACTCAGCCGGCCCAACAAATCACATTTCTTATAGAGGACTAATATCTGGAATATATAAAGAACTCCTAAAACTCAATTAACAAAAACACAACCCGATGAAAAAATGGGCAAAGCACTCATGAAAATTTCTTCAAAGTCACACAAATGGCCAACAAGCCATGAAAAGGTGCTCAGCATCACAAATCATCAGGGAAATGCTAGTGCAAACCCTGGTAAGAGGCCACCGCACACCCACGAGGACAAACAGCAGGGGAAGGGGACATGCACAGGGGGTGGGAACGTAAGATGGTGCAGCCGCTGTGGGAGACAGCATGGCGGCTCCTCAAAAAGCTAACACAGAGCCCACTGAGTGGCGTGTTGGTTAAGAGTTGGCTTGGGACGCCAGCTCTGAGCAGCAGGGCCCCGGTTCAGATCCCACATGTGGGCCAGTGAAGATGGTGAACAACTGCTCAACCTGGAACCCGGCTGCCGTGAGTCGCCGGCAACAGCGGAGGCTGCAGTGGGGCTTGCCAGCAGCCGGCATGCGCTTTTGTGAGCTGCTGTGGGCCGCTGTGGGCGGCCATCCAATTGTGAGCAACTGCCTCACCTGGGAAGAGCGCAATGATGATACCAACATGGGCCAGTGAAGCGACGTCCTCCACAACTAGACTGAAGAACAAAAGGACAGCAGCTTGTCTGTTCCCCTTCCCTGATTCCCCAACACTGTTTCCCTCGCCCAACAAAATCTTTAAAAAAAATAATAAAAGCTAACACAGTATTTCTGTTTCCCCAGTGCTTCCTCTTCTGGGGACAAATGCAAAAGGATTGAAAGCAGGGCCTTGAACAGCTATTTGCACAGCTGTGTTCACAGCAGCCAAGAGGCGGACGCAGCCCGTGTCCGTGGGCAGAAGCATGGACTGTGGGGCATACACACAGTGCAATATTATTTGTCCATCAAAGGGAGTGAAATTTCTCACAAGTGCTACCTCAGGAGTCCCTTGGGGATATTAAGTGAATTAAGCCAGATACAAAAAGACAAAGATTGTATGATTCCACTTACATGAGATGTGAGAATAGACACATTCATAGGGACAGAAAGTACATTTAATGGGTAAGGGCAGGGGACGGAGAGAGAGGAGTGAGTGTCTAATGGGTAGAGATCCAGTTGGGAAGATGAAAAAGGTCTAGAGATGGTGGTGGTGATAGTTTCATAACAGTGTGAATGTGCTTAATGACAGCAAACCATACACTTCAAAACGGTCAAAATGGTGAATCTTATCTTATATTGATTTTACCACAATAAAAATCTGTTTCAATAAAAACACATCGGTGAGTGCACAGAAGTCCCTCCCTGCAGAGAGTGCTTCTGTTGGAACCTAGGACTTAGTTTGAGGGACCAATCCCAACAGCACTGCTCTGTGAAGCTTGCTGGCCCTTTTATACTCATTTCATTAAAGAGCAGTTTGGGCGGGGTTGGCAGAGTGGCTCAGTTGGTTAAGAGCACGAGCTCTGAGCAACAGGGTCACCGGTTCGATTCTCACAAGGGCCAGTGAACTGCGCCCGAGCTGAGCTGCCAATAGGCAGCCGGATGGCTCAGCTGGTGAGAGCATGTGCTCCTAACAACAAGGTTACCGATTCAATTCGGGATAGGGGACTGTGCCCCTCCGCAACTAAGATTGAACACGGCACCTTGAGCTAAGCGGCCGCGAGCTGTAGATGGGTGGCTGGATGGCAACTGGACTTGGAGCTGAGCTAGCTGCACCTTCCACAACTAAGATTGAAGGACAACAATTTGGCTGTTCCCCTCCTCCAATTCCCCAATAAAATGTTTTATAAAAAAAAAAATGAGCAGCTTTGGCTTCATGTTCAGAAAGCCCAACATGGAGAAAGCAAACAGGTCTGTATTTTGCTATTAAGTAAGAAGTAAGCATTTGCTGGGCTTGGTCCAGTGGCTAAGCTGCACCTGGGTGGGCATCTCTGGGATTTTCTCAGAGTTCCAGGACACTGCCACGTAGTATATTCACAACATGGAAGGTGGAAGGGCAGCAGGCTATGTCCTTCCCTTTTATCACAAAAGCACATTCCTCAGAAGCCCAAACCCCCAGCCCTGCCAGACTCTTCCTCATGTCTCTGCCAGATCTGATCTCATCACCACCATGGCTGCCAGGGAGGCTGGAAAAGTCAACACTTCAACGCTCCATCCTTGCCAACAGCCAGAAGAGTCACCGGAGTTGTGTGAGCCCCCAGCTGTGCCTGTGCCCTAGGGAAGCACACCCACCCAGCTGTCCCTGCCCTTTCTCAGCCCCCATCATTCCCTCGGTGGCTGTTGCCTAGGGGTCGGTCCCAGCCCCCTCGGCTGCCCCATCTGAGTGCCTGACACAGGCCTGCCAGTAGCAGAGCTCAGTGGAGAGGCCGCACACCTCCATGTCCGAGCATGCGGCTCAGGAGACTCAGACAGAGCTGCTCAGATTCCGGCTCCCGGCTTCCCGGCATTGAGACGGTGCAGCGATGAATCATTCTGTACGATGGAGATAATAATAATACCTGCCTCGCTGGGCTATGGTAAGATTCAGTGCAATAACACATTCATGACGTTTCCTACACCACCTGGCCAAAAAAAAAAAAAAAAAAAATTCATTGAGCCAAGGCAAGCTGAGCTGCGACTCTCCAAGTGCTCGGCGCTGTGGTTGCCGCACGCCCGGGAAGCAGACCCCTGCAAGTCAGCAGCACTGCCCCGTGCGTGACGAATGCCCGGTTAATGGCAGGGGCGGGAGTGGACAGGTGGAGGGCCTTGCTAGGTGATCCAGGCCCCGGGGCGCCTGCCCTACTGGATGAAGGCCCTGGACTCGTGACACGAGTCCAGCGACACTCACAAGCTGTGTGGCCTCTCTTTGCCTCAGTTTCCTCATCGTCAAAGCGCTATTTGAGGGTTAGATAAATTAATACGGCAAGAACTTAGCACGGCGGCAGATCCCCAGCAAGGGCTTCTAGGTGTCATCCCCGGTTACCCACTGTCTTGGGCAGACAAGGCGGGCACTGGAAACAAGCGCGATGGAAGCGCGGGCGTGGCGCGAAGGCTTCACGCGGAGGAGCCCCCTGGCTTGCTCAGGCATTCTGTGAAAAAGAGCCTGCCAAGTGAGGGTGGCGCCCGAGGGGGCCGGGCGCGTGGGCAGAGCCTGCCAAGTGGGGGTGGCGCCCGGGGGGGGCGGGCGCGTGGGCAGAGCCTGCCAAGTGGGGGTGGCGCGCGGGGGGGGCGGGCGCGTGGGCAGAGCCTGCCAAGTGGGGGTGGCGCCCGGGGAGGCGGGCGCGTGGGCAGAGCCTGCCAAGTGGGGGTGGCGCCCGGGGGAGGCGGGCGCGTGGGCAGAGCCTGCCAGGTGGGGGGGGGCGCGCGGGGGGCGGGCGCGTGGGCAGAGCCTGCCAAGTGGGGGTGGCGCCCGGGGAGGCGGGCGGGGGGGCAGAGCCTGCCAAGTGGGGGGGCGTCCGGGGGGGCGGGCGCGTGGGCAGAGCCTGCCAAGTGGGGGGGCGCCCGGGGGGAGCGGGCGCGTGGGCAGAGCCTGCCAAGTGGGGGTGGCGCGCGGGGGGGGCGGGCGCGTGGGCAGAGCCTGCCAAGTGGGGGTGGCGCCCGGGGGAGGCGGGCGCGTGGGCAGAGCCTGCCAAGTGGGGGGGCGCCCGGGGGGGGCGGGCGCGTGGGCAGGTGAGGCGCAGACCGGCAGAGCCCGGGGGAGGGGGGGCTGGGCAGCGCCGACCCGCCCCGGCCGTCCTGGGCCCCAGCGCCCGGCCCCGTGCCGCCTTCCGCGGAGGAATCTCCCCCCGGGCTGCGCAGCCCTCGGTGTCGGTCCTCCCACCGCAGCCTGGCGCCCGACACGGCCCCGCGGCAGAGCCAGGGGCGCCAACCACCCTAAAGGCACCGGGACCTCACGGACGGGACGGGACTCCCAGGAGGGCACAGGCCCCGCCCCTGTAGCCCAGGGAATGGGGGTGCGGCCCCGCGCACGCGCAGCGCTTAGGGGCGGGGCGCGCGGATTGGCGGGAGGCGGGGGCGGGCCTCGAGGTGATGGACTGAGGGGGGCAGGCAGCGATTGGCGGGAGGCGGCGATGGGCGGGCGGGGCGCGCGGATTGGCGGGAGGCGGAGGGCGGGCCTCGAGGTGATGGACTGAGGGGGGCAGGCAGCGATTGGCGGGAGGCGGCGATGGGCGGGCGGGGCGCGCGGATTGGCGGGAGGCGGAGGAGGCGGGGGGCGGGCCTCGAGGTGATGGACTGAGGGGGGCAGGCAGCGATTGGCGGGAGGCGGCGATGGGCGGGCGGGGCGCGCAGATTGGCGGATGCGGCGCGTGGCGGGGGGCGGGCCGCGACGCGCGGCGTGGTGAGTGAGGGTCCGCGTCCCCTGCGGCGTGGGGGCTGCTGGGTCCGGCCTTGTGGGTGCCCGCGCGGAGCCGCGGGGTCTGAGCGGAGTGTCGCTGTCCCGCCCCCGAGCCGACCCGGAGCGCGGCCTGGGGCCGGCGGGGCTCCTTCCCGCCCCGCACTCTGCACGTTTGGGCCCAGAGCTAACCCAGCGTCGCCGCAGCCCCGAGCTGGACGACGACAGGGCGGGCACCTCACGGGCGGCTGAGAAGGGAAGGAGAGGCCAGTCGGTTCGGCGCCGCGTCGCGTGTGGCCCGCCGCGTGCAGAGCCGTGACCCGGCCCGGGCCCTGGAAGCCCCTGTGGGCCGGGCGGGCGCGGTCCCGCTCCTGGAGCTGACGTCTAGTCAGAGGCGGCGCACAGTCCACTAAACACGTATGGTCGCCACAAGGGGACCGCCCGGAGAAGCCTTGACATTGGAGAAGCCGAGATGTGAGCCCACCTCCAGGACAGGAGTGAGGGCCACACACGCGGGCCTCCTGGTGCAGGGCCAGTCGTAGGGACTTGGGGTTTTATTCAGTGAAATGGGGCCCCCTTGGGGAGTCCTGAGCAGAGGACCGACTGATTTAGTTTACCATGTACTAATAGGCCTGTTTTGCAGTAGGCTTGTCCGGCCTCGTGCCCTGAGACAGGGCAGGTACTGGGTAGCTGGCTGGGGGCAGGTGAGGAGTTCATTTGGGGCATGTGGGATCTGAGGCCCAGGCGGTTGCTGTGGTGGAGGTACGGGTCAGGCAGTGGCTACCTGGGGCAGGTCTGGAGGGCTCCAGGTGGGAGAAGGGGCTTTCCTTTCCTCCCTCTCTGCATGAGGGTTGCAGGGCCGGACACTGGTACCCAGCACAGCCTGTTTGCAGGTTGCAGCCCCACCCTCATCTGCCGGGACAACAGCTCTTCCCTCCTTTCCCATGGGTGCAGGATGGTCTGCTCGGCGGGGCTGCAGCAGGAAAGCCGCCGTCGGGGTGGGAAGGCTATAGGAATGCATTTGTGTTCTCACAGTGACCACGTCCTCCTCGGCCCGGGCACAGCGGTCTAGACCCATCGAGCAACCATGTTTTCTGAGCAGGCTGCCCAGAGGGCCCACACTCTGCTGTCCCCACCTTCAGCCAACAACGCCACCTTTGCCCGGGTGCCCGTGGTGACTTACACCAACTGCTCACAGCTGTTCCGGCTGGGGGAGCGCAGCTTCAGCAGGCAGTACGCCCACATCTATGCCACCCGCCTCATCCACATGAGGCCCTTCCTGGCGAGCCGGGCCCAGCAGCACTGGGGTGAGTGACCAAGGTGGGGAGGCGCCTCCTCCCCACCAGCCCAGAGGGTGCCCAGTTAGTAATCTGTGAGATGCCTGGCGGAAATGGAACCTATCTTGAATTTATCCCACTTCCCAACAACCAGGGAAGATTAACCTCTTTATGCCTCAATCTCCGCTTCAAGTAGTTTTGAGGGTTAAATTAAGGAACTTGTGTGTTTAAAGTTAGGCTCCGTTCAGTGGCTGGGACCAGGTAGGGCTTAGTTCTGGTAGTAACAGTGATACAGGGAAATGTTTTTCCTTATCTTCAATGCAGATTATGTGTGCATTTGGCCATGCTGTGTCCAGCAAGCACCTCCGTGTGGCAGGCCTGGGATCCCAGGTCGGTGCGGACACCCACCTGCTCTCAAGGGAACTGCCTGTTTCACTGAGGCCTGGGCTTCTCTGCTGCCCCCCCCCCCCATTTGTTGTCCTGTGCCTTGGGCTCTTCTGTCCTAAGTGTATGACCTGCTCCCTCATTTAATGGAAACCTTTTTCCCCATTTCTCCTTTGGTGACCTCTCGTGCAGCCAAGTTATTCTTGATGAAGCAGGACCCCGCGTTCTGCATTGCCCCATTCTCACTAATTATACGAGTGGCTTCCTATGTATTTTTTTTTTTTTTTGAGGGCAGTGTCACTGGCCCTCACACGTGGGACCCGAACCGGGGCCGCTGGCTTCCCAAGCCAGCACTTAACCACTGCGCCACTCGGCCGGCCCCACTTCCTATGTAGTTTTTAATTCATCTATTAATGTTTCTGAACTGAAATTTTGTAGGTGAGTCCATGTCTCATTCGTTTTTAGTGCCCTCAGCACCAGGTTAACACTGGAACCCCTTGCAAAGCCTCGGGTACTCAGGTTCCCCCTCCCCCATCTCACCCAGCCAACTGGATTGGCGCTGGTCATACCATTGTTGGTCCACACGCCCTGGCTCGATGGTCGAGTTCATCAAAGATGTTCTGTTTACTGCTGGCCAAAGCGTTTTTCACCTTTCTTCTGCCACATAATAAGGGTCTCCCTCTGGCTCTCAGTGGCCTTACCCCCACTTCCCTTGAAGTCCCCCGCAAACACCATCCTCGGGCCCAACGTCACTCTTTAGATTCTTTACAGCAGCACCCTCTCTGGCACCAGACTTCTCTTCCAGTCTGCTGCTAACAAAAGTCATAAAGATGGCAAACAGCCATGTCACTCTGCTGACAGGTCAGGAATTCAGACAGTGGCCATGACGACTAGGCGGCGCGGGTCGCATCCTCGCTGCCCGGCGGTCAGTGCTGGCTTCGCTCAGAGCAGCTCCATTGGCTTCTCCTTGGGACCGGGAGGGCTCTCCAGAGCTCTGTCCCCACTGCCGTGTCCCCGAACACTCCAAGCCCTTTCTCACCCTTGGCTTTCCCTTTGCCCGGCATGCTCCTTCCCCAGATTCCCTCAGGACCTCAACTGAAATGTCATATGCTTCTAGAGGCCCCCTTGGCCACCAGGGCCTTCTCCATGTCTTCTGTCTTAGCTCCCGTTTTTTTGTGGCACTTGTCACAGTGGCTGATCCCTCATTAGCTGCTCTGTCTCCCTCTAGTCTGTGGGCTCAGCGAGGGTGAGTGTAGGCTTTCGTGTTCACACTTGGTGGTGTTGTACACTGGTGCCCACATGCCTTCCAGACACATGGATGCCCTGCCTTTGGCACAGGGACGCATGGCTCTGCCTGGTGCTCAGGAGCACTCATTGGGTCCCAGCTGTACGACCTTGGATGTGTGGTTTAGCCTGTTTGTGCCTCTGTCTCCTCAGCCACACGGTGGGGCGATAGTTCTACTCTGGCGTGTGGTCGTGGCTGGACGAGCTCCACCCGCCACGCTGGGCTCTCCCACCTGGGGCTCAGCCATCTGAGGCTCTGGGAAGGCTCAGCTGCCTGGGGCTCTGAGGGCCCAGACGTGGGGCTGGGAGATCTGGTTTTTGTTGGCATCTGGTGTTCGTACCCAGCACTGGCACCCTCTTTATCTTGTTTTGAATTCTCTTCTCGCTCCCCGGGGTGTGGAATGTTCTTGGTTATTCCAGGCAGGAGGGGCTCAACGCTGGAATCAGCTGGGATAAGGAAGGGGCTGGGCCCATGTCATTATCTGTCATCTTCTGACCACGTTTTCTCCAGGCTTGGGGTCTGTATGGACAAATCCTTCTGAAATCTGCACCGCTTCCTGCTGCTCTCCTTAGTGACCCCTGAGGACCAAGCCTGATGCCTCCCATGTGCTCCCATGTCCCCAGGGTCCCAGGCACTCTGACTCCATGGATCAGAATGGGGGTGGGGATATGAAGTTTGAATTGGGGGCATATCTGTTTTCGGAGGATACGGCATTTGTGGGGCGGGTGGAAGAATCCAAACTCTTAAAGGTACTTGTAATGTTTTTAGGACAGCTGTGTTGGGACTTGGCATACCTTTTTCTAAGAACCAGTGTTATAGTTTAGGTATCAGTGAGGTAATACAGAGTTTCCCATGGCTGCTGTAACAAACAACAAAGCCACAAACTGGGCGGCTTCAAACAATAGGAATTAGTTTTGGAGACCACATCTGAGATCCAAGGGTGGGCAGGGCTGTGCTCGCTCCGAAGGCTTCACAGAGGGTGGGGTGGGGAGAGGGGGGGTGTGCCTGCCTCTTCCAGCATCTGGGGGCCGGCCCTTTCCCTCATGGGGACACATCACTGTAATCTCTGCCCCATCGTCCCAGGGCATGTCTGCCTCTCTTACAAGGACCCATCCAGAGCCCAGCACATCAAGTCCCTCTGTCCTCCAGGGCCAAGTGACCCTTTCGATCCAGGGGTCCTTGCACTTGATGGTCTCTCCCCGGCAGAGGCCAGGCACCTGGGCTGCCGTGCTCGGTGAGGCCTGTTTCAGTGCTCTGTGGGGTGCCTGGAGGGCCGCCTAGCTTCTGATCTCATGTCTGCTATATACCCAGGCAGTGGAATCCAGACAAAGAAGCTGTGTGAGCTGCAGCCAGGGGACAAGTGCTGTGTGGTGGGGACCCTCTTCAAGTCCATGCCGCTGCAACCGTCCATCCTGCGGGAGGTCAGCGAGGAGGTGAGGCCAGCCAGCTCACATAGGCCTCCCCCAGGCCACTTCCCTGGGGTCATCAATAGGGCAGTTTGCTTCAGAGCCCTGGGGGGCCGGGCTGCAGGGCCATGTCATGATGTGGCGCTGGAGCCCCCGTGGGTTCTGGCCCTGAGGCCGGCGCTCATGTCTGCATTCCAGCACAGCCTGGCCCCCCAGCCCCCCCGCAGGAAGTACATCCACCCAGATGATGAGCTGGTCTTGGAAGATGAACTGCAGCGTATCAAACTGGAAGGCAGCATCGACGTGTCCAAGCTGGTCACAGGTGGGCAGTGGGAGGGGGTGGCCTATGCCCCAGGTGCTGGCACATGTGAATTCCTGCAGCAGTGGGCGAGACCAGGTCAGGTGGGTCCTTCCTGCAGCCATCTAAAGGCAGTAACCCCCCTGGGCTGACCGAGTGGCGCTGGTTTGGGAAGCCGGCGGCCCCGGTTCAGGTCCCACATGTGAGGGCCAGTGACACTGCTCTCAAAAAATAAATAAATAAAGGCAGTAAGCCCCAGAAGCAGGTCCGGAGTGGGCTCTGCCATTTGGGTGACTAGAAGGAGGTGGCCCCCGGGCTCCCCTGCTGGGGTGACACTGTGCTCCCCAGGGACGGTGCTGGCTGTGCTGGGCTCTGTGAGAGATGATGGCAGGTTCCTGGTGGAGGACCACTGCTTCGCAGGCCTTGCTCCTCAGACACCCGCACCCCCCCTTGACCTGGACAGGTGAGGAGCAGGTGGTGGGTCCCAGGGGAGTCACGGCCACTGGGCTGCCTCTCCCTGCTCACTGGTGACAGTGAGAGCTCCACAAGTGGCTCCTTGTGGCCCACCTGGGGGGTCGGCCTGCTTTTGTGGCCCCCCAGGAGGACTCTGACTTGTCCTATAGGTTTGTCCTGCTGGTGTCTGGTCTGGGCCTGGGAGGCGGCGGTGGGGAGAGCCTGCTGGGCACCCAGCTCCTGGTGGACGCGGTCACGGGGCAGCTGGGGGACGAGGGCGAGCAGCGCAGTGCCGCCCAGGTCTCCCGGGTCATCCTTGCTGGGAACCTCCTCAGCCACAGCACTCAGAGCAGGGACTCCATCAACAAGGTATGGCGCCCGTGGCCTCACAGCCCCTCCTTCCCCACTGGGTAGCCCCCTGCAGCCCCCCTGCTTGGGGGCTGGTTTGTGCTCAAGCCCTGCTTTGCCCTCCTGCCTGTGGGGCTTCGCTCCGCCCAAGCCCAGGGTGTCCCTGTGAGTTGAGCCGTGCTTGGGGCCTCACAGCCTCCACTCCTAGGCCAAGTACCTAACCAAGAAAACCCAGGCAGCCAGTGTGGAGGCCGTCAAGATGCTGGACGAGATCCTCTTGCAGCTAAGTGTGAGTGTGGGCGGGGGCATGCTGGGGACTGGGGCTGCCCTTGGGCACAGAAGGCTGCAGGGACATGGGTGGGTGGGCTCCGCAGGGCTGCCCATGGAGGCTACCAGGCCCTATGAACTCCCCTGCCCTGTGTCCTCCAGGCCTCGGTGCCCGTGGACGTGATGCCAGGCGAGTTTGACCCCACCAACTACACGCTCCCCCAGCAGCCCCTGCACCGCTGCATGTTCCCACTGGCCACCGCCTACTCCACGCTCCAGCTGGTCACCAACCCTTACCAGGCCACCATCGATGGAGTCAGGTAGCCAGCACAGCCACACTGTAGCCTGACCCCTGGCCTTGGGCCTCAGTGACATTGGGAGGGGAGGGTTGGGTCCAGGACCACAGAGGGCCCACCTGAATGGGGCTCTTTCTCCAGAGTGGCTTGGGACACCCCCGTGGGTGCCGGGCGAGCTCCTGGCCGGCCCCCAGAGTGGGCTCAGCCAAGCCTTGCCTTGCAGGTTCCTGGGCACCGCGGGACAGAACGTCAGCGACATTTTCCGGTACAGCAGCATGGAGGACCACTTGGAGATCCTGGAATGGACCCTGCGAGTCCGTCACATCAGCCCCACAGCACCTGACACTCTAGGTAGCTAATGGGATTCAGCCACATAGGGTGCAACCTAAGATCAGGGAAGGCTCAACGTTTGGAGGGGTCCTGGTGTGGATTTGCAGTAACTGGCCTTGACATATTGTTCTGGAAGCTGCCGTGGAACCTTATCTGTGCATGGCCCGCAGGCAAGGCCCCACCCTCAGCGACAGGCCCCTCTTCTCTAGGTTGCTACCCTTTCTACAAAACCGACCCATTCATCTTCCTGGAGTGCCCACATGTCTACTTTTGTGGCAACACCCCCAGCTTTGGCTCCAAAATCATTCGAGGTAAGTTTTGTCTTCCGGGAGCCCCCTGCCTGGGCTATCACTACGGACTTGCTCTCCATTGGGGACAAGGCTCACAGAGAAGAAAACCTACACTGGAGCCCCCAGCCCCGTGGGGTGGGCAGTACATGTCCATGTGTGCCCAGCAGGGCTGCAACTGCCCGCTTCCGTGATGCTGTCAGCTCCCAGGTCAGCGTGACTCCAACCTTGGACCCTTATTTATGGTGTCCTTGGCCCTTTCCATTTGTGATCTAAAGGAGCTTCTGTGGTCAGCACTCCCACGGTGCTGATGGGGGACTTGTTTACTTGTGGTGACTTCCCTTTGAGACAGGGCTCACCCAGAACCTGAAGTGGGTTCCCACTTGGTTTCTCTGCAGGCCCCGAGGGCCAGACGGTGCTGCTGGTGGCCGTTCCGGACTTCAGTGCCACGCAGACAGCCTGCCTCGTGAACCTGCGGACCCTGGCCTGCCAGCCCATCAGCTTCTCAGGCTTCGGGGCTGAGGACGACGAGGACCTTGGAGGCCTGGGTCTGGGCCTCTGAGTTGCCAAGGCAGCCTGTCCAGAGGGCCCAGCCACACGTGCCCGCAGTGTCAGCACTGTAGCAGCGGTTTTTTATAAATAAAGCCTGACCGTTTACTGGTTACATGTACTGGCGCTGGGCCGGGCCCTCCTGTGGAGGGAGCCCACACTGATTGTGAGTCTGCCTCCTCCCCTCTCCCCAACCCGGTGGGACGGGGAGCCGTCAGTGACACATCTGCCATGAGCTTGGTTTATTGGTGTGTCCTGGGCTCGCCTGGCCTGCCCCCACCTGGCCTGCAGCCGACGGTCCTCTCCCCTGAGCCTGCTGCAGACCCTGGCTCTTAGGTGTGGGTCACACTTGTGGCACACACAGGACCCAGCTGGCCCAGGCAACATGACCACTGGCAGGGTCTCTGGCCCTGGCAGACCTCTTCTCAGAAGTCCCCAAAGTTCACCGTATAGGTCTCTACTGTGGTGAAGGGGAACTCTGGGCCGATGACTGTCACCTCCTCCTCCTCCTCTTCCTCTGGCCCCAGCTCAGTCCCAAACTCCGTCACCACCTCTGTGTAGGTCTCAGTCTCAGACTCCTCCCAGTCAGCCGTGGCCTCAGGTACTAAGGGCCAGGGCCCCAGTGTGGAGATGGGGTTGGCAGAAGTGGCCAGGGAGGGGGTGGGGAGCAGCGTGGGGCTCACGGGGGGCTGTGTGGAGGGCATGGCCGGTCCCACAGTGGCATTGAGGCGGCGGAGCCGCATCTGTTCGCGCATACGCAGCCGGTACTGCAGGCGGCGGTGCTGCAAGCGCCGCTGCTGGGGCGTCATGGGCCGCGAAGGGTCGATATGGGGGATGGGCCGGTTCCTGTTCATGGCCAGAATCTCCCGGATGCGTTTCCAGTTGGAGCGAGCCAGGATGAAATTGCACTGGGTGGCCCCGATGTCATAATCCACATTGCAAGTCTTGGAGCTCGGCGTGTAGCTTTCCGCCTGGGCCGTCACACGGTACTCACCCGGGTTCAGGATGCGCCAGTAATCACCACCACTGGCTGCAGAGGGAGGACTCCTTCAGCTGCTCAAGAGACACCCCCCGCCAGGCCCCAGCCTCCTCTCTAAGATCCCCCAGTCTCCCCCCAAACCTCCTCTCTGGGGTCTCCCAGTACCACCCAGCTCTCCCTCTGCCTGGGGCAGATCCTCTCTGGGAACATCCAGGGGAGTGGGACCTCTTGGGCGGGCCTATGCCTTCCTACAAAGACCACCCAGATTTGGGCCCCCAACGGGGCAAGTGGGGTAGGTGTGCACTCACATACCTGTCTTCACACCGTGGTTAATGCCACTTACAGAGATGGTGGCATTGGCAATAGGGACGCCCTGTTCGTCCGTCACAACCCCCTTGATACCACGGTGAACCTGCAGGAGGGAGGCAAGGGCCAGTGTCCACATGCTGACCGTGGGGAACTGCTGCTCCTCCACCCCTCTGGACCCCGCACAGCTGTGCCGCCGCCGCCCCTCCCCCACCTGCTCCATGAAGGTGAGCAGGGCCTCCTTGTTGTTCTCCCACTCTCGGGGCAGCTCGCTCTCGTGAGGGAACTTATCGCAGCCCAGGTAGATGGATAGCTCCAGGCAGTTGGTATGCAGGTAACTGAAGTCATTGATGGCTAGGCGGGGCAGACACAGCCACGGTCACCTCTGGCCCGCCCCAAGCGCCCCAGCCAGCCCCCAGCCAGACAACTCACTCCCAGATCGGGGATTCCACTTGGCCCCGTTGACGATGCCCATGCCGCCAGTGTGGTCCTGCGCTTGGCACCCTCCCCGATAGGGCTCGGTCATGGTGAGGTGGGTGGAGGCGAAGGAGATGGCCAGCCAGCGGAAGATGGCATGATCTGGGGTCTCCTGAGCCTCAGACACCTCATCCTCGTCCTCCCCGCGGGCCGCAGCGAGGGCCGCAGCCAGCAGCTGCTCTTGACTGGGAGCACGTGCCATGTCGTAGGGATAGGACACAAGCCGCTCACCACCGTTAAGGTTCGCCCCCAACACAAACGGGTTCTTCTCCATCCAGGCGATGATGGCCCGGACCTCCGTGGACACCTGGGGGCGGCCCATGCGTGAGGTCTGGGCGGCAGCCACCACCACCCTCATGCAGACCCCATGCCCCTGCCCCTCCAAGGCAGCCCCGCTGCAGTCTCAGCTCCCAGAGCTCCAGGGCTCTGGGCCCCAGATGTTCTCCAGACTGCATGCCAGGCGGCAGCCTCACCGTGGCGTCTGGGGAGAGGTAGCGTTCAGGTATGGGCAGGTTGTTGTTGGGGACCCGGTAAGGGACCCATTTCCTCTCCTCTGCTCCCCAGAGCACAGAGTTGAGATCCGGGAAGTCCTCATATATGTCAAAGCCCTCCTCAGTCCACAGGCCCAGCGCCCAATTTCCAAACTCTGAGCCCTGGAGGCGTGGGGGGTGGGAGTGTCAGCTTCGGTGCCCATCCAGCACCGCCCCAGCCCCATCCCGTCGCCCCCCCCACACCTACACACACCCTCACCCTGCACTCCAGCTGCCTCGGCTAGGCCAGGGCCCAAATCCCTCTCCCCTACACCCACCATCTGCGATGCCACCTCATAGCCATCAGGGTTCAGCGAGGGCACCAGGTGAATGCGCGTGTCCTGCACCAGGCTGCGCACACGGGGGTTCCCATCGCGGTACTCCCGGCACAAGTACTGCATGAGCAGCAGCAGCAGCTCGCGGCCCAAGACCTCATTGCCGTGGATCCCAGCTGTGTAGCGGAACTCAGGCTCCCCTGCAAGGGCAGAAGCTTCAGCAACCCCAAGGCTACGGGGTCTGAGCAAGGAACCAAGCTGGCCTCACTCGCGGAGGACTGGGGGCAGCTGAGGCTTGGAGGGCCCAGCAAGGCAAGACTGGGACCCCAGAAGGGTTCCCAGGACAGGCAGAAGGGGGCGAGCTGCAGCATCATGGCCTTGCCTCTAACCTGTGTGGGGTTGTGGGGTCCTCACCCAGCTCGTGATCCCCGGGGTTGTCCGAGATCTCCATGGCATAGATCTTAAGCCCACGGGAGCTCTTTCCCAGACTGTATGTGCGAGTGATAGTGGGGCATTCCTCGTTCACCACCTTCATCAGCTGGTCACAGAGGAGGACACCGATCACATGCTGCCCCGGTACAGGGACCCCAGCCCCCCTCAGGTACTAGTGCAGGAGGGAGAGGCCGGGGGTTCCTCCTTCCTGAGGCCCACGTGTATGGGATGGGAGCAGAGCTCATGGAGCGTGGGAAAGCTCTCGCCCATCTGGCACCGAGCCAGGACCCCACCTGGCGCATGTCCTTGTAGCTGTGGTGCCGGAAGTCCAGGTCGTCGGTGGTGACTACCTCGTTCCGTGCGTAGTAACTGTGGACAGCTGTGGAGGGGCGGGGGCAGGCAGGGCCCTTAGCTAGTCAGCTGCCGGCCTGCCCTGCCGCTCCTCGAGCCCGCGTCAGCCCCCTGCACTCACGGGACACGGGGCACCCCAGCACCTCCAGGCGCATACACAGGCTACCATTCCAGGTGAGGGGGTAGACACGGATGAAGCGGGCCACCACTGGCTCCGGGAGCTCACTCAGCACGGGCGTGTCCTTGTCCACGTTCCCGTGAAAGGTCTGGGGGGAGGCAGGCGTCAGAGCAGCACCCCACCTGGGCCAGGCAGTGGGAGCAGTGCTGAGGGCTGTTACCCACCATCTCCTCGTAGCCGTTGGTGTACATCACCCAAGTCTGGCTGTCATTGCTGAAGCCCACGAAGAAGGCGGTCACGAAGTCGTCGCTGGGGAGTGGATGGCTGTCAGGGCAGGGCTGCTCTCCCAGCCCAGGTCCCAGGCCCTCAGGCAGCTGAGCCCCCCTTCTGGGCCCAGGAACTTAAGAGCTAGCAGGGTGCGTGGCGCTTGGCCTGGCAGCAGGAGAGGCCGGCATGCCTGCTGTGTGGCCTGAACGGGTGGCTTGCTCATCTCATCACTCTCATGGCTGAGGAGGGCCCACAGCAATGTCTTAAATGGGACTGAAAGCTGGGCCTGGAGCTCCCATCCCCACCCAGTGCTTGGGAGCCAACGTACTGAATGCTGGAGTCCCGGCCCTGGGTGATGACGCCCGTGAACCTGGTGGTCCTTCTGGTGTCCACCTCGATCCACTGGGTCTGGCTGTCGTCCTCGGCGCACCACGCCCCGTCATAATAGTCGTCCTCAGAGGCGCCAGCCTGTGCGATGGTGGGCTGAGTGGGCCGCGGAGTCCCCATGCAGCTGGGAGACCGGCCCCTCCTGACACCCACCTGCATGTTGAGCCGGCCGCGCTGGGCTCCCAGGCCGTGACGCAGCATGGAGGATGCCCGGATCTGGTTGTCCTCGATGCGGTGCGATTCCATCCCAATGGGGGGGCACTCTGGGGACACAGCACCCCAGGCTGCTGGCCCACGGGCTCCATCCCTCCCGCCACCCAACAGAGAAGCCAGGAGCCTGGAGCCCAGGCCCTTCACATCGGGGTGCCAGTCAGGGCAGCCATACCCAGCCGGTACCGGCTCCCCTCCCTGGGCCTCAACTTCCCCATCTGAGGGAAGTTCAGGGGACCACGGGCTCACGTGAAATCACAAGGCAGCCACCCCAGTCCATCTGCACACCTGCCTTGTGCCGTGTGCCCTGTCCCCGGGGGTCCGACCCAGGGCAGACACACCCCAGGCCCCCTCCTTCTGCGCCCCAACAACTTAAGAACAGGAAACGGTTCTGGAGGCCAGGAGTGTCATCAGTAAGTCCAGATTTGGGACCCACATGTGGCCTTGGGTGGGTCACTTGCCCCAGCTCCCACGCTCCCCAACCCCTCACTCACTGACTTTCTCTGCCGGAGCCCACTCCTCCTCTACCTCCTCGCCCTTCCGGGGCCCTGTGGGCAAGAAAGGGGGGCAGTGGTGAGAGGGCCCTGGAGCACCCAGCAGTCCAGCTGCTCCGCCACAGGGACCCAGGCTGTGTGGTCCCAGCCCCAGCCCCACACCTCTGTGGTCCTTGCCCTTCTCCAAGGTCCATTTGTCATCCGTTTCCTTCTCCTTAGCGCCACTGCTCTCCTTTTTGGGCTTCTCTGCAGGGTGGAGAGTGGGAGGGGCCTGTCAGCTTAGCACTGGGTGTCAAGGGGCATGTGGGGACCAGGCTGGGCTGGGGCAGGTCGGGGGGTACAGCTCAGTTCCACTCACTCTGCTCCTCCTTCTCTTCATCAGTCTCCAGCTCGGTGTCAGGCTTCCGGGGGCCCGGAGGCCGGAAGTAATAGTCCACTGGGGGAGGGAGACCCGTGCTGAGGTGGCCCCCATGCTGCTCTCAGGGCCCCACAGGCAGAAGGGGGCACTAGACAAGTAGGTGGGGTCGGGTGGGCCTTGAAGAACACAAACAGGCCTAGAGGAGAGGGTTGGTCCTCCCAGAAGGGAAGGTGGCCTGGAAGACCCCAGGGAAGTCAGCAGTGGCCCAGCAGAAGGGCTTGGCCCGGGAAAAGCTGGTATCGGCTGGGCAGGGAGTGGGACATGGCAAGGACACGCCTCGAGTGACAACTGGCACCAGTGTCCGGGGGCGTGTCTTGCAGGCTGAGCCGGGGCCGAGGGTTGGAGGGGTTGACCGGACAGGGAAAGGCCGGCCATGCTCAGGCCTGCAGCCCTGGAAGGGAGGAGGGAGAAGAGGGCATCAGCCTGGAAGGCATGGGCATCCTAGCAGGCCAGGGGCGGCCCGCCAGGCGCAGGAGGCGGAGGAGCCCACTGGGGCTCAGAAAGGAAAGGCCGGAAGTGAGGACGAAGTCAGGAGCCAGGAAGGGGTCAAGGGACGGCCCAACCTGAGTGAGGACAGCAGGCGAGAAGGGCAAGGCTGGAGGCACACGGGGCGGCAGGGCCACTACCACCACGCTGGAGTTACAAGGGGTCAGGCCCGGCCCTGGGCCCCGGGATATGGGCACTCACTGTTGTCGTAGTCAGGGATCACGTAGCCATCCCCATAGTCGGGGGGCAGCAGGGGTGGCAGGGGCTTCAAAGGCAACTCTGTGGAGGTGGGAGGCAGGGGTGGGCCCAGAGCCCCACAGCCAGCGTCCCACGCCCCCCCTCTGCCCCCATCCTACCAATCCTCTCCTCCTTCTCCTCTGGAGTGTCGAGCCTCCGCCCAGGGGGCTCGGCTTTCTCCTCAGGGTGCTCAGGCCAGGGCCTCTCAGGCCTCCTCCTACTGGGGGGCGGTCTGGGCTGCTTCTGGCGTCGGATGTACTCAACTGAGGAGGAGGGCAGGCTCTGAGCGGGGCCCAGGCAGCGGGGCTGGGAATGTGGGGCCTTGGGGTGGACCAGTAGTGGACCCCCAGGCCCGGGGTCCAGACCCAGACGGGGAGGTGGGGTCCTACTCACAGTCCTCATAGTCCTCCCTTTCGATCTGGTCGTTGTAGTCCAGCGTGGGCTGCTCGCTCCCATCCTCCGGCTCTGGGAAGAAACGCCTGTTGCTGCCTTGTGGAAGACACTCACCGACGCCCCCGCCCAGACCCACCCTGGAAACCCAGCAAGATGGTGGAGGCCGGCCCCCTGGCCAGGTGGATGGCACCCACTCACCAGGCTGGCGCTCCACATGGGTCTCTCCTCCTGGACCCTGCCAGGGGCTTGGGAGGGCACCACCTGCAAAACACATCCCAACACAGATACATGGGAGGCCTGCCCTCCCCACTGGACGCTCATGGAACCTCCACCGAACCTGGGCCCCGCTGACACCCCTTGAAGCCTCACCTCACTCCCAGGAGGCCCGGGCTGCTGTGCCCTCATCACCCGTGGGCCAGAGAGCTGGACGACTATCTGAGGAGCTCAGGCCTGCTGTCTGGGAGGGCACCTACACGCTTGGAGCCCAGCAACACATGAAGGGTGGCTCTGGGTGGGGTCCAGGGGACAAATCCCAGGGCAGTGGAGAGCAAACCCTTCAGCGAGACCACCAAGCATCCCCCACCCAGTGGACCTGAGGGGGCTCCAGCCCAACTCCTGTGTTCATGACGACATGGGGACCCTGAGAGTCTGCAGGAAATGGGCCCACGGACCCACCCTCACCCCTCCAACCCTGCGGTCCAGCAGGTCAGAGCCCCCCACCTAGAAGAGCGGGCACACACCTCCCTCCTGCAGCAGCTCCCCGGGGCTGGGGCTGAGGCGCGAGGGCAGTGGCCACCACGGTGCTTCTGAGGGGGTTTGGGTGGGGGACCTCTTCCCAGCCAGGGGCCTCTTGGTGGCCTTGGGTGGCTTCTCTTTGGGCCTCTTGGTGGCCTTGGGTGGCTTCTCCTTGGGCCTCTTGGTGGCCTTGGGTGGTTTCTCCTTGGGCTTCTTGGTAGCCTTGGGTGGCTTCTCCTTGGGTTTCTTGGGTGGCCTGGGGGACGCCTCCAGTGGCTGCTTGTCCTTCTTGGGGCTTTTGTCCTTCTTGCCCTTCTTCCCTTTGTCTTTGGCCTTTTCCCGGAGCGCTGTCCGAGATGCAGATTTAGGTCAGATCAACAGAGAGCCCACTCTGTGCCCGATGCCCCCCTTCCCCAGGGGCCCAGGCTTTCTGTCCGCAAGTCTATGCTGTCACCACATCTCGGCCTGGGTGGCTAAGCTCCCGCGGAGCAGGCTCTTGTCTTCCCACCTGCTAAAACCTCAACAGGGGCGCCTCACGATACCCCTTTCCCCTGACGTCCACTCGGCCAGTCAGGGGGTGCCAATCTGTGCTGGACACAGAAGGTGCAGAGGTGGCTAAGCTATGGGGAGGGCACCCGAGTCTCAAGAGGGAGGCAGTGTCATTCCTGCCAAGTGCCACACACAGTAAAGGGCGCAGCAGGGTGGGGAGCAGGCTGCAGAGGCAAGAAAAGCTTCCAAGGAAGGCGCATCGGTGGGCCATCCTGAGCAGTCATAGCCCACAGAGGGCCCACAGAGGTCAGGGGGTGGGGTGGGCAGCAACGGCTTACCCGTCTCAGAGTCTGGGGGAGGAGGCAGGGGCAGGTAACTGAGCAAATGCTGCTGAGAATTTAAAGGCAGGTGGGGGCCTCGAGGCGGAAAGAGGAAAATGGACAAAACGCAGAAGGCCAGGAGAAAAGGCTGCAGGGCATCCAACAGCCCAGAGCAGCAAGCCTGGAATGTGAGCTAGAGGTGGGGGCGGCCCACTGGGTCCCAGGACCCGCCCCCAGGGTGGAGGAGGAGCCAGGAAAGATCTAGAGTGGGAGCAGAGATTGCTGACCTCAGGAATGGGGGATGGTGGCTTGGAGTGCCCTGGGAGAGAGATCAACAAGACCCCTGCCACCCCTGAAGGCACAATAAACAGCTAAGATTTATGGACAACTGATTATGTAAGAGGCGGTGCAAAATGCTTTCCTGAAGCATCAGCCCACTGAGCTCTCACAATCCACCGGGACTGCCCGCTGCCCCCAGCTCCTGGATGCCTTGAGCGAGGGGTCTTCTGCCTCAGCGCTCTGCAGTAGGAGGCCAGGCAGGGCGGCCCCCAGGAGGGTGCCGGGGACCGTCCAGGAAGGCCTGTGGCTGGGAGTCTGGCAGGGGCTTGAGCACGAGCGGTGTGTGCCACACACAGCCTGAGTGGCTCTGTTAGGCCAGCGGGGCTGTTCACAGCAGACCTGGGCAGGAGGCGGCCAAGTCCGCAGTCGGCTGAGGCCTCGTCTCCCAAGGGGGCTGGGGGCGAGTGACTGGGACGGCTGGAGCCAGCGGGCAGCAGGCCTGCGGGATGCGCCTCCATGCCCAGAGGGCTGCGAGCCAGCACTGACCGCGCCGGGCATGCGGGCTGCCCGTGCCTTCCAGGCCCGCTGCTCGCCCCGTCTCGCCTCGCGCGCGCGGCGCCCCAGGCCCCCCGGCGCGCTCACCGGGTCTGGCCGCTCCGGGGCGCGCCTCCGGCTGGCCCCGCGTCCGGGCTGGGCGGATGCGCAGGGTGGGCTCAGGGGGCGGCGGAGCCTCCGCGCCGTCCTCCCGCGGCTCCGGCTCCAGCTCCGAGAGGAAGCCCTCGAGGAACTCCTCGATCTCGTCGTCGGTCAGCACCGTCTGCGCGCGCCCCCCGGGGCCCAGCGCCAGCAGCGCCAGGAGGCAGCCCAGCAGCGGCATCCCGCGCACGGCCGCCATGGCCGCTGCGCGCGTGCGGGGCGGGGGCTGGGTGGGACGCAGGGGTGGCCGGGGTTCCGAGGAGCAGGCGGCGGCTCCGCGCTCCGGCCCCGCGTGGCGCGCTCTGGTGCGGACCGCCCTCTCCAAAGCTCCGGCAGCGGCCGGGGCGGGGGCGTCGGGGCTTCCGGAGCCGGCTCCCCAACCCCCGGGGCAGGAGGAGGAGCCGGGCGTGGATGGAGGGGCTGCGGGGGGGCCGAGCGTGGCCCTTCCCGACGCGGGGATCGGGGCGATGTTCGGGGCCGGAGGGCCGCGTGGGGGCGGGTCCGGGTGGATGGGAGGTCGGCACAGTGCGGGCGCTGGGGGCTGACGCCCTTGCCCAGCTCTGTGAGCAACACCGCCCTCGAGCCAGCTGGGACCAGGAGGCGAGACACCACGGAGCCCGCTGGAGATGACGGGGAGCCCTGGTAGCAGGGCCAAGCCGTCCTGAGGGCACCTGGCCAAGCCAGCGTCCCCTCTTTCTGGAGCCCTGCGCTGGCTGCTCTGCGCTGTGCCCAGGTGTCGTTCAGACCGCCCGCTAACTACCCGAGTCCATGATCAGCCCACCTGTGCTGCCTGCCGCACTTCCACAAGCCACTCTCTGGTGGGGGCAGGTGCCCACGGCCTCAGAGCAGGCCTACTGGTCTTCTGGGGGTAGGAGCCTCCAGGTAAGGTCGCAGGGCTCCCCCGCCGAGACCTGGCATGCAGGGCAGAGATGGAGAAGGGAGAAGACTCATTTTATTAAATTGTGCGTGTAGTTCATAGAAATGGGCTGTCAGTGGTGTGGAGGGACTCAGCACTGACCTAGCAATTTCCATACAAGTTCAAGGCTTTCTTGCCCTCCCACGCACTCCCTGCCACCGAGGGAGGGTGCCTGGACCCCCGACTAAGAACGTGGCAAGGAGGTAGGAGGCAGCAGCCCGCCCGCTTATCTGGCTCCTTGAGCAGATGGTACAGTCCTGGGTGAAGCCAGTTCAGATCAAGGGGTGTTTTTAGGGGCAGCAACTGTGAGCCTAGTTTCATGTGGCAGATGTGGGGTTTGAAAGGCAGAGGGGACCAGACACTGTCCCTGAGAACATGGACTAACTGGGGAGAAAGATGGGTGCCTCCAGCCCCTCGAAGCTGCATGCTGCAATGGGCTGTGAACATGCCAGCCACTCGCTGCCCAAACAGGAGGAGACACACATGTCTGGGGTCAGGTGCCCCCCCCCCACAGTTCCTTTACAATTTCCCACAGTGAACACTGCTTCACCTCTAGGGACCCACTGCTTTCTTTCCCACCAGCTGAGGTTCCAATGGACAGTCATTCTCTCCTCTTACCAGAACCCAGTTTTTAAAAATTGTGTTTACAGTAGCTGCAGCCATCATGTGGACCCAGGGGCACACAGAATCCCAGGATCTGTCTATCAGTAATGTCTGCATGGGTGAAGCATCGATCAGAGAGTCCCAGGATCAATTAGTAATGTCTGTATGGGTACTAGCAATGGTGGTTATGACTGTCTGCTTGGTGTTCCCAGCAGGCTGCTTGAGGGGCAAATGTTGGCTGGCCCCAGATAGGCATCACGTCTAAGGCCAGAGCTCCCAGAACATTTCCCCTTGAAGGAATGAGAAGCAAGAAAAAGCAAACCATGGGTCAAGTTTAGCGGCGGTCATCTCTAGGCCAAGGTCTGTGAGGGTTCGGCCCAGTGAAGTAGTCATGTGGGAAACCAGGAGCACCTGGGGTGACTCATAGGCAAATGAGGAGCTTAGTTTGTGAAAGGGAACAAGGAAAGGCAGGTCAGGAAGCACTGTGGAGGCTGCTGGCTCCCACAGCCCTGGGACCCAGGGAGGGATCCGGGAAGGCCTGGCCTCTCATTGCTCCCTGTCAAGGCCCTGTTCTCTTCTCAGTGGCTCTGCCTTGTAGGTACCTAAAAAGGCATTGGGACTGCGTCAAGAGCTGGGCCTGGGGTCAAACTCCAACTCTGCCCTCCTGGCCATCTGATCACAGCATCACCTCACTGCTCCCCACCTGTCTCCCCAGCCCTCACAGTGCAGGTCAGATGGGTCCCGTGCATGCTATGCCTAGCACAGTTTCAGCACCCATTGTCCCTCGGAGACCAAGTCTACTCACTGGGGTCTCGGAGCACCCACACACACACACACAATCAGGCCTCCTTGTTCCGCGCCCTGCCATGTGTTCGCGGGCTGGTCCTGGCAGCAGTAGGATGAAGCAAGCTCTTACCCATAAACGTCCTCTGCGAGCCTCTGAATCATCTTTCTCGAGACTGTCTTGGAATTTGCTCTGTTGCCCCCAGTTGAGTGTGTCAGGCAGGGAGGCCCAGGGCTGGGGGCAGCTGTGGAGCGTCACTTCCCGCAGAGGCGAGTTCAGCCGGCTCACACATGGATCGGATTTGGGCCAGGCATCTTCTGCCAGGGAAAATAGAAGCCATAAAAGAATTTAAAAGGAATAGAAAGAACCCTTTTCTCAGCCACAGTGAGTCACCAACAGGAACACAACCAAAGGCCTCTTAGGGCTCTGGACCCCGGGGGTAGAGAGTGAGGGGCCCTTCACCCCTGAGGGCCTGGGGAGGTTGAGAGGAGGGGTGACTGTTCTCCACACCAGGCCAAATCCTTCCTTGTGGGTGGGGCTGGGACCCCACTTAGCCTTAAGACCCATACCCAGGAAGTCCCTTAGACCTGGGCCTGGGGCTCCACCTGGGTACCGGGGAGCAGCCAAGGGCCTGTTGGGCTGGGGGACGCGTGTAGCTCTCCCGCAGCTGTGTGCGCTCAAGGCCGTGGAGCCCACAGGTGCAAGGCAGGGGCGGGGGTGGTTCTGGCTGGGCTTATGGGCCAAAAACACACCTCTGATGTCCAGGAGGGCTGCCTGCCAGGGTGCGGTTCTCCAGGAGAGAGAGCTGGAAGGGGTGCCCCAACCGGGGTTGGGAGCAGGTGCCACTGCCGAGGCTGGCAACTAGGGCCATCTTGGAGAAACGGTGCAATACAGAGGCCCTGCAGACTGCAATGGGTGTGCGTGGGGGGCGGGGAGGGGCATGTAGGCAAAGCTGACACCTGGGGGCACCAATGCCACTTTGTCCCTTTCAGTAATGCCCCTCCCCGTGCCCCCATTGGGAGAGCCAGAAGCTCCTACATGGCGTGGAGGGGAGACAAGGAAGTCGAGCAGGAGTGAGAAGGTGGGGTCATTTCCCTGGGATGGGGGAAGATGCTGTGGACTGGGCCTTCAGATGGGACAGCTCCACCCCCCGCCCCACCCCCCTGCCCCACCCCCTGGTGAGATGGTGACCCAGCAGAGGCCCGGAGCTTCCTGCTGCCTCCTGTCCACCCCGCAGCCTGTCTTGAAGCCTGAACTCAAATAACTCAGTCCCTCAGCTGTAGGAGGAGGGGAGGCCCTGTGACAGACAGTAAGTTGGCCCTCCGCCCCTGATAATAGGGGTCTCCCACTTACATATTCCTGGTCCATCAGGTTCAGCATCTGTCTTTGCTGCTCAGACAGTTCAGACCTCAAGCCAATGCTGGCCTGGGAGGCATGAGGGTCAGTCTCACCAGCCCTCAGTCACTGGGGACCACACCTCTCCATGAGATGAAGAGACAGAGGTGACCCATACCCAGGGGTTGCAGGGGCCCCTCAAGGACTATGTGCCCAGCCCTGGGTGGCCCCACAAAGGGGAAGAGCCATCACACTCTGGGCCTCTCAGGGAACTCATCCATGTTAAAGGTTTCAGCAGAAATCTCTACACCCAGCGGCACCATCTCCCAGCTTCCCGAGTGCTGGGCGATGTCCCCAGGCCGTCCGGCCAGGAGCTGCCATCCATTTCATGTCCTGTGGCTGAAAGTCCTCGATCTCATCACCCTAGCGCCCAGGGCCCACCCGCTCCACTGGCACCAGCCTCCTCAGCTCTGGGGCCCCAGGCCACTTGCACATGGGTCTGAACGTGTCCCTGATGGAGCTGTCAACACGGTGCCACCTGAGCTCTGTCATCCCCTGAAGATACACCAGAGGAAACAGGAAGTCAGCAACTGGATCCCCCGGGATAGAGGGCACAGGGGAGGGCACAGACTTCCTGGGCATTGGAGCCATGTCCTATGGGGGACTCTGCCCCCTAGACTGAAACTCCTCGTGTCAGTCTCCCAAGCTGGGTCCTGGCATGTGGGCGGCAGGTTGTGCAGGGACTAATGCTCGCTGAGTACGTGCGCCATCTTCCCCCAATTCTAAGTGAGGAAACTGAGGCCCAGGGAGAAATGATGTGTCCAGGTCACAGCATGTCAGAGACAGGGAGGTTTAGGTAAGGACTTCGAGGCCAGACCAAATGCTCTTGGAATCCAAGCTCCCCATCAGGCCACAGGACAATGGGAGCACCAGCCAACAGGACCAACATGCCTGAGTTCTAGCTGGGGCAGGACATAGGGACAGGGACGAGCAGGAGTGACAGGGCCTGGGAGGCCCAGATGAGACCCTCTGGGACACTCAGGGCCTCGAAGATAGCAGCTCAGCCACTGGAGGCCAGGCCCCCAGGAAGGGACCCGAGTTACCCAGATGGCCAACGCAAGTGTGGGGTGGCCTCTCCGGAAGCTTGGGCTCTGGACAGCAGCCTCCAAGATCAAGCACCAGCCCCTCCCAGTCCCCTGGAGTCCTGAATCCACCTCCAGGGACCACGGGAGAAGGACCCCGGCCTGGCCTGTCTCTCTGCTCCTCCCTCTCATGGTGGCGGGAGGTGCTGAAGCCCGGACATTACCAGGAGGTGGTTCCCAGAGCCGTGGAACCTGGGGTGTCCCAGACAGTGTCTAGCCGTGTGCACAACTGGCAACAAATTTCTCAGTTTCCAACAACTTGAAAACCACATGTGATTTTCCAGTCTGGTGTCCCCGCCCAGCTCCCCGGGCTGGGACTGCTGAGCGAGCAGAGTTCACCCAAATTCTTTCCACTCACCACAGGACCCAGCCCCTGGGGAGACTGGGGGTCACCACAGCTGTAGGGAGTGGGGCTGTTGGGCTGAGGGGGTGGGAGGCGGGCTTCCAGGGTCATGAGTAATTCTGCAGCCCCAGACGGGTGGAAGCCCAGTGTGATGGTCAGCCAGGGTCAAGTCCATGTGGAAAGGAGAGTCGTTCAATTCCAAACAGGGGTCCACTGGAAAAAAGAACACACCGTTGTCTCAGTGCACTCCTGAGGAGTTAGATGTAGGTGTCAAAAGGGACCGTCACAGTATTAACAGGAAATGGGACCTGTGTTTATATTCTTCACTGGGGAAGTTTTTCTAAGCAGAGACTAGAAGAAAGGATCGAGAACTTTGGTTGCATAAAAGTTGTAGCTTTCTGTGCTGGCCGAGTGGCGCGGTGGTTAAGCGCTGGCTTGGGAATCCAGCGGCCCCGGTTTGGGTCCCACATATGAGGGCCAGGGACACTGCCCTCAAAAAAAAAAAAAAAAAAAAGTTGTAGCTTCCTGTTCAAAATATTCTGAAAATGAAATGAAAAGGCAAACAAAACACTGGGAAAGGAGCTACAACCTTAGGTCATAAAGTGGACCTTTTAGGAGCCTCTCTCTGAGCCTCAGTTTCCCTCTTCTGGACAATGGGTACCAATGACATGACCACTGCCCTGTGAAATGGCACAGGGATTCATTGAGATACACCTGGAAAGTTGTGCTGAAAAATAGTAAGCCTTAGGGCCAGGGGAGTGGTGTGTGGCTAATAAAGGTGAGTGTTTCAATTGGCTAAGATGGGAGGCAGGTTACTCATTGATGGGTGACACTCATCTCACGTTTTTATCACATCTCCCCACCAGCAATGCTGGCTTCACAGGGCCAAGGACTGAGGGCTGCGATATTTACGACCACACCCCTCCGCATGGCAGAGGCATGCCTGAGTAAATGCCTGTTAAATGGCCAAATACGGCATAAATACCTTAACAGCGTTGCGTGAGATGGACAGCAGTCCTGGAACTTGTGGGAACTGTGTGGAGGACAGGAGGGTGACTGGGGCTGGTGAGAAGCATGGCAGTGGGGAGAGGACAGGGGCTTGGGGACAGCCAGCCCCCAGACAGCAAGATTTAAACACCACATCATTTCTGGAAGGGATACAAAGTCTCCAAACTTTATTTATTTATTTATTCTTTTTAGAGGGCAGTGTCACTGGCCTTTATATGTGGGACCCGAACCAGGGCCACTAGCGTCCCAAGCCAGCTCTTAACCACCGCGCCTCTCGGCTGGCCCCAAAGTCTCCAAATTTTAAAATCTACTTGAAAGAGGACTTCAGAGCTCCATCACCTAGCAAGTAAAACTTTAATGTAAAAAGAACTAGAGACTCAGGTTTGAATCATCTCAGAGAGGTCTTGTGTCCCTATTAAGGGACAATTGATATATAACCCAGAGCCTGCAACTTCCACTTATCTGAAATGGCTTATCAGGATTAGCTGTGAGTGATGGAAAACCCAATGTAGCAATGGCTAAAATAAAATGGAAACTTGTACTCTTATGTAAAGAAAATTCAGAGGTAAGCAGTCCAGCACCGGTCTGCCAGCCTGACAATCCAGAGATGCTGGCTTCCTTCCTTTGGTTGCTCCCTTGTTCTCAACACACAGCTTCCATCTCATTGCGTAAAATCGCTGCTTGAGACGCAGCCAGCCATCAGAAAGGAGGGAAAGCAACAGCAGAGCACAGTCTCTTTTCTTAAGCACACTTTCTGGAAGCTCACACAAAGCTCCAAGTTCTTTTTGTTGGCCTTTGCCAACACTCAGTCACAGGCCACACCCGGCCACAAGGAGAGCTGAGAAGTGCAGTGTTTTTCCGATGGCCCTGTGCCAGCTAAAGTCAGAGTGCTCTGTTACTCAAGCAGGAGGTAATAGATTCTGAGGAATAAGTAACTGTCTTTCCTACAGATGACATTCTTTTTACTTTTATGTCTGGTAAGATTACTAAAATCTTATCAAGGTGTAAAAAAAGAAAAACTGATCTATGATAGAGGAAGGTGTAAAAACCTGAAATCCCAAAAAACTGTAAGTATAAGAAACAAATTGTGGTATTAGCAATCTTATGATCAGTTTGTGTGTCAGGTATTCACATGCTTGTATGTTTGTCTGCAAACCTGAGCTAGAACCCAGCCAACAAAAACAAGGGACATCCCCAGCCGCACACTCCTGCCATTAGAGAGGTGCCAGGATGCACCCAAGGCCACTGCGGGGCCGAGGTGTCAGTGCTAACGCCTGTGGCTGCGCTCTGATATCTACCCTCCTCTTAGTAGCCAAGCTTCTTGAGGAAATGTTCCTGCTCATCCTTCCACATCGGCAGTCCTTCTCACCAGCCCCAGGGAGCACCCCGGGCCTCGAAGCTCCGCCATGACCCCCTTCTCCTACACAGGGCTCCCGTGACCCAGAATTCTGCGCTGGCTCCTCCTCCTCCTCCCCACTTCCATGGTGGGAGCCTTTGCAACACATCCCTCCCAGTCCACATTGCAGAGGCCCTCACCTGCTGTTGGCTCAGACCCTTGCCCCACTAAATCACACACTTCAAGTCCTGTGTACAAACACCATCCCTAAGAGTGAGGGGTCTGACTCACTGGCTGGAACTGCGAAGACTTAGAGTTCTGGGAGACTGAGACCCACGTGCCTCCAAGGCCTGCCCTTAGGGTCCCTTATGGGGATTCCAGCATGCTGGCCAGCCCCAGGCCACACGGACTCTGCTCATGTGATGGGCACAGGGTGTGTCCTGCTGAGACCCACCTGCTGAGGGCATGACAGCCACATGCATAATGAATTTAGTGCCAGGACGGCTTGCCCAGTCATAGACTGGCACTGAGCCCAGGCTCTGGGAGCCTTCCCTCCAGCAGAGAATGCAGCTACTATAGCTCAGTGGGCTAGGGGACACACAGCGAGTCCAGCCTGGGCTTGGGGACCAGCACAGACTTCCTGGGGAAAGAGTGAGTGGGATGAGCCAGGCAGGTCACTGCAGGAAGAGGGCACTGCCCATGCCAAGGCCCCTACTGTGGGAAGCAGTTGAAGGGACTTCAGGCCAGGCCAGTGTGAGGCCTGGGCAGGTCAGCCAAGCCCTGGAAGCCAGTTTGCACTTGGGCTCTGGGGGGGTTGGGCAGTGGGGCTCCTGCAGCTGCGTGTTGACAGGGAGGGTCAGGGGCCCTGGGGTGCAGGAGAGCTGGGCTGGGGCGCTGCTGGGGCAAGGCCCACAAGACCTGGGCTCTTAGATGAGGGAGGAGCCAGCAAGGCCCCTGGCTGGGGTCACGGGAAGAGCAGTCACAGGGGTCAGGAAGGGCGAGCCAGTGGACCTGCTCTGCAGACAGCTGGCCACAGGTTCCTGAAGCGGGGGCATGGACTGGGCAGAGTGGACTGAGAGTGAGGGCAAGGGTAGGCGCACCCTGGAGTGCGGGGGGGAAGGGCAGTGACCCCACCCACCCAGGTTTGGTGAAAGGGTCAGATGGGAGGCGGTGGTGGCAACTTGGCCCTAACCCACTGCTGACGGAAACAAATATTCCTCCAGCAAGTGGGTTTATTCGGGATCGGCAGAGAACAAGGGGGAAGCCGGGAGACTGCGATGAACAGAGCGCCCCCTGCTGGCCTCCCGACTTCACTTTAGGAGCCACTCGCCAAAATGATTCTGTGCTCCTGGGCGGTCAGTGCCTCCAGCGCGCGCCCCGACGTGGCCACGTGTGCGCGGCGCCAAATTGCGGCAGGGTCTGCAACCCTGCCAGCTGCGGGTTATCAGAAACGGGTGGGGCCTACGAGATGTCCGAGTCGCCGGTGCCCCCTGCCTGCCCCACCTCCCTGCAGTCCAGCAGCGGGAGCCCCTGGCTGGGCATCCCCACGTGGCTGAGGTTGCGGCCCACTGAACACACTTCTTATGCAAGTGCTGTGTGCTCCTTGCAGAATAATTACAAAATACAAACAGGCAAAATAATAAAACTGTCACGATCCGTTTTGTTGCATTTCAGACTACCCCACTTTCCAAAGAGAACAAGTTTGTTAGGCCACCCTCCAGGAGTCTGGAAGCACATAAACCAGGTCTATGCCCAAGCCAGTGTCCCAGGGTCACACCTGGGAGGTAACAGAAAACACACACATTGGTCTCTGCCCCCGATTCCTGGCACAAAGCTCCCGAAACTCTTGGAATTTCCTGCGTGACAGGAGTTTTGTTCTAATGAGGGAACTCTGGGTGGCTCCTGAATGGGGGCTGGTCATCAGAAAGACCCAGCCATGGTTAGATGCTTGGAACTTGCAGCCCTGCCGCCAGCCTCTGGGAAGAAGAGGCTGATTGATGACCATGCCTCTGTGAAGAAGCCTCAGTATCAGTCCCTACAGTGCAGGCTCCAAGGTGCCTGTGGTTGATTGATAAACACATCCCTGTGATGGTGGCATAATCACCTTCATGGGGCCAGAAGTTCCTGAGTTTAGGATCGTTCCAGACCTCACCCTGTGCATCTCTTCATCTAGCTCTTTGTTCATATTCTTTGTAATAAACTGGTCATCCAGGAGGTAAACTGTTTGCCTGACTCCTGTGAGCCATTCTAACAAATTACAAAGTTCTAGGAGGGGGTGTTGTGGGAACCCCAATTTATAGATCAGTCAAAAGCACAGGGGGTGACTTGGACTCAAGGTTGGCATGAAGAGTGTGTGTGTGTGAGTGTGTGTGTGTGTGTGTGTGTGTGTGTGTGTGTGAGGGACTGAGCCCTTAACCTGTGGGTCTGTTCTAACTCTAGTCAGTATCAGAATGGAATTGCACTGGAAGACACCAGCTGGTGTCACAGAATTGCTGGGTGTGGAAAACCCACACATCAGTGTCAGAAATGTTACGTGTGGGCCGGCCGAGTGGCGCATTGGTTAAGCGCTGGTTTTGGGATGCCAGCGACCCCGGTTCGGATCCCACATGAGGGCCAGTGACACTGCCCTCTACAGCTAACAACAGCTCCACCTGGAGCTGGGCTGTGCGAGCCCCGGTGATGGTGTGGGCTGCAGCTCCTGCTGCAGTGGGCTGCCATAGGCTACAGTGAGTGGCCAGCAGCCAGCGTGAGCGGCTGGCAGCCAGTGTGAGCTGCCAATAGCCGCGGTGAGCGACATCCAGAGGCCAGCGACCGATCTGCCTCATCCGGGAAGAGCGCAATGACGATACCAACAGTGAAGCAACATCCTCCGCAACTAGACTGAAGAACAAAAAGACAGCAACTTGTCTGTTCCCCTTCCCCGATTCCCCAACGCTGTTCCCCTCCACCAATTCCCCAATAAAAATCTTTAAAAAAAAAAAAAAAAGAAATGTTACGTGAGAGTAAAGGAGAACACAACAGTGTTTTTCCAGCACAACATCCCAACACTACCGTTCAATTGGTATGCAAACTCAGGCAAGTTACTTGACCTCTCTGTCTCTCTCTCTCTCCTGCCCAGCAAGATGGGAACATGGATGTCATCCACTGACAGGAATGTCCTGGGTGTCAGTGTGCAGACACCTGTCAAGTGCCTAGAATAGTGCCTGGCAGAGAGCACTGATCTCATTGTGTATGTGCACACACTTAAAACATTTCATTATTATAATTTCAAACATATGCAGACATACAGATAACACACTGAACCCCTTCCCCATCACCAGCATCTTAGTTATCAATTGATGGATCTTTGCTGATCAAGGAAGGTTGGCCATCTGGCCTGGGTCACACAGTCTGTCACAGAGTCCAGAGCTGAGTACAGGTCACTGCTATGGACTCAGAGTTGTGGGGTGAATGATACCCAAAAAAATTCATGTCCACCTGGAACCTTAGAATGTGACCTTATTTGGAATAAAGGTCTTTGTAGATGTAATTAAGAATTTCAAGACGAGGTCATCCTGAATTAGGGTGGGCCCAACGTTCAATGCCTGGTGTCTTCGTAAGAAAAGGAGGTTCAGAGGAAAGGTGGCCATTGGAAATGGGGCAGAGACTGGAGGCCTGTGGCCACAAGTGCAGGACACCAGGAGCCATAGAGGCTAGAAGAGGAGGAAGGCCCCGCCCTAGAGCTTTCAGAGGCGGAGCAGCCCTACTGACATTTTAATCTTAGACTTCTAGCCTCCACGGTGGGGAGAGAACAAATCTCTGTTGTTTTAAGCCACCCAGTGTGTGGTCATTTGTTACGGCAGCCACAGGACACAATACAGCAGGTACTGAATTGTGGACTGAATTGTGTCCTCCTAAATTCATATGTTGAACCTTAACCCCCAAAGTGACTGTACTTGGAAATGGGGCTTTTAGGAGATAAAAGGTTATAAGGGTAGGGTTCTAATTCGACAGGACTGGTGGCCTTATAAGAGGATAAGATCTCTCACGTGTCTGTCTCTTCACATGCACGAAGAGGTCGTGTGAGCACACAGTGAGATGGTGGCCACCTAAAAGCCAAGAGTTGGCCTCAGTATGAAACCTACCTTGCCAGAGCCTTGATCCTGGACTCTGGCTTTCAAAATGGTAAGTAGTAAGTTTGTTGCTGAAGCTGCCCAGTCTGTGGTATCTTGTTATGTCAGCTTGAGCTGTCTGATACACCAGGTAACCCAAATCCATCATGTGGTGGATAGATCAGGAAGGCCCAAGGCCAGTACTGGGGGCTGGCGCATTGGGGCCAGCGGTCCTCAGCTCAGATGAACAGCGTCAGCAGTCTGACGGCGTGCTTGCTGAGCACGGCTGGCAAGCAGCCCACAGGAGCTGGAATGGAGAGCGGGGCGGCCCAAAAGCCAGCACACAGTCCTGGCCCCACAGGCCAAAGACAGGCGCCTGCGGCACTGAAGTGACCTTCACAGACGGTGTTCCATGAAGGTCATGAGGACTGGAAAATGACTCCCTTGGACCTCTCCAACTTGGAAGCAGGAAGAGGAAATAGCTTGCTAGATGAGATTCATCTTGGAAAAATGCAAGCTCATACATCTGGATAAAACGAATCCAGAACACATATGAGAGAGAAGCAAGGAGACAGACTCCACCCTCAGGGCAGCTGAAAGGGCCAAGTCTGGAGGTCATCCTTATGGCCTCTCTGATTTTTTTGGGGGGTGGTCTCAATGTGGGGAGCAGGAAGCTGGGGACTCAGGCATCCGGGAACCTTGAGCCGTGGAAACAGAAGGCTGACTTCTCCACTTCCCAGCTGGAGGGAGTGACCTGGTGGTGCAGGGAGGGCAGGAGAGGAGCATGTCACGCATCAACATGGCCTTGCCCGCTGGTACCCAGGCTTCCTTCCGCTCAGTGGGCACCGAGGGTCGCCCTCCCCCTCACAAAACCTCCCTGCACCTGTGGAAGGCCCTGTGTTCCTCATTTTGGCAAGCTGCCCAGTGTTTTAGGTAGTCAGGTGTGATGGGTCATGAAAAGCTGCCTCTGCCCTGGTCAGAGACAGAGGCCATTAAAAGGAAATGGTTCCAGGGGATAAAGGTATGCTCCCTGAGGCGGGGGAGAACCCATGGATGGGGAATTAGGCTCCCACCCCTTACAGAGGCCCTGGCAGCACCGCCCCTCCCTGCTGGCAGGAGGAGAAATGATGAGGAGGGAGGGTGAGCACAGGGCCACAAGCCCCATCTCTTGGAGTGTGTGTCCTGGGGCCTTGGAGGACATGCTGGGAGCTGGCCTGGGAGGCTGAGAGTCCTGGGCTAAGGTGCCTGCCTCCCTTTGCTCTGTGCCCACTGCAAGCTGGGAGAAGATGGAGGAGAGAAGTGGGACAAGGGTCACACCTGGGCTATCCTATCTGTTCGTCTGAGCATGGCTACAGCTACACTGCTGAAACAAAGAGATTCCAAAACACAGTGACTGAAACTGAGAAACACACAGGAACAGTCAATATTTTCTAGTTGTCAGCTTTCCCTACCTGATCCGTAGATCAACACAATCCCAACCTTGGGAACGGAATTGCTGGGTGTGATTTTTGTTTTTGTTTTTCTTATATGGTTGCTGAACTGGTTTTCAAAAAGTCCCTCCTACAAACTGCCAATTCCCTCAAAACTTTCAATGTGTGTGATCAATTTTTTAAATGTTTGACAATGCAAACAGGTAAAGATTTCTCACTTATATTTGGACTTCTATAATGACTGGACAGCACAGCAGCCTGGTATAAGTTCATGAGTTGCATTTTTTTGTGTGTGAATTTCCTGTTGGGGTTCTCGCCAATTTCTCCATTAGATCATTGCCTTTTCCTTATTTGTCTGTGGACAATTTCATGCCACGAATTAGACTTAATTTCAAAATGTGTCAGACACTTTTCCTCTGGTTTGCCTTTTAATTTTTAAATATTATTTTCCTTCAGTGTTTCAGGTGTATTGTGATAGACTATACAAACATTTATCAACTTTCCAGTATGTTCTTTTTAGGTTTGAATGTTTGATTTATCTGGATTTTATTTTGGTGTTAAGGAGTGAGGGAGGGAGCTAACTTCTATTTTTCCAAATGGTCTGCCAGTTGTCTCAACGCCATGCGACTGAAAAATCTTTTCAGGGTTGGAAACGGCCGCTCCACCAGCATGGTCCAGGCTCGCGCGTCTGCCCACCGCGCCGTCCCGGGGCCCTGCGCCTCCAGGTCTGCGCGGCGACCGGCTCTGCCTCTGCCCCCGCCCGCACCCCTCCGGGCTCACTGAAACCTCCCGCCCCCCGCCCCCACGCTCTACGCCTGGTCCCTTGACCCGGGTGGTCCCAGTAGACCTACGCGGCTTCCCGTGAGAGTTTAAAAAGCAGTAAATTAAGAAAGTCATTTAAGGGCCGACCGAGTGGCGCGTTGGTTAAGAGCTGGTTTTGGGACGCCAGCAGCCTCGGTTCGGATCCCACATATGAGGGCCAGTGACTGCCCTCTACAGCTAACAACAGTGCCGGTTCAAAATACGAATGGTCCTGAAAGGGGGAGTGAGGATTAGGAAAAGACAGAGAAGACAGAGATAGACATCGGGAGGGCAACAGTAAATACTGAAGCCCCGAGTTTATTTCTCACAGACCTTATATACTGTATACATCTGAGGGTATGTGCTGAACAGAAAATGACAGGCATGCATGACTACTTCTGCTAGTAATCTATTAACTACTCAATGGAAGCTTAAAGGTCAGTTTCCCAGGCTACTAGTTTCGAGCATATGGACAAACATCTTTCTTCTTGTGCATTCACTGGAACTGGTCATTCTCTCCACAAACTTCAATAGTGAATAACACCTCCCAGGTGGGATCAAGGAGAACAACATGTATTTCTCAGGCTAAAGCTATCCTGCATGGCCCCCAACACAACAGCTCCACCTGGAGCTGGGCTGTGCGAGCCCCAGTGATGGTGTGGGCTGCAGCCCCTGCTGCAGTGGGCTGCCATAGGCTACAGTGAGTGGCCGGCAGCCAGCGTGAGCTGCCAAGAGCCGCGGTGAGCGACCATCCAGAGGCCGGCAACCGACCTGCCTCATCCAGGAAGAGCGCAATGACGGTACCAACATGGGCCAGTGAAGCAACGTCCTCCACAGCTAGACTGAAGAACAAAAAGACAGCGACTTGTCTGTTCCGCTTCCCCGGTTCCCCCATGCTGTCCCCTCCCCCAATTCCCCAATAAAATCTTAAAAAAAAAAAAAAAAGTAATTTAAGGGCCAGCCAAGTGGCGCGGTGGTTAAGCGCCGGCTTGGAAAGCCAACGGCCCCGGTTCGGGTCCCACATGAGGGCCAGTGACACTGCCCTCAAAGAAAAAAAAAAAAAGTAATTTAAAAAGAAGGTGTGTCCTCTGGCGGAGCCTCTGGCGCCGAGGGCCGAGACATCCAATCCGGTGCAGGCCCAGAACGACCGCAGCGCGCTCAGTGGCTTAATTTGCATGGGGCGGGGTCTACCTCCGGGGTGGAGCCCCGCACCACTTCCCCTTCCGCATAATTTCCGGCTTCATGCCGGGTGCCGCTCGCCTTTCCGCTCCCTTTGCCCAGCGCTGCTCCAGGCCCGGGCCCCGATGCTCCCGAAACGGCGGCGGGCGCGGGTCTCCTCCGGCTCCCTCTCCTCGGCGGCGCGCTTCCCCGGCGTCGCCATCTACCTGGTGGAGCCGCGCATGGGCCGCAGCCGCCGGGCTTTCCTCACGCGCCTAGCGCTGTCCAAGGGCTTCCGCGTGCTGGATGCCTACAGGTGCGCCGCTCGCGGCCAGGCGGGGCCGCCTGCCTGGGGCGGGGCCTTCTGCCTGGGGGCGGGGCCTCCTACCTGGGGCGGGGCCTCCTGCCTGGGGGCGGGGCCTCCTGCCTGGGCGGGGCCTCCTGCCTGAGCCGCCCAGGGCCTGGTCTCGTCGCGCAGTCGCGCCCCGTGGACGGAATGCCTTGTGACGGCCTCCTCACAGATCGGGACTTGGCAGCCGCCCGGCCGCTTTCACATGCCACGTTTCTGAACAGCTGAGGGGGCTGACCCTGGGGGAAGGCCACCCGAGGGTTTTGGATTGCGAGTGAGCCCGCGGACGTCATGGCCACGTGGCCCTTCTTGGTTTCCTCTTCTGTGAAAGGGTGCTGCTAGCAGTTAGGGCCACGATCTGTAGGTCAAGGGACCGTGTGTGCCAGGGGTCCTAAAACAGCCGAGTGGGAGTAGGCAGCAGGAACAGTCGCTGGCTCACAGCCCTTCTGCCTTAGTTCATCCTGCCATCTCCTGGCTCCTGGGACTGAGAACGTGACTCTCAAGTGGCTCCAGGACAACCAAAACACACCGCCTGCAGCGGCAAGGCTGAGAGTAAGGTAGCTGGTTCCCATAGGTGTGACTTGGAAAGAGCCAGCAATCCAGAGGCCAGTCCCCCCGCAGCCCTTCTAACTTAACTGTTCCCAGGGGTGTAGTGTTCCCGCTGGGAGGAGGAGGATGACAGCAGCTCAGCGCTCTGGGCACCGTCTGAGCCATTTGGCCTATTAGCTCATTTCACTCTTTACAACAGCCGCACGAGGGACAGTCATTAGCTCTGCTTTACTGAGGAGGAAGTGAGGGGCCCAGGGGTACACAGCAAGGGTCTGGCAGAGCTGAGGTTGAAGCCCAAGCTGTCCGGCTCCAGCATTTAGATGAAGACCCCTGGTCCTTGCTCCTGAGGAACTTCCTTCTCTGGGGTGGGAGGACAGCACAAAATCAGACTGGGCTCGTGATGGTAGCTGGAGCAGGGGGCCACCAGGAGAAAGGGCTGGGAAGTCCTTCCGAGACAGTGACATCTGGATAACGAATTGGTGCCGATCCAGGCAGAGCAATGCCTTGGAGGAATGGAGTAAAGCCAGACGGATGGCCAGCCCGGGAAAGGGCCAGGGCCTCACCCCTCCCTCTCCTTCCACCCAGCTCCCAGGTGACACACGTGGTGATGGAGCAGACCTCTGCTGAGGACGCCATCTGCTGGCAGGAGAGCAGGGCGGCGCCCCCTGCCCCAGGTTGTGCCCGCCCAGTGCTACTGGACATAAGCTGGTTCACAGAGAGCATGGCCGCTGGGCAGCCTGTACCTGTGGAGTGCCGGCACCGCTTGGAGGTGAGCTGGGCAGAGGATTAGTGTGGGGCCACAGGAAAATCCCTAGCGCAAGCTGTAGTTCAGCTGTGACAGCTGACATGGCAGCAGTGCCTCAGTGTCCAGATGAGGTGGGCAGTGAGGGCTCTGCCCACACCAGGAAGCCAGGCCATCCCAGCTTCTGTAGTCACCATTGGTGCAGACTCTTTTGAGGTCCACTTAATTTTTAGCATCTTTTTGGCTTTCTTGTTCACCAAGTCAATGAATGTGACTTCTAAGTGAGATGACAGGAGGGCCAACAGCAGGCTGTCCTCAGGCTGCTGTGAGGTTCGTGACCGCTGTTGACATCCATACTTCCTAGCAGAGAAGAGCTAGGGGATGCAACTGTAGGCTTGGAGCAGACTGCCCACGTTCAAATCCTGTCTCTGCCTGTGAGCCAGGAGACCTCAGTTGTCCCCATCTCAGGTGGGAACGACAGGCACGCCCAGCCCACTTGATTGACAGGCTTTTGGGAGGTGGGGCACACACAGCGTGTGTATCAGCCGGAAATGTGTCCGTGAGGGTTGGCAGGTGGTGTCACTACTGCCACTCTGGCCTGAAGAGTCCTCGGGCCTGCTCTGCAGGGCAGCGCTGTGTGTGTCCCGTGCCTCCGGTCGTGTTGCCCCTTCAGAGTTGGCTCCTTTGGTCCTGTGTGCCGAGAGCCCTAGGTGACTGCATAGAAAGGCAAGGCTCCGGGGCTGCCAGCTCTGCAGCCTCCCAGTGGCCCGTTCATTGCCCACCCCTAGGTGGCCATGTCTAGAAAGGAGCTGCCCAGCCCAGTGTGGATGCCACCATATGCCTGCCAGCGTCCCACGCCCCTCATGCACCACAACACCAACCTCTCGGTGAGCTGTGGGTTGCCTGAGAGCACTCCCCACTCTGCCCTGCCTGGCCGTGGGAACAGGTGGGTGGCAGCTGGAGGGCTGGGGTGAGCCTCCAAACCCTGTCCTCACCGAGGGCTCCTCCCCCCCTGCAGGAGGCTCTGGGGACGCTGGCAGAGGCAGCGGGCTTTGAAGGCAGTGAGGGCCGCCTCCTGTCCTTCTCCAGAGCAGCCTCCGTGCTCAAGGCCCTTCCCAGCCCGGTCACAACCCTGAGCCAGTTGCATGGCCTGCCCCATTTTGGAGAGCATTCCTGCAGGGTTGTCCAGGTAGGTGTCCACCACACTTTGCAAGGCAGAGTTGTGAACGCCAGTGGAGTGAGAAGGCCATGGAGCCTGGGGACAGCAGATGGCAAGGTGGTTCAGGGCCCAGACGTTGATACTGGCTCCCAGGTTGTGGCAAGCCACCGGCCAGATTCCTCATGTAAATTAGGGCCACGCCACCTGCTTCAGGGTGAGTGAGAGGACTCAGCGAAAGGGGCTCGCAGGGGCCTGGCATGAGTGATGGTTGGCACTGTTGGCATCTGCCCGAACTGTCCAGAATGGTGGCACAGAGGCCTGAGGACCAGCCCCTCTTACAGTGCAGAAGTTTTGAGGACAGTTGTCCTTTTGTACACATCACTGGGAGACTATATCCTGAGACAGTTACTTTTGAATTCAGTTATACTTTTAAATGGAGTCGCACTGAATTCTTCACCAGTTTTGAAGGCGGTTTCCCTGTGCTGGGGCTTGTTACTCATCTGACAGAGTAGCCTTAAGTACCTGAAGGTCTGGGTGCCTCCCGGGCAGTGTCCATTTCCAGGACCCTCAGGGCCCGACAGCACGGAACCTGCCGCTGAGGGGTCTGCCGGACCAGGCCCTTACTCAGAGCATTGTGTCTGCCGCAGGAGCTGCTGGAACACGGCGTGTGTGACGAGGTGGAGAGGGTCCGGCTGTCAGAGAGGTACCAGAGCATGAAGGTGCGCACGGGGGGCCCACAGGGACACAGGCCTCCTCCCCTGGGGGACCCCGCGGTTCCTGCAGAGAGCAGTGGTGCGGCTGTCCCCACCTGGGGCTCAGAGAAGGTCTCTGAGGAAGTGGCGGCTGACACCTGATATGCACAGACAGCCACAGAGCGGCACGGAGAAGCTTGTTTTTCAAGATGGCTCCATCAGCACTGTGTATCCTTACTGGGCTGCTGATGGGATGCTCTCCGGTGTGTTACGTGCTCTGCACCTCAAACGGCATGAGTGCTGTTTGGCAGAATGTGCCCCAGCCAGGCCTGAGGGCTTCACACCCTTGCCCTGTGTCCAGCTGACGTCGCTCTGATGTCTTGATGTCGTCCTGCCCGGGTCCACAGCGTGCCTTCCCACTGCTCTGTCTCACTTCCCATCACACAGATGTGCAGCCGCCTGGTACCTCGGTGGTGTGCTCTGACACCCTGCTTTTGTGGCTGGCGGCCGGTAGATCTGCGACCTGGGTGGCCATGGGGTTGGCCTGCCAGGGTGGGTCATTGCTGCAGTGGGGGGTTACCCAAAATGTTGTGAGGATCCACGGGTTTCAAGGAAGACGAGCCATGTGGAGGGCAGAGGGGCTGGGGCAGGCAGAGCGTGGGAGTGTGTGGTGGGGTTGCAGAAATGCCGACAGGGCAGAGGTGTCAGCCTCCTCATGGACACTGGAGTCCCGAAGGCATCTAAGCAGGAAGATGGGTACATTAACAATCAAAAGTTTGTTTGTAAACAATATGATTGGGTTATTCTCAGCCTAGTTCCTTTCAGGAATCTGTTAGTGACAGTGACCCAGCTCATGCTCTTAGTTATGGGAATCAAGGGCCGGCCGAGAGGCGCGGTGGTTGAGCGCTGGCTTGGGACGCCAGCGGCCCCGGTTCGGTCCCACATGTGAGGGCCAGTGACACTGCCCTCAAAAAAAAAAAAAAAAAGTTATGGGGATCAAGGAGAAGATGGCCAGCACAGCCCAGAAAGGGGTGCAGCGTGTCTGCAGGAAGTTGGGCTCGGCTGTTCCTCCTCCTTGGCACCCCAGCTGCCTCCCTGGTCAGACATGGCCACAGAAGGTGCTCCTGCCACACGCTGCAGTCTCCACCCTGACCTGTCTTAGCTCCAGAAATTCCTGGAGGGGCTCTGGTGCCTCTTCCTGACCAATGGGCTGTAAGACTCAGGTGACTTGCTTGGGCCAGAGTCAGGGCCACTGGTGTGTGGGAGACCCTGTGAGGTCCCCCGTGAGAGGTCAGCTCCAGTTGTGTCATCTCCACTGTCCTGCGTGTCTGTGCTGACCCCTAGCTGGGCAGTGACACCTGCTGTGTTGGAGCCCGGAGTGGAGCCCCAGCCAGTCCTGGGCTCCATCCCCACAAGCTCCTGCTAAAACCGCCCTCGAGTTTTAAGGGGCCACTGTGTTGGCTGTTCAGGAAGAGAACTGCACTGATGAGCCTCAGCTTCCATTAGGTGGCCGTTGTGGTGATGTAATCACACAAGTTCTGGGGACAGACCTTTCCTAGAGGACGAGCCTGCCGTCCCCTGGAGGGGCGCTGCATAGGCCAGGCCCAGGGTTTGAATACTGACGGCACCGCTGTGTGGCCTTGGGCAGGTTGCTTCAACTCGAAAAATTCAAGTGGGGCAGCACTGGCCAGGCCGCATGATGACTGAGTGAGGCCACCAGTGGCCGTGCTGGCCTGTGATGACCCCTGTGCAGATCAGTGTCACCACCTGCATCTTGCTGTGGGAGCTCTGCCCGACCCCTGACGGGGCTGTGCTCATCCCCCCAACAGCTCTTCACCGGGATCTTTGGGGTTGGAGTCAGGACTGCTGACCAGTGGTACCGGGAAGGGCTGCGGACCCTGGACGATGTCCGGGAGCAGGTGCAGAGACTGACCCAGCAGCAGAAAGCAGGTGAGCGTCAGAGAGGCCTGCACGGCCCGCAGCACAGGGCCTGAACGCTTCCCACACTCAGAGCAGACGCTGCCTGGAGGGTGGGAAGGGGATTCGTGCGGGAGCCTGTGGGAAGGCAGGCTTCTCTGGTGGGCTTCCTGGGGCCTCCACGCAGTGGAGTGAGGTCGCACTGCAGCCCTTTCTCAGTGAACAGTGACTGTCATAGTGGCTAACATGACATTCAGGACCTCCTGGTTAGACTTGCACTAGAGCAGGCCTGGGTCTTTCTTCCTGGCTCTGGGCCCTGCCAGCCTGACTGCTGACCAATGGCGAGGGGAGCTGTGCGATAGGAGAGGCCCTTGGAGGGGCCTGCTCGTGGGAGGTGGCCCTGTGAGATGGAGAGGACATGAACTTGAGAGTTGGTTTGGTCTGGATTTTTTTTTGTTTTTTTTTGAGGGCAGTGTCACTGGCCCTCATATGTGGGACCCGAACCGGGGCCGCTGGCGTCCCAAGCCAGCGCTTAACCACCGCGCCACTTGGCCAGCCCAAGTTCAGCCTGGATTTGAATCCCATCTCTGCCACTTACTAAGGTGGCCGTGGTCCTGAGACAGAGTCTCTGAGCCTCCGTCCCGTCCTCTGTGAAGCGTGGGACTCCGCGGGTGCCTCTCTGAGGGTAGCTGGTGTTGAGCAGATAGTCCATTCTGTCTGTGTGGCCTGAGGGAGCCCCACATCGCAGCACACGTCACCTCTGAGCATCTTCCCAGGGGCTGGAGGAGGGGACGGCACCTGGGGGTCCCAGGAGACCTGCCTGTTGATCAGCGGAGAGTCAGACCTGCAATGCTGTGTGACACCCGCTGGTTCACTGAGTCACCTCTCCCAGGACATAGTAAAAGCCAGAGGTGGTAGCAGTGCTGAGCTCGCTCTGCCAGGTCCTGTCGCTGCCATACTTCAGATCTCCTAAGTGGGAGATACAGAGTCCTGACAGGTGAGCAGATGTACTTTGGGCTCTAGTGAGCTGCTCCCAAGTGCTATGGAGGCCCTGTGTCTTTTTTATCATCTGCTGGTCCTATTTTATGGATGGGAAAGCCGAGGCACTGAAAGGAGCCTGTATCTTGGCTGTGTCGGCATCAGCATCTGGGTGTGACACAAATGTTACGTTGAGACGGGGGAGGGGCTGGGTAGAGGGCACAGAGGACCTGGTATTTCTTTCAACTGTATGTGGGTTTACAGTTATCCCAAAATAAAATTTCCATGTTTAGAAGGGAGGAGGGGACAGTGGGTCAGGAGAGCCTGCCGCCCACAGGACTCCAGCACTATGAGGACCTGAGCAGCCCAGTCCAGCGGCCGGAAGTGGAGGCCTTGCAGCTGGTGGTGGAGGCAGCCGTGGGCCGGGCCCTTCCAGGAGCCACTGTTACGCTGGCTGGTGGCTTCCGGAGGTAAGAGCCTGAGGTGGGCCTTCCCCCACTGATGTCTCGGAGGCCGTGTGCTGGATGGCGGAGTCACTCTTGCCCCCTCAGGGGGAAGACACAGGGCCATGATGTGGACTTCCTCATCACCCACCCCCAGGAGGGCCAGGAGGCGGGGCTGCTGCCCAGAGTGATGCTTCACCTGAAGCAGCAGGTGAGCACTGTGCCCAGCTGGGACTGGGGCCGCCCTCTCGGCAGCAGGGGCGGTGCTGTTCACGCCTGCTGTCCCTCCAGGGCCTCGTCCTGTACCAGCAGTACCGCCACTGCCACCGCTGCAGAGATCCCGCTCCCCCAACACGGCAGAGCCACACCCCGGACACCTTTGAGAGCAGCTTCTGCATTTTCCGCCTGCCAAGGCCCCCCGGGGCTGCTGTGGGGGGGGGCCCCAGAGGCCCTGCCCTGCCTGGAAGGCTGTGCGTGTGGACCTGGTGGTCGTCCCCAGCGGCCAGTTCCCCTTTGCTCTGCTCGGCTGGACTGGCTCCAAGGTAGGGGGTGTGCTGTGGGGGCAGGGCCTGGCGTCGGGATGGGCTCCGCCGAACCAGGCCCTGCTGACACTGTCACCCCTCCACCCCCCAGCACTTTGAGCGAGAACTTCGCCGCTTCAGCCGCACTGAGAGGGGGCTGTGGCTGAATAGCCGGGGGCTGTACAACCCGGAGCAGGTGTGTTGCTGGGTGGGGCGGGCCGCCTGGTCCCTGGCCCACAGCTTTTGTCAGGCCAGCTGCTGCGGGTGGGGGAGCTCAGGCACCAAGGCCCCCACTCCCCTCGCAGAAGGCGTTTGTCCACGTGGCTGCAGAGGAAGACATCTTCAGACACCTGGGTCTTGCGTACCTCCCCCCAGAGCAGAGAAACGCCTGAGCCTGTCTGCCACTCTTTGGAAACCCAGGGGGGCCTCTCAGCCAGCCAGGCCCCATGGATGCCCTCGGCCACGGGCCATCTCCAGGCAGAAGGTGCACTGCTGTCCAAGTCCTCACTCTTCCAAGTGGCCCCCGCCCCCTGTGCAGCACGCCCCACCCATGCCCACCCTACGCAAGCCCGGGGTAGGGACTTGGAAGGGGACTTCCAACGCTGACCCATTGCCTGGGTTTGCCTCACACCCCCAGCCAGCCTTCCTTTTAGGCTCAGTTGGAAGCAGCCTTTTAAAACCAGGTCATGTGGTGTCACTCCTTGCTCAAAGCTCTCCAGCGGTGGCCCACCTTGCTCAGTAAATTGGAAGTCCTCACTGTGGCCCCCAGGGCCCCAGCATTTCTGCTCACCCCACCAGCCTCAGGTCCTGTGCTCCCTCTCGCCCCGTGGGGCCCCCGTCCCAAGCTCTTTGACTGAGCCCGGCTTATTCCCACTTGCACTACCCCAGACACCCACATGGCCAGGGTGTGTGTCACCCTCCCCCCAGGGGCCTGGCTACATGGTGTCCTGTTCCTCAAATCCCCAAGGGCGCCCTCACCCAACTGTCCATCTGGAATTACTCTTCTGACCCCAAAGTGTCAAGTAAAGACTTCCCTGATCTCTCACATTAAAAAACATTTTTTAAACTAAAATGCAGTAAAACCGATTCTTGCAGTATACAATGTTCTGAGTGTTAACACGCGTACACCTATTCACCTCCACCAAGATCAGGACACCCCCTCATGCTGTGCCATTGTGGTCACACACTCCCCATACCTAACCTACTCATCGGGCCCCCCAGTTTTGCCTTCAGAATGTCACGCACTTGAAATCGGAGTATACATAACCTTTTGTGACTGGCCTCTCCACTGAAATGCACACTTGTCCCCAGTTGTGTTAACAGTGACGAGGAGAAAGCGGGTGGGATTTCTGTGCCTCTGCCTGAGTGTGTCAGGCCCTCTGGGAGGGGCTGACAGGACTGGGAGCCCTGACCTCAGGGGGAGCCTTTCCCGAGAAGCCCTCTGTCTGCTAGCACCCATCTCAGCCTTGCCCTTCATGCCCAGCCTGAGCTCTGGGATCGTGAGGACTGTTCGCTGCTGGGACTATTTTAAGTCCAGCTCCTGGCCTACCCTCCCGCAAAGCTTAGCTACTGGCCACCTGCCACTGCCTGTAGGGCCTGGAATGCCCATTGGCAGTTGGCCGGAATGGGGGCTGGGGACGGACTGTTATAAAGCCAGTGGCACAGGGAGGCAGCTGTCCCTGTGCGGAGCCTGCCACTGTTCCCAGCGTCGCTGCCATGCCCACTCACCGCCTTGTGATGGTTCGGCACGGTGAGAGTACCTGGAACCAGGAAAACCGCTTCTGCGGCTGGTTCGACGCGGAGCTGAGCGAGAAGGGGGCTGAGGAGGCCAGGAGGGGCGCCCAGGCCATCAGGGACGCCAAGATGGAGTTCGACATTTGCTACACGTCGGTGCTGAAGCGGGCCATCCGCACCCTCTGGACCATCCTGGACGGCACAGACCAGATGTGGTTGCCCGTGGTGCGCACCTGGCGTCTGAATGAGCGACACTACGGGGGCCTGACGGGCCTCAACAAGGCGGAGACCGCTGCCAAGCACGGGGAGGAGCAGGTGAAGATCTGGAGACGCTCCTTCGACATCCCACCGCCCCCCATGGATGAGAAGCACCCCTACTACACATCCATCAGCAAGGTGCGCTGCTGGGGGTCGCAGGGAGGCCTGGGAGCGGGGCCTTGGGAAGGGAGCCCAGGTGGGGGGCTGGGGGGAACTGCACAGCCATGTGGTGCCCCAGGAGCGGCGGTACGCAGGCCTGAAGCCCGGGGAGCTGCCCACGTGTGAGAGTCTCAAGGACACCATCGCCCGGGCCTTACCCTTCTGGAATGAGGAGATTGCCCCACAGATTAAGGCCGGCAAGAGAGTGCTCATTGCGGCCCACGGCAACAGCCTGCGCGGCATCGTCAAGCACCTGGAAGGTGAGGCACACCCCACCCGGGCGCGGGAGTAGGCAGGGGGAGGACACAGGGCTGGGGCCCAGCCAGCCTCTCCGCGCGCTGCCCGCTGCCTGGCTGGGGCTGCTTTGCCCACGTTCGTGTCCAGGGAACAGTTTTCAAACTGAATAGAGCTGAGGTTAGAGAAACCACTTAAAAAACAGCATTGTGGAGTTTTGGTTTCATTTCTGTGTGTGTAAAGTTTCCTTCTGAAGACTGTGGGTGAAAACGTCTGCCCCCCAACCCAGGGCCCAGGCCCTCCCTGCACAGGGCCTAAGGGACCCGGTGCTGGCCCAGCTCCCTGAGCACGAGCCCTGGGCAGGCGCTAGGAAAGCTCAGGGTGGTGTCCTGCCAAGGACACCCAGCCAGGAAAAGGCAGGGCTGTCTGGCTTCCAGTCCTGCTTTGCTGTGTGTCCCTGGTCAAGTTGCATCGCTTGCTGGGCCTCAGCCGCCCTCAGAGCCCTGCCTCCTGGTCCCCAGCACCCCAGTTCCGCCCACTCTAGGCAGAGCTAAGACCAGTCAGAAGGATGCAGGGAGTGGGGTGACCCCCACAGTGTGATGGCTCTTCCATGGGCTCCCTTTGAAAACCTTCAGACATCAGGACAGTCTGAGCATCTGAAGGGTCAAGCTGGTTGGGATCACAGAGGGAGGGAGGAAAGTGGGGTGGTGGGCAGCCGGCCAGAACAGGCAGGCCCGGGGCCTGGCCAGCCCGTCTGTCTGCCCCAGGACGCCAGGTCCATGCAGACGCCTTGCACCCAGTGCTGAGCCCAGCAGATGGGACGGTCTGCCCCTCCCCCAGGGCCTCATGCATCCACAGGCCTCTGCCTGCTGAGAGGACAGGACGCACCAGGACACGTGGGCTAGCCTTCCACTGCTCAGAACGTCCCTCGCTGCACCGTGGGGTGGCGGAAATACCAAAGGCGAGCTGCTTTCCAGACAGGGGCTGCGGACACGCTGGCGGGGTTGGGTTTCTTCCGAAAACGCTGCCCTGTGCACCTGGCAGCCTCCTGTCCACCCTGGCCATGGCGGACCTTTTTGCTGTCCCTTGTCAAAGCCAGTTGTTAGGATCACCCCCTGATCCTTTGCTCAGTATGCCCAGAATGTAGAACTCTCTGCAAACTGAATGGCTGATGTCCTGAATGCAAACACCCATCGGTCTGGCCAGAGTTTACACTGGGCCGAGACTGGCGCTACCCCAGGTCAAAGCACTGGGGCAGGGAAGGCCCATGGTTTAGCGCGGCTATTTCTGTAGGCCACTGGCTCACTCAGTTCTGTCTTGACCTTCTGTGGGCCTTGCTGTTGGGGTGGGAGGGGGCTCTTAAAGGTCACAGAGCCTGGCAGATGCAAGAGCAAGCGGCTGGCTGCCTGCCTGGTGGACAGGCCGGGAGGGGCTCAGGGCCTCTGCTTCCTCTGGCCAGGGATGTCAGACCAGGCAATCATGGAGCTGAACCTGCCCACGGGGATCCCCATCGTGTACGAGCTGGATGAGGGACTGAAGCCCACCAAGCCCATGCGGTTCCTGGGTGACGAGGAGACTGTCCGGAAGGCCATGGAGGCTGTGGCTGCCCAGGGCAAGGCCAAGTGAAGGGTGGGCTCTGCCAATAAACTTGCCTCTTCATCCCACTGCCTGAGTCCCATGGCCCCGCATGCCTGGCCCCCAGCACTTGCTCAGCTGTTTCACAGCCCAGGGCCTTAGGTTCTACAAATGCTGCCCTGGGGGGCCTGGCCATTAGGTGTGGGGGCCCCGGGGTGGCGCCTAAAGCTGATAACCTTGCTCTAGAGTCAGGGTGCCTGGGGTCACTTAGGGAGTCCAAGGGACCCAGCCCTCCCCACAGTGAACAAGGATGGTGTCCAGGACACTGCTTTGTGGCCAGCTTCCTTTAGATGGGTTGCCTTCCACTGTCCCCATAGCCCGAGGGTAGGCATGGCAAGGGGGCACTGAGCCCTGCTTCCTGGGTGTCCCCTAGTCTGGAGATAGACAAGCCTACAGACGGCCTCAAAGCTGAGGACACCTGACTCATAAGGCCTCCATAGTTGGCGGGGGAGCCGTCACGCCACAGTGAGGCCTGCCTGCAGCTTGGCCTGTCCACGGGGCACACAGGATGGGCCGCCTGCCACCAGGCAGACTCAGGGCGCTAGGCTTCGCTACCACCTGGGGCCTCCTCAGTGCACCTTCACCCCAGGCTGCTTCTGCCTAGCAGCTTCTGGGGCCCGTGAGGACGTGTGATGTCCTGACGTTCATACACACGCATGGGCACACGCCGTCCCACGCGCGCAGAGGTCCCCATGGAAGGAACAAGGCCTTTGGTCCCTCCCAGAGAACTGAAATGCAGGAGGCCAAGTTCACTCACATCCTAACATTTATGCTCTCTGCAGGCAGCTGAGCGGGCCCAGCCCAAGGTCCACGCAAGTGCCACCGTGCCCAGGAAGGGGTCATCCCACACGGGCTGTGGGGTCACAACAGGGCGGGTCAGCTGGGGCCTGTGGGGGCAGTTCCCACTCCAAGAGCAGACACGGGGCCAGTGGGTAAGAGCGAGCCCCACGAAGGACAGATGTGTCTGCGATGTTTCCACACCTTCCTTCACACACTCAGATGAGGGCTTGGTCGTGCTTGTTCCTGCTGCCCACAGCTCAGGCAGAGGGACAGAAACGGAGCACAGAGCAGAATCCACAAAGACAAGCTACTGCTGCCAGGTGCCATGACCCACTCTGCCTCTGGTCATCAACTGCTGAGTCATCAGCTCCTCAGGGTCACTGACAGCTACGGCCCCCACCCCCAGGGCCCACGGGAAAAGGAAGATGGCGAGTTACAGACCTCCCAAGGCTCCTGCTCAGAACCCCAGGGGCTGGCATGCCTGGGGCTTGGCTCAGTGTGCCCTGTTGGGGGTCAAGGATCAGACTGACCAGAGGGCCTGAGAGGCTGCTGGGAACATGTGGGGGAACCACCAGGTTATTGCTGCATTTAGGGTGACGGGCTGAGGCACCCAAGCCAGAGGGAGCCCGAGGGCTCTTCCTCCCCAGGGTCCCAATCCTGGAAGACTTCACATCCCCTCCTCCAGCAATGTGACCGAGTGTGGGCGGGGAGGGAAGGATGGCCCTGGGCCTGCACCAGCAGCCAGGCCCCTCACTCGATGAGCTCCACGTAGTTGGCGGGAAACATGCCAAAGTGGCCGTCTGGCCCGTAGCCGCGCCACCAGCCCTCGTCGATCACCTCGATGCCTGTGATGAGGTTCTCGGGGTCAAAGGAGATCTCGGTGTCGTCAGCTGCAAGGAGAGCCCACATGCTGTGCTGGGGGTTCTGGGGCCCTGGGCACCATCCCGTCCTGTCCCAAGGCCGCTCCAGTGGCCAGTCCCGACACACCTTGCTCAGGGTGGGCGCTGGGCCCACCGTTTCAGCAAAAGGCACATCAGTCTGCTCCCCCAGGCCAGTGCCAAGGGTCACCTCTCTGGTCACCTTCAGGCTCTACAACTAGACTGGCAACTGGGATTCATGCCAGTGGACAGCAAGTAGCTGCCTGGAGCCGCTGGGAGGCCCACCCGTCCCATCACCCTCATGCCTTCTTTTCAGACAGCCTGAGGGAGCCCCAGAGCGGGCTCCTGACGGGGGCCTGCGGCCTGGGGCAGCCAGCCGCGGTGCGCACCTGCCTGGTAGTCGTACAGGGCCCGGGCACACAGCCCCTTCCCACTCAGCTCTGGGTAGCGGTCCACGCACTCGGCACCCGCGTCCTGCTGCCGCACCTGCTCGTGGGTGGGAAAGAAGTTGGGGGTCCTACTGACCTTGGCTCTGCCCATAGCTGGGCCCAGGGGAAAAGGGTCCCCACCAGCTCCCTACCCAGTACAGCAGCGCTTGCCACACAACTTATTGCACAGGCTGCTCCGACTTTAAGCAAGACAACGCACACGTGGAGACTGCACAGCGGCGGCCCCTTGCAGCCCTGCCCCTCCGCAGGGCACCCACCATTGGGGGCTCCTCGTAGAGCGCGTCCTGCTCCGGGGGCTCCTCATACACGGCCTCCCCTTCTGCCGGCACTGGACAGAGAGGAGCGCTGGGCCCCGGCTCTCCACAGAGACCTGCAGGGGAGGACGTAGGCAGCCCTGGCCCTGGGGAGTGGCGGCGAGCTGCCCCGTCTCTCCCCGCGGGGTGGTCGGGAGCCTTGCCTGCTCTGGGCTGCGAGGCGAGACGAGGCAAGTCTCTGCCGTGGGGGGTCTCTGGCTGAGGGAGCTGCTTCTGCAGGAAGGGGCTCCTCAGTTTGCCTGCAAAGTGACGGCACAGCAGGACATGACACCGCCGCAGACGGAAGGAAAGCGGCCCCTGCCTTCTGCGCCCTGCACCGCCCAGAGGGTGCACCTGTCCTAGGGCAGTGGCTGTCACACAGCGAGTAAATGGGGGCACATGGCAGCTGCAGAAACACCACCAGTGTGTACACACACCACAGCACGCTCCAGGCAGCCCCTCGGGGCCACATGCAGTGTGGGGAAGCTGTGTCCTTCGGGGGCCTGAGAGTTGGCTGATACAGGCCTTCTGGGACCCAGCTGACAGCCCAGTGTGTGAACTGTATGGGATTCACGGGGCGGGACCGGAGACTCCAAACTCTGGAGCCACACGATAGCCCCGCCCTTCTCACCAGGTCTCTGTAGAATGAGGCGAAGGGTCCCTGGGTCCCCTTCCAGAAAGCTGCCCTGCTGAGCACAGCCTCTCCTTGCTCACTCATCCCTGTCACCTGCTGACAGACGGGAGCCTGCCCCCGCCTCACGGCTCACAGCTAGGCCCAGGAGGAAGTCTTACCTGGCTGGGGGCCGGAGACAGGCGTGGTAGACAGGGCTCTTTCCTTTTGCTTGAAAACCTCCCGTGCCGACTGCTGACAAATGGGTTCCTGGGGGGCAGTCTGCCTGGCCCCCCACAGCTGTGGGCATCAGGAAGCAAAACACAGCTCACAGGCCTCCAGGCCCGGGCTGCGGCCCATGCTGGGGGCTTCTGCCTTTGCTCACCTCCCCACTGCCACCTGTGATGCACCCCAGCTGGCCGCAAGACCCTCAGTGACCTCTCAGGCCGGCTGCTGGGCCTGTGCCCACACAGCAGGTGGCACTGTCACCAGCCCTCTGCTGGGAGCCCGAGTCTCACCTGCTCCTCGCTGTCCCTCGGAACCACCTCCTGTTTCTCACACTGCCTGCTGGGAGAGGCCGAGGGAAGAGCTGGAGCCCCGCGCCGGCCTGCCCCACCCCCGGCCCCCGGCCCCCGCGGGCGCTCACCTCTGGGGGCCCGCCCAGCCGCCCTGCTCCTGGGCACGCTGCTCCCGGAGGGCGGCCTCCCGCCGCTCCCGCTCCCGCCGCTCCTGCTCCCACGCCCGCCGCTCCTGCTCTGCCCGCCGCTTCTCCTCCAGCCGGCGGTTCTCCTCCTCCTTCTGCAGGGAAGGGAGCGGGCTCAGCCCCGGGCTGCGCGTGCCCCAGACCAGGAGGCAGCCTGTACGGCTTGAGGGACACTAGCCCCCCGAAGCAGCCGGACCCTCGCTACACAGGCGCTAGCACGAACGTTTGCTCCAGAAGCACTTAGCATTTGCTGGGCACATACAAGATGGCTCCACAGTGCCAGCGACCGTCCACGCTCAGGTAGCACTCACCTCCGCTTTGGCCCAGAAGCTGTCTTTGCCAACCCTTTTGATCTCGGACACTGCATTGGTCTTCTGGTACACAGAGCCCTGGGGGGAGAGAGGGTCCACTTGCAGGGCCATCGGCAGGGGCGGGCAGCATAGGCAACAACTGTAAGGGTGGCACCTGGCAGAGGCACTGGTGCCTGGCGCACTGGCCCTGAATGACCCTGGACACTGGGGCGGGGACACTGACACTGGGTGTAGAAGCTCGCCCAGACAACACTGGAGGGTCTCTGGTGGGTGGAGGCCTGCGCAGGAATGACCCTGGCCTAGCCTAAGAGTCCTGAGGGCCGGGCAGCTCTGAGGCAGACCTCTGCTCAGGGGCCATGCCTGTGGACTGGCTCACCAGCCTCAGACAGCTGACCATCAAGGCAGCGCCTACCAAATTTCCATGCACTGTGCTATGCTTTGGTGTACTTGGCTCTCCACCCAGCACCAGGGCCACAGGCCTGCAGGTATCTGCCTACGACTCGGAGGGGCCTGCCCGGTCTGCCATCACCCAGGGCCGCCCAGGACACGCTGGTGGCGTGGCCTAGAGAGTGGCTGCACTGTCACTGCAGACTGTCTCTGACCACACGGCCAGCATAAGAGGCTCCAGGACAGCCGTCCAACCAGTGGTCAGGGTCAGGGCCGCTCCTCGTGCCGACTGGCACTGGCCTCACCGGGTGCAGCTCCTGCTGTCAGACACGGTGTCACCATCCACACTTCAGTCTGGCTCAGGACTTGAAGCCAGGTGGGTGGTAGCCCAGCCCCACGAGGGCTAAGGCGCTGAGAGCAGGTCCTGCCACACTGCCCTCGGCCCGGCAGCACTTACCACTGGGGCCTGGGGGCCCGCGTCCTGGAATCGGCCACTCTCCTTGTGGAAGGCATAGTTGGCACCTGAGGCCCTGGCCACCTTTTGCATGATGCACTCAGGCTCCACGTCCTCCTCAGCCCTTGCGTTGATGGTCACATGGGCCCCCTGTAGCCGGACCAGCACTTAGTGAAGGGACTGGGCCGCGGGACATGCCAGGCGCACAGCCGCCCACGCGGGACATCGGACCCCTGGTGGCCCGGGGGTGCTCTGCGCTTAAGGCACTGGAGGGCTTCTTTCTTATCAACAAAAGCTAACCTTGAAAGACATCTGGAAACAAGCACATTTTCTAGCAAGCCACTGATTTCTACCTGAGAAGTCAGGCTCATGGTTTCACTCACTGTCATTAACACCCAATCAGCTTGGGAACCTCTCGTTTATCTCCTAGACAGAGAAACTGAGGCGTATCCAAAGGAGTGTTAGCAGAACTGGATATCCAAGTCCCGAGCCTCCTTGCCAGGAACCAAGGAAATGCAAAGTCAGCTGACAAGCAAATAACAAATGCTCCTGAAAGTAAACAGGGCTCCATTCTGTGATGGACACACTGGAACAGGCTCCATCAAAGTGAATACACTTACTGGGGTGGAGGCCATGAGAAACTCGCCCTCTCCTCCAAATACGGACAACGCTGTTCAAAAAACGGGCAGGATCCCAGCCCGGCCTCAGGCCTGCCTCCAGCACGGTCCTCCCAGCTGAGCCCAGCCTGTACACCCTGGCCTCTTACACACTCGCCGAGCACAGGGAGCAGCCTCTGGCTATACCCTGCCGTCCGGACAGAGCTCTGGGGCACCCCACTCACTCACAGAGGGAACCAGGCCGGGCAAGCTCTGTGAGACCTATGGGGAGCAGCCCTCACCTTCAGGAAGCTGGCCATGGTGCTGACGTGGCTGGCGCACGCTCCCTTCCGCACGTCATTCACGCCCTCGCCTGTCTGCAACACAACACACCCAGTATGACCCACCAATTCCCCACAGCCACTGCCCTCCCAGGGACCCAGGGAGGGACCACTGCTGCAGAGCACAGGGAGGATCCTGGGGCAGCTTCCACCAGGAGGCTCAGAACCCCTCATCCTCAACCGGTCCCCACCCCAGGCTCCAGAGCATCCCAGCCTTTCTCCATGCCCTCTGACAACTACCCAGAAGGGGACAAGTTTAAACATGTCCTGTGACTATTTCATTTTGCAGGAGCAGTTCTGGGCTGGGAGGGTGTATCCTGCACTAGCGAGGCCACAGGTGCTCTTTGGACCACAATGAGTCCCTCCACTGCTGCTCATTCACCAGCTATGAGTTATCCTCAAGTCAAGTCCCTCCTCTGCTCCAATCACAGAGGGCAGAGGAGGAAAGAAGCAGACGGAGCTTTGCCAGTCACACCTGGATACCACGCCTGGAGTCCTCCGGTGTCACCTACCCAGTTGATGAGCACAAACTTGGGCAGGCCGGAGTTGGGGTCCTTCACCCTGCAGAAGGCGTACATCACCTTCCCGCTGTTGAGTTCCTCCACCATCTCCTCCAGGCCCCCCTCTGCAGCAGTCACAGGAGGATCAGTGATGGCCCAGGCACCCCACCCAGCCCAGCACCTGGTCCACCAGGACAGGAAGCCCAGGCCTCTAAACCAGGGTCTCAGTAGCACGTGCATGGGAAGGAGACCCTGGGCCCAGACCACTGGTCGGACGGACGAGCTGGGTGGGACACAGGACCTATGTTTCTGACGAGCCCCTCGGTGACTGTCCCCACACTCGTCTAAAAACCCCTTTTGTAAACCCACAGGTAGTATCATTTCTGCTACAAACCTGACACCACTTTTGAAGGGAAGGTATCGGCAATTTTAGTATTGCCTGGACCCCACAAAGAGCCCTGGAATAACAGGACCTGCTACGAGTCACCCCGCCCTCGCTGCCACCCCGATGATCCTGAACACATGGGAACATCCCACAGCTGTGCACGGGCTCAGCTCTTAGATGCTCACAGGGAGTGATGGGGGCAGAGGAGCAACCCTAAGCCATTCTCTCCTGACACGAAGGCAGTAGGCCCCGGTTCTTATCAGCCCCCCAAACCTTCCTAGATTGCAAGGAGCAACTCGGCTGCTGACCTCTATCTCTGTCACCTATGCCATCCGAGTGGATGTGAACCACCTCAGTGGCAGTCCTTCCAGAAAGAGGCCCCTCAGGGGCAGGGTCTCTACCAGCCAGTCACCAGAAGCATTCATGTGGCAAGGTGGGCAGTCCTGATGCGGAAGCTGTGCCTGGCTCAGCTCAGGAGGGCTGGCCTTGAGCCCAGGGGAGTCGAGGTGTCCGCTGGGTGCCCGCAGTTCACACTCCACAGTCTCTGGCCCAGCACTGGCCAACCCTGTGCTTCCCAAGGGACCTCCCATCACCCTGTATTCAGGCAGCACTGTCCCAGGTCACCCTGTCCCAGCTGACTGCGTGCACTGCGGCTACCTCTCCTCAGTGAGGGTGGGTCCTGCATACATTCAGCCACCGGAGGGCAGAGGTGTCTGCTGCCCGTGAGCTGGAGGCGGGCTTGTGTCCCGTCTCCTCAACCCCTGCCACAGCAGAGAGCAGCGCTGCCCCCACACTGGGGCCAGGACAGCAAGGAGGACCCACTTTCACTTGGCAACAGCTGAACCCAAAGTGACCAGAAGCAGCCGTGAGTGTGGGGGCCTGCCCGACTCCATGCAACACCCCATTCTGCCTGGCTGGCTGCAGCCTGAGGCTGGCCCACACCTCCATCAGGGGGCCAGGGAATCCCCCAACATTGATGCTGACATGGGTGGGTCCATCCTTAGTGGGGGAGATATCACTGCGGTCGCGTCCCAGGCGGGGGACACCTGTGTGCCCTGGGTCTCCTTCCTCCTGCTGTGATGCCTGAAATTCCAGCTGAGATGGAGCACTGATGGCACAATTCTCTCCCCTTCACACACTCACCCTCCCTCTGGGAGCCCATGTAATTCCTCGCGTGGCCATACTCACCCCCAGTGCCAGCCACACGGATGTCATTGCTGTTGCCCTCGTAGGTAAAGAGAGCCCTGAAACAGAACACAAGTGGGCTCTGTAGCCAGTGCAGTGGGTGCCGTCTGCCCTCAGCCAGAGCTCGGCACATAGTGACACTGGGCCATCACAGCCTTCTCAGCTCTGAAGATGACTCGACTGACCACAGGGGTTTGGGAGGGACAAACCTAAGAAGACAAAGCTAAGGGAGCATTCATCTGCTTTCAGGAAAAGCAAGCTGTCAAGTTTTATGGCAACTTTTTACACGTTCGTGTGTGAATTGCTCACCTGGCTACTAGGTATGTGAATGTGGAAAGATGGATCCCTGCACATTCCTGAACCCAAAGCACCCCAAGAAGTGGGGAGGAGGAACACACATGGGGCCTTGGCCAGGCCGGCCTGTCTTCCAGGGCCTGTAGGCTGGTGTCTTCCGGCCGGGGCTCTCCTGACAAACATGAGCTTGCCCAGGGTGTGTGTGGTGTCAGACACCAGAGGGGCCGGACTGGGCGTGGTCAGGCCTCACAGGACAGGCTCTTGGGGAGCAGGTTCTGGATTGAGGAGAGTTTAACTCTCCACAGGTGACCCTGGATCACACCTTTCTTCTCCTGTAGGATTCAGGCTTAAAAACTTGCACCCCAGAGGAGGTTAGGAAATACAGTGCATTTCATTAAATGTGGGCTTACCTATGGAGGTTATTTCAGAGCACCCGCCGGCTGAGGCAGGCCAGATAGTGGCGAACAGTCTGACAGGAACCAAAATCGGCTTAAACTCACCGTGTTACTGCCACTGGGCAGAGCTGCCCGTGCCCCAGAAAGTCGGAAGAAGAGAAATCCAACCCAGGCACAGGGGATCTGGTTGACAGGGGGACAAGATGCCAGGAAAGAACCAAGCTTCCCAGGAGAGGAGAGAGAATGCGGGGCAGAAAACACTAAAGGGAGCACTTTGAGAAGCAGAGAAAAGACTTGGGAGGTGGTGGACAATCAGGGGGACATTCTGGGAGAGGTGGCTTCCGGCGGTCCAGCCATCAACACCAACTTGCTGGCTGAGCACCGGACAGCAAGTCAAAGGGAAAACCTGGTCTAGTGTATCAGCATGACCCATCCACATGTCTAGTGTGGCCCACCCTCCTCCTGGACAAGCAGCAGGGGACACGAAGGGATCCAGCAGCTATTAAGAGCCAAGCCCCGTGCCTGCCACCTATCCCTCTGACTTCCTGCCCCTTCACCCTGGGTCCAGTCTCAGCCACACTCTCAGATGTTCCCAGTACAGAGGATCACTCCCACATTCAGTCCAGTTCTACCCTTCTTTCAAATCAACATGGAAAGAAATGGAGCACTGGCCTGTGCAGAGCACCAAGGGGCTTGGGTGCTGAGCACCTTATAACGTGGTTATTCCTTCCAAAGTCACATGCTGAGAACCAGCTGCTTCCAGCCGTGGGACTGTGGCTACGAATCATCCCCAAGAGACCCTTCCAAAGGGACTTCCTAATGCGAAACACAAAGAAGCACACACCTCAACATGAGCGTGCTGTCAGGCGCGGGAGCGGGAACAGGAAGCAGACAAACATGCTACCACCACCACGTGGGGAGGGGCAACTGGGAGAAGCAAGAGAAAGAGCAGGATGCAGAGTGGCTACTTTCCACCCCACTGGCCTCCGAGCAGGGCCCAACGCCACCCACTCTACATGTGAACTCTTCCACGGCATCTGGCACTGCAGATCCCGTTCCTGCTCCGATAGCCTCTACCTCCTTTTGTGCCCTGAGTCCATCCTTCACCTGAGCACCTACCACGCATCACAGTCTGTACTGGGGACAGGGACAGTGCCCACTCGACCCCTTCTGGTAAAGAGAGAAAGGTGACAAAAGTAAGGCTACCTGACTTGGGTCTGGAGGAAGACAAACAAGGAGCTGGGAATTAAGAAAGGCCCCTCCAAGAGGGCAGCCATGGAGCTGAGAACAGGTTTGGGGAGCCCCCTGGGATGAGGTGGAAGGGCGTTCCAGAGGAAGCAGCAAGCTCAAGGGCTCTGAGGAGGAGCCAGCTTGCAAGGTGAGGAAGAGGAGGCAACAGTGGTGGTAAGCAGGTGTGGCCAGTGTGGTAAACAGGAGGGCGGCAGGAGTGGAGGTCAGGAGCAGGGTGTGCAGGGTGTCAGCCGAGGCGAGGAGTCTGGGCTTTATGCAAGGTACAATCGAAGCCCCTGCAGTTATAAGCAGGAAAGTGACATGGTCTAGATATTTTTCAGCCAATGAGGAGGGACCTGCCACACAGCCTCTGGTGACAATGAGGACAGAGTCCTGGGCTTCAAGCTGCTGAATGGTTCAGCCCCCAAGTGCTGTGGGAGCCTGGGGTGGGGGCAGGTGAGGAGGCTCGGCACCCTGAGGGGCAGAAAGGGGACGGGGCAGACCTGGGTGGCAGCAGGCAGCTCTGCCTAAAGTACATCATCCCCAAACCAGTGACAGCCCCGAGAAGACTGAGCAGAAAGACATGGATGGAAGGCCCACTAACTAGTAGGCCCAGGAGTCTTCTAGATAAGTCAGAAAGGATTACATGTAAAGATGCAAAACCCTAACTGAGCGGACTGCAGGGGGGCAAAGATGCTCCTGGGTTCCAAAGCAGATGGCCTCACGTGGGTATGAGAAAGGGGCACTCAGAATGAAGGTGCTTTCACCAGGGTTTGAAATACCAGCAGAGGTCTGAGGTCCTCTGAGAACAGGAGACAGGAGGGGTGGGGGGCTGGCATCTCCCAACTCTCCGTATGGAAATAATGGTGCCTGGACGTGTGGATGAACTTCCTAAGGGATTATGAAGAAGAGAAGGCAAAGAAACAATACTAATTACTAGACACCTTTCCCTAATTAGAAGAGATACTTTCCAAACAGAAACTGCTGCTTGGCTCCCCTGCAAAATTGTGCACACGTTCCATGCAGGGCGCCCACATCCACTTGGCCCCAGGGAGCTCTTCCCCAAAAGGCCTGGGGCTGACAGGCAGGAGAGGCTACAACATCCTCAGTGTCCCAGCAGTACCCTGTGTGGAAGCCAGTCCGTGCTGGGCACCAGCGAAAGCAAAGATGGGAAAGCCGCAGCACTTGACAAGTGGAGACCAGTCTCAGTAGCAGCCACACCCAGCGGGCCCTGCTCCCAAAAGCTGGTCATCTTAGTCCACCAGACAGCATTTCTTAGAACTGGAAATGCCAAAACCAGTCAGTGAAAACTAAGCCAACGGGGTGGTGACAGAATTACTATACACAGCTACCAGTGCGTGAAGAGGGCTGACCCTGTGTGTGGCTGCCCAGGGCCACCCCAGAGCTGGCAGATCCGGGTTTCCAGTATTACAGAACCCCATCAACCGCAGGAGGAGCCGGGAACGCCGAAGGCCTGGGGGCGGGGGGCGATATGGGGAAGTGGAAGGAAGAGGGCAGCCAGCATCATGGTTTCATCCATCTCCCGTGGCTCAGGCACAGGTAGGGGTACTCCCGGAAAAAAGGAGGCGCTGACAGCCACATTCACAGAGCCCCAGGGACCCTCCCCTCCCCGAGTTCCTGGTTTGACGCCTCTGGGGCATGCCTCCCAGCGCTCGCGGGCTGCCAGGCCGCTGTCGGAGGCCCACCCTGGAGCACAGCGGTTCCAAGTGGCCGGGCGTGGCTTCCTCTTTCTCAGGGACGGAGGGCTGCGAGGTCCCCGGGCAGAAAAGGGGAACCTGGCGCGGCCACCAGGCGCAGCCGGGCACCGAGTCCGACACGGGGTCCCACGGGCCAGGGCCGACGGCCGCAGGGCGGGGGCCCGGGGACTCGCGCCCGGCGCGGCCGGGGAGACGAGGGCGGGACGGCAGCTCCCGGGTGCGGCGCAGGTGCGGGGCGCAGGCGGGGCTCCCTGGGTCCCCTCGGCCCGCCCCGCCCACGGCCCCGGCCCGCCCCGGAGCCCACCAGTTGGTCGGGGACTTCTCGGCGACCACCCGCACGTAGGCCTCCTGCAATGCCGGCCCGTTCCGGCTCAGGTTCGCAGCCATGACCAGCTCCTCGCTCCCCGCGCCGCGGCCGCCGCTTCCGGGCCCGCCCCGCCCCCGGCGGCCGGAAGCCCCGCCCCGAAGGCCGGAAGCGGAAGCGGTGCGAGAAGGGGCCCTGGAGAGCGAGGCTCCTGGGCTGGGCTGAGGGCTGCAAGGAGGAAGCCGGCGGCTGGCCTTGTGGGCAGCACCCAACGCAGCCCCTGTCGGCTGCTCCACGGAGCACTGTGCATTTTGTCCTCTAACGCTCCTCACAGTTAGTGCGCTGTTTTGAGAATTTGGATTCATGAGCGTCCCCCTCCACACGGGACTCTCCACAGAAGTTTGACCTATGAATGAAGCAAGTTTAAATGAATGACGACATGGACAGAAATGAACGCTGACCATCACACCGCCACAAACCGAACTCAGAGGCTGCTGTGCTTCCTCGACCTCACTTGCCTTCCCCTCTGCTTCTCTGCAGGCCCTAGCCGCTGCCGCAAGGGCCGCTCCCACCCACCTGCGGGCCATGACGCCCTGGAGGGAAAGTGGGGGCCGGAGGCCAGGGGCCCGGGCTGCTGATAGCTTCCTTTCCTGCCCTAGAGAACCCCCCACCTTCCTAAAATATAGAACACCAGCCCCTCCGCCCTCCATACTCTTGATGGCTGGTCCCCTGAGGGATGCAGGACTTTGGCTGCCAGCACTCTGTGAGGGCAGAAGCGCAGCCCTCAGACACCCTTACTGTTCTGCCTTCTCTTTGGCCCCCACCCTTTGTTTTCTGTGTTTGGGGACGTTCCTATTTTTTTTTTTTTTTTTAAGATTTTATTGGGGAATTGGGGGAGGGGAATAGACAAGTTGTTGTCTTTCTGTTCTTCAGTCTAGTTGTGCAGGACGTTGCTTCACTGGCCCATGTTGGTATTATCATTGTGTTCTTCCTAGTAAGGCAGATTGGTCGCCGGCTCTGTACGGCCCCTCACTGTATGAGCTTTTGGCAGCTCATGCTGGCTGCTGGCCACTCACTGTAGCTTATGGCAGCCCACTGCAGCAGGTGCTGCAACCTATGCCATCGCTGGCAACTCATAGCAGCCAAGCTCCAGATTGAGCTGTTGTTCACCATATTAGCTGTAGAGGGCAGTGTCACTGGCCCTCATATTTGGGATCCGAACCCAGACCCTGCTGCTCAGAGCTGGCGTCCTAAGACGCCAAGAGCTCTTAACCAATGTGCCACTCCACTGGCCCCGGGGGAACGTTCCTATTTAAGCAGCTAGTTACCAGTTTCCTCCATCCACTTGGCTGCCAGTCCCCACCCTGGGGTCCCTGGACCTTTAAGAAGTCTAGGAGGACTTTTCAGCATTTAGTCAACTTGGGGAGAACCTACTTTGCCTGAATCAGGCTGTGCAGGCCATAGTCTGGTGTCTATTCTGGAAGTAGATGAGGTCAGTGTGGTGACCAGGTTTGTGCACACTAATGAGGGAGCAGCAGGCTCCACGGAGAGAAGGCTGTGGGGGGGGTGGTGTCCCTGGGTACCAGGATTCCGCTCCCTGTTCTAGCCTGTGAGAGCCTATGTCAGCTTGACAGACTAGGGAAGGCCTTTCTGAGGAGGGTAACACAGGAGCAGAGAATGAATATGGGGGTGGGGGCAGCTGTGGAAGATGGGGCAGAAGTGCTCCAGGCAGAGGGAACAAGATGTGTTGGGGGTCTGAAGTGGAAGCACAGGGAGAAGGACAGGGAAGGAGTAATGGGCAGAGGCTGGATTCTGTAGGACCCAGGGGAAGGACTTTGGGTTTAATTCTAGGTGTAACAGAATCTCTAGAGAGCTTTAGAGAAAGAGGACAGTGATTGAAAAGAGCCCTCTGGCTGCCACGTGAGGACATCTCCATGCTCCCTCCTTCCTGCTTTGGTTGGCTGTTCCTGAGTTTGAGAGAAATGTCTGTAGAGGCCATTCCTAGGACCCCTCTCTTCTCCCTAACTTCTCTGCTATTCACACAACCTCTTTACTTTGCATGGGAATAAACTCAGATCTGCTTGACTTTTGGATGTTCTCCTGGTAGGTCAGACGGCAGATGCAGGACACAAAACCAGAGCCCTGAATGTCAGTGTCCTCCACATTCTGGGGCAATTGACCATGTCCTAAATACACCTTGGTCCAAGCATGGAGGGAAGATCTTGCTGATAAGACTCCCTCTGGAGTCCACAGTGTAGAAGGAACCAATTGGCATTAAGAAAAAGAACTGTCTGACAAGAACAGCAAGACCAGTGCTTCAATCCGTTTGGGCTGCTGTAACGAAGTACCACAGCAGGCGGCTTATAAACAACAGAAATTTCTCACAGTCTTGGAGGCTGGAAGTCCAAGATCATGGCACCAGTAGATTCTGTGTCTGGTAAGGATCTGCTTCTTAGTTTACAGACGGCCATCTTTTTGCTGTGTCCTCACATGGTGAGAGGGGTGAGGGGCTCTCTGGTGTCTCTCTTATAAGCGCACAGATGCTATTCATGAGACTCCCCCTTTATGACCTAGTCACTTCCCAAAGGTCCCACCTCCTAATATTATTACTTTGGGGGTTAAGACTCAAACATAGGAAATTTGGGTGTTAGTCACAGTCATTCAGATCATAGCAATCAATAAGACAGGATAGCTATTCAAAATCTTCATCAACAGCAGTGTCAATTAGGTGAAAAATCATTTTCTTAAAAACGCCAGGATTATGTCTCTCTGCTCCAGCCACATGTGGCCACATGACAACAGTTAAGAGAAGTGGAATTATTGCTTTCCCTGTCGTAAAAAGAAATCTTATTTATGCTGCATGGAAAGTAGAATGCAGGAAACAAATACTTCACATCTTGAGACAATTTTTATAAACAAGCCTTTGTAGTTAAGTCCATGTTATGATTTGAAGAGAGTAACAGTCAGTCAATGGCAGGGAGGTGGGAGGGCTGCAGCTAGGGCTGGGCTCGGAGGGACAGCCATGTGGGTTCAAGGTGGCTCCCAGGAGGAGGGGGCACTCGTTTCTGTCACCCTAACAGTTCACAGAGGCTAGGCTGCACTCTTGCTGCTCACACAGCTCTTGCTATGAAACTGTCTCCTCAGGTCACGCCTGAAGCCTCAGCCCGGCTTCCTGCTGCCAGGGGCCTGCAGCGCCCCCACACAGACAGGGCGATTTTACAGTGTCACTACAACTTTGCTGACATTTTATTTATTTTTTAAAAATATTTTATTGGGGAATTGGGGGAGGGGAACAGCGTTGGGGAATCAGGGCAGGGGAACAGACAAGTTGCTGTCTTTTTGTTCTTCAGTCTAGTTGCCGAGGACTTTGCTTCACTGGCCCATGTTGGTATCGTCATTGCGCTCTTCCCAGATGAGGCAGATCGGTTGCCAGCCTCTGGATGGTCGCTCACCACGGCTATTGGCAGCTCACGCTGGCTGCCAGCCGCTCACTGTAGCCTATGGCAGCCCACTGCAGCAGGGGCTGAAGCCTACACCGTCGCCATGGCTCACACAGCCCAGCTCCAGGTTGCGTTGTTAACTTTGCTGACATTTTAACCCAAAGATGTCGACAGATTGTTAGTCCCTCCTGGGTCAGGGTGACTCTGAGCCTGTACTGCGGGACCTTTGACACTAAATGCAGAAATGGCCAACTTCCCCCAAGAGTGGAGAGTGGGGGACTGGGAGATGTGGGGGAAGTGAAGGAGACATTTTAAGGAAAATTAAGAATCCGCTATCTGGTGTGAAAGGCTTTGCAGATTCTTTATGGCTTTGTGATCTTATTAATAAAATCTATCAACAGGGAGAAACCTGGGTGGTGGCAACGACAAAACCAGCAAAACAACGGGTCCTTCCTCCTCTTGCCAAAGGACAGCAGGCAAGGCACAGCTCCTACCGTCACAGGGTGCTGGCAGCCATGTGCTCCATTCCACAGGGGACCAGCATCCATGACTAGATCTAATCCAAGTCCGGCCCTTACCTAGCACTGCCACAGCAGAAATATCAGTGAGAAGAGGTACAGAAGGGAGGGGCTGGCAGGGTGGGAGAGACTAGGGGCCCATGCTGACTTTGAGGCTTCTGCTCTACCTCCCTTTGGGTGCCAGGGACAGACCTCAGGCCAGGAGTGCTGGAAACCTATCCCACCAGCACCTCCCTGGCATTTAAGGAGACTCTGAATGTTAGAAACAGAAACCTGCCCATTCCTGAGCACCTGAGTGAGCTGCTGCAGGCTCTCTCAGCATTTCATACCGCTCATCTGGGAGCTGCTAGGCCGGCGCCGTTTGCATTCTGGCCGCTCTGCCCTGGGCACGTTTCAAGAAGTGAGAGGCCAGACTGAAGCTCCTGTGTGGTGCCATAGCGAGTGATACCACCCGGAGTGAGGCCCAGCAGGCTAGGAATACTGTGCACTGTACCCCCAAGCGACTAGCAGTGAGTGGGGTACAGAAACCCAATCCAGTGTAACTACCAAGCCTGCACATCCTAACAGCGACTACTGATTTGGCATCAATGATATGATAGTGTCCAAACCACTTGGCTGAGAGTGGCACCAATATGCTGAGGTTGGAAAGAGTGGGAGATCAGCATTTGTTCGCAGAAGAGATGGCATTCATTCTGTGAGCAGCTCAGCCAGCAGCTCAGAGTCACGGAGGGGTTCTCTAGCAGGCTAGCTTCTCTTGGACGACGTCTCCCGTAAAACTTCCGAGGCTCTTCCGTAGCATTTCTGTGACCACTCTCTCGCTAGTCTGTTTACTTGGAAGAAAAAAGCAGAGGCGGCTAAGGCCCCCGACACCCTCTCGCCCCAAGGCCCAGAGGGCCCCAGTTCCTTTTCTCCACCTTCAGATTTCCCCCTCACGCCGGAGGACCCAGCAGCAACTTCGACTCTTCGGCCCAACGCTCCAGACACCTCACAGAGGCAGGCCCTCCTTCTTCAGGAGGATGGCGCCGCCCCGCGGCCACGGCGACCCGGTACAGGCACCAAGGCGATGCCCAACGGACGTCACAGCAGCCCCTGGAAAGAGACCCGCAAGCCAGCCTGCGTAGCCCCGCCCATACGACCCCCGACGCGAGGGACGCAAGCCCCACGTGACACCAGCCCGGCCACTCCGGACGCAAGTCCCAAGTGACCCAGGCCCCGCCCTATAGGACGCAACCCCCGGTGACGCCAGCCCCGCCCTGTATGTTGCAACCCCACGTGACACCGGCCCCCTCCCCGCAGGACGCAAGTCTACATGACGCCAACAGCGCGCCGCGCCCTCTTTAGGCTGCGCCGGCGGTGCTCCCGCCTCCCTCCTGGCTGTTGTCGCTGTGTCTGCCATACTTCAGCCTCTGTTCGGTGGGCTGCCGCGACGACCCCGCTTGCTAATTGACGCACTCGCAAGGAGCCCGAGGGCGGGCGGGCTCCTTACTTTTCAGATCCGCTTCCGCGACACCCCGTCCCCGCTGCTGGGGCCGGGGGTGGTCTGCGCGTGCGCGCCGCGCGGCACTGTGGGGCGGCGTCCAGCGCGGAGTGCGTCGGTGCGCTGGCGAGCGGCGCCAGTCCGCGAGGGAGGCAGGCGGGGAGAGGCGTGCTGGTGGTTCCACAGCGCCGCGCCGCGCGCCTAGGAGGTGCAGCGGCCGAACTCTGTCCCCACCGCCTGGGCCCCCTCCCCGGCCGTCACGCACTCCTGAAAGTAGTGGCTCTCAGCTCTGCTTTGTACTTGTGTGTAAGTATAAACAGTCGCTCGTGTGTGACGTCAGACACGTTCGCTCTCCCACAGACATGCACGTAGCACAGCTGTAAACGCAGTGGGCCTGGGAGAGGTGCATCTCCAGTCAGGCCGCAGGGGATTTCCATGCACTGCAAAGGCTGGAAACCGCGGCCCAAAAGTGAGCATTTCCAAACCTAACTGCCAGTCTCCTTCCCCTTTTCCCAAGACCTGGCAGGCCATCTAGGTCTGAGATTTTCAAACTGGGTTAGGAACAATGAGTGTCCTGAAATAAATTTAATGGGTTGCAACCAACATTAAAAAAAAAAAAATAGAATCCAAAATACCAGCGCATCTCACACAGTAAAGACTGTGAAAGTTGTGTGTGTATATGTGTGTATGCCATATTTATTCTTTAAACTTGGGACACTTTTGAGAGTGAAAGGGGTTGGTATATAACTACTCTCGTACCAAAGATGTAATTGGGCTGTGTCTGGCAAACCAGGACATATGGTTACTTATATGTGTGTACTCAGAATATAAAATGCATTACACACACAAAAAAAAACCACAAAAAACACAGTATAGACATTTCCATGGTCTCCCAGCCAGGCCCCTGGCTTCCATTCTCTCATTCCTCTAATCTGTCTTCCACACAACTTCATAAACTCTCTCTAGAATATAAATCTCACCATGATACATTCTTGCCCAAAACTCTGTAAGGATGCCTTATAGCCTAGAAGTGTCACATCCATGGTCATGTAAGGCCCTTCAGAATCCAGTATTGTCCTGCGTGGTGCACTATAACCGGTTTCCATCACTGCCGCAAGTACATTCCTTTATTCCAGAATACCCTCTATCCCCAAAGCCCCCTCTTTCCCTTAAAGCAGAACCATCACTTACCTTTCGATGCTGGTTCAAGCATCACCCCTCTTAGTCCATGAGTCATCCATCCCCACACTGTTTAGATGACTCTCTCCCACAGCACAAATGATCCTAAATTTTTCTAAATGTTTATTTCTGTAAAAATGTAAACCTCAAAACCAGAGATAACAATGATGGTTATCTCTGGAGAGCGAGTTTACTAATGATGTAAAGTTCCAAAATTTCCACAGAATTTGCATACTGTAATACAGGAAAAGGAAAAGAAAAAGTTGTGTTGAATAGCAAATAATTTCATTTCTATTTCCTGTTAGATGAGTGCATAGTCTTCTATACCCTTGTACATACCTTTTTATACGTAATTTTTTTAAATTTTGAAGTAATTTTAGATGTATGGCAAATATTTAAAAAAGGTGTTGCAAATATAAAAAAATTAAATGATATATTGAATTTCAGAAAATTGAAAATGTTTGTGTTTTAAACTATCAAGGAAGCAAAAAGACATCCCACAGAATGGGAGATGATATGTGCAAATCATATATTTGATAAGGGTTCAGTACCCAGAAATACATAAAGGAATTCTTACAACTCTAAAAAAGACAAACTATTAAAAAACTGGGCAAGGCTGTCCGAGTGGCTCAGTTGGTTACGAGCTTGCTCAAGAGTGCGAGCTGAGCTCTGAGCAATAGCAGTTCGATGCCCAGCCTGAGCTGAGGTGCCAACAGGTGGCAGGATGGCTCAGCTAAAAAGAAAACCCCAAAACCAAAAAATTGGGCAAAGGATTTTAGTAGAAATTTCTTCAAAGAAGATATAAAAATGACCATTAAGCACATAAAACAAAAAAGCTCAACATGTATAACTATTGCACTGTGTTGTACACCTGAAACTAATTTTTTTTTTTTAAAGATTTTATTGGGGAATTGGCAGAGGGGAACAGCGTTGGGGAATCGGGGAAGGGGAACAGACAACTTGCTGCCTTTTTGTTCTTCAGTCTAGTTGCTGAGGACGTTGCTTCACTGGCCCATGTTGGTATCGTCATTGCGCTCTTCCCAGATTAGGCAGATCGGTCGCCGGCCTCTGGATGGTCGCTCACCGCGGCTCTTGGCAGCTCATGCTGACTGCCGGCCGCTCACTGTAGCCTATGGCAGCCCACTGCAGCAGGGGCTGCAGCCCACACCATCGCCGAGGCTTGCACAGCCCAGCTCCAGGTGGAGCTGTTGTTAGCTGTAGAGGGCAGTGTCACTGCCCTCATATGTGGGATCCGAACTTGGGCCGCTGGCATCCCCAAACCAGCTCTTAACCAATGTGCCACTCGGCCGGCCCCTGAAACTAATTATTAAAAAAAGTTTATTTCATAATAAGAGAATGAAAAAAAACACCTCAACATACTTAGTCATTAGGAAAATGCAAATCAAAGCCACAGTGAGATACCACTTCACATCTTCTAGGGTGGCTATACTCTAAAGGACAGATAATAACAAGTGTTGGTGAGGATGTGGAGAAGTTGGAACTCTCACAGTTTCACTGGTGGTTATGTAAGATGGTACAGTTACTTTGGAAAACAGTTTTGGAATTCCCTTAAAAAGTGAAACAGTTATATGACCTAGCATTTCCGTTCTTACATATATACCCAAGAGAAATTAAAATATGTCCACACAGAAACTTGTATACATGTGTTTATAGCAGCATTATTCATACTAGCGGAAAGGTCAAAACAACCCCAATGTTGAATGGATAAAATGTGATAATATCCACACTGGAATATTTTTGGCAACAAGAAGGGATGAAGTAGTGATACATGCTACAACTTATTAGATTATAATAGATATATTATTAGATAGATTGCTCAGGTTGTCACAAATTGGTTGGCTTAACAGAAATTTATTGTCTCAGTTTTGGAGGCTAGACATCTGAAATCAAGGTATTGACAGGGTTGGTTCCTTCTAAGGGCTGTGAGGGAGATTCTTTTCCAGGGCCTCTTCTAGCTTTCGGTAGCCTCAGGCTTTCCTTGGCTTGTAGATACTTGGCTTGTTCGTCCTGTGTCTTGACACCATCTTCCCTTTATGTATGTCTATCTCTGTGTCCAAATTTCCCCGTTTTATAAGGACTAAATCATACTGGATCAGGGCCCACCCTGATGACCTCGTCTTAGCTTCACATCCCCAAAGACCCACTTTAAAGTCACAGTCACTGGTACTGGGGGTTAGGACTTCAAAATCTTTTGGGGTTGCAACAATTCCACAGTTGTATAATAATGGATGAACCTGAAAAAACATGTTGAGTGAAAGAAGAAGTCACAAAAGGCCATATAGTGTAAGATTCCATTTATATCAAATATTCAGAATAAGCAACTCTATTAAGACAGAAAGTAGTTTAGTGGTCACGTAGGGCTAAGGAAGAGGGGAATGGGGAGTGATTGCTAATGGGAAAATTATGTCTGTAAAGCTGTTTACAACAATACACAGAGCTCTTGTATACCCTTTATCCAGCTTTCTCTAATATTAGCATATTACATAACTAATTCAGTTATCTAATCCAGAAAACACCTACACAATACTATTAGCTTATTTACAGACTTCATTCAAATTTCACTAATTGTCCAACTAAAGTCCTGTTTCTGGTTCAGGGTCAGATTTAGGGTCCCATGTTGTATGTGTTTATCCTGTCACTTTGGCCTCCTGCAATCCTAGTGCCTTAGTATTTGTCTTTGATGACCTTGACACGTTTGAAGACAATGGGAAAGTTATTTTGTAGAGAGGTTATCCCTCAATTTGGGTTTTCTGAATGATGAGATTAAAGTTACGCATTTACTTGGGCCAGCTGAGTGGCGCAATGGTTAAGAGCTGGCTTGGGACACCAGCAGCCCCAGTTCGGGTCCCACATATGAGGGGCAGTGACACTGCCCTCAAAAAAAAAAAAAAAAGTTACGCATTTACAGAGGACTATTACGGAAGTGATGTTGGGCCCTTCTCAGTGCATCATATCAGAGGGTACATGACATTGATAAGTATGACTGTTTCAGTCTGATCAGTCTGTTCATGTTTGTCAGATTTCTCCACTGTAAAGTTAAAAAAAATTCTTTTTTAAAGTTTTATTTATTTTAATTTTAATTTTTTTAAAAAGATTTTATTGGGAAATTGGGGAGGGGAACAGTGTTGGGGAATTGGGGAAGGGGACTGGCCAAGTTGTTGTTCTTCAGTCTTTGTTGTGGAGGGTGCCTGTCGCCACCTGGTTTCCAGTCGGCAGCTTGTGGACTCTAAGCTCAAGGTGCTGTGTTCAATTTTAGTTGTAGGTGGGCGTAGCCACCATCCCATGCGGGAGTTGAACCAGCAGCCTTGTTAAGAGCACACACACTGGCCGGCCGAGTGGCACAGTGTTTAAGAGCTGGCTTGGGATGCCAGTGGCCCCTGTGACATCACAGCAGCCTCGCTGTTTGCCTCCCTGCATTCGCCCATAACAGCAGGGCCTCACCGGGACAGGATATTCACTATGTTTATGGCAAAACCCCATGGGACCCTAAGAGGGCGGGTCAGCAAATGATGGGCAAAGACCCTAAATATGTGCATTAGGGCAGCCTAAGCCAGGCGCCATCCTTGGGTACCCTGGGAGGAATCAAGGAGGTGAAGCATGTGGGGCGTTAGGGCCTGTGAACCCTTATCTGCGGAGCTAGCAGCCTGCCAAAGAAGAGAGAAATCTTCCTAAGAAGGTAACAACAGTCCTTGCATTCTTGCCTCTAAGTCGCATAGTGAACCGTTATCTGTTCCCTTTGGAGGCAAGGTTGTCTGTGAGGCATAGGGAGATTTGGCCAAAATCTTGGGTGACGCATGTGATTTACAGACCTCAGAACAAAACCCCTTCCCTGTTTGTACTACAATAAAAGCTACAAGCTGACCAGATTCAGGGCTCCTGTCCATCAGACAGCGTCCCCTGGCTCACATTGCTGTTTAAACTATCCCTGTCTCTTGCTCTTTATTTCTTTTTCTGAGTCCCCACCAGTCCTCTCGAGGAAGTTAGACCCAGCTGCGCAGAGACACGACAGCCCCGGTTCGGATCCCACATATAAGGGCCAGTGACACTGCCCTCAAAAAAAAAAAGCACACATTCTATCCACTGAGCCATGTGGGCGGCAGCTCAGCTCAAGGTGCCAAGTTCAATTAGTTGAGGGCCTGCGTAGCACACCATCAAACAAGTAATCTTGTTGTTATACCAACTGAACAATCCTGCCACCGTTTGGCGGCTCAGTGACAGCTCAGCTTGGGCACAGTGTCATGGCCCATGTGGGAAACGAACCAGTGGCCCTATTCCTCAGAGCTTGCGCTCTTTTTTTTTTTTTTTGAGGGCAGTGTCACTGGCCCTCATATGTGGGACCGAACCGGGGCCGCTGGCTTCCCAAGCCAGCGCTTAACCACCGCGCCACTCGGCCGGCCCGAGCTTGCGCTCTTAATCCAACTCGTAACACAACTGAGCCACTTGGCTGGCCCCCAAAAAATTCTTTTTAGATAAGTATCTTGTGGGCAGATACTTTTTTCCTTCATTGTATTAATGTGACATACTACACTGATTGATTTTCATATGTTGAATCATCCTTGCATTCCATGAATAAATCCCACTTAGTGTATAATTCCTGTTTTATGTTTCTGGGTTCCTTTTACTAGTATTTCATTAAGGATTTTTGTATTAATACTCATAAGGGATATAGGTCTGTAGTTTTCTTGCAGCATTTTTCTCTGGCTTTGGTATCAGGATAATGTTGACCTCAAAAAGTGAGAAGTGCTCTGTAATTTTTGGAAGAGTTAAAGAAGGATTGTTGTTAATTCTTTAAATGTTTGGTAGAATTACCATTGAAGCCATCCGGGCCAGTTTTCTTTGTTGTGAGGTTCTTTGATTACAAATTCAATATCTTGTTATATATCTATTCAGATTTTCTATTTCTTCAATTGTCAGTTATGGTTGATTGTATGTTTCCAGGAGTTTTTGTTGTTGTTGTTCATGTAGGTTATCTGTTTGTTGATGCACCACTGTTCATAGTATTCCCTCACAATTATTTCTATTTCTGTAAAATCGGTAGTAAGGTTCCCCCTGTCATTTCTGATTTTAGTAATTTGGGGCTTCTCTCCTTTTTTTTTAAAGTGAATTTAGGAAAAAGTTTGTTAATTTTGTTGATCTTTTCAAAGAACAAACTTTGTATTTCACTGACGACTTTTCTATTTTTCTACTGCAGTTTATCTTTCTCTGCTCTAATGTTTTAATATTTCTTTTGCTAACTTTAGATTTGGTTTGCTCTTCATTCCTTTTGGTCCCTTAAAGCATAGAGTTAAATTATTGATTTGAGAGCTTTCTTTTTTAAATTTTTAAAAAATTGAATTTATTGGGATAACATTGGTTAATAATAGCATTATGTAAGTTTCAGATGTACAGCTGTGTAATATATTGGCTGTATATCCCATTATGTACTCAGCACCCGCAGTGGAGTCTCACCATACATTTGACCCCCTTACCCTCTTCATCCTTCCCCCACCCCTCCTTCCTCTCTGTTAATCAACAAAGTTGTGTCTGTGAGTTTGTTTGTTGCCTTTTGTTTCAGATCCCACATATGAGTGAAATCCTATGGTTATTGTCCTTTTCTGTCTGATTTATTTCACTTAGCTTGATACTCTATCAATGTTGTCATAAAGTGCAATATTTCATCTTTTTTATGGCAGTTGTATATATGTACCCCCTTTTTTTTTTCTCAGCTGAGTCATCCTTCCACCTGTTGGCAGGTCAACGGAAGCTCAGCTCGGGCTGGGCATCGAATTGCTGTTGCTCAGAGCTCAGCTCGCACTCTTGAGTGAGCTCTTAACCAACTGAGCCACTTGGCCAGCCCTGTACTACATCTTTTTGATCCAGTCATCGGTTGAAGAACATTTGGGTTGTTTCAGTGTCCTGGCTACTGTGAATAATGCTGCAGCGAACATGGAGGTGCAGATAGCTTTATAAATAAGTGTATTCCAATTTTGGAAGTAAATCCCCAGAATGGGGTTTCTGGGTCATATGATAGCTGTGTTTTTCATTTTTTGAGAGACCTCTGTACTGTTTTCCATAGTGTCTGTACCAATTTACATTCCTCCTAGCAGTGTATGAGGGTTCCTTTTTCTCCACAACTTCTCCAACACTTATTTCTTGTCTTAACTGATAATAGCCATTCTAACAGGTGTGACATGGTATCTCACTGTGGCTCTGATTTGCATTTCCCTTATAGGTAGTGAAGTTGAGCATCTTTCCAGATATCTGGTGGCCGTCTGTATGTCTTCTGGGGAAAAGTATTCCGTTCCTCTGCCTATTTTTTAATTGAATTTCTTTTTTACTTTTGTGCTGTTGAGTTGTATGAGTTTTTTTTTTTTTTAAGATTTTATTGGAGAATTGGGGGAGGGGAATCTAAGGGGAACAGACAAGTTGCTGTTCTTTTGTTCTTCAGTCTAGTTATGGAGGATGTCACTTCACTGGCCCATGTTGGTATTATCATGGCGCTCTTCCCGGCTGAGGCAGTCGCTTGCCGGCCATTGGACGGCCATCTTGGTGGCTCATGGCAGCTCATGAAAGCTCACGCCAGCTGCCGGCCAGCCCCACTGCAGCCTACACCGTCGCTGACAAGGCACAGCAGCCCAGCTCCAGGTTGAGCTGTTGTTCACCATTTTAGCTGTAGAGGGTGCAATATCACTGGCCCTCACCTGGGATCCGAACCGGGGCCCTGCTGCTCAGAGCTGGCGTCCCAAGCCAACTCCTAACCAATGCACCACTCGGCTGGCCCGAGTTTTTTTTAATATATTTTGGATATTAGCCCCTTATTGGAGGTATCATTTGCAGGTATTTCCTCCCATTCCATTGGTTGCATTTTTGTTTTGTTGATGGTTTCTTTTGCTGTGCCAAAGCTTTTGAGTTTAATGTAGTCCCAATCTCTTATTTCTGCTTTTACTTCCCTTGCCTTTGTTTCAAGTTCACAAAACCCCCTCTTAGACCAAAGTCCAAAAGTTGAGTACCTATGTTTTCTTTTATGTATTTTATTATTTCAGGTCTTATACTCAGGTCTTAAATCCACTTTTGAATTAATTTTTGTATATGGTGTCAGGTAGTTTCATTCTTCTGAATGTGGCTTGACAGTTTTCCCAGCATCATTTATTGAAGAGGCTTTCCTTTCTCCATTGTATGGTTTTGGCTCCTTTGTAGTCGCTCCCATATATGTGTGGGTTTATTTCTGGGCTCTTATTTCTGTTCCATTGGTCTGTGTATCTGTTTTTCTGCTAGTTCTATACTGTTTTGATTATTGTAGCTCTATAATATCTTTTTTGTTAACATAGAAATTTACAGGTATAAAATTCTCTTAGCACTGATTTTTCTGCATCACATAAGTTGTAGCATGCTTTTGTTTTTATCTTTTGTAAAAGTATTTTCTAATTTCCATTGTAATTTTTAATCTGTCAGTTGTCTAAGAGTATGTTTTTTAATTTCCACATATTTGTGATTTTTCCAGTTTTACTTCTATGTTTGGTATCAAAGTTTCATTCCATTGTGATCAGAAAAGATACTTTGTATGATTTAGATCTTTTAAAATTTATTAAGACTTGCGTTATGGCTTACCATAAAGTCTATTGTGGGGAATGTCCCATGTGCACTTGAGAAGAATGTGTGTTCTGCTGTTGTTGAGTGTTCTGAATATGTTGTTAGGTATAATTAATTTGTAGTATTGTTCAAGTTCTCTGTTTCCTTATTGATCTTCTGTCTAGTCTTCCTCTACTATTAAAAGTGGCTATTAAGGGCCGGCCGAGTGGCATGGTGGTTAAGCGCTGGCTTGGGATGCTAGCAGCCCCAGTTCGGGTCCCACATATGAGGGCCAGTAACACTGCCCTCAGAAAACAAAACAAACAAACAAAAAAAAAGTGGCTATTAAGATATCGAGGTGTTATAGAACAGTTTTTCTCTTCAGTTCTGTGAATGTTTACATCATATATTTAGGGGCTCTATTTTGGTGCATATATATTTAAATAATTGTTTTGTGTTGTTCAATTTACCTTTTTTTCAATATATGATTTAAAAAAAATTTTTATTGGGGAATTGGGGGAGGGGAACAGCGTTGGGGGACCGGGGAAGGGAAATAGACAAGTTGCTGTCCTTTTTTTTTTGTTCTTCAGTCTAGTTGTGGAGGACGTCGCTTCACTGGCCATGTTGGTATCATCATTGCACTCTTCCTGGGTGAGGGAGTCATCCATCCACCGGCCTCTGGACGGCTGCTCACGGCGGCTCTTGGCAGCTCAAGCCAGCTGCCAGCCACTCACGCTGGCTGCCCGCCACTCAAGGTAGCTTATGGCAGCCCACTGCAGCAGGGGCTGCAGCTACACTGTCGCTGACGACTCCTGGCAGCCCAGCTCCAGGTTGAACTGTTGTTCACCATCTTAGCTGTAGAGGGTGCAGTGTTACTGGCTCTAATGTGGGATCTGAACCAGGCCCCTGCTGCTGTCCCAAGCCACCTCTTAACCACTGCGCCACTCGGCCGGCCCTAATGTATTTCTGTATCTCGTTACAGTTTTGTTTGACCTAAAGTCTATTTTCTTAGATATTAGTATAGCCTATCCAGCTTTCTTTGGGTAACTATTTTGCATGGAATATCTTTTTCCCTTCTTTTACTTACAAACTATTTCTGTCTTTAGCTCTAAAGTGAGTCCCTTTAGGCTGTATATATTTGGGCCATTTAAAAAAAAATCATTCTTCCAATATCTGTCTTGTGATTGGATATTTTAATCCATTTACATTTAAAGTTTAATTACTGATAAGAAGGAAGTTACTGCCATTTTTCTTTTTTAAAAACTATCTTGCCAGCTACAATCAGAACCAAAGTTTCGCCCCCCACATTCAGGGAACCAAAGGACCAGATATGACCGGAACTTGAACTCAAGAATCCTTTCAGAAGCGGAGGGTCTGCTGTCCAGGAAGACCTGGTGCTGAATCCCCTTACTATAAATGGCCAAACTCCAATTTCTTCCAATTAAAACTTGCCTTGCCAGCACTTGTGCACACCTCTTCCCCCTAAAGCATAAAAAGCCCCCACCCAGAACCCTGGATCCAGGCTTTTGAGCATGAGCTGCCCACTCGGCTAGGTGGTGCCATTCATAATAAAATAGCCAATCTCTTTTTTTTTTTAATTGGGGGAGGGGAACAGCATTGGGGAATCAGGGAAGGGGAACAGACAAGTTGGTCTCCCTTTGTTCTTCAGTCTAGTTGTGGAGGACGTTGCTTTACTGGCGCATGTTGGTATTATCATTGATCATTGCATCTTCCCGGGTGAGGCAGATAGGGTGCCAGCCTTTGTACGGCCGCTCACAGCAGCTTTTGGCAGCTCATGCTGGCTGCCAGCCACTCAGGGTAGCCTATGGCAGCCCACTGCAGCAGGGGCTGCAGCTATGCCGTCCCGGGGACTCACGCAGCCCAGCTCCAGGTGGAGCTGTTGTTCACCATTTTAGCTGTAGAGGACAGTGTCACTGGCCCTCATATGTGGGATCCGAACCGGGGCCCTGATGCTCAAAGCTGGTGTCCCAAGCTAGCTCTTAGCCAACACCGGTTTTTATACTTGCCTATGTACCTATTTTTATCGGAGATCTTTATATCTTCAAGCTGCTGTGAGATGTCTGACATCTTTCCATTTCAATCTTAAGAACTCCCTTTATTATGTCTTGTAGGTCAGACAGCATAGAAATAAGGTCTGCCTGCTCTCTCTAGTTCTAGGCGATGGGATGTGGGGACCTGCTCAAGAGCAGGACCACTAACTACCACACGGGGGTAAGGGTGGTAAGTAAAAGTTACCACAAAACTGTCCTGCCTGGCTTTTTCTTGCTTGAGTGTTTGCCTGGTTCCTGTAAACCTTTGACTGTTTTTCAAAGCCCTACTAAATTAGTTTTGATAGCTTCCAGTTATTTTCTTCATGTGTCTGTGTAGAAATGAGAGCTTGGAACTCATAGTCTGTGTTTTGCCAACGACTGGTTTTTAAACTATAAAATTGGCAATGACAACTAAAAATGTGGAATTTATAGAGGGTTTTGGGAAACTGGCACTGTCATCAGTGTTGGTGACTGCTGGGAGAGCAATCTGCATGTATGCATATACATGTATGTATATATATGTACATATGTCAGTGTTCTATATATGTACATACACGTATATGTATACTGGTATAGATGTGTTTTTATATGTGTGTATGTACAGAGATCATGTAAAGTATAACTGAAAAGACCTAAGCGTCTTTTTTTTTTTTTTTTTTTTTTTTTTTGGGCAGTGTTACTGGCCCTCACATGTGGGACTGAACCGGGGCCGCTGGCTTCCTAAGCCAGCACTTAACCACTGTGCCACTCGGCCGGCCCTGAAAAGACCTAAAATACTGATATCATCTGACCTAGAAATGCGACTCCTAAAAACCTGGCTTAAGGAAATAGTCATGGTATGGGAAGTTTGGGCTAGACGGATATTTATTGTCCGCGCTCTTTATAAAAATGAAATACTAACAGCAATATTTATGTCCAACAGCAGGGGTTGGTTAAAACATATAATCGTTCACCATGCAGTTAAATGCTACATGCCCACTGAAAACTCATTGAAGAAGAATATTTAATGTCAGGGAACTTACGTTATTTAAAAATATATCTTAAAACCCAACAGTTTCTTTTATAAAACTATGTGACCAAACCTTTTAGCGGTTGCCCATTCCCCAAAACTCTTCCCAACCCTGGATTCATAACCTACTTTGGTTATAAAGCCACAAAAGCCCCTGTGGCTTTACTTGTCAGCTCACATTTGCAAACCACTGATTATCTTCTGAACTCAAGGCAGCGATTGTGAGCTTCCGTTTTACTGACGGGCACAGTCTCCAGACACTGGATAGCTTCACAGGAAGTGAAAGAGACCGTGTACCAGGCATGTATCAGTCACTTTAAAAATATTAACTCATTAAAAAATTACTAACTCATTAAATAGTCACAGAGAGGAAGGGACCTATTATTCCAATTTTTCAAATGAGGAAACTGTGGCCCTAGGGAGGTTCTGTCTTGCCCCAGGTTCTAGATTTCAACCCAGGTATTCTGGCTACAGAGCCACGGTTTCAGTCACTTCTTCGGTATCTCTTGTTCTTACTAGTAGTAAATAATAAAATGATTACCAACAATATTTATTATAACACAGGGATGTGACCAGCAATGTTCGGAGCTTCTGGTTAAGCGTTTCCACTTGGAAGAGCTCACTGATTTCTGAAAACTCATTTGATGAGAAGGGAACTGAGGCAGAAGTGCCCACTGGTATGCTGTGAGCCCACTGCAGGAATTCCACACTCATTGTTGCTTAACAGCGTGCAAAGAATCAAAGTGCCCCACAGTCCTCAGGGCTTCACGGTGTGGTTTTACACACGTTTTACACGGGGTAACTGGCTCAGAGAGGCCAGCAACTGTGCAAGGTGCCGCAGCAAGTAAGGAAAGGCATTATTGTTTTGCCTAATAACTACTCCCTGAACTCCTGGGCTAAAGGAGAGGGTTTTCTTACGGAAATGAAGCTCAGATGGCGGGAGGTGTAGCCTTCCCCGGGTCCTGCAGCTTCTCCGTGGCCCGCGGGCAGGTGCTCGGCTGGCTGGGCAGCAGAGGCCCCTCCCGGCGAGTCCCGGCCGGCGGGCACCTGGGCAGGGGGCGGGCCGCGGGCCGTGCCCCCGCCGCCCCCAGGCCGCGCGCCCGCCCGCCTCCGGGCTCGCTTCCACCCCTTCTCCGGCCGACCCGGGCCCCCTCCCGGCCCCTTCCCCGCCCTCCCGGAGCGCCCGGCGGGCAGCGGGCGGCCGGCGCCAGGCCCCTCCCCGAGCCGCGCAGCGCGGAGGAAGCGGAGGCGGCGGCAGCGCCGAGACCTCGCCGCGCTCATGGCGTCGCCCGGGTGAGTGCGGCGCTCGGGCCGCGCCGGCGGGGGCTGCGACGGGGGCGAGGGCGGGTGAGGCCTCCTGCGGCCCGGCCCGCCGGGCCCCGCGGCCCGCTCCGGCCGACCTTGGGCGGACACGCGGGCCGGGCCGGGGCGGGGGCGCGAGGGGGACGGGGAGCGCGACCCCGGGCGTCGTGTCCGCCGGTCCGCTCGCCGCGCCTCGGGACGCGGCCCCGACCCCCGAGTGTCAGCGGCCGGAGCGGGAGACCCCGCGCGCCCGGTGCCGCCTGGCTTCCTGGCGCGGCCGCGGGCCTCGGGGCTGGCCCCGTGCTGACATCACCCCCTCTGTCTCGGTGTTAAAATGCTTGTTCCTCTAGGAAACGATGGGACACGCAGAGTTTGTCATTTCTTTTAAAATCCTTCCTTGCAAAACAAAACCGCCGATTCATTAGGATTACTTTCTGTTTTGGGAATTGAACTAGTCGTGAAAGCCGGGAATGACAGCATTCCAACAACACTTCACGGAGGAGGAAAATTAGTCCCAAGGTCATTGCTGTAGTTGGTAAAATTCTTCATTTGACTGCTGTCCACCACTCAGAGAGTCTTAGGCCTGATGGGTGAGCTAGCAGTTCAAGTTGTACATTTTTGCACCTCCCAACGGCCTCTTAGAGCTGCGGGGCCTGCGGGCGCGGTGGTGAGGCCGGAGCCAGCCATGCACTGCCCTGGCCCAGTGCAGACGGCAGCGAGCTAGGTCCGACTCGAGCCAAGCTTGGCCTTTTGCACCGACCCACTGTCTTTCTAGGTTTCGGAACCAGTGGTCAGAAGTACCCAGAACTTTGAGCTCATAAATAGAATAAACGAGGGCCGGTACCTCTGAAGGCCTGCCTGATTCACCCAGAAGGTCAAGGTCCCACACATTCCTGCCCATCTTGTCAGGAAAGGGCGAGGCAGGAGGGCTGCCAGCAGCAGGCAGCTGGCTGAGCCTCTGCAGCGTTGCACGCAGGCCCTTTAAAAAGTGGTGGTGCATTTGGCACCCAAGCTCACCACTTAGCAGGCTTGGGCAGCGCTGGGCTGCTCTGCCTTTCTGTGAGCCAACAGGACCTAAATTGCATCCTTGTAGAAAGTGGCTTTAGTGTAGATTTGATATTCGCAGTTCTGTTTATGAGTGACATGATGAGTCTGCAGTTGCTACTAATGTGTAATTTCCTGAGAAGTGCCGATTGCAAAACTGAGGTCACAAAACTTTTAGTATACTCGATTTCATTTTATAGGGAAAGCTATGCGCTTGTTATGGTATGTACAAATTGGGACAGCCCACATCTCCAGATGTGTTGACTCTGTAGGCTTTGCAGGTAGTTCAGAGTCCAGCCAGGAAGACCTGGCTTCCTGAGATCATGCGACCTGCCTCAGTCATCTGGCCAGCAGACACCCATCCCAGTGGGCCAGGCGCTGTGGAGACGAGTGCAGACGTTCAGGGCAGGGATGGGAGGGGAGCCGTGGCTTCTGCAGGGCTCTTCATGAAGGAGCCTGCAGATCCTGTGTTCTTCCCTGTGTGACATCCTCCTTCCAGGAAGTGTGTTGTGAGGCCCTGCTCTGAGTGCTTCTGTGCAGAGTAAGTTAATCTTCACAGCAGCCCTCTCAGTGAGACCTGTTCTTACCCTCATTATGCAGATAAGGAAATGAGGCCCAGCTAAGCAGGTTTAAGTTAAAACTTGATGTAAAACGACCCCATTAAGGATGGTCGGTTTAAATTTGGTTACTGAGGCACAAACAAAAGTGTTAAATTCTGAATTTTGTTCTGACGAAGAGCACAGGGGGCGTCTGGCATCCCGCACGCTCTTCTCTGGTTATTTGGAGTAAGAGGCTCATTGGAGCCTTTGTGCCTTAGCTTACTGTTTCACAGAAGAGGCTGGCACAGAAATAACCCTAGACGCGGCCTTCCCTTTAAACATGGTTCCCATTCGAGGTTGTGCTTTCCGAGACACGCCTGCGTGTCAGGACGGGCTTTCCGCTGTCGTTCCTCTGCACTGATTCTCTCGTAGACTCTGCGTATCGTAGTGTTTTCTCAGATCGTTAGCTGCCTTACTCTGGCCTCTTGCACCCTGTTCCTGACCGAGTCAGGCCCCCCAGGGCAGGCACAGCGGGGTCTGGTGTCCTTCTCTTCATTTTGTGTAGGGCCCCACATGCACTTTGGGGACGTCTTGGGCTCTTTGTACAGTGAGAAAATGAGCCTTTTGTCATTTGTGTCACAAATACGTTTTCTCCGTCTGTCATTTGCCTTTTGACCGTATGAAGCCTTCCCTACTCTGATAGTCTTTACTGGTCTTTAATATTTTCTTTCAGTGCTTTTTTTCCTTTCATTTTCTAATTTGACTCAGACCCATTTGGTATTCATTTTGGGGAAAGAAGGACTAGGGATTACCTTTACTTTTCCAGGCTGCTGTATAGAATAATCACAATATCCAGCTACCTTCATCAGAGATGAAATTCCCAGGTGTATTGGCCTTTTCTGGGCTGTCCATGAACTGCACTTAAAACTGCAGTTTTACTCACTGGCAGATTTTGTCCTGCTTTGTTACTGTTCTTTTTCATATTTTCCCTGATATTTATTGTATAAATATATGCCAATAGAATCAACTTATCTGGTGTTGAGCCTTACAACTTTCAAAAAATTCACTTACAGGTTAATTTTGGGAGAGTTAACTTTAAAAATTATACGAAGCCTTCTTTTGCCCAAACAGGATATATTCATTTGTTCTTTTATATTCTTTAGTATTTAGAGATTCTTTTCATATAGACGTTGCACATTTATTACATATAGTCCTAAATTTTCTCTTGTTGTTGATGGTACTATAAATGGGACTTTCCCTTCTACGATATAATTCTAAACTTGTTGTATACAGGAAGGCAGTTGGGTTTTATTTTTATTTATTTATTTATTTATTTTTTTTGAGGGCAGTGTCACTGGCCCTCATATGTGGGACCCGAACCGGGGCCGCCGGCCTCCCAAGCCAGCGCTTCACCACCGCGCCACTCGGCCGGCCCAGGCAGTTGGGATTTAAGAAAGACTTTTGTGTGTCCTCTCTTAGTGCTCTCTCATTGTTTGCAGTTGTATTCCAGGTGGTCTCTTGGTTTTTCTGTCTCCTGGCACCATAATTTCTTCCTGTGGTCATGGGTAAAGAGCAAGGCGATTCTGCCTTGTCGGGGGTAGACTGTGTCTTCCCCAGCCCCACCAAGCCCCCTCTAGCCCTGATGTCTGCTCAGCATTTCCATGGAAGTCTACCCTGTTTCCCGGCTGGCATGTCGACACTAACTTACCAGTGGTCCCCGCCAGCCTGCGTACCCCACAGTTTCCCACCCGGGACGGCGGCAGCACTCTGGAGCCTGAACACTTGGAGGTTTCCTGGGCTCTTTTTCACAGGCTCTGTCCAGTCTGTTGAAATCCTTCACAGTCGCTTTCAGAGTCCTACCCCGTGTTGTCACCTCAGGTGCTGCCATCTCTTGCCTGTTCTCAGCATGAGATCGGAGTGTTGCCTGGGGCTCCGAGTACCCTCTGGAATGGAAGCCAGGAAGCTCCGTCTCATCAGACCGCTCCTCCCGCTCTGTGCTCCGTCTCATCAGACCGCTCCTCCCGCTCTGTGCTCTGTCTCATCAGACCGCTCCTCCCGCTCTGTGCTCCGTCTCATCAGACCTCTCCTCCCGCTCTGTGCTCCGTCTCATCAGACCGCTCCTCCCGCTCTGTGCTCCGTCTCATCAGACCGCTCCTCCCGCTCTGTGCTCCGTCTCATCAGACCTCTCCTCCCGCTCTGTGCTCCGTCTCATCAGACCGCTCCTCCCGCTCTGTGCTCCGTCTCATCAGACCGCTCCTCCCGCTCTGTGCTCCGTCTCATCAGACCGCTCCTCCCGCTCTGTGCTCCGTCTCATCAGACCGCTCCTCCCGCTCTGTGCTCCGTCTCATCAGACCGCTCCTCCCGCTCTGTGCTGTGCGCTCTGTACCAGCCGCAGCAGCATCCTGCAGGTCCCTTGCACCCTTGGACATTGCTACAGTGGCTGTGCTTCTGCCTGGACCACTCCCAGGGACTGCCTGCTTCCCTCCTCATCTCCTGCCAAGTCCTGACCCACATGCCCCTTCTCCAGCCCTGCCCTCCCTTAGAACCACAGCTGCCTGTCCACCCCATTCCCTGCTCGCCTGGTGTCCTGAGCCTAGTCAACTGCTCTTTTTTTGACAGCACCTCACACCTCCTAGTGTAGCCTCTGTTTAAAACTTTTCAGGTTGCTGGGTGGTCTCCCCACCTCATTCAGTGTAAGCTAAGAGCAGGGCTATCTGTGCCCTTCACTGATGTGCCCCAAACTTTTAGAAAAGTTTCTAGCTGCAAAGAAGTATGTGGATAAATCCAGGAGGGCCTTTGCCGCCTTCTATAGACATGCTTCCCAGATGTGAGTCCCCCCACGCCCCAGACTCTGGTAGCAACCTGAGGCTGGTCCTGAGGACCACCTGGCTTTGCAGGTGGGCACGTGTGTGTGCTGTGCAGACTCTGGGTCATGAGTGTTTATTGTTTTTTGTTTTGTTTTGTTTTAGCTGAGCCATACCTGCTACATGTTGGCAGCTCAGCTCGGGCTGGGCATCGAACTGCTGTTGCTCAGAGCCCAGCTCACACATCACTGGCCCTCATATGTGGGACCAAACCGGGGCCGCTGGCTTCCCAAACCAGCGCTTAACCACCACACCATTCAGCCTGCCCTCATGAGTGTTTTTAATTGCTTCACAGCCTGACTCTAGTGTAAGTTCCTGCAGGATTGGTTAGGGCTGTGTTGTAGAGCCACTCCTCTCGCAGGGCAAGCCTGCAGGGCAGGGACCCAGGACACACTAGCTGCATGCTCCCCCGGCTCTCTCCGCCGAGCCCCCCGCAGCTTGTGGAGTTGCAGTAGTATCGCCCCACGGCCCTGCTGAAGGGCACTGCCAGCAGCGAGGACACTGCGGCCTGACAGGAGGCGCCGGCGCGTGTCTGTGCTGGAGCGCAGCAGTGGTCGCTCCGTCATGCTGTCCATCCAGTCGAGTGTGTTTCAGGGAAGGTGTTGTGCTTCACAGCGCCTGGCTTTAACCTGTGTGCTGTTGTCTGACGTCTTTGTCCTCAGGGGTTGCTCCATGGAACTTTTTCACGAACATTTTCTCAGCCCCACTGCTGCATAATGACTTTTAAACTTGTTAAAGGGTGTGGTCGCCTTGCAGAAGTGGGATGACCCCTAGTTTTGAGTCGGATGTTGTTGTGGGTTGAATTGTGTCTCCCCAAAACATATGTTAAAGTCCTAACCCCTAGTACCCATGAGTGGGACTCTTGTTTGGAACTGGGCTCTTCGCAGGTATAATTAGTTAAGATGACGTCGCCCTGGGTAAGTTTCGGCCTTAATCCAAAGACAGGCATCCTCAGGGCTGGCCGAGTGTCACGGTGGTTAAGCGCTGGCTTGGGAAGCCAGCAGCCCCGGTTCGGGTCCCACATATGAGGGTCAGTGGCACTGCCCTCAAAAAAAAAAAAGAAAAAATTAAAACAAAAACAGGCATCCTTATAAGAAGCAGAGAAGAAACACTGACGTACAAGGGACAGCCGACATTGGGATAGGCAGGAACCAACACCTCTGGTCAGAGCCACACATGCACTGTATCTGCTGGGGTGCAGCACAAAGGGGGCTTAGAGAAAACAGAAACTTCTCATATTCTGGATGCCAGGAGTTCCAAACTAAGATGTCAGCAAGTAGTTTTCCTCTGGCGGCCCTGAGGGAGTGTCGTCCCAGGCCTTACCATGCTTCTGGTGGCTGCTATCGGTCCACGGTGTTCCTTGGCTTGTCCCGGCATCACTGCAATGTTGGTATGTCACCATGGTTTTCGCCCTGTGTCCAGGTTCCCCTTGTAAGGACACCAGTCATTGCCCTGGGTGCCCCCTTTGCCCTGGTAGGACCTCATCTTAATGTAACTCATTAGATCTGCAAAGACCCTGTTTTCAAATAAAATGCCACTCACAGACTTGATTGTGTCTTTTCAGGGGATACTTCCATCCATAACATATGCCAAGAGGGTTTGAAAAGGTTTACACAAATTGAGTGAGGCTTTCTGGGCACAGCAGGTTGCTTTGGCTTTTGTTTTGTTTCGTGGCCCAGATGTGGAGCAGAGGGCAAGTGGTAGGTCTTGAAAGCTGACAGCATCAAACAGCAAAAATTGAGTCAGAATCTTTGTATCCAAGGCAGTTAATACTACGTCGTTGCCCCCACTAAAGCGAGTGGGGGTAATTGGGCTGACCCGGCCCCCTGTGTGGGGTGGTTTTTTTATGCCATCTTGGTTTATTGGCAACATGAATGAAGGAGCCAGGTTTGTTACTAGGAATTGGCCTAGCTCCTGAGGCCTGGACACGGTTCTGGGCACTGAGGGACCCTGTTCAAGGAGTGCTGGACTCTTGACTGGCAGCAGGCATCTGTTTTTATTTATTTATTTTAGTTATTTATTTTTTTAAAGGTTTTATTGGGGAATTGGTGGAGGGGAACAGCGTTGGGGAATCGGGGAAGGGGAACAGACAAGTTGCTGTCTTTTTGCTCTTCAGTTTAGTTGCGGAGGACGTTGCTTCACTGTTGGTATCGTCATTGCGCTCTTCCTGGATGAGGCAGATCGGTCGCTGGCCTCTGCATGTCGCTCATCGCGGCTCTTGGCAGCTCACGCTGGCTGCCAGCCGCTCACGCTGGCTGCGGGCCACTCACTGTAGCCTATGGCAGCCTGCTGCAGCAGGGGCTGCAGCCCACACCATCACCGGGGCTCGCACAGCCCAGCTCCAGGTGGAGCTGTTGCTAGCTGTAGAGGGTAGTGTCACTGGCCCTCACGTGGGATCCGAACCGGGGCCGCTGGCATCCCAAAACCAGCGCTTAACCAATGCGCCACTCGGCCGGCCCTGCAGGCATCTGTTTTTAGAGTTGGGGTCTCCTGAGTCAGAATCTCCAGGTGTAAGTAGAAAAGTTCCTCTGGTAATTCCTCGGAGAGACAGCCAGCGAGGCAGACGGCCAAGTTGTCAGGGTCTCAACTCCACCGCCGGACTTGCAGGAATCCTTGGGTGCCAACCAGGATGTGCACTTGCTGTTGTGGTGAGGGAATTGCTGGGCACTCGAGCCCTCAGGGTGGCAGGCAGGTCACCTCTTACCTGGGAGGGAAACCTGTGGGGAGGTGCCCCAGGATGGCAGGGGAGCCGTGGTGCCCCGCTCTGGGGCCACAGGAGAGCAGGCGCCCCCGCGGCCCCAGGCAGAGCCTGAACTGAGTCCAGGTGTGACTCTGCCCCGGGGGGCTCGCACGGACCAGGAGAAGTCTGAACCCTAAAAAGCCCTAGGGAGTAAAATGGGCTGTCCTGTGTATCAGTTAGTAGAATGACCTGTAGCAACATGGAAAGATTAAAAGAAGGAGAGAATTGGTTAAAGATACTGAGTAGTTTTCAAAAGACCAGAGGCATTTGTATTTCTCTGTATGCTGTATTTGTCTTATTTTTGGAATCAGGAAAACATTCATGATATTAGTAATTTTCAAACGCTGCTTTGCCGAAAGCCGCCTTGCCCGTGCCTGGGACTATCAGAAGCACTGTTGGGTTTCTGTCTGGGTCTGGCTGCCTTGACAGGGAGGGGAGTCCCAGCACGTGTGCTCGCAGGAGGGCTGCACTGGGACTCGGCAGATGAGCTTACTTTGGTGATTTTCATAATCGTTACTTGTATTTATAAGTTACCGGAACCTACCTGAGCCAGAAAAATCATGAGCCAGAAGAGAACCAGGAGTCTCCTGTGTGGGTTCTGGCCAGCTTACTGGCTTGGTGATGTTGGCCTGTCCTATTTGAGCCCTGTTTCCACCTGCAGAATGGTGTTGGGGTGTTAAATCAGCCAGCTCAGGCGGCTTAAACAACAGAGTATTTCTCTCCGCTCTGGAGGCCGCAGTCCCAGAGCGCGTGCGGGCTGGTTTGCTCTCCTAGGTCCCTGTCCCCGGCTGGTAGGCGGCCACCCACGAGCTGCGTCCTCACAGGGTCTTCTCTGCCTGCAGAGAGAGCGAACCCCCAGGTGTCACCTCCTCTTAGGGGACACCAGTCCCAGCAGATCTGGGCCCCACCATCATCTACCGCCTCAAAGACCCTAGTCTCTGCATTGCCACATCGGGGATGAGGCTCTCGACATAGGAATTTGAAGGGACACAACTCAGGCCACATAGGTACTGAAAGCAGAGTTGTGAATTAGAAGCGGCGGATAAAGGTGAGGTTTGGCTGCTGTTGTCTCCTGCAAGGCTTGGTCCTCCCCCAGTTTACAACACAGGGATGCAGGTGCGAAGTGTGTTGACGACTGAAGTACTAAATCGTGTATATTTTCATAGGTTAGCACAAACTCAAGGTCATCAGTGTGATGATGTCATGCTTGTTCCCTGCCTTCTTGTGTGAGAAAGAAAGGGTTGAAGTTACGCTCCATCCTGGGCAGACCTGAGAGAATCCTGAGAGCCCCTGGGAGCCAGGGGGCGAGGCCTTTTAGTCCCCTGGGCTGGCAGTGCCCGTCCTCTGTCTCCCCTGAGACCCCACCCAGGCCAGCTTCTTTCCGTCTGGGGAACCATGTTGTTCCCCACCGTGTTTTAAGGTTGCTTTTTTCTCTTATTATAAAAGCAATATATGTTCTTTGCTGAAAAGTGGAGACAGTAAAAATTCCCATTTTATCAGCAGCAGGGTCAGATCAAGTCAGAGTTGCTTCGTGCTCTGTCGGTAAAAGGGCTAAAACGGCCGTGAACACCCAGTGACCATTGTCATTGGAACTCTCCTCAGAGAGGGCAGAGGGTGATACCCCCAAACAACATGCTGGAATAACAATCAAGTGTCCTGGAATTTCCCCTGGGGGTGCTTCGGGTGAACACAAAACTTTCGTTTTGCTGTTTTTTGGTTTTTGTTTTTAGCTGAGCTATCCTGCCACCTGTTGGCAGCTCAGCTCGGGCTGGGCATCGAACTGCTGTTGCTCAGAGCTCAGCTCGCATTTTTTTTTTTTTTAAGATTTTATTGGGGAATTGGAGGAGGGGAACAGCGTTGGGGAGCTGGGGAAGGGGAACAGACAAGTCGCTGTCTTTTTGTTCTTCAGTCTAGTTGTGGAGGACATTGCTTCACTGGCCCATGTATCGTCATTGCGCTCTTCCAATGAGGCACATCAGTCTCCGGCCTCTGGATGATCACTCGCCGTGGCTATTGGCAGCTCACGCTGGCTGCCGGCCACTCACTGTAGCCTCTGGCAGCCCACTGCAGCAGGGGCTGCAGCCCACACCGTCGCCGGGGCTCGCACAGCCCAGCTCCAGGTGGAGCTGTTGTTAGCTGTAGAGGGCAGTGTCACTGGCCCTCATGTGGGATCCGAACCGGGGCTGCTGGCGTCCCAAGCCAGCTCTTAACCAATGCGCCACTCGGCCGGCCCTCAGCTCGCACTCTTGAGCGAGCTCTTAACCAACTGAGCCGCTCCGCTGGCCCTTCGTTTTGCTAGTTTTGATGGTGAATTAAATGGCGCTGTTTTGCTTGTCTCCAGGGGCTGCCACACAGCAGCATGTCAGCACAGTATTTGCAAGAGCCCTGGTTTGAAGGGGCATTAGTCTTTTTGGGACACTCACAAACCTTATTCGGGCCCTGACCCCAGCTTACAGTGTCGTTTTAATAGCTCTTCTGCTTTATTAAATCAATACATGCTTCTTCTATTTAAAAGAATTAAAGTGAGACAGAATAAACTGATATACTATCCACAAGTAACTAACCACTGTTAATTTTTTTTTTCTTTGTTTAAGCTGAGCCATCCTGCCACCTGTTGGCAGCTCAGCGGCTGCTCAGCTCGGGCTGGGCATCGAATTGCTGTTGCTCAGAGCTCAGCCTGCGCTCTTGAGCGAGCTCTTAACCAACTGAGCCACTCGACCGGCCCTGTTAATTTTTTAAACTGTTTAGTTGGAAATAATTTCTGCTTAGAGATAAATGACAAAAATATCCTCTTATCCAGAGTGTGCTATTCTTAACATTGTAGTCATTACCATTCTCATTTATCATCCTCTCTTGCTCTTTTGCTGTCTCACTGTGTGTCTGAGTATAAATGCATGATTTTTTTCTTTTTTTTAAAAGATTTTATTGGGAAATTGGGGGAGGGGAACAGCGTTGGGGAATTGGGGAAGGGGAACAAACAAGTTGCTGTCTTTTTGTTCTTCAGTCTAATTGTGGAGGACGTCGCTTCACTGGCCCATGTTGGTATTATCATTGCACTCTTCCCGGATGAGGCAGATCGGTTGCCGGTCACTGGATAGCCTCTCACGGTGGCTCTTGGCAGCTCACACCGGCTGCCGGCCACTCACTGTAGCCTATGGCAGCCCACGGCAGCAGGGGCTGCAGCTATGCCGTCCTGGGGAGTCACAGCAGCCCAGTTCCAGGTGGACCTGTTGTTCTCCCATCTTAGCTGTAGAGAGCATTGTCACTTGCCCTCATGTGGGATCCAAACTGTGGCCTTGGTGCTCAGAGCCAGCTCTTAACCAACGCGCCACTCGGCCAGCGCTATGATTTTTTCTTAACCATTAGAGAGTAAGTTGCACATGTCACCACCCTGGGTGTCTGAATCCTTTGGTGTCCATTTGCTAGGAAGAGAGATGTTCACTTACATAAGCACAGCACAGTCCTCAACACCGTTAAATGTGATATTGACGACACCCATATTTCTTTGTTGTCATTAGGACCCAAGATTTCTTCTCCTTCACAGTCCAGTCTAGGGTTAGCTATTGCCTTTTGTCTTCATGTCTCTTTAGCACCTAATCTCAACATTTCCTCTCTGTATGTTGTCTTGGGACACTTACTGTGGGAAAATAGTTTCCCCCTAGCATGTTTAATTTTGAGTTTGTCCACATTATCAGCTCAGGGCTTTGCACCTCAGCCATGTATCCTTCCTCAGAGTGCCACAGCTTGGGGCACACAGTGCCTTCTGTCTCCAATGTCCCTGACTGTGATCACCTACTGAGTAGAAGAAGTACTGGCTTGTTGTTTCTCGCACCTAATAAGCACTCTGTGAGGAGCATTGTAAGACTGGACAGCCATCTGTCCTCATTGACATTTTCTCCAAGAGTCTGCATTCTTTGACCTTTTTTTGCATGAATTAATCTTGGAACGCAGCTCCCAGGGCAGCAACCTCCACCGCAGCACTGTGATGTAAGCAGGAGCCCTCTTCCTTCCTTTTGTTTATTATCTTTGGGGACTCACTAAGTCATATTTTTGTGGTTTCCAATTAATTAACATTTTTAATGTTGTTCATGTGCACACTGCCCCAGACTTGACAGCGGCAGCCCCTTCAAACCAGCTGCTGTGTCCTGTGACACGCCCCTTTTTTGGAGCCCTTGCTCGTTTTCTGAAATGAGATGCTTTAGGCTCGTGTGTGCTTTCCAGGCCCCAGCCCTGGAATGAGCCATCTCTCCCAGGAGCGTGCAGCGACACAGATGGTCCTGGTGTGCTCCCTGCTGCTATGATAGGGTCTTCGCTTCTTAGGCTTTCCAGTGGACAGAGCCAGGGAATACGTGTGTGCACACACTTGTGTGTACACACGCGTGCATGAACACGCACATAGGACTCATGAGTGCACATTGCTGTGTCCGATTCCCATCTGCCTTTGTGGGTTCCTTCGTTCCTATTTGTATGTCCTTCCACCAATGCCAGGACCCTGGCTCCTGACAAGATCAGCACGATAGTCCTAAAGTAGTTTATTCTTGAGTGGATTGTACTCATCCAGCCCACTGAGAAGATTCAGGATCGTGTCCCCTGCCCACACTGTCAACTTTTGATGACCACCCTTGCAGATCTCGCCATATGTCCTACAGAGCAATATGTGCAGTTGTATTAAATTGTCAGCACACTGTACAGTCTGTTCTGGAACCTGATTTCCCCAAGGTTGAAGCGCATCATTAACTCCATTTCACAACATCTTAGCCAACATCAAAGTCCACAAAAAATTAGATGCATAGAATATTTTGTAATGGTTGCAGATTAAGACTGCTCCAGAATTGTTATTGGACTTTGATTTTAAAAGGTATCCATTTTTTGGCTGAGGTATATAAAGCTGGCATCAACACCTTTGTAACTAAATCTTTATTTCCTTAGGATAGAAGTGGAGTTACTGGTCAGTGGGTATGTATACATTTATCTCTTTCTGAACGGCTGTGTTTATGTGCTGGCTCCCAGTTCCTGAGAGCGCTGGTTTTTCTGGACTTGTGTTCCTTGGGGGGGGCCAACATCAGAATACTGGGGGCCCCTTCAGAAGCAGCGACGCTTGAGCCCGGATTCAGAACATCTGAGATTCTGGTTTTGAGGATCTGGGGTGTGATCAGGATTTGTAGTTTTTAGAGGCTCCCCAAGAGAGTCTGACCTGCCAATTGGAAAGGTGAAAGTGGTATTTCATTATTTTAATTATAATTTTCTTCTGAAATTGTTTCAGACATTCAGATGTGGGAGAAGTGGCCCGAGAAGTGAAAGCATCTGAGGGAGGAACAGCCGTGGCCATTGCAGGTAAAGCTGAGCTTGGGCCCACTCCAAAGCAGGTGTTTCTTCTGTCCCATTGGGGTTCTGGGTTCTAGCACCACCCTGCGATCACTGTCCTCAAAAATAAGCAAGCATAAGGCTTTGTTTTTCCTTTTAGGAGACGATTCTATCCAATTGTCTTTTAAGCTTCCCTTATGTATTCAAAATAGGATTCAGTTGTTTTTTTTTTAAAAAAGATTTTATTGGGGAATTGGGGGAGGGGAACAGCGTTGGGGAATCGGGAAGGGGAACGGACAAGTTGCTGTCTTTTTGTTCTTTAGTTTAGTTGAGAAGGACGTTGCTTCACTGGCCCATGTTGGTATCGTCATTGCACTCTTCCCGGATGAGGCAGATCGGTCGCCAGCCTCTGGATGGTCGCTCACGGCAGCTATTGGCAGCTCACACTGGCTGCCGGCCACTCACTGTAGCCTATGGCAGCCCACTGCAGCAGGGGCTGCAGCTAAGCCGTCGCCGGGGCTCGCACAGCCCAGCTCCAGGTGGAGCTGTTGTTAGCTGTAGAAGGCAATGTCCCTGGCCCTCATATGTGGGATCCGAACCGGGGCCGCTGGCGTCCCAAGGTGGCTCTTAACCAATGCATCACTTGGCCGGCCCAGGATTCAGTTTTTAACAGGTGGTTATCACACAGTTTCATGGGAACACCACAGGTTGATCACTGCCACCCTGAGTCATGTGTAGGGCGACTGACTAGTTTCTAAACTGGGCGCTTGTGAGAACGAAAGGTGTGTTTTGTTGGAACAACAAGTGCGAGCTGGGACTGTCCTGGCGGATGGAGCTTGCTGTCTCTGTTCATGGCGCATGGAAGCTGGCTGTTCTCTCTCTGGAGGTTTGGTGGTGAGGCTGGTGCTGGCCCTCTTGACGTCAGCTGCAAGGAGTGGCCGCATGCCAAGCATCTTAATTTCTCTTAGTAACTCATTTTCCATCTGCCTCTCATTAATTTGGTGCTTGTCAAAATGAATCTGGATATTAATAGGGTTAAGCAAAAATAACCGCACAAAACGTAAATAGTTTGGATTGTTTTATTCATTCAAACAAATAGTTATTCAAGGAGCTATGACCTCATACCCACTAGAATGACTACCATCAGAAAACCAAAAAAGCAGCGTGTTGACGAGGATGTGGAGAAATCGGAACCTTGTGCCCTGTGCTGGGAACATAGTGGTCTGCCGCTGTGGAAACAGTTTGGAGGGTCCTCAAAATATTAATAATTGAACTCCCATATGACCCTGCAGTCCCACTGCTGGGTATCGAGGAGATACTTGCACACCTGTGTTCACAGCAGCAGCATTACTCACAGCAGCTTACACAGATGCAACCCGAGTGTGCCTCGGCGGGTAAACAGACAAATACGGTGTGTGCCTATGATGGCATATCATTCAGCGTTTAAAAGGAAGGAGATTCGGCAAAATGCCGCAGCATAAAGGAGAGGTGCGCTGAGTGCAGTAAGCCCGTCACAGAAAGACAGACACTGTGTGAGTCCACGTATGCATCGCTGAACGCAGACAAATCATAAAGACAGCAAGGACAGTGGTGGCTGCCAGGGGTGGGGCAGGGGATGGGGAGTTACCTATTGTTTTTAATAGGAATAGAATTTCTTTTCAAAATAAGTAAAATTATGGGATGGAGGATGCCAATGGCTGCACAACAATGTGAATGTAATTAATGCCACTGAACTGCATTTAAATGTCGTTAAGGTGTTAAATTTTATACAATAAATATTGAAAAACATTGGTAAAAGAACATTTTAGAGTCAATAATTCTGTGGCATTTAGTACACTCACGAAGTTGTGCGATCTTATCTATTTAGATAAGATCTTCTTATCTATTAAGTTCCAAAACATTTCCATTGCTCAAAAGTAAGACTCTGGGTGCTGGCCGAGTGGTGCGGTAGTTAAGTGCTTGGAAAGCCAGCGGCCCCGGTTCGGGCCCACATATGAGGGCCAGTGACACTGCCCTCAAAAAAAAAAAAAAAAAAGTAAAACTCTGGACATAGAATAGCCACAGCAATCCTGAGAAATAAGAACAAAGGTGGGGTCGGCTGAGTGGCACATTGGTTAAGAGTTGGCTTGGGACGCCAGCAGCCCCAGTTCTGATCCCACATATGAGGGCCAGTGACACTGCCCTCTACAGCTAACAACAGCTCCACCTGGAGCTGGGCTGCGAGCCACGGCGACGGTGTAGGCTGCAGCCCCTGCTACAGTTGGCTGCCATAGGCTGCAGTTTGCGGCTGGCAGCCAGCGTGAGTTGCCAATAGCCGTGGTGAGCGACCATCCAGAGGCCGGCAACCGATCTGCCTCATCCGGGAAGAGCGCAACGACGGTACCAACATGGGCCAGTGAAGCAACATCCTCAGCAACTAGACTGAAGAACAAAAAGACAGCAATTTGTCTGTTCCCCTTCCCCGATTCCCCAATGCTGTTCCCCTCCCCCAATTCCCCAATAAAAAAATCTTAAAAAAAATAAAAAATAAACCAAAATGGTCAGAGGACATGAAGAGACATTTCTCCAAAGAGGACATACAGATGGCCAATAGACATATGAAAGTATGCTGAATGTCACTAATCATGAGAGAAACGCAAATAAAAACTACAATGCGATATTGCCGCACACCTGTCAGAATGTCCATCATCAATAAATCAACAAACCACAAGTGCTGGTGAGGATGTGGAGAAAAGGGAATCCTCATGTAATGTTGGTGGGATTGCAAATTGGTGCAGACACTATGGAAAATAGTATGGAGGTTCCTCAAAAAATTAAAAATAGAATCACCTTATGGCCCAGCAATTCCACTCTTGTGTATTTTTCCAAAGAAATCCAAAACAGTAATGCGAAAAAATATATGCACCCCTATGTTTACTGCAGCGCTATTCACAATAGCCAAGGTATGGAAACAACTGAAATGACCATCAGTAGATGATTGATTGGATAAAGAAATTGTGATACATTTATATAATGGAGTATTACTCTGCCTTAAAAAGAATGAAACCTTACCAATTACAACAGTAAGGATGGACCTAGAGAACATTATGCTAAGTGAAATAAGTCAGATGGAGAAAGACAAATACCACATGACTTCACTTATATGTGGAATCTAAAGAACAGAATAAAGGAGCAATGTAAACAGAAATGGGCTCATAGATACAAAGTAAAAACTGACGTTTGCTAGAGGTGAGGGAGGTTGAGGATGGGGGAGAAGGTGAAGGGATTATAAAGTAAAAAGTGATAGTCACAAAATAGTCATGGGGATGTGAAATACAGTTTGGGAGAATATAATCAGTGTTGTATGGACCATGTAGGGAGCGGATGGGCCCCAGACTGATCGGGGGATCGCTTCATGGACTGTGGAGATGCCGGAGCACGGCACTATAGACCGGAAGCCGACGTATAATAGTTGAATGTCAACTGTAAAGTTATATACAGAGGGTGCCAAAAAATGTATATACATTTTAAGAAAGAAAAAGCTTATTAAAATTGTAACAATATATATCGCTAACAAAAGATGAATACAAGTCACGTTTGATTTCTGCAATTACAAGAGGTGCTCAAAGTGGTTACCATCAGCATCTAAACACTTCTGATTATGGCCAAGTATTGCTTGAGCAACGTTGACCAAAGTGTCCACTTATATACAATTTTTTTTGGCACCCCTGGTGTGTGAGTGTGTGTGTGTATAGATATATGGTCACTGCAGGTCAAGAACAGCATAGGGACTATGGTATTATAATAACTGTGTGTGGTGTCAGAGGGATAGTAGACTTAGAGGGTTATCACTTTGTGAGGGGTGTAAATGTCTAATCATTGTGTTGTTTGATACACCTGAAACTAAAAAAAAGTATTCAACAATAAATTTAAAAAATGAGAAAAACAGGGCCAGCCGAGTGGCGCATTGGTTAAGTGCTGGTTTTGGGATGCCAGCGGCCCCGGTTCGGATCCCACATGAGGGCCAGTGACACTGCCCTCTACAGCTAACAACAGCTCCACCTGGAGCTGGGCTGTGCGAGCCCCGGCGATGGTGTGGGCTGCAGCCCCTGCTGCAGTGGGCTGCCGTAGGCTACAGTGAGTGGCCCGCAGCCAGCGTGAGCGGCTGGCAGCCGGTGTGAGCTGCCAAGAGCTGCTGTGAGCGACCATCCAGAGGCCGGCGACCGATCTGCCTCACCCGGGAAGAGTGCAATGACGATACCAACATGGGCCAGTGAAGCAACATCCTCCGCAACTAAACTGAAGAACAAAAAGACAGCAACTTGTCTGTTCCCCTTCCCCGATTCCCCAACGCTGTTCCCCTCTGCTAATTCCCCAATAAAATCTTTAAAAAAAAAAAATGAGAAAACCAGTAAAACTGTATATCCATTAGGCAGTGTTCCCCATCCGTGTCCCCTCCCAGCCCCTATAGTGATCACCACTTAACATAGATTCCTATAAATGGAATCACACGTGTGCCCTTTTGCATTCCATTTCTTTCAACGAGCATAATGTTTGGGGTTCACGCGTGTTGTTTTGGATGCTGAATGATGTTCATTTTGTGTGCACCCCCCCTGAGGGGCACTTGCCTGTTCTCACCTTCTGGCCCTTGTGTTCCCACTGGGCTGAAGCCCACGCTCTTCTGAGCAGCTTGTGTGCAACAGGAGCTCCGCGGAGACCTGGCCGGTGGTAGCCCATGTTTGCTGCCGCCTCCTGTTTCCTTGCTCACTGTCTGCTGGTGACTGATGTTTCTCTTGGCTTCCAGCGTTCTCGGCCTGAGTCACGTGAGGCTCTCCTACCCTGGGCAGTGCTTTCCATGGTTGGACAGCCTGACCCTCTGGCCACTGCACTTTTGCCTCATCCCCCTGCTACCTTTCCACTCCAAGCCAGAGCTGTTGCCCTAAAAAAGCAAGGCCCTGCCTTCCCTGGGCCTGAAGTTTCCTCAATTGCAGCTCAGCCAGTCCTCAGGACCACTTCACCCCATCTCGGGTTTCTCGAAATGCCCTGTTCTCCTCTCTCACTATAACCATTGGCATCTGGATTCCTTGGGGGAATTCTTCTGATGTCTTTTCCCCACGTTCAGCACTGTTGTTTGGTCCACATGAATTGCCCATCTGTTCTCCACTGATAGTCTCCTGCTTTCTGAACCCCCTTTCCTTTTTCTCTCATTTTTCTCCCTCCTACTGTTAATCCCATTGACTCCCAAACATAGCATCAAAAAAGACTGTTTGAAATGCCTTGTTTATCCATCTTGGTATATGGCAATCATGAGTGAATAAATCTGAAACTGTCAGAATCTTTTCTTGATTCATAAGCTTTTGCAAATATAATTTTAATTTTGGAATAGGCGATATTTTTAGTTGGATCAAAAGTCAAAACCATAAAAACATGCGCAGGGAGGTCCCACATTTGCAAGCAAATCCACAGGGTTTTTTAGGTCTTGTGTCTCAGTGTAAGTATCCAAATAACAGTGAATGAAATACCTTCTGTCATTGAAACATTCGTGTTGGGTGGACAGTGGTGTTAGAGGCTTAGCATAAGTGGCAGTTCACTTGTGAGTCATAACTCTTCCCCACTCTGCGCCCTTCCTCCATGTATGTGTACCATGTTAAGCGATAAAAAAACCAAACTCCTTATTATAGAATAAAAATGATGTTCCATAGGAGTTGAGGAATGTATATCAAGTGATATTTGAAATAGTTTCTAAAATGAAAGATTGGCTAATGTTTCATGTAGTTAGCTATATTTTACTTTCACAAAGTTTAGTAAATTAAACAAAGGATATACCCTAGAGCAAATCCCAACCTTGTGTGTAGCTATTATTACTTTGTGTCATCTTTCGGGTTTTAAAAAATGAAATTTACTGGGCCGGCCGAGTGGCGCAGTGGTTAAGCGCTGGCTTGGGAAGCCAGCGGCCCCGGTTTGGTCCCACATATGAGGGCCAGTGACACTGCCCTCAAAAAAAAAAAAAAAAAGAAAGAAAGAAATTTACTTTGGAAAAACTGAAAGCAATAATATCACTAAAAATAAATTAGCCACTGTATCCTCACTTCTACTTTTTGGTCGAAAAGTCCTAACTTGCTGAAGAAACTAAGTGTGTGTGTGTTTTCTCTTCCAGATTTGGAATGGAGAGAAATGGAAGGAGATGATTGCGAGTTTCATTATGGAGGTAAAAACTATAGGATTTGATGACACATTGGATTAGGGAAAGAGGGATGGAATGGGTAAAGTGAAAAATAACTGGTGTTTTTCATTTTGAACAATTGGGAAAAGTTACTGTCTTAGTAAGAAAAAGAGAGGGCTCTGAGTTCAGCCTAAATTGGCTGGTGTCAGTCCCAGACACTTGATTTTATTGACACTATATTTTTGCTTTTTTAGATGGTACGAACGAGGCCCAGGAGAGTGACTTTCCAACAGGTATGTGCTTTCTCTCGTTTCTTCCTGTCCCGGTGAAGGAAGACATTATCTAGGTTCATGGTTCCTACACCTGAGTGCATCAAAATCACCTCCAGTCCATTATCCCTTTGTGTGCCGGTACTAATGTCTCCAGAAAAACAACCCCTTGGGAGCTGTTACATAATAGTGTTATAGTGACTTGGTGTCTTTGGATATTATTTTAACAAGTTCTCAAAGTGATTCTAAAGCACAGTTGGGTTTGGGGACCACTCCTGTGGTTGGGTGGTTTCATTTACAGATCTGTGGAGGGCCATGCACCAGGCCCAAGTGCTTATACAAATGAGCTCCTTTGCTCTGTTTTTCTCGTCACACTGGACTACCACGCCACTTGAAACATAACAGTTGTTCCATGTCTGGATGAGAACAATAATGTCCCTGGTTTCACCCAGGCAAAACTCAGAAACCTGAGTAACACCTGTGAAGAATTTCTTGGGTGTGTCTCTCCCTACTAGTGCTTGTGGTCCTGTAGCTGGGTCACCAGCCACCCTGCCTGCAGGGCTCTCTGTGCGTCTGTGGAGACATCAGCAGGTGAACCCTGCGGGGCAATGAGACCACTCTTCCCAGTGTTCAGAGTGCTGCTGTCACCCAGCAGTGGTCCTGAGCCACTGTGTGTCTTCAGGGAAAAAAGACCCATCCTGGTGCCTCCCCTCGTGGTTTAGTGAGCTTCCTCTTTGAGACGAGACATAGAGAGACTCCTGGAGCTCAGCAGGATCGGTATTTGGATTTACTTAACATGCAGAATGTTCTGATGGTTTCTAGTATGGAAAGCCACACTGCAGAGGTGACACGTAAAACCTGCACAAGTCAGTGCGGCGTGATGATAGTCCCTAACAGTTATTCTGTGCAATACTCATTTAAACCCGTTATTGGTGCCATAACTCCGTTTCCTTCAAAAATTCGCCAATATTTTGTGAAGAGACAAGAACATTAACAAAGAAATCAGTGACTGTGTCACCTGTGGGAAGTTCCTGGTGACAGTGAGGAAACCCACTGCTGGGCAGAGTGTGGGGCAGAAGCACAGGAGTAGATTGGAGGGTTGGGGTGTGGTTGGAGAACGGGGCACACTGCACATCTGGGGTGTGTAGCCGGTCACGCCAGCCAGGTAATTTGGGCTCGGTGCTGCCAGATCCTGTAGGTTTTACACAGACGTTAACCTGAAAACTCCCCTGCCCTCTTGAGCATCCCACGGGTGTGTCTGCTCGTGTCCGGCCCTGGCTGCTGTGCTGTGCATGTGTCCTGCTCTGAAGGAGGCCGTCCCACCCTGCGGGGGCTCCCTCCCCACCGCCGGCCTGGCGCACGTGCGCACTTCACGTCTTCCTTTCCCTCCACAGTGGAGAGGAGCCGCCTGCAGGACATGCTGTCGCTTCTGGGCCTAGAGACCTACCAGGTCCAGAAGCTCGGCCTCCAGGACGCCCTGCAGATCAGCAGTGACAGCGTGAGGAACTGGGCCCCTCAGGCACCGAGGGACTTGCCCTGGACCTTCCTCAGGAAGCTGCAGGCTCTCAATGCCGAGGCCAGGAACAGCACCGCCGTGGTGCCAGACGCGCCCCTGGATGCCCGGCCTGTGGAGAAGGAGAGCCAGGTGGAGGAGATTGTGTACTGGGACACGGCCGAGGACATCTCAGCCGACATCTACTCCTTCTCCGAGCTGCCCACCCCCGACACGCCTGTGAACCCCTTGGACCTTCTGTGTGCCCTGCTGCTCTCCTCTGACAGTTTCCTGCAACAGGAAATTGTGGTGAAAATGTCCCTCTGCCAGTTCGCACTCCCTCTCATTCTGCCCGACTCAGAAAACCATGGCCATACCTTCCTGCTCTGGGCCTTGAGGGGTGTCGTGCGGACGTGGTGGGCACAGTCCCTGAGGGGCATGGGCGGCCTCCGGGAGGACAGTGTGGTCCTTCCCCGGGTGCCCACCTTTGCCTTTGTGCGCATGGAGGTCAGCAGCAACTCCAAGTCTCAGCTGCTCAACGCCGTGCTCAGCCCCGGCCACCGGCAGCGCGACTGCTTCTGGCACCGAGACCTGGGTGTGGGCACCAGCCCTCGGGAGATCGCAGACGGGCTGGTGGAGATCTCCTGGTTCCTGCCCAGCGGCCGGGAGGACCTGGACTTTTTCTCTGAGCCCATGGCCTTTCTGAACCTCCGGGGTGACATCGGGTCTCACTGGCTGCAGTTTAAGCTGCTGACAGAAGTGTCTTCGGCCGTATTCATTCTGACTGACAATGTCAGTAGGAAGGAGTACAAACTGCTGTCCTCCATGAAGGGGTCGGCCACCAAGTGCTACTTCATCCTGAGCCCCTGCCGCGGGAAGCGGAACACGAACCTGCGGCTTCTGGGCCGGCTTCTGCCTGTGCTGCGCATGGACCACTCGCACGTGCTTGTGAAGGTCAGCAGCACGGACAGCGCTCGGTTCGTGCATAGGGTCCGCTCCATCATGGCACACGTTGCCCGGTCCCCCTGCAGGAGGCTGTCGCTTGAGGACATGGCTCACGCTGCCCGTAAGCTGGGGCTGAGGGTTGATGAGGACTGCGAGGAGTGCCAGCGGGCCAAGGGCCGGATGGAGCGAGTCACTGGGAGCCCCAGGGGCGCGCTGAGGCTGCAGGGGGCCCCCGGGGGCACGCCCTCCCCAGTGGAGAGGGAGCTCCGCCAGGCTCAGTGGGCCGGGGCCCCCGCCGGGGGGCTGCAGGACTTCATCTCCGGCCTCAGCAGCCCCTCCCCAGGCGAGAAGCAGTATTTCTTGCGGTGGATGGAGTGGGGGCTAGCCTGGGCAGGCCAGCCAAGGCCCAGGCAGCCCCCAGAGCCGGCTGCCGCCCTGAGAGCAAAACTGAGTGGGGCTGCGGACCCCAGTGAGCTGTCCCGGCTGGAGCCCCTGGGGCTAGAGCACTTCCTGCGGGAGATGGGGCAGCTCTACGAGGCTGAGAGCTGCCTCGTGGAAGCTGGGAAGCTGCCTGCAGGCCAGAGGCGGTTCACCCACTTTCCAGGCCTGGCCTTAGAGCTGCTGTTGAGGGGGCTGCCCCTGGAGCTGGTCGACGGGAGCACGCTGAGCGCCCCACTGCGCTGGGTCACCGGGCTGCTGAGGGAGCTGCACGCCCACCTGGGGAGGCGGTCACGGCTGGTAGTGCTGTCTGCGCTGGGCGTGCCGGGCACAGGCAAGTCCACTCTGCTCAACACCATGTTTGGGCTGCGCTTTGCCACCGGGAAGGCTCGTAGTCCTCGGGGGGCCTTCATGCAGCTGGTCACCGTGGCAGAGAGCTTCAGCCAGGACCTGGGCTGTGACCACATCCTAGTGATAGACTCTGGGGGCTTAATTGCCGGGGCCCTGGCCACGGCTGGAGGGCGCTTTGAGCTGGAGGTCTCCCTGGCCACTTTGATTATGGGGCTGAGCAATGTCACCGTGGTCACGCTGGCTGACACCAGGGACATCCCGCCAGCCATTCTGCATGCGTTTCTGAGGTTGGAAAAAGCGGGCCACACGCCCAGCTACCAGTTTGTGCACCAGAACCTTCATGACATGCCAGCCCCTGGCCCCAAGTCCAGAGACAAGTGGTGGCTCCTGGACCAGCCGGGCGACATGAGCAGGGCCCCGGCACAGGTGGACAAGCAAGGCGACGGCCTCCGGACGCTGGCTGATCTGGCCTTCTGTGACCCAGAGAAGCTGCATGTGTGGCACATCCCCAGCCTGTGGCATGGAGCACCTCCCATGGCCGCTGTGAGCCTGGGGTACAGCGAAGCCATCTTTGAGTTGAAGAGATGCCTGCTGGAAAACATCCGGAACGGCCTGTCCAACCCCAGCAGGAGCATCCAGCAACTCATTGAGCTGGTGAGACGGCTCTGAGCTCCGCTGCCCTGAGGGGTGTCTCCTGTCCCATGTGAGAAGGGAGAGATGCAAAAGATGGTACCAGGGTCTCCTGAACAGTGTTATGGAGGCAGTCATCGCCAGTCTGCTGCTAGGTGCCCTGGGGCAGGCCATAAGCTGTGTCTCCAACCTGTGGTGTGGCCCCTCGGCTGTGGCCTTTCCAACAGCGGCTCTTTCATCGTCTTCTGGAGTGGACAGCTGCTGTCCATCACTGCAGCCGGGGCACTCGGGTGCCCAGGAGAGGGGTCGGGAAGGCATCCCAGGAAGCAGAGCTAGGTGACCACCTGGCCGTTAGTATGTGCCCATGGCGGGCAGGTCTATTTATTGACTGACTACAGCCTTCCCCGACCCCACGGGGGGCTGGCTTTTTTGCCCACAGCACTGAGCTCCTCTGGAACTTGCCCTGGGGCTCTGAGGCCTTCCAGGGCAGGGCATGGCTGCCCAGCACTTTTGGCGTTTAATAAAAGTTTGTGAAATGAACGATTGCACGAATGAGTCATAGGCAATTTCCTCTCTGTGCCTTAACTTTCCTGTTTCCTCAACCAGGATCAGTGTCTGTCTGAGGAAGGGGTGTATGGCGGACAGCGGAGAGAAGGTCTTAAAGACGCCATGCTGTCCCTTCTCTAAGCAGATACCCAGCTTCAAGCTGCTCCTGGGACACGGATCTCAATGTCCTCGCAGTGACTTCAGGTGTCTCCATCATCATCCCATTTCGTAGCTAAGGAAAGGGCCAACAGTCACGAAGCCACAAGCTCCAGCCACCTGCCTGCGCAGTGCCCTCGCTCTTGAGCACTCCTTGTCCCCAAACTCCCACAGCAGCCAGACGCACCCCAGCTCGGCCCTTGGTGGCAGCCGACAGGGCTCACCTTGTAATCATCACTGATGCCGTGGGGTTGACTTGCAGCCATTTCCCTTTCTCAACGACACATCAAGCGATGGCCTGTCATGGACGTTATTAGTTTTACTGACAGAACCAAGCAGGGCTGCTCCTAGAAACCTGTACCTGTGTACACTGGCGATGGTAGCTCTCCCCAGCTCCTCAGATGTCAGCTAGCCAAGTAAAGAAAAGGTCTTTCTCTTTGTCTGGGTCAGTAATCAAAAACATGATTCTGGCTGTAAACCTATCCTGAGCTCTGAAGAAGTCTAACAAAAGAAATTCAGTCTAGCCTTACAAGCACCAGAGTCAGGACTGCAGAAGAGGGAGCCGAGGGATTCTTGATCTAGTTTTGGTGGCTTTCAGCCCCCCACCCCACAGCACCCACACTCGGGACCCAGGGCCTCATTCATGCTGCCCGCTGTATGGGCCTCCTCCCACCTGTCCTGGGCCCTGGCTAGCCTCAGCGGGCACTCCTCCCTCAGCCTGTGATGGCAGCTCCACCTCCAATCCCACCCTGAGGGGTCAGGGGCCCTTCTGTTATGGTCCTCACTGTATCTCTCTGGTCTGCCTTTTTGCCCATCCCATCCGAGCTCCCTGTGGAAGGCTGAGTGGCAGATCTAGCATGGTGTCTACGGCCAGTGCCCTCTGAGTGACAGCTATTATCATCTCACAGCACTGGTCGTACAGTGGGGTGTAAGGGATGTCCAACAGCCTTCTCTCCAGAGGGGTCTCTACAAATCGATCTGGGAGTCTCCCACTTAAATGTGGATTTTAGGACACCAGTTCTCAAGCCTGCTGCAAACCTCGGTCCCCTAGGGAGCGCTGAGAAAGCGGGGGCCCCCAGTCCTGTGCTTGTAGGGTGGGGTCAGTGCATGCTGACGTGCAGCCAGGGTGGAGAGCCTGTGTTCTCAGAGCATGAAAGTGGCTTCCTGTGGAAGCCAAAGAGCTTGTGTCAGAGAAAAGAGCTGGAAAGCCTGTCTCCCCAGAGCTCTGTCTGGACCCCACCTCTTGCCCTTCCTGGGGTCACTTGTCACTAGATGTGGCTGCTGCTTATCCAGGAAGTGGTCTGTGCTCAGCCACAGAAACCGGGGCCATTCCCCCATCCTCCATGGTTCTGGAGGCACCCCCACCTGGTGATGGAGGGGAGCCCTAGACACGGATGGGCACGTGTTGTGTAACAAGAAGACTTGCTCCATTTGCTAGTTCTAACCTCAGGTGAGTCTTGGACCTCAGCTTCTGATCTGCAACACCTGGACAATAATGCCTCTTAAGAACTGATGTGAAGTAAAGTGCATCCAAACACCAACAAATGGAAATTACAGAAAACTAAAATACCCCATTAAATTTTCCCACTGGCAATTGAAAACAATAAGAATTCATAGTACTGTATGTATTCAAATGTCATTTCAAGTTATTGGGTTGTCGGAAAAGTCATGATGCATTTATGCAACGAAACACAGAAAAAAATAAGTCATGACTTTTCCGACAACCCAGTATTTTAATCATGCAAACACACTCACAGGACCCCCATCACGGAACCAGCTGAAACGCTGTTTGCTACAACGTACAGGATAAACAAAGGTAAACGAAAGGGAGGTAACGGTATACTTGAACTATGAGGGATGGAGGTCAGTTTGGAATTCCTGGGAGACATCTCAGGGAGAAAGAAGAGTGGCCTGGATACAGAAAACCGCTCATTTAATCATGGTGCTGCCTCCTGTCTCTGGGGCAGACCTTGAACCAAAGCATAGCAGCGCCTGTTCAGCAGGCCAGCAGCAGTCGGTGCCGCTGTCAGCTCTGCTGGGAAACGACCCACTTTTCTCTGGCTGTGGTGGTGTCCCTGCGAGCCCTCATGGACCCTCACAGCTGGTTCGTTTCCATAAGAGGAGGTAGATATCAGGGGCTTCCTTCTTTAAAAAAAAATTAGGGCCGGCCGAGGGGCTCAGTGGATTAAGAGCTCACTCAAAGAGTGCGAGCTGAGCCTGAGCAACAGCAGTTCGATGCCCAAGCGGAGCTGAGCTGCCGCTGAGCTGCCCACAGGTGGCAGGAGGGCTCAGCAAAAAAAATAAAAATAAAATTTTTTTTTGTCAGGCATTTTACAGTGTAAGTTTCACAACCATCACTGTCCCCATTTTACAGATGAGGGAAACAGGCTCAAGTGACTTGTGTAAATTGCACATCCAGGCAGCAGTAATTCAGATCCCAGACCCCGTGTTCCTCACCGCATTGGAATTCCAAATACTATCAGTTTAAAAGGCCTCCAGGAAAAGGTGAAAGTTCTTACTTTTGGAAAGTGCTGTCATTTAACAATACTTGTCCTGTCTCCTTATCTAACATGCAGAGCAGTTGGAGGCCACAGGGAAAATGAGAAATACAACATTCCTAGTTCAGTGGGCATGAAAGACACTGTCTTTTTATTAACTTTTTTTGAGGACCTAGCTTCAAGTGGTCAAAGGGATCTTGATCATGGAAAATGAACTGGACTGAAGCTAGGAAACTGGTGTCGTGGTCCCTCTGTGGCCCTCCCCTTTGTGAACTTGGGCAACTCACCCTCCATCCTTGGACTCCATTTCTCCTCCACATCGATGAGAATCTCATTCTCCCTCTCACGGGAACCCTAGCAGCACCCAAGCAACATCTCTTTGAATGATGCAGATACAAAATGGCCAAATATCGGTGGCCTCACATGACTCAACCTAACAAATCAATGGCAGCTCTTTATCCTAACAGCTCTATGAGGTTGTACAATCAACAAACCCATTTTGTAGATAATGGAACTGAAGCTCAACTGTACAAAGATTGTTACACCTCGGCCAACTCCAGAGCTCATGGTTTTTTTTCCAGTACTGTGTTGAGTTCTGAAATAAGATATCCAGCGTTGTTGCTTTGCCGTCTGATAGTAATAAATGCTGGATACCAATCACAGTGGTCATGTTCTCGCTTGAGCGTTACAGACCCTGTGACCGGCCCACAATTTTCCTTACTGCCCAGCCCTTTCTCCCTTAAAATGTTCCCGCCCCACACACCCAGGCAGACACTAGGGTACGGTCATATGAGGAATGTTACCCTCTGCATAACTCATCCTTGAAGAACTGCATGAAGTCTTAACCAAAACGTATTTCTTCTTCATTTGTGAACAAACCCAGTAGTTTCTTTGTTTTAAAGAATATTATTTGGAGACCACTCAGCAGCCTACTTTGTAGAACCAGTAAAAACGCTCTGCTCCCCTCCAGGGGGAGGGCCCGGTGGGCGCCCCGTTTTCCCTCTTATGGACACTAGTGTGAGCTCTTTGCGGGTGCGACCTTGATTCAGCATCACCACATTTCCAGATCTCAAACACGATGCAAACGCCGATGGTGGCAGCGCAGAGAGGTGCAAACCTACGCTTCGCGACCGGGCCCCGGCCCCACTCCGCCCGGCGCAGCCCACCCCACCACCGCGCAGCAGCGGGGAAGTCCAACCTCCAAGCCCACCGCTCTCCAGTAGCAAGGTCGGCGCCTGATTTCGCCGCGGGCCGGTCCCCGACCGGGAGGCCCCGCCTCCGACCGGGAGGCCCCGCCCCGACCGGGAGGCCCCGCCCCGCAGGCCCCGCCCTGACGGAGAGGCCCCGCCCCGACCCGCAGGCCCCGCCTCCGAACAGGAGGCCCCGCCTCCGAACAGGAGGCCCCGCCTCCGTCCGGGAGGCCCCGCCCCGCAAGCCCCGCCTCCGACCGAGAGGCCCCGCCCCGTAGGCCCCGCCTCCGAACAGGAGGCCCCTCCCCTCCCCGTAGGCCCCGCCCCCGCCCGGGAGGCCCCGCCCCGCCCCCGCGGCCCCCCCTCCGACTAGGAGGCCGCCCCGCCCCGGAGGCCCCGCCTCCGACCGGGAGGCCCCGCCCCGCCCCGTAGGCCCCGCCCCCGGCCGGGAGGCCCCGCCCCGTGGTCCCCGCCTCCGACCGGGAGGCCCCGCCCCGACCGGAGGCCCCGCCCCGCCCCGTATGCCCCGCCGCCGACCGGGAGGCCCCGCCCCGACCCGGAGGCCCCGCCCCGCCCGGGAGGCCCCGCCCCGTGGTCCCCGCCTCCGACCGGGAGGCCCCGCCCCTCCCGTAGGCCCCGCCCAGCCCCGCATGCCCCGCCTCCGACCGGGAGGCCCTGCCCACAGCCGAGAGTTCTGCTGGGAAGAGCGGCGATTCGCACACTCGCGCCGGCTTCCATTGGGTTTCCTCGCGGTCGCGGCCTCCCGGCGTTGCCCTTTGCCCCCGCGGCGCGGCTTCACGTCCCGCGAGCTACACCGGGCCCAAGATGGCGGCGCGCGTGTGCAGCCGGGGCCTGGGACCACGGGTGAGACGGTGACGCGGGCGGGCCTAGGCTGCCGTGGCGGGGCCCGGTTCCCGGCTCACGGCGTTGCCCACACAGGTCCTGTCCTGGAGCCGACAGCTGCCGGGTGCCTGCAGCGGCCTGCACACGTCCGCGGCCCGCGCCAAGGTGAGCGCGGCCGGCCCGGGGGGGAACGGAGGGCGCGAGCCCGGGGGCCGGGCGGGCGGGCGCGGGCGCGGTCTCACGGCTTCTCTCGCTGCAGAACCGCGCGGCCCGAGTCCGTGTGGGCAAGGGGGACAAGCCAGTGACCTACGAGGAGGCGCACGCGCCTCACCACATCGCCCACCGCAAGGGCTGGCTGTCGTCGCACACAGGTGAGGGGACGCGGCCGCCTCGGTGTCGGGAGAGAGCGGGCCATATGGCCCCAGGCCCCGCCTGGGGAGTTCTCCGTGGTGACACAACCCCGGTGCGAAGTGAACAGGCGTCAGAGGTTTCCTTCGGCTCCCTAAATCCATGCGAGAGAAGGATCATTAAACCCACAAAGAGACATGGAGGTCTGGGATGTGGAAATGTATTTGATAGGGATACAGAACTGGCGTTTTGGAGATCAAGGACTCCATAACCTCCACAGAAATTACTTGCATGACTGCAGACAAGAATTGTTTTGCTTTGTTGTCAGTCATCTGTGATTTCTGGAGATGCAAAATAGCTCAGGGGCAGTGAGAAGAGCGATCCCCATGGACTGCACCTGAGACCTGGGGACAGTGCTCTGAACAGTGCAGCTTTCCACTGAAGCACAGGGTTTTCTCTACAACTGCACAGCGGACCATTATTCACAGATCCCGCATGTGGGAATTAGCCTAGTCTTGGCGCTTTCTCAGTCTTCGACATGGGCAGCGATCCCACTTGCACCCGCCCAGCTGTGGTTAAACAGGGCTCTGCCTTCTTGGTTCAGCTTTCACACAGTACACGTGTCCTTTTTGAGATCTATTAATGTCATCTTCTCACACTGTCGTTCTTTTTTTTGGGTGACCCACTACTTCAAATAGCTGGTAGTGCTGAAGTGTTGTATAGTGTCCAAAACACAAGAAGGCAGCACCTCACGGACATCTGCCTGTCACTTAAGCTTCCTTCAGGCATGAGTCACAGTGCAGTTGGGAGAGAGTTAAGTGTGAATCAGCACATGCACTAAGCAATGTGTCTGTAAACATGCACAGAAAACAAGGTTATGCGTTGATCTCCTGACAGAAATGCTGTGGCAAAGGCTTCCAGAGCGTAACCCTGCATTTCCCCAGGAGCAGGGGTTCAGCGTTTGCTAATTCGTTGTTCACGGTGACTTCACAGAGCAGAATGGCTGCCAGTTAATGAGCAGTAACTGGTGACAGAGCTCATGTCCCAAATCCCAGAAGGAGCTGGTGGCCTCATCCCTGGCCTGGGGGATGACTAGCGCTTCTATAAAGCAGTACTCAATTTTTTCTAAATTGAGTATTTGCTTCTATAAAGCAAATGAGTGGAAAAGGGATCGTCCGCACTTGTGTCCTTGCTAAGGCCTCAGTCTTCCCTTCTGTGAAACAGTGGCCATGACGGTACCTACTTCTCAGGATTAGCTTAGAAGTTTAATGAAATATTGCACTTTGAACTTGAAAGTGTTACTCCATTTAGAGAGGAAAGAAGAGGTGGGGTTGGGGGTGGACTTGAGTGCCCTCTGGATCTTTGGCCGACTCTCCTTCTCCTCAGGGAATCTGGATGGGGAGGACCATGCCGCAGAGCGAACGGTGGAAGACGTTTTTCTCCGCAAGTTCATGCGGGGCACCTTCCCAGGCTGCCTGGCTGACCAGCTTGTCCTGAAACGCCGTGCTAACCAGGTGGACATCTGTGCCCTGGTCCTGAGGCAGCTGCCTGCACACAAGCTCTACTTCCTCGTGGGCTACAGTGAGACTCTGCTGTCCCACTTTTACAAGTGTCCTGTGCGTCTGCACCTGCAAACTGTGCCCTCCAAGGTGGTGTATAAGTATATCTAGTGTAGTCACCTTTTTTCCATGAAGCTCTAGCCTGCCAAGGATAAATATGTGGGAAGGGGTGGAATACAAATGGGGAGACACCCCCCACCACCCCTCGCCCAGAGTCCAGAGGCTTCGTTTTCAAAGTTGCTGTTGAATAAATAGACTTTCCATGTTGTCTGGTGTCCTGGTTATGTCTCTACCCTTTCGGTGAAGGAACTAGGGCAAGGTTTCTTTGGGGTGCTCCAGGGGTCCCAGGGTGGCTGCAAGTTAAGATTTACCCTCTTAGCAAGTGTCGGGTATGTAACAACGTTGTGAGCTGTGGTGGCATTGTCGCTCCTTACATCCTCAGTACTTACCACCCTTGTGACTTATTTTTCAAGGTGCTCACCTATGACTGATGTGTGATTTATTTTTCAGTGGGACACCCCTGTGACTTATTTTTCATGGTGCTCATCTGTGAGTGACTTATGACTAATTTTTAGTGGGATACCACTGTGACATATTTTTCAAGGTGCTCACCTGTGACTTATTTTTCAGTGGGACATCCCTGTGACTTATTTTTCAAGGTGCTCACCTCTGAGTGACCTGTGACTTATTTTTCAGTGTGACAAGCCTGTGACTTATTTTTCAAGGTGCTCACAGGTGACTGAGTGGAGACTTATTTTCCAATGGGACACCCCTGTGACTTATTTTTCAAGGTGCTCACCTCTGACTTACCAGTTACTTATTTTTCAGTGGGAGTGTCTTTCATGCAGTGAAAAATCAGCAGGAAACTGGTCCTGGTGGCCTGAGCTGAGGTGAGGACCATGAGTTTGGAGAGGAGCGGGTGTCTGGAGACCGGGACAGGCTGTGGTGAACGCTGTCCTGAGGACAAAGCTGGCACACATGCCAGACTCAGCACTCAGGGGACTTTGGCTGTGTGGACACCAGCAGGAGAACTCGTCCTGTCACAAGGACACTATCTGCCAAACTCATGATTCGTCCAGCCCATAGAAGGTAGAGAAAGGATGAAGAGGGGAAGAGAGAGGGGGAGTGAGGGCCGATCCCATGTTGAGCAGGACCTAGCCTGCATCACCTCACTGACCCCTCACAGTTGCCCTGAGACGGAGCGGTTATCCCCACCTGACAGGCCAGGAGACTGAGGTTCCGTGTCTTTGCCCGAAGTCACACAGCTAGTACTTTGAGCGGACAGGAGTCAGCTCTGCCCTGTCTGGGGCTCAGGCATCCCCCATAAGGAAAGTGCCCCCCCCAGACTCCAGTCTGAGCTGTCAGGAAGCTCTTGTCTGAAGCTGTGACCTCAGAGGACGGGAACATGGTCAGAAGCGCAGCCGTGCTCTGGGCTGAGGAGGAACAGATTTAAAAGCCCCGAGCACAGGCTGGGCACAGAAGTGGGGGAGCCCTGGTCCTAGGGATCTGGTGCTGCTTGTCCTCCGGTGAAGGGCCGGGCCACCTCCTCCCTCCCCACCTGTCCCCTTCCCCAGCTGCCTGCCCAAGTCCCACCGAAAACCAGCCTGGGTGAGTGCACGGCAGGCTGGACCATGAGGTCACGTGCAGATTCCCTTCAAATAGAATGACCGGGATTCCACCCAACGCTGCAGGCCTGCTTGGATCACTCTGCCCAGGATCCCGTGTGTGCAAGCTCTGCGGGCCCCTGTGGGCCCATTTCAGCCTCCGCTCTGGACTCAGAACTGTATTAGAGTCATCTTCTATTTAAATACCTGTGAAATGGAGATTATAATTATCTCCGCCTCAATTGGAAAATGGGGGCAGTAGGTGAGCCGAGGCCTGGGAAGGGCCTGGAACAGGAATCATCTCACAGTGAGCTCAGTCCAGGGGCCTGTACGCTCATTTTACTGCAGACCGAGGAATCGCTCTCTGCTGCCATCTGTTGTTTCAGGAATAACCACATGTGCGGGTCACCAGGAAAGGTCATTCTTTGCTGCCATCTCGTGTGCATCTTGGGAACAGCACTTGAGTGGAAGTCAGGAAATTCTAAAGGTTTCTGAGCCAGTGAAGCATGTGTCAGACCCAGGGCTGTGCCCCAGGTGCTGTCATCTGTCCCTTGGCAGCTGCCCGCTGAAATGTTGAGTCCTGGAGGTGAAACCCGGCACCGGGCATGGCATACCTGAATTAACTGCCTTTTCGCCTGGCTCTTATCTATGCTGCCTTATGCCACCCTCCCCTCCTGGCTCCCTACCTCCCCCAGGGCCTTTTTTGAACACTCTGCTTATAGAGCCTCTGTCAGTCATCACATGGGGTGGGAATGGGGCAAAGAATTATTTTTCAGGTAAAAGAGGCAGCCCAGGAGGACCAGATCAAAAGGAACCCAGGACCGAGAGCAGAAAGCTTGGGTATGGAAAGACCACAGGAGGCCTGCAGAAGCCAGACTGCCACCCCCAGGGCGAGCTGGGGAGGCGGGCTGTGGTGGGATCCCGGGCTCTGGCTTGGGCGTTGAGGCTGAAGGGACCTGGGGGACTCCACTCCAGGTGCAGCATTTGCAGGGGGAGCTGAACACCAGGCTCCTCGGGCAGCTTTGCTGGAGCAGCCTCCCCGCTGCACCACTGTGGTAGCTGGACCTGTCTGGATGGTTGGGGTAGAGTCCGTCACCTTTACCCTGGCAGAAGGTGTCTCGTCTAATCCTGGGTCCACTCTTAGTTCCAGAGGGCTGGCCTGGTGTAGGAAATTCAGTCCTGGGGGTCCTAAAGGCATATGTGGAAGACCTGGGAAAACAGTCAGCCAAGGACACCCCAAGAGACCCCAAACCCATAGGCCATGCATTTAGTCAGCCACCGTGGACCAGCAGCAGCTCAGCACCCCACATCCCACATTCTGTCTATTTCTGTCCCTGTCTGACCTTCTCCTTCAGTCTCTGCCAACATCCTTCTTTGTCTGACTTTGTTCAACATATTCATGAAACATTTGCTTTTGTCAGCACCCTGCAGTGATCCTTTCAAGCCCTAAAGGACCTTACTTCATCCCTAGCTCAGGATGTCTTATCTGTCCTACTTCCCTGTCTATCCCCCTACATGTCCTACAGATGGGGTCTCTGACTCTCCTATGTGTGGGGTTCCCATATGTATGTATTAAATCTGCTTGTTTTCTTTTGCTAATCTGTGTCATGTCTATTTGATTATTAGAGCAAACAAAAGAACTTCAAGGGTAGAGGAACGTGTCTTCCTCCCCCACATAAGCAACTATCAGATAGTTAATAAAAGGTGAGATTGGGAGTGTATATCACCACTTCATGATATAAGATTTGATAGAACTAAACTTATTTTCAGGACTGGTGATTAAATCAATGACATATGGAACAATCTACCAATTTAACTTCTGGATATGGAACTTTTATTATAGTTTCAAATGCGGGAATGAAGAGGAACAAAAGTCTTGCCTTTGGGTATAGTGACTTTTAGTTGGTTGTTAAGAAACAAAAGAGTAAAAAATAGCCTTTGACCCTTCCTCTTTTCCTGCCCAAGAGATGTAGATGGGAAAACGTGGTTTAGGAGGAGAACCTTACCATAATCCCTTTAGCGGAAGGCAGGAAGACTCCAAGCAGAGACGGTAGACCACCCTTTTCCCTGTGTGCCATTATTTCCTGGGTTGAAGAACACCAATTTACCTTTCGTGAGTGTGCCACTCTTCTTAAAGTACCTGTGAAGTGCCCGATCTGACCTCACTGTCCGTGGAATATTTACATGTATGTGAATTACCCATGCGCATATGTTGAAATTTGATTTAATCTTATTAATCTGATTATAGTAATTTGCTGATTTACTCAGCTAGAAGAAGACGTTAGCATAGGCAGAGAGACTGGGTCACAGGGAGGCGGGAAGGAAAGGAAAGGAAGATGTGAGGCGAAACAAAAGAGGAGACCATTCCTAAGAAAAGGTGCAGATGGAGCTAATTTAAATGGATTATAACATTGTTAGCATTCCAGGAGGGAAAAATCTCCACCCCGTGGGTGCCCATGACAGTCCCTCCAATGGGAAGGAGTGGTCAGCAAAGACTCGCCCTGTGTCACTTGTGACTCCACCCTGAGTATTTAGCGCCCTCATTCAAATGTAATCCTACGTTTTCTTTGCTTGGGTGCAGTCGCTCTCCTGGGCTTATCCACTCCTGCGTTTTGGGGATATATTTTCTTTCTTTTAATACATCCTCAGCCTGCTTGTAGTTATTCACGAGGAGTTGTTCCTACATCCTGGAATGCCTTCCTGTGATGACTCAAGGACCCGCTCTCTGATAACACACGTACAGGGTGAGAGCAAAAGAATGAATTTTTTAAAGCCCCCAGTTTCGGGGAGCCTGCCAGGAGTACTTGCTGGGGCACTGCTGGCTCCTAGGAAACCGCTGCAGCTGAGAGCTCGTGGACGTCTGCCGGCAGAGGTGAGTCTTTTTGTTCACTCTGTCAGCCTTCCCGGTCTATTTCTGCGGAGTTTGGGAGAATTTAGAAGTGCTGCGTGTCCTTGTCCTCTTTTCCACATGCAAACTGGCAGGGAAATATATTTGTGAAGCTAGTTTTTCAGAAGCAGCGACCCAAGGATTTCTCTATTGAATTTTTCTTCCCAGATATGGTCATTTTTTGAGTGTCTTTGTCTCTGGTGTCCTTTGTCATGCAAGGAAATACCAGAGGGACGGAAAGCCTCTGGCTTCCTTGGTTAAGCTGTAAAAAAGGCTTTTTGGTTTGAGTAGCTATTAAAATCCTACTATCATTGGCCAGAAAGTGGATCCTTGGAATGGGGAAAACTTCTAAATTGGAAAATGTGTCAGAAAACTCTCATGACAGACACCTGTTTTATTGGTACTGTTGTCGGAGAGCGGGCCTTTCTCGGCGCAGAGTCCAGGTCCTTGGCAACTCGAGCAAAGAATTGAACGAGATACCAGAGTAAAGCAGTAAAATAAGTAGTTTATTAGAAAAGACAGTACATCCAGACTAGAGGATGGCCTAAGGGCCCATTACCAAAGAGTGTGGAGGGGACATATGCAAAGGTGAGGCTTAACGGGAAGAAGCAGCAGCAGAAGTAGCAGTAGCAGCCGCGCTTCCCTCCCAGGACTTGGGGTTTGTATCCTTTTTCTCCAGGATGGGCTGTTCTTCCTGGGGTAGGACCACTTGATTGGCCCCTGTGATTAACAAGAGGTACTGTGTAGGTGTGAGTGACTGGTCTGATGTAGTTGGATATTTTGCGCCCATTTGCTTTACCCGCAGGGGTAGGTAATTACAATACAAAGGGGAGTTTTGGGTGGAGAGGGGATGTCCCCAGGTGGTCACACTGTGGGACATGCAGGAATGCAGAGACCCAATGCCTGCCTCTAACTACCTGCCTAGGTTTTCCTTGAGAGACGTGGTCCCCGTAAAATCTCTATGGGAAGCTGAGGGACAGGAGGTCTCTTCTTCTGTATCTGCTCCCTGCTGGGCAGGGGCGTAGAGCTGTCCCTGCCTATTGGGGTTCGCGGAACTCTCACCCTAGCTGGTCTCAGATGAGAGGAAGGGGTCTCAAGCTCCACCTGGAAGACCGTGTTGGCTTCTTTGCTTGTTGGGGTATCCCCTGTATCCTCAAGGCTCCTGAATGAGGACAAAAATATAAATCTGTTACTTTTTATGAAACTTGTGGCTATTCAGTCCATCACTCAGGTGGCATCAGTTGTCTGGACACAGAATGGGTTTGACATTTAGCTTCCTGGCCTGGGGGATATTAGGAAGTCTCAGGCTTTCAACTAGTTATCTGAAGCAGGGGTAGGAGACTTCTATTGTTTCAGATTCAGGAACTAATGTACAAAGCAATTAAGAAGCAAGGGGGATCTTCCCTCAGAAAAGCAATCAAAGCCCAAGAGCTAAGAAACTAAAGAACTAGGGAGGAGACTTAACATTTTTATATTTAACATTTCTATAGAAAAGAAAACATTAAAGATTTTCAGTGGTGGGGGTTGGTGCTGCTCAGTTGGCCGGTAACAATATCATTCCATCAGGTCCCAGTCATACTGAGACACCCCCCGAGAGAGCTTTACTGATATTATTCCACCGGGCCTCGGTCCTACCGAGACACTCTCTCAAGACTAATAGGGTCAGGGGCTAGTGCAGAGGGGGTGGTCTTGGAATCGGCTGTAAGGCAACATCTCCCCCTTTCTGTTGTTGTAGAAGGAGAAACACAGATTTTGCAGTTTCTTCATCTATGGCCCGCCGGAGGGTTTGTTGGCCACACCGGAGGACTAAACAGAACAGAAACAAAATAATGATTAGAAATGCAAAGGCACCAGCAAAACCTCCACCGAGGATTTTTATCCAACTGAGTGGATTTAGAGTAGATAATCCTTCCGCAGCCCCAGATAGGGCATCCTCTCCAGGGAGGAGCTGAAGATTAGCAGATGACATTTGGTCTGCTTCTTGCTGTCATTGTTGGATATCCACAGAGAGGTTGGGCATATGACCCAAAAGATGAGCTCGTACCTCGGACCACGGGGTACGTGTCTGATTATAAGAAAAAGGAGTTATACAATAGGTGGAGATATTCCAATCACATTTTAAAGTAATAATAGTCCGGAGACTTTCTAATTGGTTTCCCAAATAAACCACAGTAGTTTTCAAATCAGCTAAACGAACACTAATTTCTTGATCAATTTTCAATTGTTGGCTCCAAGGTTTACTAGCATTTTCATGCCATTGTTGTACAAATTGAGTAGTTTGAACTGTCTGATGGAGAGCTACTCCAAAGACAGCAGCAGTGGTTGTGATTGCTCTAATTCCTAAAATTGCTGCTATTAAAAGGCCAATAAATCTTTTAGTTCGGTGTAAAATTTTATGAAGAATTTGACAAATAATATGAATTGTCGGAGAGCCTTCCCAAACCCTAGAGGTTTGAACAGAAATCCACAATCCTTTTTTACGTCGTAAAATCATAATTTGATCTTGGGGATAGCTAAGGATTGAGGAATTAAGACAGGTAAATAAGCGACATAGAGGACATTCGACCAATTTCAAATTTTTTTTTTTTTTTTTTTAAAGATTTTATTGGGGAATTGGCGGAGGGGAACAGCGTTGGGGAATTGGGGAAGGGGAACAGACAAGTTGCCGTCTTTTTGTTCTTCAGTTTAGTTGCGGAGGATGTTGCTTCACTGTTGGTATCGTCATTGCGCTCTTCCCGGATGAGGCAGATCGGTTGCTGGCCTCTGGATGTCGCTCACCGCGGCTATTGGCAGCTCGCGTTTGGCTGCCAGCCGCTCACGCTGGCTGCGGGCCACTCACTGTAGCCCATGGCAGCCCACTGCAGCAGGGGCTGCAGCCTACACCATCACCGGGGCTCGCACAGCCCAGCTCCAGGTGGAGCTGTTGTTAGCTGTAGAGGGCAGTGTCACTGGCCCTCATGTGGGATCCGAACCGGGGCCGCTGGCATCCCAAAACCAGCGCTTAACCAATGCGCCACTCGGCCGGCCCTCAAATTTTGATTAATGGTAAATTTTTCTATTAAAAACACAAATGGATTTTTAAGACAAACCTGTAAATAAATTTGTCGTTTTTTCATATCGAAAGGTATAACTATTATCATTGTTTTGAGTAAGGTTTCCTTTCCATAATTTACTAGATGCAATGCTTAAAGCAATTTTCCATAGAGTCCTTTGAAACGGACCTTTAATAGGTCTAATCATCCTTAATTGAAGTGGGGCTAAGACTCTTTCCTTCCAAAAAATAGAAATATTAAAAGGAGACTTAACAATTTTGGGTAAATTATTTCCAATAATTTGATCTTTTAATTGTTGTGGTTCTGAGCATTCTTTAATATTACAGAGTTGAAGATCAGAACCAAAGGGTCCCCAATCAGTAATTGTTTCTAAGGTATTATTTATGATTATTCTATCTAATGTTCCACGACATTCTTCCCAATGAATTCTTGATTGATTTTTATCCCAATGATTAATAAGAGGGCAAGTAGGAATTGGAGGTGGGAAGCTATGAGTGCTAAATTGCTGAGTAACAAATCCTTTACTAGAAATCATAAATAAATCTTTAAAAGTATTATTTTCTTTTCCACTTGGAATAGCCCAAGTTTGCTCTGAAAGAGAGAGACATGGTGGAACAGACCCAGAGGAGTTCAAAAAAGTTAAAGTAAACATGGCTTTTGCTAATTGCACCTGAGGTGGTTCCTCTAGTCTCTCCCTTTCTGTTTTTGCAATTGTTTCTTTAAGGTTGAATTAGCACGTTCAACAATGGCCTGGCCTTGAGGGTTGTAAGGAATGCCAGTATTATGGGTAATTTGCCAGGTTGCGCAACAGTTGGCAAACTTAGCACTAGTATAAGCTGGTCCATTGTCCGTTTTAACTTTTCTTGGAAGGCCCATAATAGAAAAACAAATCAAGAGATGACGACAGGAATGAGCTGCAGTTTCACCAGTTTGAGCAGTGGCTACTAAAAATCTTGTGGCAGTATCAATAGAAACATGTACAAATGCTAATTTTCCAAAAGAAGAGATGTGAGTCACATCCATCTGCCACAGATCATTAGGAGCTAAGCCCCGAGGGTTGGTTCCCTCCGGACATTTTTGTGGAGCATTAAGAATTTGGCAGGTAGGACAAGGTTGAACTATATACCTAGCTTGTTTATGAGTAATGGGAAATTTGGATCGTAAACCTCCAACATTGATATGGGTTAAAGAGTGAAAGCAGGTTGCCTCATCAACCTGAGCATTTCCCACTAAAGAGTCTGCAATAGCATTTCCACGCATCAATGGACCTGGGAGAGTCGTATGAGCGCGAATATGAGTAATAAAAAATGGGTGTTGATGATTTCTTACAACCTGCTGAAGTTGATGAAACAAAATCGGAAGAGACTGATTGGAATTAAATGAGAGAGACGCTGTCTCAATGTTTTGAGCTGTGTGAACAACATAAGCCGAATCAGAAACAATATTTAGAGGTTCAGAATAAGTCCGTAAAGCAGTTAAAACAGCCACAAGTTCAGCCTTTTGTGCCGAATTACAGTTAGTGTGAACAAGTTGACATTCTTTTTCACTACATTCTTTTTCACTAACGATGGCAGCTTTTCCATTATTAGATCCATCAGTAAAGACGGTAATTCCTTGGGGAATCAGCTCCTGTCGGAGTTTTCTGGGCAAAATCCAATTAGTCTTTTGCAAAAATTGAAATAATTTTTTTTTTGGGTAATGATTATCAATGATTCCATAAAAATTTTCTATTGCAATTTGTCGAGATTCATTATGAATGTTTAGATGACAAATTTGCTGTTTTTTAAAAGGAACTACAATTTGATTAGGTTCCTGTCCACTAAGGTGTAAGACTCGAGTGCGGGCTTTGGATATTAATTTAGAGATTAATTTTACATAAGTTGGAAGTGTTTTGGCAAAATTATTAGGTAAAAGCCATTCAACCAGTTTTTTTTGTTGAATCACAACCACCGTTGGAGAGTGCGGTGTAGAGAAAACTAGAACCTGTAAAGGTTGATCAGGATCTATATGTTGAATCTGAGCTTTTTGTATCTTTTGTTTTACTACTTTTAGTTCCTTAATTGCCTGTGGAGTCAGTTTACGAGGGCTGTTTAATTGTGATGGTCCTCACAAGAGGCTAAACAGATTGCTAAGAGTATAAGTAGGAATGCCCAAAGTAGGACATAGCCAATTAATATCTCCTAATCATTTCTGTAAATCATTTAAAATAGAAATCTGATCTTTTCTAATCTGAACGTTTTGTGGTCTAATAGTCTGTCGATCAACAATTGTTCCTAGTTATTTAACTGGAGTGGTTGTTTGAATTTTATCGGGGGCTATACATAGCCCTGCCGTGTCCAGGTGAAGTTTAAGTGATTCAAAGCAAGCTGCTAGTTGTTCCATAGATGATGAAGCACAGAGAATATCTTTGAATTTCTGCACCATCAATCCACCAAGATTTAAATTGCAGAAATTGAGCTGGAGAAAGACAGGCTTTAGCCAAAGCATTCCAGTCTGTTGGAATCATTTTGTTTTCGTCAGCAATACCTCGGATTAATCCCATGGTATAGGGAGAAGTTGGACCAAATTGAGTAACTGCCTGTTTGAGTTCCTTAAGGATTTTAAAAGGAAAAGGTTGGTGTTTTAATACCTGCAAACCATTGGGGTGTTCATCATTGGGTGCAATACGCTTCCGAATTATGACTGGAAAATTTAAAGCATCCAAATCTCCTTCTTTTTTTTTTTTTTTTTTTTTTTTTTAAAGATTTTATTGGGGAATTGGTGGAGGGGAACAGCGTTGGTGAATCGGGGAAGGGGAACAGACAAGTTGCCGTCTTCTCGCTCTTCAGTTTTAGTTGCGGAGGATGTCGCTTCACTGTTGGTATCGTCATTGCGCTCCTCCCGGATGAGGCAGATCGGTCGCTGGCCTCTGGATGTCGCTCATCGCGGCTATTGGCAGCTCACGCTTGGCTGCCAGCCGCTCACGCTGGCTGCGGGCCGCTCACTGCAGCCTATGGCAGCCCACTGCAGCAGGGGCTGCAGCCCACACCATCACCGGGGCTGCAGCCCACACCATCACCGGGGCTCGCACAGCCCAGCTCCAGGTGGAGCTGCTGCCAGCTGCAGAGGGCAGCGTCACTGGCCCCCACGTGGGATCCGAACCGGGGCCGCTGGCATCCCAAAACCAGCGCTTAACCAATGCGCCACCCGGCCGGCCCAAAAGTTTGTAGTTTTTTTGTTTGTTGTTGTTTTTTTTTTTTTTTGTTTTGTTTTGAGGGCAGTGTCATTGACCCTCATATGTGGGACCGAACCGGGGCCGCTGGCTTCCCAAGCCAGCGCTTAACCACCGCGCCACTTGGCCGGCCCCCAAATCTCCTTCTAACCTTGCCTGTTGAATTCCTTTTTCTACAGCTGACAATGATGAATGTGGACCTCGGGCATAAGGTGGAAGTGCCAATACAACAGAAGAAACTGGTTGTTTTAGTTTTGATGGGTTTTTAGATAACCCCCAATCCTTCATTCTAGTTATTGGAGGAGGAGGCAAAGGATCAGGTGTTAACAGATCATCTTTTAAAGAAGGATATAATGCTTTTGGAATTATTGTAGGTGCTTCTACAGACTCCTCTTCTCTCTCCTCCTCCTCTGATAATTCAATGAGACTTTTGCAATCCTGATTTGTATCTTCCTCTTCATCTTCGGTGTCAGTGTGTAAAGGTTCTAAAACTGACCGGACCTGTCTCCAAGTTTCCCGAATCGTAGTTGGTATCTCTTCTCCCTGAAGTTGTTTTTCTGAAAGATCTTTACCTACTACATCCCACTGATCTAAATCTACAGTTCCTAAATCTGGAAACCAAGTACAATGGGTCTCAATAACCTTTAAAAGTTCCTCTAATGTCTTCTCTGAGACTTTTACCCCTCCCTTCTTAGAAAGTTGCTTAAGGAGGCAAATATATGGTCTATATTGACTCTCAGAATTTCCCATGTTAGTGTCAGATAAGAAAATAGAACTTCCATTCAATTATTCACTCAGATGCTCGTCGGGCCGCGTCCCTCGCGGGACTAAGTCTGTCTGGGATTGTTCATGTCTCTTTGCTACTGTGAACAGTGCTGCTGCAGATGCAGGTATCAGCTTTTCACACCTGCTTTCAATTTTGGGGGGTATATTTCTAGAAGTGGATTTGTTGAACTGCATGGTAATTTATTTATTTATTTTGTACACTGGAAATTTCAAATTGTATGCAGAGGCCGCCCGTTTTAAGTTTTCACAGTCAATGTGTAAGGCTTCTAATGTCTCTACATGGTGGCTGCCATTTGTTAGTGTCAGTTTGAGCATGGATTACAGCCATGCGAGTGTGTGTGAGGGGGTGTCACACTGCAGTTTTAATTTGCAATCCCATCACACCCCAGTGTGTCGGTCTAAAATGGAGAAGGTTCTATTCAAGTCCATTCCAAAATGTTAGCTGCCTTTCTTTATGGTCAAGAGTTGTAAAGGTTCTTTATCTGTGCTGGATAACAGAGTCTTACCAGATAAATAATGTGTACGTGTTTTCTTCCATTTTATGGGATGTCTTCACTTTCTGGATAGCTCCTTTTGCTGCAGTTATGTTTTTATTTTGAGGATGTCTGATTTCTCAATTTTTTTGTTGTTGCTTGTATGTGGTGTCATGACTAAGAAACTGTTGGTAATCCAGGGTCATGAAAATGTATCTCTGTGTTTTGTTTGATAGCCTATACTTTTTAATCCTATATTTAAGCCCTTCATCTGTTTAGAGGTAATTTTTGTATGTGGTGTGAGGTTTGGGTCCAATTTCATTTCTCTTCCTGTGGAGGGCCAGTTGCCCAGCAGCATTTGTTAGAAAGACCCTTCTTTCCCCAATGTCATGTTGGCTGCCCTTTATCAAAAAACAATGGACTTGGATGGTGGGGAGCTGCTGTGAGCCCTGCGGTCACCCTCTGTGCGTGGGCACACCCGGTCTGTGGGCCTGGCCATGGCCCTGCTGCTCTCCCCGGAGCAAGGCACCAACAGTCTGCACGGGAGCAGCAAAATTGTGGCCAAGTTCATATTTGACATCAACTACCAACGGGTGAATATGAGGCTCCCAATCTGCTGAGCCCTTCAATGTGTTACATTATTTCTATCTGTAGCCCTATGAGGAGTATATTATTCTCTCCCCTCTAGTGAAGGGAACTAGAGTTTCAAATTTTTAAGTAATTTGCCCAAATTCACATAGCTTGTCATGGTGGAGCTTCAATTATGAAATAACTAACAAGTGTGTGTCTGATCTCAATACAATAATGCCTGGCACATGACAGAACATCTTATAAAATTAGCTATTCTAATAGAAAAAGTACATAAGTCCCACCATTGTATTTTTTTCCAGAGAGAAAAATCACTCACATCTCCCTCAAATAGTCTGTCTTCGTCTGTATCATCACTGTGTGGATGATGCAATAACTTAACAATGACCCAGCCAGTAAGTCTAAATTAGAATTGCAAAGGAAGAAAGTAATTATGTTTAGAGAGTCATGTGGCATGCGAGTTACATGCAGTGTCTCATTTAAATGTTACAGTAAATCTGTTCATATGTGTTCACTTCCTTCCAGTCCATGAACTCAAAGTGACCTGTCCCAGGTTGCACAAAAAGAAACAGGATCCTGGGTTCAAACCCAGATCTCTTTGGCTCCAGAATCCAGAGGCTGCAGTGTTTTCTGCGACTCCTTGCTGCCTCCACATCTGGCTAAGGATCTTGGCGGTTTTCAAAGAGGAATGAGAGAGCACGGAGGAATGTAAAAATCCCATCCTCACCGTCTCCAAAGCTATAGGGGCTCTAGGGGCACAGGGAGTGCAAGTGTCTTCTTCACACTCATCCATTCATTAAGCACACACTGAGGAAATCTGTGGAACTGGCTTTCCTGTTACATGGCAGGAATTGAAAACCGTTGATTTAGTTAACTGTGTTCTTAGCTACATTGCTAGTGTCTCAGCAGCTGTACGGGAATCAGGTAAAAACAATGAAATTAATGATGTGTGTAAGTAGCTATTGGTTGCCATTGGCAAGTTACTCCAAGAATGAAATGAAGTTAAGAGATGGATGTCAAGGGAATACAGATTCTACAGATTTGGGGCTTTGATCGGTTTGCAAAACCATATGCTTTTGCCTCTATTCATTAGGAAGTACATTTTATTTATTTATTTATTTATTTATTTATTTATTTATTAGCTGAGCCATCCTGCCAGCTGTTGACAGCTTAGCGGGAGCTCACCTCGGGCTGGGCATCAAACTGCTGTTGCTCAGAGCTCAGCTCACACTTTTTTTTTAAAGATTTTATTGGGGAATTGGGTGAGGGGAATAGTGTTGGGGAATCGGGGAAGCGAAACAGATATGTTGCTGCCTTTTTGTTCTTTAGTCTAGTTGCGGAGGATGTTGCTTCACTGGCCCATGTTGGTATCCTCATTGCGCTTTTCCCAGATGAAGCAGATGAGTCGCCGGTCTCTGGATGTCGCTCACCGTGGCTATTGGCTGCTCACTCTGGCTGCCGGCCACTCACTGTAGCCTATGGCAGCCCACCGCAGCAGGGGCTGCAGCTATACTGTCCCGGGGACTCATAGCAGCCCAGTTCCAGGGGGAGATGTTGTTAGCTGTAGAGGGCAGTGTCACTGGCCCTCATATTTGGGATCCAAACTGGGGCCGCTGGCATCCCAAAACCCGCTCTTAACCAATGCGCCACTTGGCCGGCCCTTAATTTAGTTTTGCAATAAAAAAATGAGTAATTTATTTTACTTCAGTAAGTTTGTCCAGGTCCTTGAAATCAAAGCAGTTCTGGCTGACTGATCAGGATCAATAATCCCTGAGTTGCCCTCTGCACTGTGTCCTCACTGGGCGGTTCGGCTGGGGGACATGAGGACACTGGGCGAGAACAGACCTTTGGGCAGCTGCTGAACAGTTCTGTCCCCTTTGCAATGACAGGAGAACCAACAGGGAGAAGAGGTTCTGGATGGGGAATTTCACTGTTTATATTTTCCTTATGTTCGGGTCAATTTCAGTAATGTTTGCTTTTACTAGGAAATCACCCGCTTCTTCTAGGTTGCCAATGTGATGCAATGGGTTTCTTGATTTTACTTTTACTTTCTTTCTCTTTTTTACATAATTACTATAATTAATGAACAAATATTCATGCATTGTTATTCACTAGAGTCTGTATTTTATTCAGTTTCCCGCATTCGGGCTCAGCCTCAGTGCTGGCACTACTATCTGTTCACGCCCTCACTGGTCATCCAAGCGAACAGGTTAATGCTGACACCTGGGGTACCTGGTGACCGAACTGGGTTGTTAATGACAGGAAGTGAGACCAGGAGAAGAAACAGGCCCAGTGAAGTCTCAACAGGGTGCTGATGCCAGAGACTTTATTCCCTACCCTAAGAGGAAGCTGTTGGTAATCCCTAAGCACAGAAAGTGTCAGGGTTAGATCCCTCACTCAGAAAGATGAAGCTGGTCATTGTGGAGGTTGCCCTGGACGAGAGAGGGACGGGAAGCAGGGAGACCAGTGAGAAGACTGAGAGAGGCGCTGCTGGCCTGAGCTGAGGCGGGGACCATGAGTTTGGGGCGGAGCAGGGGTGTGGAGGCCAGGAGGGGCCGTGGTGAACGCTGTCCTGAGGACAAGGCTGCACAGATGCCGGAGTCAGCACTCAGGGGACTTTGGCTGTGTGGACAGTGACAGGAGAGCTCACTCTGCCACAGGGAGATGATTTGCTAAACTCTTGATCCTTCCAGCCCACAGAAGGTAGAAAAAGGACTAAGAGGGGCAGAGGGAGGGGGAGCGAGGGCCGATCCCATGTTGGGCAGGACCTGGCCTGCATCCCCTCACTGACCCCTCACGGTCGCCCTGAGAGGGAGCGCTTATCCCCACCTGACAGGCCAGGAGACTGAGGTTCCGTGTCTTTGCCCGAAGTCACACAGCTAGTACTTTGAGGGGACAGGAGTCAGCTCTGCCCTGTCTGGGGCTCAGGCATCCCCCATAAGGAAAGTGCCCCCCCAGACTCCAGTCTGAGCTGTCAGGAAGCTCTTGTCTGAAGCTGTGACCTCAGAGGACAGGAACATGGTCAGAAGCGCAGCCGTGCTCTGGGCTGAGGAGGAACAGATTTAAAAGCCCCGAGCACAGGCTGGGCACAGAAGTGGGGGAGTCCTTGTCCTAGGGATCTGGTGCTGCTTGTCCTCCGGTGCAGGGCCGGGTCACCTCCTCCCTCCCCACCTGTCCCCTTCCCCAGCTGCCTGCCCAAGTCCCACCGAAAACCAGCCTGGGTGAGTGCATGGCAGGCTGGACCATGAGGTCACGTGCAGATTCCCTTCAAATAGAATGACCGGGATTCCACCCAACGCTGCAGGCCTGCTTGGATCACTCTGCCCAGGATCCCGTGTGTGCAAGCTCTGCTGGCCCCTGCGGGCCCATTTCACCCTCCGCTCTGGACTCTGAACTGTGTTAGAATCAGTCTTCGTTTTAAATACCTGTGAAATGGAGATAATAACTGTCTCTGCCTCATCTGGAAAATGGGGGCAGTAGGTGATCCGAGGCCTGTGAAGGGCCTGAAACAGGTTGATCTCACAGTGAGCTCAGTCCCAGAGGCCTGGATGCTCACTGTAAGGCCGGTGGGTGGGGGAAGCGCTCTCTGCTGCCACCTCGTGTGCATCTCGGGAATAACACCAGGTGCAGGTCACCAGGAAAAGTTATTCTCTGCTGCCACCTCGTGGGCATCTCGGGAATAACACCTGAGTGGAGGTCAGGATAGGCTCTTCATTCCTAAGGCTTCTGAGCCAAAGTGTCAGACCCGGGGCTATGCCTTAGGCGCTGTTATCTGTGCCCTGTAATGTGGACCCCTGGAGGTGAAACTCGGCACAACTAAATTAACTGCCTTTTCGCCAGGCTCTTACCTGTGCTGCCTTATGCCACCCTCCCCTCCTGGCTGCCTACATTCTCCAGCGCTGTTTTTGAACCCATACTGTGCCTAGAGAGCCTCTGTAAGTAGCCACATTTGCGGGGGAGGGGATGGGGCAATGGGGTGCAAACCAAAGACTTATTTTTCATGTAAAAGAGGCAGCCCAAGAGGACAAGACCAAAAGGAACCCAGGTCTGAGAGCTGAAAGCTTGGGTATGGAAAGACCACAGGAGGCCTGCAGGGGCCAGACTGCATCCCCCAGGGAGAGCTGGGGAGGTGGGCTGCGGTGGGATCCCCGGCTCTGGCCCGGGCGATGGGCCTGAAGGGGCTTTGGGGACTCCACTCCAGTTGCAGCATTGGCAAGGGGAGCTGAACACCAGGCTTCTCGGGCAGCTTTGCTAGAACAGCCTCCCCCCTGCACAGCTGTGGTACCTGGACCTGTCTGGATGGTTCGGGGTTGAGTCTGTCAGCTGTGTACCCTGGCAGAAGATGTCTCATCTAATCCTGGGTCCACTCTCTGATCCAGAGGGCTGGCCTGGTGTGGGAACTTGAGTCCTGGGGGGCCTAACGGCATATGTGGAAGACCTGGGAAAACAGTTCAGTCAGCCAAGGACACCCCAAGAGACCCCAAACCCATAGGCCACGCACACAGTCAGCAGCCCTGGGCCGGCAGCAGCTCAGCACTCCACACCCCACAATCTGCGTCTATTTCTGTCCCTGTCTGACCTCCTTTAGTCTCTGTCAACATCTGTCTGTCTGACTAGGTTCAAGATATTCAGGAAACATCTGCTGTTGTCATCACCCTGCAGTGACCCTTTGAAGCCCCCAAGGGACCTTACATCATCCCTAGCTCAGCATGTCTATGTACCCACGTTCCCTTTCTAGCTCCCTACCTCTCCTGCAGGTGGGTCTCTGACTCTCTCCTATGTGCGGGGTTCCCATATGTGTGTATTATATCTGCTTATTTTCTCTTGCTGATCTGCTCACATCTATTTGATGATTGGAGCAGCCAGAGGCAGCATCAGGGTAGAGGACAGTTTATTCCTCCCCCACATAAACAGGTAATCAGATATTTAATAGAAGGTGAAACTTGGGAGTGTATCTATAACACTATGTCATGATATAAGATTCGATGGAACTAAACTTATTTTCAGGACTGAGTGATTAAATCAATGACATATGGAACAATCTACCAATTTAACTTCTGGATATGGAACTTTTCCTATAGTTTCAAAGGCGGGAATGAAGAGGAACAAAAGTCTTGACTTTGGGCATATTGACTTTTAGTTGGTTGGTAAGAAACAAAGGAGTTAAAAATAGCCTTGACCCGCCCTCTTTTCCCGTTTAAGAGATTCAGGTGGGAAAACGTGGTTTAGGAGGGGAAACCTTACCATAATCCCTTTAGCGTAAGGCTGGAAGACTCCAAGCAGAGGCTGTAGAGCACCCGTTTCCCCGTGTCCCGTTATTTTCTGGGTCGATGAACAATTTTCCTTCCGTGAATGTGCCGCTCTTCCTAAAGTACCTGTGAAGCGCCCGATCTGACCTCACTGTCTGTGGAATATTTACGTGTATGTGAGTTCCCCATGCGCATGTGTTAAAATACGATTTAATCTTATTAATCTGATTATAGTAATTTGATGATTTACTCAGCTAGAAGAAGTTGTTAGCACAGGCAGAGAGACAGGGCCACAGGGAGGCGGGAAGGAAAGGAAAGGAAGATGTGAGGCGAAACAAAAGAGGAGATCATTCCTAAGAAAAGGTGCAGCTACAGCTAATTTAAATAGATTATAACATCGTTAGCATTCCTGGAGGGAAAAATCTCCACCCGCTGTGTCCCCCTGCGCGTCCCTCCAAAGGGAAGGGGTGGTCAGGAAAGACACGCCCTGGGAACGCCCCGGGATCACCTGTGACTCGACCCTGAGTATTTCGCGCCCTCATTCAAACAGAATCCTACATTTTCTGTCCTTGGGTGTAGTCGCTCTCCTCCTGGGCTTATCCAGTCCTGCGTTTTGGGGATATGTTTTCTTTTAATATATCCTGGGCTTGCTTGCCGTTATTCGGGAGGCGTTGTTCCTACATCCTGGAATGCCTTCCTGTGAGGACTCAAGGACCCGCTCTCCCATAACACACATACAGGGTGAGAGCAAAAGAATGATTTTTTAAAGCCCCCAGTTTCGGGGATCCTGCCGGGATTACTGGCTGGGGCACTGCTGGCTCCTGGAAACCGCTGCAGCTGGGAGCTCGTGGATGTCTGCTTGCAGAGGTAAGAGGTGTTTTTGTTCACTCTGTCAGCCTTCCCGGTCTATCTCTGCGGGGTTTGGGAGAATTTAGAAGTGCTGCGTGTCCTTTTCCTCTCTTCCACATGCAGATTGGCAGGAAAATATATTTGTGAATCTAGTTTCTCAGAAGCAGCGACTCAAGGTTTTCTCTATTGTATCTTTCTTCCCAGAGATGGTCATTTTTTGTGTGTCTTTGTCTCTTGTGTCCGTTGTCATGTAAAGGAAATACCGCAGGGACAGAAAGCTTCTGGCTTCCTTGGTTAAGCTGTAAAAGGGCTTTTTGGTTTGAGTAGCTATTAAAATCCTACCATCAATGGCCAGAAAGTGGATCCTTAGAATAGGAAAAACTTTTAAATTGGAAAATGTGTCAGAGAACTCTCATGACAGACACCTGTTTTATTGGTGCCTAGAGAAAGACCACATTTTTAATACAAACGGATATAAGGAAATTGAACTATTCTTAAGTTTCTTAATGAGTTCTTCAGCTCCCTGGGTCTTATAGGTGCTAGTATCAACATGAGGGTTAAAAAAGGCAGAAGGGAAAATCAACAGGTTCAAATTTTAAAAATCTTTCTGGAGATATAAGATGTTGAGAACTGGTATGTAGAAACTAGTTTTAAAGGATTTAATAAGCAATCAGAAACTTGACACAAATAGAAGCTGATTTTCTGTCTGATAGAAATGAGGAAGTCTCAGCATCTCCCCCAGGCCCTCTGTGGAGCAGATCAGAAATTTAAACAAAGCCCACAACTGCCCCAGGCTGAGCAAAACAAAGAAAAAGAAATTGGAACAGGGACATTTTTAAAACACAGGCTTCCCTGGTGTAGCCTCGCTCCCCGTTTCCCTGCCTCCTTAAAGGTGGTGAAGGACAAATAAAAACCTGAGCACAATCGCCTTAGCTGTAGACAAGACTCCAAGCAGGAGCCTCACAAAAATGTACTTGCCATATGTGTTCAGCTTTTCCTGAATTACCTGTAAATCTCCCAGTTTTACATCTAAAATCTAAGAACCCACTCCCACCTTTGTCTAAAATATCCTGTTTACCTGATAGTTCCTCAGTGTCTGTGGAAATTTCATGCTTATAAGAATTCAAGGTTCCACATGTATTACAGTTCTTGGTCTGTCTGCGGGGTTTGGTAGAAGTTAGAAGTGGTGTGACTCCTTTTTCTCTTTACTGTATTTACACTGACAGAAAAAAATATTTCTGAAGTAAACTTCTTCCACCTAGAGACTAGGGTTTTCTTGATTCTTTCCTCCTAGAGATATTTGTTTTTTCCTGTGTCTGTGTCTCGCGTGTCCTTTGTCCTAAGAAAGAGCTACCATGGGGACAGAACACAGGCACAGGCTCCCCAGAAGCCTGTCCCTAGAGCCAGACCTTTGGGGAGTTAAGCAGCTCTCTCCAGACCGGCGTCTGCAGGACAAACTTTGCCGTTGGTCCCCGTCTACAAACCGCGGGAGGTTTTTCCTTTCATCTCGTTCTGTGTCCTGGGAGAGTGTCTTTGGGACGGGGAAGCTAACTAATCCTCTCTTGTCCCTGCCATGGGCCACTTTCCGCATTGCGCCTGGTGGCCAATGGGATAAACTGGGGTTCCCAGTGCGCCTGACCGTGTCAGGTACCAGGGGCGTGTGTTCTGAGGGGCTTCTGCCCATAAGGGGCGTTTGTCTCCCCACCTTCCTTACCCGTTAGTGCTGCACAGATCCCAGTCCAGTAGCACCTGCCAGGGCCACGAATTAGTGGGTTCGGGGCTGGAGATGCCTTACATTTTGGGGGAGACCTGAGACACCCTCTCCACCCCACCCTCCTGAACGCCTGGGTGACAAAGGTCTGTGCCTTCTCTGACTGTCTCTGTGACCCTTTGGCTTTTGGAGGGCTGCATCCCCTGCACTCTGTGTGGAGAGGCTTTTGCTTTCCAGCCTGAGCTGTAAAGAGGCTGGTTGGTGTGTCTCACTATTTACACCTTTCTGTCCACGTGCAGAAGAAGGTGGATCCTCGGAAAGGGAAAAGCTTCTAAATCTAAACTGTATTACAGAGCTCTTGTGACAGCCAGCTGTTTTCTTGGTAAAACATCTTGTGTGTTCTCTGCAGTTACTATTAATTCTTGTAATTTGTGATCTCTGTCTGAAATGGTTTTTGATTGTGGTAAGATGCTTCTAGCTCTGGGTGGTGTGACTGTTGGGTTATCTGGAAAATCTTGACTCATTTTTGCAACGAAAACATATAAAAAATACATCATGACTTTTCTGGCAACACAGTAGTGTATTTGCTTGGCTCGAAAAGATTAAATGTTTACATAAATTAAGAAATAAAATACAAACTAACCTAAATGCTTTTCAGGATCAGTCCTGGTAAACTATTTGATGTTAAACCTGGTTGTAGGGCTGGCCGAGTGGCGCAGTGGTTAAGAGTTGCTTGGGACACCAGCGGCCCTGGTTCCGGTCCCACATATGAGGGCAAGTGACACTGCCCTCAAAAAAATAAAATAAAATAAAATAAAGCTGGCTGTAGTTTGTTTTTCAAATTATTAATATAAAATAAATTTTCTTAAATGAGTTTATAAAAATAAGTTACCTGTGTTACAAAATGTGTCAAGAAAATAGCTTTGGTAATAACCGACTTTGAAATCTCTAAGTTTTAACTAATATATCAAAGAGATCCAATTAAAATGAAACATATTTAGGTAAATTTTTTAGTGATAATTATATTGTATATGTACACTGAAAAAATTTTCTATGTGTCTTTGGTAATTGAAACTTTAAAGTTTTGTTATGTGAATTAAATGATGGATATTCATGGAATGTCTAGACCGTTTCCAAATAGGAAAATAATGAAATGCTAATTACTGAACATGGGTGTATTATTAGTAAACAGTTCTGCCACAGTAAATATTTTTTGTGTGCTATAAGGAAATATATTTCTAGAAATTATTAAAGATGTTCATAATGATATCCATCTAAAGAATCCTGGTGTAACAGGTCACAGTTGTTCACTGAGTTGTCACTGCTGATGAAGATGGACATTTGACTTGTTTGTCTCTTTGCTGTTGTAAACAGTGCTGCTGCGGATCCAGGTATCAGCTTTTAACACCTGTTTTCAATTTGGGGGGTATTTTTCTAGAAGTGGATTTGTGGAACCACATGGGATTTGTTTTGCACTGTGGACATTTCAAAGTATTGTATGCAGAGGCCACAGCTTTTTAATTTTTCACAAGTGATGTTTAAGGGTTCTAATTTCTCTACATCATTGCTGACATTTGTTAGTTTTAGTTTTCTGGATTCTAGCCATGCTAGTGTGTGTGAGGGGGTGTCACACTGTGGCTCTAATTTGCATTTCCATCTCGACTAAGGGTGTTTAACATCTTAGTGTGTCTGTTGATCATTTGTATGTCTAATCTGGAGAAGGTTCTATTCAAGTGCATATTAAAATGGTAGTTGCTTGTCTTTTTGTTCATGAGTTGTGAAAGTTGATTATCTACTCTGGTAAGGGACTCTTATCAGATACATAATGTATACCTATTGTCTTGCATGTTATGGGGTATTGTTTCACTTTCTGGATAGCTCCTTTTGATGCACAGGTTTTAAATTTTGAGGACATCTATTGGTCTATTTCTTTGTTGCTGCTTGTATGTGGTGTCATATCTAAGAAACCATTGCTAATCCAAGGTCATGAAAATGGATCTCATGTTTGTTTGAGAGTGTATACTTTTACCCCCTATATTTAAGCCCTTTATGTCTGTTGAGTTAATTTTTGTATGTGGTGTGAGGTTAGGGTCCAATTTCATTTCTCTTCCTGTGGATGGTCAGTTGCCCAGCCGCATTTGTTAGAAAGACCCTTCTTTCCCCAATGTCATGTTGTCTACCCTTTATCAAAAACCAATGGACTTAGATGGCTGGGAGCTGCTGTGGGCCCTGCGGTCACCCTCTGTGAGTGAGCACACCATGTCTGTGGGCCTGGCCATGGCCCTGCTGCTCTCCTCGGAGCAAGGCACCAACCACCCTGCACGGGGAGTGGCTAAATCGTAGCCAACTTCCTATTTGACATCAACTACTGACGGGTGAATATGCGGCACCCAATCTGCTGAGCCCTTTAATGTGTTAGATTATTTCTATGTATAACCTATGAGGAGCACAGTATTCTCTCCCCTCTAGTTAAGGGAACTAGAGTTTGGAATTTTTAAGTAGTTTGTCCAAATTCACATAGCTCGTCATGATGGAGCTTCAATTATAAAATAACTAGCAAGCGTGTGGCTGATCTCAATATGATAATGCCTGGCACATGGCAGAGCGTCTTTTAAAATCAGGTATTCTAATAGAAAAAGTAAATATGCCTTCCCATTGTTAATCTCTCTTGAGAGAAAATCACTCAGACCTCCATCAAATACTGTCCTCTATCTCTGTTATTGGTTGGATGATGCAATAACTTAAAATTACACAGCCACTACGTGTAAATTAGAACTTCAAGTGAATAAAGTAATTATGTTTAAAAAGTCTTGCGGCATATGAGTTACATGCACCGTCTCATTTAAATTTCACAGCCAATCTGTTCCTATGTGTTCACTTCCTTCCACTCTGAGCTCAAAGTGACCTGTCCCAGATTGTACAAAAAGAAACAGGATCCTGGGTTCAAACCCAGATCTCTTTGGCTCCAGAATCCAGAGGCTGCAGTGTTTTCTGCGACTCCTTGCTGCCTCCACATGTGGCCAAGGATCTTGGCGGCTTCCTAAGAGGAACGAGAAAGCACTGAGGAGTGTAAAACCCCAGCATCACCGTCTCCAAAGCTATAGGGACTCTAGGAGCACGGGGAGTCAAAGTGTCTTCTTCACACTCATCCATTCATTAAGCACTCACGGAGGAAATTTGTGGAACTGGCTTTCCTGTTACATGGCAAGAATTGAAAACCGTTGATATAGTTAACTGTGTTCTTAGCTACGTTGTAAACTATGTTGCTAGTGTTTCAACAGCTGTATAGGAATCAGGTAAAAACAACGAAATTAATGTAGTGTATAAGTAGCTATCGGTTGTGTTGGCAAGTTACTCCAAGAATGAGATGAAGTTAAGAGACGGATGGCAAGGGAATAGAGATTCCACAGATTTGGGGCTTCGATCGGTTTGAAAAGCCATCTGCTTTTGCCTCCATCCATTAGGAAGTACATTTTAGATATTTTTAGTGAGAAAGTTCCCTTATCACACAGCACTATGGAAAAGGATTAGATTTAGGTTGTATCACCTTACAAATAAATGCCTGTTATGCATTGAATTGTATCCTCCCAAAACTCTTGCTTTGAAGTTATATCCCCCAGGACCAGAATGTGGCCCTTTTTGGAGAAAGGGTCTTTACAGAGGTCATCAAGTTCAAGTGAAGTCATTAGAGAGATCACTTCAATATCACTGTTGTACTTTTGTTTTTTTTTAAAAAAGGGGATATTTGGACACAAACACACATAGAGTAAAGAGGATGTGAAGACACAGCTAGAAGACAGGGCTACAAGTCAAGGAGACAGGCCTATAACACATCCTTCACTCACAGCCTCAGAAGGAACAAATGCTACCAACGCCTTGATTTTGGGTGTGTAGCCTCCAGAATCGTGAGACAAGAAATTTGATTTTTAAGCACACGCTCTGCAGTAGTGGTTACAGCCAGCCTAGGAAACTAAGACAACGCCCTGTGTAAAATTGCAGCCCCACTGGCACTGCCAATCCCTGTAACTTTGTTATCTTTATTTTTTTGTTTCATAATATTTGTTACCTTTAAAAAAATCAGTATCTACATTGTTTATTATGTGCTCCCTGGCCTCAATGAATTTGTCACAAGCGATCTTATTTACTGATGTCTCTTCCGTGACTAATAATCATGGTTGGCTCCTACTTGACATTCAATAAATATTTCTCAAGTGTTGAATGAATCGATGAGGAAATCAACATTCATCCAGTGAATCTGGATGGGGAGGCCTCATAAATTTATCGCCAGGCAATAATTAAACACATAGTGATCTTTTAGCAAAGAGGAAGGGGAGAGGATAGTTACTGGATAGTGAAGACACTGTGCTTGGCACATGGAGATACAGCCTAACAGATAAACCACCATATATATCAAGGGTGGTCCATGTGGAGGTGGACTATGAAAGTCTGAAATGCCCATGCAAGACCAAAGGAGTGAGAATAACTGAGACCCTTGTGAAGAGCAGTAACAAGGGCTTCGACCTGCTGCTTGTCAGGCTCCCAGCGATGCTGTAAGAACCAGACAGTGACATCTCGGTGTCGTGTCATCGCCAGGAGCCGGAAACAATAGACCACAGTCCAGATCCGGCTGCCGACCACTCTATTTCCCCCAATATTTTATAATGAAACACGTCACACATACAGAAAGGTTGAAAGAATTTTACAGCTTTCACTACAATCACAAATTTCAGACATTATCTGTTGGATTTGTATCGATGTTGCAAAAGCAAAGGTCTGTAAAACGATGGGCACTCCTCATGCATCTGGACATGGTACCGGAGTTTATTAATTAGTAGCAATTTTCTTCTTCATCACCACATTCAGTTTTAAAAAATGTGACATTTTACTTCAGGATATCCGTAACGGAGCATTAAAAATAATTTTTTCAAATCGCAACTTTTGATTACCTGTTTTATAATATCTGTGCAACAAATATTCTGTGATTTATATTGAAATTGCATTGTTGTCTCCAGAAACAGCACTTGTGTGATCACTAGATTTGGAAGCTCCATTTTACATGAAAGAAAATTCATGCAAAACAAATGACAGCATTTCTTTGCAATATAAAATTATGTTTCCAATGAAAAATAGCATTTTGGAAAACTTGTGCCTGCCACTGTGAATGTCAGAGTTCCCCAATACTTAAGGCTAAGGGTGATATTGATGAATACAATTATTCATATTGTAAAATGAAACGTGTCAACCTTCGTAAGATCTGCATAGGTCATTGAACCTATATTTTTCCAAACAGCCAGTGCATAATGTTACAACATCATGCATGAAACAGCGATTTAAAGTGCAAGTTAGACCAATGGATTTTAATGTAATGCAGCAAAAAGAAAGTTTACCTGTGTAAAAAAAAATAAAGACCTCACCAGGGCTGGAATGGGGAAGGCCTGTATGGGGAGCTCCCACTGCTACATCGATGGCAAAGCCCAAGCCCCACAGGAAGAACCTCTTGGTTATAACAGCTCCACACTCCTTTCTAGAAAAGCATTTCCCCTTTGTGCTGGGGACTTGCAGGGTGGCTTACCACAGCTGCATGTTCTGGGTTCTTTTCCCCCCAAAGAAAACATTTTTGTTGTTGTTGGAGGAATATCTAGTTGACTTTTTGTTTAAGGTCAATACCTGTATGATTTCAGACTGTACACTTCAACTACGTTTTCCCTTGTTCAGCTTGTACAATCTAACACGAATATCCACAACTATCTGATACTTATATTAAACTACCCTGTCCTTTTCCAACCTCATACCTGGGTGTGTCCAGGTTTCCTTTACATAGTTCCACAAAGACAGCATGTCGATCGAATGCAGCAGCTAATCTGAGAATCCAGCTGGCTTCTATGAAGCCAGAGATTTAAAAGATTGTCTTCCAGGGCAATGGAAATAATGTAAATCTGGATGAGATGATCGTTGAAAAACTGTCAAATTACTCAGAATCATTGCAGTTAAAAATTTGCTCTTTTCATAGGAGCCTCATTGATGTATAATTTCTTCCATAGAATTCATCATTTTAAAGTTTATCATTCAGTCATTTTCAGCATAATCATTCCCCTTTATCTTTGATTTATACATTCTAAGACCCGCAATGGATGCCTGAAACCTCGGATAGTACTGAACCATACATATGTATTCACTTAAAGGAAGAACTTTATTGCTTTTCTTTGGTGTATCCGAATTGCAGCATCACTATTCTTGCACTTTGGAGCCATTATTAAGTAAACTAAGGATTGCCTGAACAAAAGCATTACAGTAACTTTACAGTTTACCTGATAATCAAAATGACTATTAGGCAGGGAGCGTATTAGTGTGGGAACACTGGAGAAAGGCACGATTTACATCCTGTGCAGAAAAGCATACAATGGCGCCAGATTTCATCATGCTTCTCAGAATGTTGTGTAATTTAAAAATTATGATTTATTCTTTTCCATTTTCCATGTAATATTTTTGGACCAAAGTTGACCATGGAATGTGAGAAAGCACGGATAAGGGGCACTGCAGTATTCACACAGTTGTGCAAATGTCACCACTGTAAAATTCTGGAACATCTGTCATCACTCCAAAATGAAGCCTTGTCCCCACTCACAGTAATTCCATTCCTTGCCCTATCCCCTGGCTACCATCATTTTACTTTGTGTTTTTATGAATTTACGTAATCCGAACATTTCTACATAAATAGAATCATACCATATGTGGCCTTTTCTATCTGGCTTTCATTTAGCATGTTTTTAAGGTTGCTGGGTGTTGGTCTGAGTTTATCCGTGATGATGCTATTGACTACTGATGCCTGGGGCACTCGCCCGGGCTGTACCACTGTGCTGAGCCCCCGTACTCATTTCCCTGACCGGAACCAATGTTGTGGCCGGACCGGCCCTTCTCTTACTATGATTTCAAGAAAGGCCTCAGCACAACCATCGTGGAACTTGGAGGGACAAATAACAAGGGTTATTACTCATAGGTCATGGAGGGCCCATGGCATGCCTCAGGCTACACCATAAGGTCCTGGGTAGAGAGGGAGCACTCATGCAGACTTGAGGTTTCACAGGTTCACTCTTTATTGAGTCACTCCATCCATCAAGCAGCTTTTTAGGTCAACCAGGGCCATTTTAAAGGGGAAGTTCATGGCGTTCTCTGAGACTGCGTAGCTGGCCAAGTACATTTGAGATCGATGTCTATAAAGTGGATACCTCTGCAAACAAAAGCTGAATGCCAAACTGTTACATTACAGTAAGAAACAAAAGAAAAGTAATTTTCAGGCACTTATACCAAAAAATTTCATGTTTGTAATTAGTACTTTATCTGTGTTTTATTTATGTATTTTTATTTATTTCTTTAAATTTTAGCTGAGCCATCCTGCCACCTGTTGGCAGCTCAGTGGCTGCTCAGCTCGGACCGGAATTCCAACCGGCAATCCTGTCGCTCAGAGCTCGCAATCTCGAGTGAGCTCTTAACCAACTGAGCCACTTGGCCGGCCAGTACTTTATTTTTCTTTGGCTGAAAATATAGTTGAACACATCCATCTCCAGAGAAAACATACAAATGGTCAAGACACTCCAACAGATGTTAAACATCAGCAGTCACGTAAATGCAAATTAAAACCACAAGACATCTTGTTGTTTTCTTGCAGACATGGCTCTGTCTGTACGTCAAGGTCTCTGAGACCTAACATTCAGAGGCCTAACACTAAGTCAAGGTCTCTAACATTCAGAGGCCTAACACCAAGCAGCCATATTTCTCGGGCAACCCTCTGCTCCAGCAAGACCCTGGTGGCTAGGACTTGTGGGTTTTTCTGGTCTTCCTAGACCCTGGCAGCCATGACTCTCGCACTTTACCACTGCTCTCGCGAGACCTTGGCCACCATGAGTCTAGCATGAACTGCTGGGTTTGTGAGACCCTGGCCGCGATGACTCTCCCGTGATTCTCTGCTCTCTCCAGACCCTGACAGCCGTGACTCCCATGACAGTCAGCCTTTGCGTGACCCTGGCCCCTGGCTCCCACCGAGACTGGCTGGAAATGTCGCACTCATGTGTCTCCTTATCATTTGTCCCTGTGCCACTCACATGCCCAACCACGCACATGTAAATTCTGAGAAAGAAGATACCTCCTTAAGGGTTCTGGCTGGGTAACGCCTGAAATGGTTAAAAAAGGAGCCTAGCAGCCACTTTCACACAAACCACGTTTCCAGGAGAAGCTTGCACTAAACCGCCTGCCTCCCACAGGCTACTGCGGAAGAAAGACGTGTATCGGGGACAGAGTGGCCAGGACCAGACTAGGTTGGAACTTGTGAAGCAGTGTAGAGTAGAAGTGTCTAGCCAGAGAGGGAACTTGCCCCAGGGTCACCTCTCCCAAGCGCTTCGATGCTGATGCTTCATAATTGTGCTGTAACACTATTGAGCTGCTCCACAGCTATGGTATGCATGGGGGAAAAGAGCAAGGATAGACCTAGATGAGATTTTGCCATCCCAGCTTGAGGCAGCTTCAGAGGCACATGGGGTGCCCGGGGAAAGGGGACAGGTGAAACTTGAAGGTAATATCTCCATCCCAGCTTCAGCCACTGCATGAGGAGCAGAGGATGTGCCAGGGATAAGGACGGCATGTCGCCGGCTGGAGTTCTCCCGAATATGTTCTCCAGGCTGGTTTTATGTGAGTACTTCCTCTAAACCAGTTTTCCACTCAGCACAGTAATTTCATTTTAAGCAGAACTTGTTATGCAAATCGTATTCATCATACTGCTTCCGATGAACGCTTCCTCCAGTCACAATTTAAGTGATCCATTCCTGTGGCACCACTTTTTGAGATCACTGGGTGAGCATGAAGCGTGAGTCTGGCAGGAGAGCCAGGGGCCCGCCCGGCAACACAGCAGGCAGCCAGTGTCCCATGAGAGGCAGGGGCCACTGTGTCCCATGAGAGCCGGGGGCTGGGGCCAGAGCCTCGCCTGACAGCCAGGGGCCAGAGCCGCCATCACGCCATTCGCATCCTGTGCTGGCCTATGTTTTGAGGGAATTTGTTAAACTTCTGTATCTGCCCCACAGGTACCACAGCTTCAAAGAGAAGGTGGTGGGACATGCTTCTGTACCTGCTTTACCTCTGTATCCCCCTGGGGGGCATGGACAAAGAAGGAAAAGGTAAGGAGAAGCTTCCTGTGTGTGAACTATGCTGACGGGTGGGGGAGAGGCGTCGGTACTCGGCAGAGAAAGGGCTCGGTATGCAAAATCATTTTTTCTTTGTGGTATCAGAGTGCTGAGTGCCGACCAGACGCTGAACCCCAGACCCCAGATGCAGAGCCCAATTGTGGTTCTTTAGACAGTCACACAGGAAAACCACGCCGCTTGAAAACAATATTCCATAATGTATGCTTTTTGTCTGGGATTAGGGGTCGGCAAACGGGCGCGTGAGCCACATGTTGCCGTTTGTGGATGTGCATGGGACTCTGCAGTAAAATTGAAAATGAAAGTAAAAGTATCAGTTTCATTTATAAAAATTTTAAAGGATATTATTCACATAATGGCGATTTTGTGTGTTTTATGGCTCTCGAATAATTTCTAAATTGCTGTGAGGGACAGGATCGGCCCTTTTGTCTGAAAAGTTGCCAACACCCGGTCTAGGTTCTCAAAAGACCATGAGAAAAAAGAGTGATTCCTGGTTTGGACAGTCTCTGAGCTAAGAGCTCAAACCGGCGTCCGCTTTGTTCAATACAAGATCAGTTTTCTGAGTCTCATGCTTTTTAACAGTGGTACACACTAGAGTCCTGAAGGTAAAGCATTAAAATTCTGTGCTCGGGGCCAGCTGGCCGTCAGCTCCCGCGGTATGTGGTGTAGGACCAGGGGCTCAGCAGCAGGGGAACGTGGACCTCGTGGGTCTCGTTGGTGATGGTGAAAACTACCTGTGAGGGCCGAGGAGGCACTGGGAGAGTGCGAGGGGCCCGCACGCAGCTCACCAGTACCCTGGTCCCAGCGCTGCCCAGGAGACTCCAGCAGCCCAGACTGTGGGCCGGGGGCTGCCTCAGGAGACAGGAGCCCCTGGGGCCAGCTAGAGACCGACGGAGGAGAACCGGAAACCTGGTGAGGGCTGGGGATGGGGCTGGGGTACTCGAGGGCCCTGGGCCTGCGGGGTCCCCCAGGGGTGCACCCTGAACAGGGCCGAGTGAAGGGGGTGGCAGTAAGGTCAGGCGCAGTGAGCTGGGTGGGCTTGGTGAGCCTCTCTGTCCACAGGGTCTGCGACACCCTCGGCCCTGCCCCCACAGCCTGACCCAGAGGCAGGGCAGGGCCACCTTCCTTCTGGGGGCCCCAGGCAGGTGAAGTCGCTGCCTGCCACCACCGTGGGAGAGGCGGGAGGGGCGCCGGCCACTGCAGGACCTCACCGGGGTCACGGTGAACCATAGGCGGCCACCCTCCGGCCAGCCCGAGGCCCTCACCTCCACATACGGGTAGAAGCTCTCCTGCCCCCTTTTCCTCCAGGAGCCCTCGGTGTCGAAGAACAGCTTGTAGGTGCCCGCCTTCATGTGGCCAGGCGGCAGGAGCCCAGGACAGCGGCCGTCGGGGTCAGGGTAGCTGGGGTGGGGGAGGGGATGAGGTGCCACCTCTGCCTGGCTCTCTGGGTCTGCACACCCCGCAGCCTGGCTGGGCACCAATGCTGTGGCCCGGGGCTCTGGAGCAGCCCGGGACCCCGCTGCACTGTCTTTTTAGGAAACCACAGGGGAAAGGGGCGCGTGAGCCCCAGCCCTCCCTCCTACCTGTTCCCCAGTTCTGTGCATTGCTGGCCATGGTCCTCGAGCCTGTGCAGGCGGAGGCAGAGGCTCCGGGCAGGGGATCCGGAGGCAGTGTCCAGCACGTGTGTGGTCAGCGGGCTGCTGACGGGCTCCACGCCTCTGCCCTGGGCCACAAGAGAGGGGTAGGGATGAGCTTGTGGGCCCTAGCTGTGTCCACACCAGCCTTAGAGTAAACAGCCCCAGCTGGGCAGAGTCCCTAACTGTCCCTTTGTGGGGAGGGCCGGAATCAATGATCGGCATGTGAGGCTGCGGTGTCAGCACACTGCAACACAGTTCATAAACCACGCTGACCTGTTCCCCCATCCGCTTCCACTGGGTCCCCCGCACCTCCATCCAGCCACTGAAGGGTACCTCTGGCACACAGGCCTCCCCTTCCACCCCTCTTTGCAGCTGGTCACTGCTGACGTGGATGGCCAGACCGGGTCTCCTTGTTCTCCCAGAACGCAGCTCTCTGTCCCCTGGCTCATGGGTCACCGGACCTTAGCCCCAGGCAGACGAGGGGACAGGAACCCAGGTCCCGGCCTGGATCCCTACCTTCTGGGAGCCGAGGGGTCGCTGGAGCGCGGGCAGCCACAGGACCACCCTGCAGCTCCTGCCTGGCTAATTCGCGACAGCTCGAGGCAGCCAGAGTTCACTGCATGCCTGCCACCACCAGAGTGGGTGGTGGCCCGGGGCCACCTCCCCCAGCTGGCCCCTGTCTCTCCTTGTCTCTCCCCTGTCACCTTCCAGGACCCGGCGACCAAGTATCTGACTAAACTGGGAAGCGGGGTGGGGTAGATCCATCTCGGGGCCCACCAGTAGGGCCCCAGGGGACTTTGTTCAGGAGGGGGCCCAGGCCAGCAAACTGAGCCAACAGACCTGCGGGCCCGCTGAGGCTCCTCTAGGGGCTGGAAATGGAGTTGCAGGGACCTGCGGGGGAGTGGGGGAGGATGGGGAGGCTTGAGCAGGAGGGTCTGGGCCAGGCGGGGCGGGGTCTGAGGGTCAAAGACTGTTTCAGACCAGTTTACCCTCCTCACACCTGCTCAGGCCCCAGGAAGCTTGCCTGACTCCAGCTGTGGAGGACCCTCTGCTGTTGTGGGTTCTTGGCTGACGATTCCGCCCGGTGGCGCCCTCACCTGGCCAGGTGTGATTCTCAAGCAAGCCGGCAACGTCCTTACCTGGGTGGCAGACACGCGCAGCAGAAAGCAGGTGGGGCTGACCGTAGCTCCCGTGGCCACTGTGGTCACAGAGCGGACTGTGTGATGGAGGCAGCTGGCCACACCGTCCTGTCGCCTGAGCTGCTGACATCCTTTTTGCCCAACGACTGTCGACCTGTCCCATCAGGTCAATCAGTGTCAGGTGGAGGTGCTGGGAAGCCAGCAGGTGTAGCTGGAGTGGCCTTGGAGTCCTGCCAGGTGTCGTGGGGACAGGACAATGGTCTCAGCCTCTGGGCTTCTCAGCTGCCTGGCAGGAGAGGAGACTGAGAATCCAGCAGACGTCAGGCAGCACTCACTTCTCTGAGGCTCCTCTTCAAACCGAGGCCTGGCTGCCCGCAGCTGACAGTTGGGCGGGAGGGGCGTGTAAACACCCAGCTCCCTGCACACGGTGATCTGAGGCCCTGTGAGGCAGCTCGAGCAAGGCCGAAGGCCAAATGCCTTTGTACGACAGCTTTGGGAGTCGCTCACCATCATTCTCACAACACAGGTCAGCCCTGTTCTTTGAAGGAAGGAACATACAAGGGTGTGGGTGGCACAGGTGGATTTGGGGGGGTATCTTGGAGGCTGGCGGCCACATTAGGAATCTGGTTTGTGGCTGAATGCGGAGGAAGAGGGAAGACACCTGTCTCCCCTCACCCTGAATTGCTCAGCCTCCCAGGAGAGTTCCAGGTCAGTCCTGGTGGAAGTGGAGGTGGCCATCACCTGGGTCCCCCTCCCCACTGTATTTCAGCTCCAGCGTCTCTGCCAGCATCACTCTGTACCTCTGCCCCTGTCCCATGGACCCTGGGTTGCAAGCCACAGAGTATTTCAAGTGTTCTCTCCGAAGGGGAGGAGTGCACAGGGAAGGGAAACAAAAGCATGGACACACACCTTCTTTTAACAAATGCATTAAATTAAGAATAGTGGGTATTTCGTATTGAAATCCACACGGTTTATGTAGACTCTTCATAAACCTGGCACAGAGAGAGGGACAGGTGGGTCATTGCTGCAGGTGTGCGTGGGGTTTGGGTGTCGCCCTGGGTGGCCTACACTCCTCTGTGTCTCCTCTAAGGGGTTGGAATTCAGCCTCCCTCAGCCCATCCAAGCAGGAACGGGACTGAAATGGCTGAGGTCTCCCCGGGAAGCAGAGGTAACTCATGTGGGAGAGGGTGTGACGGGGTCCTCACGGACTGTCTCGCCTTCTGTCATTGTTTGAAATCGGTTCTGGTTCCAAGGAAACCGTGGCCTCTTGGAGCTGTCAGCGCTGTCGCTCCTCCAGTGTTCTCACCTGAGTCTTGCTGGACTCCCACCCACTGGGTCCACGGGGATCTGCACCCCGGGCCCCTGTGGACATTATCTGTGAATGGGTGGCCAGGAATGACCAACGCTGTGCATGTCTGCTCTGCTCATAGCATTGTCCCATCAGACTTCACTGAAGGGACAGCAAGGAAAGGGTGAGGGAGACCAAGTGCCCAGACAGAGGCAGGCACACATACACACGCACACACGCACACGTCCCCGCCTGGCTTTCACCCCTGCGGCTACAGAGGTTTAGGAAACCAGGAGAGGAGCCAAGAGAAGGAAGCCAAGGGAGGAGGGTGCGGCCTCTTAGGAGACCCGACACACTTCCCAGGAGTCCAGGGAATTCCCTTCCCCCGCGAGTCGGCCTCAAACCCTGGATTTCTCTCCCTGGGCAGTAAACTAACTACAGGAGCTCCAGACTCATGACGTTCCGGGGTTGAGCTCCTATGGCTGAGTTCTCTGTGGCGCTCCTGGTCACCTCCGCTTTCAGTTCTCTGTGGCGCTCCTGGTCACCTCCGCTTTCAGGAATAAGGGGGAAATGAAGTATGTGGTCTTGAGATTTGTGTGGAGACAACATTTATTAGAACAGGAGACCAAAGAAACCATGGGGGAGATTGGTGTAACATCCACATAGCACTGAAGCAGCTATTTGTCTATCTCATCTCTTGTCATGAAAGTGGAGGTTTTGTTTAACCAGTTATTTGTGTACTCATTACACTCTTGGGAGGGAAAGGGGTCAGAAGACTCCCTCTGAAGCTAACTCAGGCTGGGGTATCAATTGTGTGGTGGCTACATTAGTCCTGTGGCTGCTGAGATGTGATTTAATGCTAATGACTCACTCATACTCCCGGCAAACATAGGGCTTCCCCCTTAGTGTGTCCTCTGGTGTCTGCGGAGATTTGACCTTCGAGTGAAGCCTTGACCACACTCTCTGCAAACAGGGCTTCTCCCATGAGTGTGTCCTCTGGTGTCTGACGAGATGTGACTTTTGATTGAAGCCTTGCCCACACTCGCCGCAAACATAGGGCTTCTCTCCTGAGTGTGTCCTCTGGTGTGTGATGAGATGTGACTTTTGAGTGAAGCCTCGTCCACACTCCCCACAAACATAGGGCTTCTCCCCTGAGTGTGTCCTCTGGTGGGTTACGAGATTTGACTTTTTTTTTTTTTTTTTTTTTTAGCTGAGCCATCCTGCCACCTGTTGGCAGCTCAACGGCAACTCAGCTTGGGCTGGCCTCGAACAGCTCTTGCTCAGAGCTCAGTTCGCACTCTTGCGCGAGCTCTTAACCAACTGAGCCACTCGGCCGGCCTGAGATGTGACTTTAGATTGAAGCCTTGCCCACACTCCCTGCAAACATAGGGCTTCTCCCCTGAGTGTGTCCTCTGGTGTGCGAGGAGACTTGACTTTACCCTGAAGCCTCGTCCACACTCCCCGCAAACATAGGGCTGCTCCCCTGAGTGTGTCCTCTGGTGTGTGACGAGATGTGACTTTCAATTGAAGCCTTGTCCACACTCCGCGCAAACATAGGGCTTCTCCTCTGAGTGTGTCCTCTGGTGTGTGACGAGATTTGGCTTTTTATTGAACCCTTGCCCACACTCCCCGCAAACATAGGGCTTCTCCCCTGAGTGTGTCCTCTGGTGTGTGACGAGATGTGACTTTTGACTGAAGCCTTGCCCACACTCCCCGCAAACATAGGGCTTCTCCCCTGAGTGTGTCCTCTGGTGTCTGAAGAGATTTGACTTTTTTTTTTTGTTGTTTTTTAAAGATTTTATTGGGGAATTGGCGGAGGGGAACAGCGTTGGGGAATCGGGGAAGGGGAACAAACAAGTTGCTGTCTTCCTGTTCTTCAGTCTAGTTGCGGAGGATGTTGCTTCACTGTTGGTATCGTCATTGCGCTCTTCCCGGATGAGGCAGATCAGTCGCTGGCCTCTGGATGTCGCTCACCGCGGCTATCGGCAGCTCACGCTTGGCTGCCAGCTGCTCACGCTTGGCTGCGGGCCACTCACTGTAGCCCATGGCAGCCCACTGCAGCAGGGGCCGCAGCCCACACCATCACCGGGGCCTGCACAGCCCAGCTCCAGGTGGAGCAGTTGCTAGCTGTAGAGGGCAGTGTCACTGGCCCTCACGTGGGATCCGAACCGGGGCCGCTGGCATCCCAAAACCAGCGCTTAACCAATGCGCCACTCGGCCGGCCCGAGATTTGACTTTTTATTGAAGCCTTGCCCACACTCCCGCAAACATAGGGCTTCTCCCCTGAGTGTGTCCTCCGGTGTGCGAGGAGACTTGACTTTACCCTGAAGCCTCATCCACACTCCCCGCAAACATAGGGCTTCTCCCGAGTGTGTCCTCTGGTGTGTGACGAGATGTGACTTTTGATTGAAGCCTCGCCCACACTCCCCGCAAACATAGGGTTTCTCCCCTGACGAGATGTGACTTTTGATTGAAGCCTTGCCCACGCTCCCTGCAAACATAGGGCTTCTCCCCTGAGTGTGTCCTGTGGTGGCTGAAGAGATTTGACTTTTTATTGAAGCCTTGCCCACACTCCCACAAACATAGGGCTTCTCCCCTGAGTGTGTCCTCTGGTGTGCGAGGAGACTTGACTTTACCCTGAAGCCTCGTCCACACTCCCCGCAAACAGGGCTTCTCCCCTGAGTGTGTCCTCTGGTGTGTGACGAGATGTGACTTTTGATTGAAGCCTTGCCCACACTCCCCGCAAACATAGGGCTTCTCCCCTGAGTGTGTCCTCTGGTGTGTGATGAGACTTGACTTTTGATTGAAGCCTTGCCCACACTCCCCGCAAACATAGGGCTTCTTCCGAGTGTGTCCTCTGGTGTGTGACGAGATGTGACTTTTGATTGAAGCCTTGCCTATACTCCCCGCAAACATAGGGCTTCTTCCGAGTGTGTCCTCTGGTGTGTGACGAGATGTGACTTTTGATTGAAGCCTCGCCCACACTCTCCGCAAACATAGGGTTTCTCCCCTGAGTGTGTCCTCTGGTGTCTGACGAGATGTGACTTTTGATTGAAGCCTTGCCCACGCTCCCTCAAACATAGGGCTTCTCCCCTGAGTGTGTCCTCTGGTGTGCGAGGAGACTTGACTTTACCCTGAAGCCTCGTCCACACTCCCCGCAAACAGGGCTTCTCCCCTGAGTGTGTCCTCTGGTGTGTGACGAGATGTGGCTTTTTGTTGAAGCTTCGCCTACACTCCCCGCAAACAGGGCTTCTCCCCTGAGTGTGTCCTCTGGTGTGTGACGAGATGTGACTTTCGATTGAAGCCTTGCCCACACTCCCCACAAACACAGGGCTTCTCCCGTGAGTGTGTCCTCTGGTGTGTGATGAGATGTGACTTTCAATTGAAGCCTTGCCCACACTCCGCGCAAACATAGGGCTTCTACCAAGTGTGTCCTCTGGTGTGTTTCGAGATTTGACTTTTGATTGAAGCCTTGCCCACTCTCCCTGCAAACATAGGGCTTCTCCCCTGAGTGTGTCCTCTGGTGTGTGAGGAGATGTGACTTTTGAGTCTTTTTTTTTTTTTTTTAGCTGAGAAATCCTGCCACCTATTGGCAGCTCAACGGCAACTCAGTTCGGACTGGCCTGGAACAGCTGTTGCTCAGAGCTCAGTTTGCACTCTTGAGCGAGCTCTTAACCAACTGAGCCACTCGGCTGGCCTGAGATGTGACTTTTGATTGAAGCCTTGCCCACACTTCCCGCAAACATAGGGCTTCTCCCCTGAGTGTGTCCCCTGGTGCTGAATGAGATGTGACCCATTGCCAAAGCCTTGCTTGACTCCCACAGCTCTTGACATTTCTGCTCCTCCAGGTAATTTGCCTGTGTCCTCTGGATCCACTTTCTGACCTTTACTGGGCTCTCCCTCCATCATTCTCTCACGCTCCCTACAGCTCCCCATTTGCCTGTTGGGTGGTTCAGAAAAGGCCCTTGAGATCCTCCTCTGCCTGATCCCTTTAGGCAAAGGTTTCCACCTTTCTGTGATCTCTTGAGCTTCCGCTGTGTCATTCCAGCTGTGTGGATCAGTCCCTTGCTGCTGCTGACTCAGATTCTCAGGGCAGGATTCCTCCAATTGGAGGCGTTTTCCTGCCGATGTTCCTGGGAGGACCTGAGAGGGGTGACTGCGGCCCACATGCTGGCTGAGGAATTTCCGACTGGAGAAGGCCAGGGAGCAGGAGGAACAGGGATGGATCTCTGGCTTTGGTCCTGCTGAAAGAGAAAGTTCGGGTCAGTGCAGGTGTTGACAAGGCTGCTTAGGCCGTATGCTCTGTGTGCTGCTGAGACCGGCCCCACGGGTCATTCTCAGTGTGTTGACGAGGCAATGTCTGTCTCCCACAAAGTGTTGCTTTACAGTCTATTTAGTCATTCCATTTTTTATGCAGTACATCTTCAGAAATCCAGAAAGCCTCTATCAAGGGTCTTTTCTACACACTGCCCAGACTAGGGACTTTGAAGAAGCATCAGAGGCAGTCTTAATCCTTATATAGATGGCACCTCATTGACCTTTCTCCATAGCCTTCTCTTCTAAGTCACTTTAAAGAGAAAAACCAGAGGCCCTAAATGGCGTCACTCGTGCTAAAAGTCCATGAAACCAAACCTAATTTTAATACCTGATCTAACTGCAGTCTCAACCTCTCCCAGACACCGTCTTCATCAACCATTCCGGAGTTTTCTGGTCAATAGCAGAAAAGGTTATCAGTGGACGCTCTCCATCCCACCCCTGTAGAAAGAAGAGGCAATCTACCCGATAGAAACTCTTCCCCCCAAAGATGTCCCCACTCCCACATAATCCTTTGTTTTGTTAATAGCTCCCTTGCCCACCCTTCTTCATCTAAAAACCGTCCATTTTGTACAACCCTTTGGGGTGCCCTGGTAATAGCTACATTTGCTCATGGTTTTCTGGTGACTCATGAATAAAGTCAATTAGAACCTCAAATCTACTCCTGAATTTAGTCTTTTAACAAGCGTATCACTGTGACACAGTGTTGGCAGCTATTTTAGCCTGTTGAGCGCTAAGAACACTCTTGATGACCTAGGTGGAATTGTCCTTAGTGACAATCAGTCCCTAGCGTGGAAGGGATCTGTGAAGTTAGGAGACACCCAGCCTGGGGACCCACAAATGTGGGCGGGAGGATAGAGTCGTGGTTAAAGGGAGCATCTGCAGAGCCCTGAATCTGGGTTTCCCACTCGAAAAGGCATTTGACTTAGGACCCCTATGGGCCTGCGTCTCTGTCGGGAAGTGGGACCCAGATTGGACAAGACAGAGGGTCCAGGTCCCATTGACTGTGAATGGGTTTCAATCTGAAATCCCACGGGGGGATAAAAACATCAGAAAACAATTTTAAAATATCAAAATTGTTCCTAAGAGTCAAAGGTGTATGAAATGAATCCTTAATTTCTTTTTTTCTTTTTTTTTTTTTTTTTTTTTGAAGGCAGTGTCACTGGCCCTCATATGTGGGACTGAACCGAATCCTTCATTTCTGAAGCATCTGATTTGAAATTCTACTGATTTTAGGCTGGCTTGTACCCTATGAGTTAGGCCATGGGCATTTCCAGGAACCTTTTCTTTTCTTTCCATTTGGAAGAAGAGCCGAGCTGCCCACCTGTCCCTGCCCCGAGCTCTGGCTTCCACTTGCGGCCCGGTAGGATGCCCAGCTCCTGGCCGTACTCGTCCCCGTACCAGACCAGCAGCTCACAGCCCGGCCTGACGACCTGGCAGGTTTGGTAGAAAACCTGCCCGCGATACTGAAAGGCCACCAGGTTCTGCTCTTGGTCATGCCGGGCACAGTTCACATACCTGGGATTGAGACAGGCGAAAGGAAGGAAAACCACAGATGATAAGTTCCCGGTATGTGTGGGATCCACACCCCGCTCCCTGATGCTGAAAGCCGTCAGGCTCTGACATCGCCACTGCCCCCTGCACTCCTGGGGGACCTTCTGTTCTTATTTTTTTCTTCTTCTTCTTTTTTTTTTTTTTAAGCTGAGCCATCCTGCCACCTGTTGGCAGCTCAACAGCAACTCAGCTCGGGCTGACCTCCAACAGCTGTTGCTCAGAGCTCAGCTCGTACTCGTGAGCAAGCTCTTAACCAACTGAGCCACTCGGCCGGCCCGGGGACCTTCTGTTCTTATCTAAGCCCCTCTCAGAATGTCCTGTGGACTCCTGTGTCCAGGCGCTGCCTAGAAAGCTTCCCCTGCCCTTGGCGATCTCTGTCGCAGCACAGGAAGACAGGACAATAAAGCTCATTCACATTCTGTGCCCCCGGATGAAAGAGAGCCCCTCTAGGAAAGGGGCTGGGTCGTGAGGCCAAGGGGCCCATGGCCATTCTGTGACTCGTTCGTGCTCCGCAGGCTTCAGGACCCAGGTCTGCTTAGAACTGGGGCTAAGGTGCTTTGATTCCTCACAGGTCAAAGAAAGGTCCCTTGTTTCAGGCTATCCTGGCCCTGTGAACTTCTCAGAAATAGAAAAATTATAGCTAAATGCTTCTAAAATCAATTGTTTCATGTCTGGCTGCAGTAAGTCATCTATAAGAACCAAAATTGTGTGATCTGTGTAAGTAACGAATCCCACTGTCTAAATAAGTGTGCATCATACTCTGGTTTCTCTTCAGATCGCATAAATCTTTCGCCTTTTTAAAATAAGTGTTCATTAAGTAAATTAAAGTGTGAATCCAGTTCCCCAGGGACTCTAGGCTCCTCAAGGCTTTTTTCAGGGCCCAAAGTTTGTCTGGCATAGAGGTGCACATTTTGAGGGCCTGTGCTATATTTTATCTCTTTTTTTCCTAATGTCTCTTGGTATGAAAGAGCACGGTGTGGAGAAAAAAAAGGAACAGGGGTTTGAGGGGACCACTGAGGGAGGCCTGAGGAGAAGGGGCGGACTAGGGACTTGTGGTCGATGGTGTCCTGTCTGGAACCCAGAGACGGACTGGCCTTACCTCATCCAGTTGGACTGGGATTCGTCCTTTCCATCCACATACTCATAGCCGTTTCTCCCTTTGGTGATCTGAGGTTCAAGAAAAGAAGTTAAGACTTTGTTTTGGTGGGGAGGTAACAGAAGAATTATCCTACTCTACTGTCAGCCAGGCGCTTTCAGCCTGCATGGATCCCACTCCCAGCTGTGACCACGTGACGTGCCTCTCGCTCACCATCTACACGCCTGAGTCAATCTGTCCACTGAGCAGGAGCCCCACACAGAGGAGGCCCTTTGCTGTGTCTGCACCACTTTGCTCTCGCTCACCCTCCGGTCTTCAAACAGGGGCGCCATGTTCACACAAAGCGCACTCGGCACACAGAGCTAACCATATCGTCCCCATGCACGCTCCAGCATGTAGGTGGGGCCCCAACCCACAGGGGACAGGGGACAGGTAGCTGCTTCTCACCAGCCAGGAGTATCCGCTGTTGGCCGCCTCTTCCTCTTCTGTGATATGGCCCTCGTAGGGGCCAAAGTTCAGACCCAGCGGCAATTTGGACGCCTCGTTCCATACTCCGAGCCCGGCCTCAGGGATGCCTGATGGTCTGATTCTCAGCCCAGGGGGCAGAGTGAGGGCTGCGTGGTTGGGGTGCCCCTTGTCCACCTCACTGTCCTTTACAAATGTAGGGGGCCCATGAGTAGCACAGCTGTCAATGAAGAAGTTCTGACACTTCTCGCAATCTGGAGGTGAGAGCAACAGGAGTTAGGTGTGGTGCGTGTTCCTGGACGTAGAGAGCTTAGAGACAGCCTGGGCACTCACACCCCTGAGCCTCAATCCTGTACTCCAGGCCACGAGAGGAAGGAATGACTTGGGGACCACATGACCATCCGAAACTATTGTACCGAGATGTAACAGCCTTGTTTGCGAGTCACTTACACAGGTAGTCATCATCCTGGGGCTCGCTGATCTCTTGGTACGTGCGGCCCCTTCTTTCCCGCAGGCTATACACCTTCACTTCAGTCTCCTTTCTCCTGAGTCCTAAGTGGGAGAAGAGTAGGTGAGCGAGGTGGGCTCTGGGGTGCTAGTCCCTGTTTTGCCAGAAAACATGAAATCTCCTATTAAATTGTCACCTGTCATTGCGAGTACTCTGTGTTTCCTTCCTTAACTGTTGGTTCAGAGAGACTCAGACTCCATACTGACTATAGGTGGCTGGTTCAATTTTAGTTTCTAGCTCTTCCCTTTGTCAGGTTTAACTTCCCAGACTTTCAATTTACAAAATGGTTCATTCACATATCTACTCATTCAGAAAATATTTGTTGAGGGCACATTATGTGTTACGTATTGAGCCAAGACCTGGGTATACAACACCAAGAAAGTATGGTCCCTATTATCACAGATGGATTTATTCAACAACTTGGATGTGTCCATTCTTTTAAATGTAATTTGATGCTTGCAAACAATATATGAGCTAGGTATCCTTATCTTCACTTTACAGATTAGCATTCAGGAGCCCAGAGAATTTATAAGATTTGCCCACAGCTCCAGGGCTAACCTCAGGTCTCAGCTTAGTCCAGCTTAAACCCAGGCTTACCCAAAGTCTACCCCACATACCTCAGCCATGCTTACCAAGCTTCCAGAGAAATGAAAATCCCCAAATTATTTTCTCTTACCCAATTTTCGTCTAGAATGCTGTCCAGAGGTACTTGCTTCTCCAGGAGGAGACGCTGGTTTCTTGGCCTTCTCTGAGCCACTTTCCTTTGGCAAATTTGCTGTTCCTGACAATTCCTTCAAACTAGGTTTGTTCCTTGATGGTGCCCTGTGTGTTGCCTTCAATGTGAGAGCCACATATTAAGAGAGAACATGCATTTCTTTAATACTTTAGGGCTTGTGGTGTGTTTTCACAGGCATGACTTTAATTAATACTTCAACCACCCCTAGAAGTTCCTGGGGAGTGTGAATATTAGAGGGAACAGAAAGGACCTGTGTGGGTAGTGAGTCCAAGACTAGAACCCATGCCTGAAAGCTTTTGCCTTCCAACTTTCTTTGTAAGAGTGAGGGAGATTGGGATTAGAACAAAGAAATGGTTGGGAGAAGCATATTCAGACAATAAAGAAAATGATGCTAAAAGTTGCAAATTACTCTATCTTGGAAAGAATACTTGAATTTCGATTAGTTGGTTCCTATCAATTCTTTTCGAATAAGGCTGTACTACGCGCTAGTGTTCTCTTTAGTTTCCTGATTCATAACATGGTCAATCTTTTTTTTTTTTTTAGCTGAGCCATCCTGCGACCTGTTGGCAGCTCAATGGCAGCTCAACTTGGGCTGGGCATTGAACCACTGTTGCTTAGAGCTCAGCTCGCATTCTTGAGCGAGCACTTAACCAACTGAGCCACTCGGTCGGCCCCAACATGGTCATTCTTTTTTTTTTTTTTTTTTCTTTTTTTTTAAAGATTTTATTGGGGAATTGGTGGAGGGGAACAGCGTTGGGGAATCGGGGAAGGGGAACAGACAAGTTGCTGTCTTTTTGTTCTTCAGTTTAGTTGCGGAGGCTGTTGCTTCACTGTTGGTATCGTCATTGCGCTCTACCCGGATGAGGCAGATCGCTCGCTGGCCTCTGGATGTCGCTCACCGCGGCTATTGGCAGCTCACGCTTGGCTGCCAGCCGCTCACGCTGGCTGCGGGCCACTCACTGTAGCCTATGGCAGCCCACTGCAGCAGGGACTGCAGCCTACACCATCACCGGGGCTCGCACAGCCCAGCTTCATGTGGAGCTGTTGTTAGCTGTAGAGGGCAGTGTCACTGGCCCTTACACCATGGTCATTCTTAATGTGCTAGCAGCCATACATGTAACAATGTTCACCAAAGTGTTTTGTGAGCCATTTAACACAATATGCATGTGCTATTACAGTCCTGCTATCAATTTACCCCTTCAGCCGTCTCCATATTTGAAATCTAACTCACAGATATTATCTTCAGCATTCATTGACCCTCTTACTTCTAGTTTAATTTGCAAATGTGAAATCACTCATTCAGAAAACATTCAGGAGGCCCTCAGGGGCCCTTAGCTTGTCTGGGACTTCTGAGAAGAATCAGGCATGGACCAGCTTTTCAAAGAGCTCACAATGCAGAGGGAGGTTCCAAACAATTCCAAACCACATGATTAATCTCAGAAAAAGAAGCTGTTACTTCCTCCTACAGGAATGAGCATTTGAAATCAGCTGCTAAGGATGAGTGTCTGGAATAGTGAGTGACAGATACGAAGTCCTTACAGAGGGATGAGTGTCTGTGGACTAGTGAATGACTGACATGAAGTCCTGAAGTCCTTGTATTATCTGTTGCTTCTCAGTCATCAGCCCTGAGGCTGATGTGTTTCCTGTAATTAGAGAAGGAGGCTCTGAGGCTGGGTCTTCTATCCTCCCTCAACTGGGACCGCCCACTGCACAAATTGCCTGCACACGAGAAAGCTTCCCTGAGTCAGGGGAGCTTTCAATGTAGCATGGCAGAGAGATCTGAGGTTGAGCTCATCAGTCAGATGAATGATGTAACCATGTATGAGACAGTGTAAACTTTTTAAATTGATGAACATTCTAATGAGTTTGTAAGTAGTTTAGAGAAGGAGTTTTGGAATACATTGCACCACCGGACAATGTGATCTGAGACATATAATCAAATGTTTCTGTACCTCTGAAACCTCAGTTTCCTCATCTAAAAATGGTGAGGCAGCAGTGCCTAGAATACGCAACAGTGCCTACTCTTACCTGCATTAGAGGAAGGTTTTCTTGTCAACAGGATTTGGGAAATACTCACCTTCTGGTGTTTATTCTGTTCCACTCTGAAGGCCACCCGAGAAGGTTTGACTGAAAGGTGATGAGAAAGCAGTGTTTTGGTTGGTAAATGTTTCCAAAATCTGGAGATCCTTATTAGGGACACAGAATTCTGAATCAGAGAGTGACAAAGACAAATCACTGGAAATGGTTTCTGAGGTATCATTAAGGCCTATGCTTCTATAGAGGGCATCAACTAGTTTTCTTAAAACGTTTAAAAATAGACAAAGTGTCATCTATGTTTCATCCTATGTTCATAAGGTATCTGTCATAGTTATTTAAAAAATAAATTGGCCTTTCATGACAAAAATACTCTACAAACTAGGAACAGAAGGAAATTACCTCAAAATAAAGGTCATGTATGAAAAGTCCACCTCTAACAGTGAAAACCTGAAAGCTTTTCCTCTAAGATTAAGAACAAGGCAAGGATGCCCACTCCTGCCTCTTCTACTCAACACTGTGGAGGAGACACTGTTCCATGAGATGACTGATGTCGGACACTCACGCTGGATCCAGCTAGATGCGGGCCAGAACAGAGATTGCTTCCCCAGAGTCCCCAGAGAGTCCCTCATCGACCCCTCCACTATGCTGGCTCATGGTGGTTCCTGGAACGGCCACTGCCCCTCCCCCAGCTAGAATGTAATGGAGTCCCTCTTGTCTGGTATGGTCAGACTCCATACTCCCACCCATCTTTCCCTGTTCTGTGTAACCCCTTAGCCCCTGCCACGCTTCACAGAGGGCATTCATGGTGTCTCACTGCATACCAAAACGCCTTGTGTGCAAGTTCCCTTAATAAACTCTTGATGTAATGATGGAGTTGTCAGCTTCTTTCTTTGGTCTCTCGGCCCCAGGAAATTTTATGTAACACACATAGTACTGGAAGTCCTAGCCAGAGCATTAGATTAAAAGGAAACAAAAAGGCATCTAATTTGGAGAGCAAGAAGTAAAATTATGTTTGTTTGCAGATGACATGATCTTATGTGCAGAAATTCCTAAAGATTCCACAAAAAGCCCTGTTAGAGCTAATAAAGCAATTCATCAAAGTTCCAGGATAGAAAACCAACACTCAAAAATCAGATGTGCATAATAAACAACTTAAAGATTCAACATATGTATGCAAAATGTCCAAGAAGTATAGAATCATTATCAAAATTTATTTGAGCCAGACAGTATATTCCTGGAATCAAGGGCTCAACAGACTGAGAAAAATAGTTCTGAGAATAACAGTTTGCAGCTTCTTTTATGCATTTGGAATTAAGGGGGAATGTAAGGAAGATGACACGAAGGTGGGAGAAGGCAACATGGGGCGTGGATTACAGGATAGGTAACAAGGTTATGCACTCTTTGAGGGCTAAGCTTCAGAGGGGTCTAAAAAGAGGCATTTCAGAGATGTGTTAACCTAGATGCATAGAAACAATGGACAGGGCTTGCTTAAGGCAAGAATAAACCTTTACTAAAAATGTTATAGGCCTGGGATGTGACTACTCACCATGACCTGCCCTTGCCCTGTTAGGAATTTATGATCAGATCACCCTGTGAGGGGACTTTCCGTAGAACCCCTTTCTCATCCACTAATATAATCCCTCTCAAAATCCCAATGGCATTTTTTGTTTCAGAAATAGAAAAGGCCATCTTAAATTTAATATGGAATCTCAAAGAACACTGAAAAGCAAACATAATCTTGAGAAAGACGAGCAAGGCTGGAGGTCTCACACTGTCTAATTTTGAAACATTACAAAGCTACAGTAATGAAAACAGCATGGTACTGGCATTATGTCAGACCCATAAACCAATGGAACACAATACTGAACCTGGGAAGCAACTCTTGAGTATTTAACTATATGGTCAAATGATCTTCATCAAGGTTGCAAGGACTGCACAATGGGAAAAGGATAATCTCTTCAACAAATGGTGCTGGGAAACCAGAATATCCACCCACCAAAGAATGAAGATAGTCCCTTGTCGTGCACCATATGTACAGAAATCAACTCAAAATGGATTAAAAACCTAAACGTAAGACCTGAAACTATAAAAGTCTTAGAGAAAAAGCTTCAATTAGGCAATGCTTCTTGGATATGGCACCAAAAGGAAAAATAGACAAATGGGATTACATTAAGCTTACAAATTTCTGTGCAGCAAAGGAAAATTCAACAAACCACACAGACAGCATACGGAATTGAACACACTTGTAAAACATGTCTGCTAACGGCTAATATCCAGAATACATAAAGAACTTCTACAAGTCAATAATAAAATAACAAATAACTCCATTAAAATTGGTGCTATGGACTGAATTATGCCCCCGCATTCATACTGAAACCCCAACCCCCCAATGTGATGATATTTGGAGATACGTCCTTTGGAAGGTAATTAGGGTTCGATGAGGTCATGAGACTAGGACAGTCATGATGGGATTAGTGCCCTTATAAGAAGGGATATTCCCTCTCTCTCCCTCTCTCTGCAGAAGCATGTGCACACAAACAAGACATTATGTGAGCACACAGAGAGATGGAAGCTTTCTATAAGCCCGGAAGGGAACTTGACCATGCTGATTCCCAGCCTCCAGAGCTGTGAGAAAGCACATTTCTGTGGTTTAAGCCATCCAATCTTTGGTATTTCATTATGGCAGCCTGAGCTGACTGATACAATGGGGAAAGGACTTGAATAGACATTTTTCCCAAGAAGACATACGAATGGTCAACAAGCATATGAAAGATGATCAATATCAGTAGTCATCACATTAAAGCCACAATGAGATGTCATATAACAAGTGTGGGCAGGAATGTGGAGAAATTAGAATCCTTACACACTGTTGGCGGGAATGCAAAATGGCTCAGTCACTACTGAAAACTGTAAACGTTCCTCAAAAAATTATAAATATGGGCCGGCCGAGTGGCGCGGTGGTTAAGCGCTGGCCTGGGAAGCCAGCGGCCCCGGTTCAGGTCCCACAAATGAGGGCCAGTGACACTGCCCTCAAAAAAAAAATTTTTTTTTTTTTTAGATAGAACTGCCATATGATCTTTCGATCCAAATTTTGGGTATATATCCAAAACAATTGAAAACAGGAACTTGAATACACATTTTCACCCCCATGGTCACTGCAGCATTATTCACAATAGCCAAGATGAGAATGCAACCTAAATGTCCATCGATGGATGAATGGATAAAGAAAATGTGGTGTACACATACCATGGAATATTGTTCAGCCTTAAGAAAGAAAGAAATCCTGTGACGCTACGACATGGATGAAGCCTGAGGATGTTACCCTGAGTAAAACGGACCAAAGACAAAAAGACAAACACTGCATGATTCCACTCCTGGAAGTTAACTGAAGTAATCAAATTCATGGAAACGAAGTAGAATGGTGGCTGCCAAGGCAACACGTGGGAGACATCAGGGAGATCAAGCAGCTGTCTGAAAATCTCTCCCAGAATCAAGAAAAAAAAAAATCAGGTTCATTTTGTGGTAAGAAGATCACGGTGTGATAAAATATGCATAAATAAATTATATATCTTTACATAATATAATCATTTCCTCATCTAGGAAATTTAATCCCATAACTGAACTACTATGAGATTTGTGTTGGAAAGCTCTTTGGTGGATTTACAGCTTAACTAAGTTTTCTTTAACGGCCCTTTAGTTAACAATGTTCAGCAAAAATAAATTTTTTTTATGATACATTGTAAACATTTGGAAAGTATGGAGAATTGCACTGGAAAACCTATACATCCACCATTCAGCCTGATGTCAGGATTCTGCCTCGATGGCTTCAGATCTTTTTATTTCTATTTCAAAATGCAAAAACAAAGAAACAAAAAAGTAACCAAGACGCAGCCAAGTCACCTACCAGACCTTCCTTCTTCTCTTGAGATGTAAGTATTCTGAATTTGTTATTTCTTATTCACTGTCAGGTTGCTATACAGTTACTGCTTATTAACGTTTCTCTAAACGTATAATTATTTTACATATTTTAAAAGCCTGATAGGAACAGCCCCTTCCTGTGTAACATACTGTTTTCTGGGCATCTCCTTGTTTGCTGAACAAGCAACCTGCTTCCTTAACCCCTGACGGGCAGCTCAGACCTACCCCAGGTCAGTGTCAGGACGGCACGTCTAAGTCCTCCTGGCCTCTCATCTTTCTTCCTTGGAGTCCATTCTTCATCAGAATCCTCAATGTCATCTGCCTGGGGTCTCATGGCCTGCCTGCGGTGACCCAGGAAAGCTGGTCGAGGGGCTCTGAGACCTGGAACGAAGCAAAATCTCTGTCCTCAGAGGTCTTCCCTCTTAGGAGGTCTTCCCTAAAGGAGGAACAAAGCACCAGGATCCCTAGCAGCTCACTGGGCGGACTGGACGGGCCGGGAGGGTCTGGAACAAGGCACTGTGAGCGGGCACCACCAGTGTCAGCCCTGCCCTCACACAAAAGAACAAAACTCCCCCCAGGTCACTTTGCACACAGAAGGGAGCTGCAGGCAGATGGACACCTGAGAGAGAGAGAGAGATCCAGAGTAACACAGGTGTGTCAGGGCTCCCAGGCTCACGGACCCAGCTCGTCCTGTTACCTAGAGCAAGCAGCACCTCGTGGTTCCTTTTCATGTTCCTGTACCGGGCTTTCTCCCAGTCTCCCATCGCTGTCCATTCTTCCTGGGAGAAGTACATGGAAATGTCTTTGAAAGCATCGTTGGCCTGGAGAAGATAATAGATCGCATCAGGTACTTACTACAAGTCGGCACTCCGGGCTGGGCCTTCTCCTCCCCGTGAGTGCAGGGTATTGCCTGAGACCCCTGGGGGGTCTCTGTGGAACAAGGGTACAGACGTTCTCTCCCACGCTGTGTCCTGATGAACGGAGCGAACACCAGCTTTCCCAGCACAGCAGCTGCTGATGCTAGTGTCCTGTGTCCCCCACGTCCCAGGCAGGACCAAGCGCCCCGTTCTGTGGACATTCACAGCGAGGGTCACCCAGCAGTGCAGGCGAGGAGTCTGGCTCTCTGGGCACCAGCTCCTTGTCCCCAGACCCCTCTCCCCATCCTTCCTACAGACTCCGCTTGGAGGCGGGCTTCGCCTCCCCGACCTGTCTTCTCACCTTGGGCTTCTGCCCTGCTTTGCTTGTGTTTCCTTCCAGGCTCTCCTCTGGGGACCTGTCAGGGTTCATGGTGCTGGGACCACGAGGAAGACCCCGCTCTGGCTCGGAGGCTGGCACTGGCCCCTGAGTCTCCCAGCCCCGAGGCCAAGGTGCCTGTGGAGGGAGAAGGTAATGAGAGAGGGTGACAGCCCCCACCACTGCCCAGAGCCAGGCCTGCCTTCTCCATCTGGACAGGGTGTCCACAGAAGGAAGACGTGGGGACCCCAGCAAGGATTAGAGCACATGAGGCAATGTCTGAGGGGCATCGATCGTCCCCGCCAGCCACAACGGACCAGCCGACTGGGAGCTGGGCTTGGTTTCTTTAGCTCCCCTGCAGCTCGGCCCATCTCAGGAAAGGCGGCAAAGGCATCTGGGGGGACATGGCTGTGTGTGTTTGAGGGGAGTCCTGAGGTGCGAGGCCAGGGAAGCCCCAGGGAGTCTTAAAGGCCCCTGACTGCTGGGATGGGGTCTGCCTGACCTTCGGGAATAGTCCAGAGATAGGAAATGAATATTCCCCATAGAAGGGTTTTGGGAATTCCACTTGGGGATCCTGGAAAAATCTAGGCATAAAGCAATCTCAGTCCCTAAGGGACAGCGATCTCTCAGGCTAAGGGAATTGGGTGCCTCAGGGTGAAGGGATTTGGGGTCTCCCAGGACAAGAGTGGGGGTGTTTCTGGCTGAGGAGATTTAGAATGCTCAGCTGAGAGAATTGGGCATCTTGGAGGCGGAGGAAATTGGAGCTCTCTCATTGCGGGGCCCTAGGTTCCCTGACAGTGAGGTAAGTTGGGGTCTTTGAAACTGAAGAGATGAAGAGTTCCCAGGATGAGGGCATCTGGGATCTGAGGTTGGGGAACTTGATCTTCGTGTGGGTGCTGTATTTAGGGTTTCTCAGGCTGAGGGGTTTGGGGGTCTCAGGCTGAGGGGTTTGGGGGTCTCTCAGGCTGAGGGGTTTGGGGGTCTCAGGCTGAGGGGTTTGGGGTTTCTCAGGCTGAGGGGTTTGGGGGTTTCTCTGGCTGAGGGGTTTGGGGGTCTCTCAGGCTGAGGGGTTTGGGGGTTTCTCTGGCTGAGGGGTTTGGAGGTGTCTCTGGCTGAGGCGTTTGGGGGTCTCTCAGGCTGAGGGGTTTGGGGTCTCTCAGGCTGAGGGGTTTGGGGGTTCTCAGGCTGAGGGGTTTGGGGGTGTCCCAGGCTGAGGGGTTTGGGGTCTCTCAGGCTGAGGGGCTTGGGGGTCTCTCTGGCTGAGGGGTTTGGGGGTCTCTCAGGCTGTGGGGTTTGGGTGTCTCTCACGCTGAGGGGTTTGGGGGTCTCTCAGGCTGAGGGGAATTGGGGGCCTCGCCGGCTGAGGGGTTTGGGGGTCTCTCACGCTGAGGGGTTTGGGGGTCTCTCAGGCTGAGGGCAATTGGGGGCCTCTCAGGCTGAGGGGTTTGGGGGTCTCTCAGGCTGTGGGGTTTGGGGGTCTCTCGCGCTGGGGGGGTTGGGGGTCTCTCAGGCTGAGGGGAATTGGGGGCCTCTCAGGCTGAGGGGTTTGGGGGTCTCTCACGCTGAGGGGTTTGGGGGTCTCTCAGGCTGAGGGCAATTGGGGGCCTCTCAGGCTGAGGGGTTTGGGGGTCTCTCAGGCTGAGGGGTTTGGGGGTCTCAGGCTGAGGGGAATTGGGGCGCTCAGGGTGTTGGGGGGGTCTAAGCATCAGGGGACTTGGTGTCTCTCTGGGCGAGGAGATTTGAGGTCCCTCCAGGTCAGCGGACTCGGGGTCCCTCAGGTGACAGGATTTGGGGTCCCTCGAGGCTGACTGGAGTTAGAGCCTCTCAGGGTGCGGGGAGCGAGGTCTCTGAGGCGGGAATTGGAAGGGCCTCAGGCTGAGGGTTCCTCAGGGTTTCGAATGGCAAAGGCCCCCGTTTTCCTGTCAGGCTCCCGGCTCCTCAGCCGCGCTGCCCACCCGGCCGAGCGCCGCCTCACAGCCGCTGCGCGTTTCCCGCCTCAGGAGGTGAGACGCGGCCGGAAGGCGAGGTACCTATGTAGCCGTGTCAGGCACAGGCCGCCAATCACTGCTGCGACAGCAGGACTCTGTCCACCCGGCCGAGCGTCGCCTCGCAGCCGCTGCGTGTTTCCCGCCCTCAGGAGGTGAGACGCGAGACGCGGCCGAAGGCGACGTACCCGCCTATATAGCCGTGTCAGGCACAAGCCACCAATCTGCTGCGACAGCAGGACTCTGTCCACCAATTGGCGGTCAGAAGAAGTTAAGAGGGTGGGGCACGGGGCGGAGCCTACCTGTCAGTCAGGAGCAGAACGCGACCCTCAGCGGGTCTTCACACCTCTAAGGAAGGTCCCGCCTCACCCCCCGGGATTGGCTGCTCTGGTCCTGCGCATGTCTGTCAAGAAGCCTTCAAGGGGCCGGCGGAGTGGCGTATTGGGAAGAGCTGGCTTGCGATGCCAGCAGCCCCGGTTCGGATCCCACATAGGAGGGCCGGTGACACTGCCCTCTACAGCTAACAACAGCTCCAGGTGGAGCTGGGCTGTGCGAGGACGCACAGTCTGCTTGTGTCCCAGCCCTCCGTGGTGCAGGGCCCGCCTCTCAGGACCCAGCGCCCACCCCAGGCTGAGCCTGGAGCGCCAACCTTGCGGCAGGGGTTTAGGGTGGACGTGGCCATCCTGTGGCTGACAGATTCTTTGTTCCACCAGACTTTAGTTAGGATCTCAAACTGTCTCCTAGGTCCATTTGTGCCCTTCCCTGTAAAATCCACTTTTATTGTTTAATTGTTTGAACTAGTTTCAGGAGTACAAAGCAATGTAATAAGTAAAATCCACTTTTAGCAAGAACTGTATCACCAGTTAGTCTGTGGTGAATATTGCATTCTATTCTGGGGAAAAGTGTAATTCAGTACATTCTGATGAGACAACGTGTAGACATGAAATTTTATTTTGTGTCCACATTTGAAAGGTTCAAACAGAACAAATGAAATACTAACTGTATTAGAAAAACCACTGGGAGATTTTTAAATCTCAAAGCAGTTGTATTATTAATAATAGGTATGCTTAAGTAATATAGGTCTAAAAAGGCTTCAGAAATCAGAAGATATCGATAACACCAAACAAAAAATTTAAAAAACTACAAGTTTTTTGCATAAAAATGATAGACCAAATACAAAGATGGGGGTCCACAGAGGGTCAGTTTATCACCTACTGGCTTTCACAGGATAAAATGGGAAAAGTGTTTCTGGCCCTTACCTAGTTTTGATCACAGAAGTATACCATAATTTCCATGTATTGAAAATAAGCCAAGTAACTGTCGATTATTACTGTGAAATCGAATAAAGGGAAATATCATTAAAGTGGAGTTGGGGGGCCAGATGGGGGCCTTCTCACATAGTACCACCCGAGGTCAATGACAGAGCCCCACAGAGGAATCCACCCTGGGAAAACATCATGAATTACAGGCCTCAACGGGAAAGATACACAGTTAGTCTTCCCCAGGAAACTGACCTCCCAGCAACTCAGCCAATGAGACACCATCATCACCATGAACTGGGGCTTTTCTCCAATGGCTTTTGTTCGTAATGACCCCTCCCAACTTCCTTCTTTTCCTCTTCAAAATCACATGCCTCTCCTTGATTTGTGGGACTTGCCTATGACTTTCGCTTTAGTTTGCTTGTCCCAAATTGCAATTCTTTGCTGTTTCTGAAAAAAATCCATTTTTTCTGGAAAAATAAGTGTTTTCTTTTAAGGTCAACATTATTGGATGGCCCATTGAGGGATCCAGAGCAGACCCGCCCCGGACATCGCTGGGGCTGGTGAGCAAGCAGGGGCAGTGCCCACAGAGCCCTCTGAACCCGCTGCTTCCTTGCAGACCCTGGAATTTGACAGTCTTTCTTCTGAATCTGATCTTCTGCTGTCTTGTGTTGGAAGCTCTCCAGAGTCTATTCGGGGTGTATTGTAAGGCATCCCCTCTTCTGATGAAAAGCCTTGTTTTGTCTATAAGTACTCAGTTGGCACTTTCGTGTGGTTCTTGAAATCAGGCTGTTCTCTTGGAACTGTGCTAGATAGCCTTCGGCCTGATTCTTTTTGGAACCAGGCTGTTTTTATTGAAATGGAAATGCCCAACAATTGACCCCAGGGGAAAACAAAAACAAGATTTCAAATCTAGTAACTGGTGGTTCCATACAATTAGAACCAATAATTTGGGCCAAATGACAAACTGGTCCTACTAGAATAGAAAATCCAGGATCCCCACTCCTTGCTACTATACATGCATGAAACGATTGGCCCTCTGATGAAATGATAGCACATATGAACTACTCTTGGTGGGGAAATATTAACAAGGCCTCAAAAGGTGCCTACCTCACTAGTCCCACTTGTCCCAAGGATAGCCCAGGGAAGCCCTTTCACACTGCTTGCGGACATTTTAAACTGCCTAGCGAAGGGGCCGGCCGAGTGGCGCGGTGGTTGGGCGCTGGCTTGGGACTCCAGCGGCCCCGGTTCGGATCCCACATATGAGGGCCAGTGACACTGCCCTCAAGAGAAACAAAAAAGAAAACATTTAAACTGCCTAGCGACGCATTTGAGGTTTGGTGAATGAACAGTAACATGTAAATGTGGAGGAGTGTGAATAGTTGTCGCGTTGTTCTAAGTCCACTGTCCAGGAAGGTGAAAAGTATCAGGTAACAATAAACTTTGATAAGTCAATGCTGCCTATTGTAACAACCAGTTAACCAGTAAAACAATAATTTAAAAAAATGTGTGGCTAGAAAGCTTCAAGATGGAAAAGGTGTAATAAGATACAACAGAATAAAACAACTCATTTAAAATAGCAAAATGAGAGGGCCGGCCAAGTGGCTCAGTTGGTTAAGAGCTCGCTCAAGAGTGTGAGCTGAGCTCTGAGCAACGGCGGTTCGATGCCAGCCTGAGCTGAGTTGCCGTTGAGCTGCCAAAAGGTGGCAGGATGACTCAGCTAAAAAATAAATAAATAAATAAATAAAATAGCAAAATGAAAACAAAAATAAAACAACAATGACACAATTCCTCTAAAAGCAAAATAAAAGACTTGGAAACAAAATTAAAAATTCAAAAAGCTAATGATAGAAAAAAAATAATAAGTAAATGGAAAGGCATATGTCCCTGGGTAGGAAGGCTCAGTAGTCTAAATAGGGCAGTTTTTTATGTTAATTTCATTGTCATTCCACCAAAAATAACAATTTAATGTATTCAAATTTTTAAAAAATATTTTATTGGGGAATTGGGGGAGGGGAACAGCGCTGGGGAACCAGGGAAGGGGAACAGACAAGTTGCTGTCCTGTTGTTCTTCAGTCTCGTTGTGGGGGCGGTCGCTTCACTGGCCCATGTTGGTATTGTCGTTACGCTCTTCTCGGGTGAGGCAGATCGGTCGCCAGCCTCTGGATGGCTGCTCATAGCAGCTCTTGGCAACTCACACCGGCTGCCAGCCGCTCACCCTGTCTGCCGGCCATTCACTGCAGCCTATGGCAGCCCACTGAAGCAGGGGCTGCAGCTATGCCTTCCAAGGGGACTCACAGCAGCCCAGCTCTAGGTGGAGCTGTTGTTCACCATCTTAGCTGTAGAGGGCAGTGTCACTGGCCCTCACATGTGGGATCTGAAGCAGGGTCGCTAGCGTCCCCAGCCATCTCTTAACCCATGCGCCACTCGGCCAGCCCTATTCAAATTTTTAAGCTGATGAAAAAGAATATATAATAAATAAGCTTGAATAGCAAGGAAGTTTAGAAAACCATTAAAAGAATTGGGTGTGCTAGCCTTCGCTGGACATTAAAATGTCTTATAAACAATATTAAAATTATACAGTTTGGGAAATGAATATATAGTCAGATCATTATAATTAAACATAAAAATCCAGAAGTGGACCTTGTGAGGATGAATTTCACGTGTTGCCTTGAGAGCGCTCAGAGACCTAACAGTAAGTCAATATCTGTAACATTCAGAGACCTAACACCAGGCAGCTATGATTCTCACGTGACCCTCTGCTCTGGCGAGACCGGGTTTTTCTGGTTTTGTGAGCCCCTGGCAGCCATGACTCTCCAGCGAACCGCTGCGCTCGCACCACCTTGGCTGCCATGACTCTCGCAAAACCCTCTGCGCTCGCGAGACCCTGGCCACCGTGACTCTCGCGGGACCCTGCATTCACGTGAGACCTTGGCAGGCATGACTCACGTAATCGTCTGCCTTTGCGTGACCCTTGCCGCTGGACGTCTCCGAGGCTGGGCGGAAATATTGCGTCAATATTTCTCCTTACCATCTGTTTCTGTGCCACTCACATGCCCAACCACGCACATGTACATTCTGAGAAAGCAGATACCTCCTTAAGGGTTCCATCTGGCTAACGCCTGAAGTGGTTAAAAAAGGAGCCTAGCAGCCACCTGTCACACAAACCACGTTTCAGGGAGAAGCTTGCACTAAACCGCCTACCTCCCAGAGGTCACTGCGTATGAAAGATGTGTATCGGGGACAGAGCGGCCAGGACCAGATCAGGTTGGAGCTCGTGAAGCAGTGTAGAGTAGAAGTGTCTAGCCAGAGAGGGAACTCGCCCCACGGTCACCTCTCCCAAGGGCCCCGGTGCTTCATAATTGGGCTTTAACAGTACTGAGTTGCCCCACAGCTATGGTATTCTCACAGCGATGCTGTATCACAATAGAGTGGTCTGCGAGGAATAAAAGTGTCCATCTTCACTGCAACCCCCATTTGGGGATTCTTGTTCACATTGAATTACGGCCTGATGCCAGAGCCAGATTTGGGACCCAAACGTTGGATTCTAGAAGCTGGACTGCAGAACTGTCCATTCTCTCAAACCCAGAGCATAGTCCCTGGGACATCGTTGTTGGAGCAGAACCTGGACCCCAAGTAGAGCCAGTCCCAAAGCTAGAACACAAGCACGGAGACCAGAGACCACAGACCAGAGCTTGACATGTGAGGCTGCACCACGGATAGTAGGTTGCAGACATCAAAGCTTGGAGCCAGAGCTGGATGTATCCCACAGACTTGAACCCCACACACCAGGTGCAGAACTCGACTAGGGACTGGGCCCTGGAGTCTGAGTGCAGAGATCATGTACTGCTATTGAAATTTTCCAGACTTTTGAAATTAGTGGGCAGTAATCTACTGGAAAGTAATGAGAGGCCCTGTTGGGAAACCATTAGTAGCTACTATGCCTTGGGTGACATGGATGACCTGGGATGTGGTAGACATAGCTGGATTTTTAGTTCCAATTTTCCAGAGCATTAGACCACAAACTATAGTAGCCAAAACAGGGCGGTACTGGCATAAAAACCAAACACAGAGATCAGTGGAACAGAACAGAGCCCACAATTGAACTCATATAAATGGCGCCGGGAACATGACAGTCACATGCAAAACAACATTTCTAGCTTCAGTTCTGGGGTCCATGTCTCGGGGGAGAGGTCCAG